>CM052896.1:31678059-31715481 GCA_028534135.1 Potos flavus
GAGCCCCACACCTGATTTTGGGTGTTTTTGGTCTGTTAGAAGAAACTACCTCCCAAATTTTTAAAGAAAGAAAAATTTATAAATATACAAAAATAAGGGTAAACCCTATGAAGGGATGGAATATGAGTGTAAAGATAAAAATTAAAAAAGATTCTAAAAAAGGGATTGATAAGAGGTTGGTTGAAAAAAGAGAAGGAAAAAAAAAAGAATAAAAGAGGAAAGAATGTAATCAGGCTGGAGACTAGAGCCAAGCTGTGTGCTAGATTTAGGGTATATTTTGATCTATTTGAAGAAATTGTATCCCAAAATTTTAAAGGAAAAAAAAACCCTATATGTATACAAAAAAATAAGGTTAAATACAATAAGGGGATAAAATATGTAACAGTGAAAATTAGAAAAGATTTTTGAAAAGGTGTTCATTAGATACTAGTTAAAAAACGTTAAAATAAGAAAGAGGAAAAAAATACAATAAGAAAAAAATAAAATTTAAAAAATTTAACTCTGAAAGACTAAAGGATCATGGGGAAAAAAAGTCATGAATTCTATGTGTTGCTTTTTCCTAACTCAGGAGTCCCGCAGTTTTCATTGATCAATGAACTTGGTCTTGGCTGGATATTCTTGCTGATCTTCTGGGGGAGGGGCCTGTTGCAGAGATTCTCAAGTGTCTTTGCCCAAGGCAGAATTGCACCGCCCTTGCCAGGGACCAGGCTAGGTAATCTTCTCCGGTTTGCTCCCAGGAGCTTTTGTTCCCTGAACACTTTCCATACGGCTTTGGAGGAGGGGAATGAAAATGGCAGCCTCCCAGTCTCCAGCCCGTAGGAGCCGAGAGCTTGGGGCCCCACTCCTCAGTGCGCCCTCAGAGAAAAGCAGTCAATCCCTCCTGTCTCCCTGGTCTCCGGCCGCACTCCGAGCTCACCTGGCCTGTGACGGGGCCTTTCTGTCTCTGGCGCATGGCCGTTTGGAGTCTCCAAACCCAGCAGATTCCTGCTGGGAACTACCGCGCCTCTCCTCCCGGAGGAGGAAGGAGGGGGTCTCTCCGGATCTGCCCCTTGTGGGGTCCTGCTCTAAGAGCAGTGACCTGACTGTGCCGGGATCACGGTTCAAGGTAAGCCCGAGCTGAGACCCCACTGCGCGGCTCGGTCTTGGCTTCCCTGTTCTGATACCTGGGAGCTCTGCCACCCTCAGACACCCCCAGTCTTTCTGTGACCCCATGGGTCCTGAAAGCACGCTGTCCCCATGAGGGCTCCACCCCCCGCTTAGCCTCTGGAGCGTTGTCCCTCAGTGGAGCAGATTTCTAGAAGTTTGGATTTTGTGCTCCGCTGCTCTGAGGCTTGCTGGGAGCCAGCCCATCCCCCCGTGGTCTATCTTCCCGTCGCTTTGGACATCCTACCTTCTGGAAAGTGGTCAATTTTCTGTTCCTAGAGGTGCTGTTCTTCTCTTTTCTATCTCCTGCTAAGTCTGTAGTTGTTTAGAGTGGTTTGATAACTATCTAGCTGAATTCTGGGATCAGACACTATCTCTGCCTCCTACTCCTCCGCCATCTTTGGATGCC
Organism: Potos flavus; assembly: GCA_028534135.1. NCBI lineage: Eukaryota > Metazoa > Chordata > Mammalia > Carnivora > Procyonidae > Potos > Potos flavus. The sequence continues at coordinate 31,679,612 of CM052896.1, forward strand.
TTGTTTTAAAAGATTATGAAAATTAACCTATTTTCAGGTCTTTTTTTTTTTCAGGTCTTTTTTTTTTTTTAAAGATATTATTTGTCAGAGAGAGAGCAAGCAAGCACAAGCAGGGGGAATGGCAGGCAGAGGCAGAGGGAGAAGCAGGCTCCATGCTGAGCAGGGAGTTCGATGTGGGGCTCGATCCCAGGACCCCGAGATCATGACCAGAGCCGAAGGCAGAGGCTTTAACCCACTGAGCCACCCACGTGTCCCTCCAGATCATTTTTTAATTCCCAAATTAAAAAATCAAAGATATAAATGATGAAAAACTAGACAGATGAGGGAAGGGTTGCATCTATCGGGGATGATGGATGCCTGTGGCACTCCTTCATGTGGGGGAAAGAGGGACAGATACTCCCAAGGCTCTGCTCCCCACTACTGAATCTTGGAACTTGGTTATGTCTATAGATTGTCATGTTTCCTTGTGCACTATTTCTGAAACGACCTCACAATCTGATACTACTCACTTATGTTTGGTATATATTTACAATGCAAATAGGGCTATAAGGTTTTTAAGCTTAGTACAACCTTACCCTACATATACTCAAATTCAGGAGGCCTACTTGTAAGAGGGTCCAAAGCAAGGGAAGGCAATTTCTCTCTAACTCAAGTCTAATTTTAATAAATCATCTCTTAGAACGTATTGCATTTTGAATATTTCAAGCAAGTTTTATTATTTTTGGTTTGTTTACCCTGATACTCAAATCATCTTTACAATAAAGCACATAAAACGTGTTAAAAACTGTAAAGAAAGTACCATGTGATCTTAATAGCGTAAATATGGGTTTGCATTAAATTTTTTCCTTTAGGAGTTGAATTTTGGATACCTTTTACTAAAAAAAAATAGTAACACGAAAACTAGGACCCTGAAGTAATTGTCATGGTGTCAAGTATCAGAAGGCAAGAAGAGTAACCCAGAATAAACTTCATCAAAGTTCAAATTCTGCCATTAACTTCTTATACAAAACTACTGAAATTCGTGGAATGGATATGAACAGAGCCAAGATTTTGTCTTTACCGTCACCTGACCTGAGTGGGAAAAGTTATTTTTTTTTATTGTACTTATTTTGGACTCCAAAATGGCTATTTTACTTACCACTTGGAAGTGTGAGGAGAATATAAATTATTGTCATCAATAGGTGTGGTTAGCACATGATGGTTTACAACATTTAAATACTTCTCGATGTGAATCTGTAACAGAAAAGTTAAAGTTTAGGCCATTATAGTGGACTTAAGATACTCAGCTAATTTACTTTGTTTCATTAGGGTAATGCTTTGAATTGTGTAATTAAGCCAAAAGACACAACATGCTACGCGTTTATTGCATGCCTAAGGTATCATTGGGCATCTCGAGGCTAAATGACTTTATCCCAAAAAGCATAATAAACAATTGAGACTCAGAGCTTGAATGACCTGTAGCACTCTTCACAAATTAAACGATGCACAACCATCAGTAAATCGCTTAGCCAGGTAAGCTTACTAGGCAGGACAGATAAGAAGGAGTAATGTCTTTCCTTTATAGGGATTTGAAGCATGCATCCAGGGTGAGAATCTGGCCTTTAGGTAACAGATTATTCAAAATGGCCAACCCAAAGACTCCAGCTGGGTGCAGTCCTCTCACCGTCAGGTAATATAGGACAATGGTATGCCAGTGTGATGAGGCAACAAAACACACCACATCTCTCATAGCCTGAGGAGCTGGGTTGTGAATCTCACAATGTGGGAGAGTGGAAGTCTCAGGCCAGAGCAGGGACAGTGACAGTTAGAGGTCTCAAAGATGGAGATGGTCCTTATTTGGACACATGTGCTAATGTGTCCCTTAAATTCTTTGTGGAATGTGACAGGATGCAAACCAATCAGTTAATAATCATGATTTTAATAAAAGGGACAGAATGAGAAAGCTGCTGACCAACCTAAGTCCATCTCTGTTACAGAATTATACAGGGTCCTGGTGAGAACCACAGTCCTTTTCTTCTAGAGGAATCTTTGTCTCCTTCCAGCACTTTATTTAACATCTAAAGCTCTACTTACTCTTAATCCCATTTCAGTCCTTTTGATTGCGGTTTCAAGATTCTGAATGTTTAGAGCCTCTCCTTTCTCCTCAAGCGGGAAACTTGTTAATTTCTCCTTTAACTGATAAAGGTCTTCATGGACCTGTAGGTATAAAAAATATAAACTATTGAAAGAATACATACAGAGTTCACCTGAAACAGTTATTTATTTTAAGATTTGTAATTTGCTTGCATTGCTAGAGACGATCAAGTAGATTTTAGGATGTTCATCGGAAAGGACTGTCTTTGTGGTTCTAAGATATTCTTTATTAGAATGTTGCATTATTGTCTTTCAGATTTCAAAAAACTAAGATTTCATACAATTTTCTCTTTTTCTTTCCCCTCATTAGAAACAAATCCAAGAACTACAACTCAAATCCCTTCTGCTCCACAGCTGGTAAGAAGTATGAGCTGATATGAAGTTTGCACCAAACTTGGATTTCTACTAACTGGTTAAGAGGTAAGAAAACAGAAAAGTTCCAGCAATGAGAGGTTTTAGTGAAAGCAGAGCCTTTCAGAGGTGTCTCGGTGGCTGAGTTGGTTAAACGTCCGACTCTTGGTTTTGGCTCAGGTCGTGACCTCAGGGTAGTGATTTCAGGGTCGTGAGATCGAGCCCCCATTTGGGCTCTGTGCTCAGCATGGAGTCTGCTGAAATTTCCCTCTCTTCCTCTCTCTCTGCCCCTCCCTGTGTGTGCGCGCGCATGCTCTCTTTCTCTCTCTCTCCAAGCAAGCAAGCAAGCAGAACCTTTCCAAAGGGAATTGTAGGTAGGTTGACAGGCCCGTTGGTTTCCCATTCTGGCTGGATCTTCCCCATGTACTGCTCTGAAGAAACAGTTCTGTAGGTGTGTGGTCTTGATTTCGTTTTACGTAGTTTGTTTTACGTAGAAATGAAATGATTACGTAGAAATGAAAATGATTGGTGAGGAGAAAGCAACATGCATTATCACTTCACGTTTTCCTTCAATCTGTATTTTCTTTGGAAATGATGAACGTCTCTCCAACGTCAACCACCCTCACAATAAATTGGGTGCTATGAGATTAGACACCACAAGATTCTCTGCATTCATATCAGAAACCAAACTTCAATAGATAAATACAGATGGCACCAATTATTGTATGGGCTGCTGCCACAAGAAAAACATTTTGTTATGCAAATTTATGAACCTAACACCTGTTTCAGCAATAGTCACACCAATAACTATCTGCCGACTGGCTTGCTAAAGGCATTTTGAAACGGTTACCTTTCCTCTGTTAGTATAACTGGACACACACACGTTGATCCGGCCTGTGTTATCGATTACTTTGGAAAATTCCCATGGAGCCAAGTATTCAAAAGATCAGAATTTGCATCTTTTCACTGATGGGCATCACAGTCTGGTAGACACATCTGCTCATTTGTGCTCTGCACAAATTGTCATGGAAAGCCTTCAGGGCTCACAGATTGAAATCAGAACACACCTACTGTTTGCTTGTAGGCACTAACGATGAAGATGTACTTCTTTCGATTGTTTTGTCCAAGTTACTGCTACAAGCTGATTTACCATCTATTGTCTAAAGGCATTTGCAAAGTACAGAGGTGGTTCAAGGCAAGACCTACTTTCCAGACCCACATTTCTTGGTTCTTCCTTAGAATGCACTACATTTCCTTCTTGTATCTCTATTATTTGTGGTATTTATAACTTCACATATCATTCTGTAATTATGCCTGTCAATAGCTGGGGGGAGTGAAACTGTCCTGGATTATTTATCATGGAACCAAAGGGCTGCTTTCTTTATCTGCCCTGTGTGGGCAATTACACTTCTACCCAGAGTCATGAGATAATATGTAACAGGTCTAGTACATAGTGAGGGCCCAGTAAAAGGTGAATGGACATAATTCCTTGCTCTATCACTGGTCATGATGCCCATGCACACCTTCATGTTTTCTCTGATTTCTTTACCACGAAAAAAAAAAAAAAGAAGAATTATTCTACCCCATAGAATTGTTGAGTAAAAATAAGGCAATATGCATGTGAAAATGAATGAATGTAGGCTTTGGAACCAGGTAGATATGAATTAGAATCCTATTTCCTCCTTTACGGAGCTTGACACATTTACTTAATTTTTGAGAGCCTTTGGTGCTTTCATCAAAGGGGGCTAAACACCTACCTGTTGGAATAGTGGCAAGAATAAAATGAGTTCAAGTACAGAAAGTGTTTTATATAGGGCCAGCCACGTGGGAGGGCACTGAACAAATGTTAATTCTCTTCTTCTGAATTGTCAAGCCCAGTGAAACTCCTTGCACATAACTGGCACTTAATAAATGTTCATTGATTTGAATGGCTCTCTTAATCTTCCTCAAGAGTTTTTTATTTTCTTGCCAGATATTTTCTTCTCCCCTCTGAATAACCACCCATCTGTTTGTATAGTAATTACAATAGAGACAAGTACTGTAGGAAATGTGTCACCAGACTTGGGTAGGAGCAAAGATTAAGTTCTAAATCTCTATTCTTTCTTCAAATAGATCCAGTCTACCATATTGAAATGTTATGTGTCCCCCATCATCTCTATGATTATCAAATGCATTTCTTTCCATATATTTCCTGTTTGGAGGACAGTATGAGGACAAGGCTGCTTAATAAGAGGCCTTTGAAAGACTTAATGCAGTTAAGATTTGCTCTAGAATTTAGAAGTCTAGCCACGCAACAGATTCTATGTTGCCAAAAGCAGTTCCATAATTGCATTTTATCCATCTCTGCTAAAGATAGAGTTTGCCTGACTCATTCTTATCACACTTTGCCCACTTGCCCCTTCATTTTATGTTGTATGCTCCTGGCAAACCTCACAGAGGAGTAGGTAAGAAAGACATCAATGATATCAAGCTGTTGATTAGTTCCAATATTTCCAAGGTTAGTGTTAACATAAAATGGTTGGATTTTGGAAATAGGATTTCCAATAATAATTAAAAAGATAATTTTGGTTGCAACTAGATTATCCTTGTTGCACCAACATTTGTTTAAGAGTTGGGTCAAGCAAGCATTTTAAAGGACGTATTAAAGAGATATCACATAATCATTAATAAAGTCAAAACAGAAATTTTATAAGAGTTATTAATAAAAGAAAGAACCAAAGAAACCTCCCGGACTCATGACCCCAGTTCTTCAAGACTGTTTTACAAACATACCATAACCTGTTTCTCTCTCCCCTTGGGCAAGTTACTTTAGCTCTTTGTACCTTAGTTTCTTCTTCTGTAAACTGGGGCTAAATATGACACCTGCCTAGCAGAGTTACTGCACAATGTTTCGCTGTCAATAAAGTTGACTACTATTTCAATTATAACAATGATTATCATCACTATAGTTAGAACCCCACCGTTCTGATCAGTCGAGGTAAGATCCAGCTGAAACCATAAAAGGTCTGAATGACAGACTTAAAAGTGAAAGAGGTTAAATAGTTAACAAAAGGCTGCCTAGTAGAACTCTGTGAGGAGATAGTAATCACATGTCCTGAACCAAAAATGAAAACAAGGGTTTTGGTATGGGATCGGACAGTGCGACAGAATATTCACAGTCAGAACTGTCCTGGGAAATCCAGACATACGAAGTGCATGTTTTCATAATAAGTCACACAATGAGTTTATAATTAGAACACTGATTATTTGTATTTACAGATTTTTTTCTCAAGTATTTTAGATATTTTATCAAAATATTTTATTATCAATTTGTATCATCTATTGTGCTTTCTAAATAATAGTGCGTGTTAGTCCAGCTCCCTTCAGTTTTGAATAGGACGTACATTATTGGAGAATGAGTTAATGAGTAGATCATTATCCAGTCGTCCAGGATCAATGGACCTAATCCTGTGCTAGGTAAAATGAGATATCCAAAAGATCCACTTGTAATAGGGAAACAAGGCATGCCTTATTTGCCTTATAGCATCACCCATGAAGTTTTAGTTAAGAATGGAATAGGCCTGGGTTAAAGAAACAGGCTAAAATTAATTTTTTCCTTATCTTCCAGTAAAAAGCAGGCTACTCTTAAAAAGACATAGAAATGAACAGAAAACTAAGTAATATTAAAAGACAAGAGACCAGATCTAATAACAACTCACATCTATTGAGTGTTACACATTATATGTTATCCAATATTTTAACCTTTACAAGACTCCTAAGAGGGAGTTCATATTATCATCTTTATTTTTACTTGGGGGAATCTGAGGTTTAAAGTGGTTAAGTACCCTGTGCCAGGTAAGTTAGCTGGTTAATTGGTGGAACTCTTCAAATCCAGGCAGTCTGAATCCAGAGCCTTCATACCTAACCATTAACCAGTATGTTCATAATACCTACAAATATACAAACACGTATTTTTAAATACACAAAGCTAAAGGTTGGTGAAAATTCAGTGGAAAAAGCAGGATTTAAATATTAAGAGGAGCAAAAAGGGGCAAGGGAAGAATTTCTTTTTTATACCAGATTGACAGATTGAAAAGGTTTGAGAAGATTGCTTGCATTTTCTACCTATAGGGGTCTATCCACAATACTCATGTTTGATTGGTTTCTTTTCCATAATGTGAAATAATAGTAGTCCTTATCAGATAGCTTTGTCGTAGGGGGTTAAATGAGTTAAAATATGTACAGCACTTAGAACTGTGCACAATACCCAGCAAATACTGTTAGCTTTGATTATTGGAATTTTTCTTGGAAATCATATTATAGTTTATATTTTTACAATACTATCTAAGGTAGAAGGTCTCAGAATTGAGCATGCATCACAGTTAACTGCAAAGGTTATAAGAACAGACTGCTGGGCTCTGCACCCAGAACTCCTGATTTAATAGGTCTAGAATGAGGTCTGAGAATTTGTGTTTCTCTCAAGTTCTCAGCCAGTACTGAAGATACTGGTCCTGGGGCCACTCTTTGAGAATCACTGGTCTAAAGTTGCTTAATGTACCTGATTGAAACACAGGCCTGATATACCCATCTAGGGTGAAGCAGGTAGAGATTTGAAGTACGTCTGTTTTCTGGCAACTTTGTATCTACATGTATATATACTCTATATAATACATATAATTTATGATATATTAATATATTATATAATTATAATTTTATATATAGAACTTATATATAAATTGATAGAAATAATTTGATTGCCTAGGCTGATAATAAAGGAAGACCACTTTATGATAAAAAGAAATTTTGTAGCTTTGGGAAATTGGGTCAATTTAGAGATAGATCTAATTCAGAGGTAGAGGTAGATCTAATTCAAGCTATGTATCCTACAGAAGAGAAAACTTAGGCCCAGAGAGGTGAAATGATTAGCCTAAAGTTACCCGCCTGGGAGCATGTCATTGCCAAAGTCAGTCCTCAGTATTCTGACTGCCCACAAAGTGCTTTCCACTAGATGTACTGCTTATTGGTAGCCTGCTTGAAGGACACAAATCATCGCCCAGGTAGAAGTGGAATCCATGCTGTGTGCCTGAGAGTAGTGCTGTATGCTCATAAATACTCTGGACTCAGTGAGAAAGTAGGGAAAAGCTTCCTCATTTCCTTGTTATATATATTCTCCATATTACAGGGAGAATGTTCTACTGAGTCTAGAGATCAGCCTCGATAATCAGATTAACACGTAAGCTTGCTTTCTCTACACAGCCCTCCACTTACTGTGTCCAGAATAACCCTTTTTAGCATAGGGGGGTTATTGATCAACATGGATGTGACTGTTCTTAGCTATCCTGTTCCATTTTATAATCCAGTGACGACAGACATTGATACTGTAATGTTGTATCCTAGGTTGATCAAATAGCTACCTCCGGATCCTACTCTGAAGTGAAAAGGCTTCTGGCTTTTCAGCCGATACCCTATTCTACACTATTCCAAACCACAAGGGGAACAGCCCTGGGAAAAGAATTCTCTCAAGGGAAAGCGTGAAATTAGGTGTGAGAATTCTCCCTGGATTCTGGTCTCTTTTTTAGAGATGTTCCAGGTCTGGAGAAATAGAGAACACTAAGGAGTAACCTAATTGTTCTTATAGTCAACACGAAGTATACTGTGGGGGAAAATTGGCTGTTTCTGGGTAGGAGTCCCCATTAGTGTTCCAACTGTTTGGAGCCTGTAAACACGGGCCCTGGATTTAGAGGTGGTATATATAGTAAAGAATCAACCTTTCCCAATGAGAGTTCTGACCTTTGCCCTCGAATACGGGGAGGTGATCTCTAGGGCCCTGGCGGGTCCTGCTTGATAAGTGTCTTTGCTTGGAAGCTTTGGTCACCAGACAGTCTAACAATGTGATTTATGCTGGGTGCCTTGAGCCACACTGTATCTGTTCCAACCTCTAGAGGAACTAGAGACTAAAGGCATTAGTATGACCTCTGGGAAGGGTTAGAGATGAAAGGTCAGAACACAGGCAGTGTGTGATTGAGTCCCAGTAAAAACTCTGGACATCAAAGTCTTAGGCGAGCTTCCCTAGTTGGCAATACTCCGTGTATGTTGTTACACATCATGGCTGGGAGGAGATAAAGCCATCCATGACTCCATGGGGAGAGGATGACTGGAAGCTCCATTTGGATCCCTTTTGGATGCTGCCCTATGCATGCCTTTTCTTGGCTGGCTTTAAGTTGTTTTAACACTGTAATTATAAGCATAGCATTTTCCTGAATTCTGTGTTGCTCTAGCAAATTAGCCAGCGTGAAGGGAGTCAGGGCCCCCAAATTTGTAGATAGCGGGCCTGAAGTGAGCTTGATTCTGGAGACTTCTGAACTTAGGCTGGAGTAGAAATGAGGGCAGTTTTGTGGGGACTGTTCCTTCAGACTTCGCAGTTTGCTAAATTCATCTAGGGTGCTAGTGACAGGTAATAACAGAATGTGAGGTAAGAAGATTTGGGTATTATTCATAATGGGGAACTCTATGAAATTGGTGAGTTTAGGGGTTTATATTTTGGAAAAGATGCATTTAAAGAAGTCTCTCCTAGATGAGAGGTAAGAGATCAATATCCCGGCAGGAAAATCCATTGCAGATCTGAGTGAGAGTCCAAATAGAGTGAATTTAGGCAAATTACTTCAAGCCTTAGACAAATGGAGCTAAATATCAGTTAAAAGTGATGATTATGCAGAAATGTTTTAAAACTACCATATGTAAATGTGGAAGAACAATATTTTTGTGGGAAAAATCCAAGTATAACTGTCACAAACTGAGTTATACCAGAGAAGTTAAGACTTTCTTTAATATTTCCCCCCTCAGGTTAGAAAGCGTCATTTCCCTGAAGTTTTTTTTTTTTTTTTAAAGATTTTATTTATTTGACAGAGAGGGAGAGAGCACAAGCAGGCAGAGCAGCAGAGGGAGAGGGAGAAGCAGGCTCCCCACTGAGCAGGGAGCCCGATGCGGGGCTTGATCCCAGGACCCTGGGATCATGACCTGAGCCGAGGGCAGTCGCTTAACCAACTGAGCCACCCAGGCGCCCCTCCCTGAAGTTTTTTTTTGGCACATTTCTATATTCAAAACTTTAATTTGATAGGCAATCCAAGTTATCTTTAATGTATTTTTCTGTGTGTGTTCCCAAGCTAGGGACTTTTATTTAATTCACTTATTTATTTGAGATATAATCAACATATAACATTATATTTCAGGTATACAACATAATTATTCAATATTTGTATAAACAGTAAAAATGATCACAAGTTTAGTAATTTTAAGTTTAAGGTTTAAGGACGTTTAAGTAAGTTTAATAATTTTTTTATGAGTACTTTTAAGATGTATTCTCTAAGCAACTTTCAAATGTAACAGTACAGTATTTTTTTTTGACGCAGTACAGTATTATTAACTACAGTCACCGTGCCCTATATTACACCCCCAAGACTTAATTATTTGCAAGGTACTTTCAGATCCAAAAAAATTAGGTGCTTAAGAAAAGTCGTTTACATATTTCAACTTCTTCCCAGATTTCTTATCATCTCCCCAAAGTGTCTGACTTGTATTTGCCTCATATCACGGGTTCAAAATTTTCAGAACATAACATTTTAAAATGGTGCCTCAGTCTAAGATGGATTTTCGGAAGTTAAGGTTCTGGGGTAAGGTGTATGGTTTTGGGGTTTTACCAGGGGCAGAACGGTCGACCTCCTTCCTGGAGCGCAACCGTCAGGGGAAGGCCGGGGTTGGAGGGGCGTGTTAGGTTCGTGGCCGAGGTCTGGGAGGGCATATTTGGAGTTCTCGGAGGGGCAGTGCCCTCTGCACGCAGGAGGCGTGTCGGGGGATGGCGCTCCTAACGGGTGGGCGCGAGTGGATCGGCGCTGCTGGGCCTCGCTCCGAAGTGTCTTAGCTGGGCAGGGCCCGGAAGGGCCCATTTCCCACCTGGATTAGGATGGTTCCGATGGGGTCGTAGTTTTCGGTCTCCTGTGCCATGGCTAGGGCCGGGGAGGGCTACCTCCCTCCCCGTGGAGGAGCGGTCTCCAAGCGCCGAAGCCGGGTGCGGAGAGCGCTCGTCCCCATGGCAACCCCACGCGCAGCCGGGCCTGTTCAACGCCGGGAGCGGAAGAGGGGGTGTGGGAGGAGTCAGAGTAGCCGGTTCCTTCCGTCAACGCGCCTTTTTTTGCGCGTCTTCCCCGCACGCCGGCGGCAGTGGTACAGCCCAAGGCGGAAGCGGCTCTGGGACGGAACTGGCTCGCGACCGCAGCGATGGCTGCGGGCGTACCCTGTGCACTTGTCACCAGCTGCTCTTCCACCTTCTCCGGAGACCGGCTGGTCCAGCGTGAGTAGCGGGGCTCCTGGGCCGACGTGTAAGCCATCCCAGTCTCGGCGGGCTGCGGCCTCAGAACCGCGGTCTCCCTCTCGGCCTTTGTCGCCGCAAGCCCTGGGCTTTTCCTCCACTCGGCAGGGGCCAGAGGCTCCTTGGGTGCCGCTCCAACCTGGTGCGGGTGTCCAGGCCCCGCAGCTGTCTTCCCCTAGCTCTCACACTCATTGCTTGTCTGCCAGCCCGGCGCGCTGTTGCTTTTCTTCCAGCTTTCTCTGCAAAGTGGGACTCACTTTGCCCCGCCCAGCCCACGGGTTGTAGCTGGCTCCTTTGAGATGAACCGAAAGGTTCTCTGGAAATTGTACCGAGTTACCCGGGTGTAAAGTGCAGAAATTGGAATGCTTGTTGCTGTCGCTGCTCCTGAGGTGCAGAGTAGGTTTCCTCTTGGCTCCCCCTTGATGTATGAGTTAAACTTGTTATTCTCTGCCATGTCTTCCTCCTGAGGCGTAGGCTCTCCGGCAGCATTAGCTTTTGGGTGTTTCTGGGCCTAGTTTCTGGGCCTAGTCTCTTGGCCTCTGGACCTTCGTGGTGGCCGTCAAACTAAATAACTTTTAAAAGAAAACTTAGGTGAGACCAGCGTAGTAGACAGAGCATGGGACTGGGTCCTAGGCTTAACTCTTTCAGTAAAGGATTCCGTGAAGTTGATTGTAACCCAAGACACCTGTTTTAAATGCATGGCCTCGAGTCAGAGCAGTGACTCTCAGCTGCGTGATAGTGAGCACACTTAACCTCCACCGTGCAATTTTCTTATCTGTAAGATGGTGATGATTTTCACAGCATTGTTGTGCTTAACCCAGAGACTGGCATAGAGTAAACAATCGATAAATGGTAGTCATTATTTTTAAAGCACATTATCTCTCTAACCCCGTTTCCTGTTCCTAAAAATGGGGCCTGTGAGCCTATCTCACATGATTATTTGAAGAACAGGTGACATTTTGAAAGCACTTTGTAAACTGTAAAGCATCACACAGCTCTATATATTTTTTCTGTACCTGTCAAGTGACAGGCAGGACGTCCCTCCAACACAAATATTCTATAAACTTAGTTATCATCTATGACCACTTAAAAAGTTCTTTGCCAGGGTAGAAATATAATTATAGCACTTGGTAAATGAAGTAACTGCTCTCTGCCATTTCCTTACCCCTTAGTAGTGCTCCTTCTCATTTCTTCCCTTTCTTTTTTTTTTTTTTTTAAAGATTTTATTTATTTAACAGAGAGAGAGAGATCACAAGTGGGCAGAGAGGCAGGCAGAGAGAGAGGAGGAAGCAGGCTCCCTGCCGAGCAGAGAGCCCCATGCGCGGTTTGATCCCAGGACCCTGAGACCATGACCTGAGCCGAAGGCAGAGGCTTTAACCCACTGAGCCACCCAGGCGTCCCCCTTTCTTTTCTTTTTAAAAGATTGTTTCATTGTAAAAGTAGTGTATTAAGTAAGATTTAGCATATCCAGAAAAGAGAATGTCAGCTATGGTCTCCTCACCGAAACACAAATACCATTAACATTTCTGTGCATTTCCTTCTAGTCTTTTTTCCAATGGTTATGTTAAAAAAATTATATTTCATACATAATTTTTAGCCTATTTTATATATAAATTTTGTTTTATACGTTGTCTTTTATATTTTATATGTAAAAATGTAAAGTATTTTTACTTTTAAATGTATAAATATATGTAAGTAATTAACACATTTATAAAATAATTTTCATAGTTTATATTTTACATATAATATTTTGTGTGTATATATATAAATATATATATAGTTTGGTTTTTTTTTTTTTTTCGAGAGAGAGAGAGGGCACACATGCATAGGGCAGTGGGAGAGAGAGAATCCTAAGCAGGCTCCGCACTCAGCATAGAGCCGTGGGGTGGTGGGGCTTGATCTCACGATCCTGAGATCATGAGCTGAGCAGAAATCAAGAGTCAGACTCTTAACTGACTGAGCCAGCCAGGCGCCCCTGTGTATAATTTTTATCCTGCTATTTTTCATTTAACATTATATAATTTATGATGTAATATGCTTTCCATTATATATTGCCTTTAGTGAATCTAAAATTTGCTCAAGATTCTTAAAATTCTCATTGTATTTAACTTTATAAAATAATTACATGCATTTAGATTTCCATTACTGATATATAAAAGTCCTTTCAAAGCCAGTCTCAGAAATATTTGTTAAGTATTCTGGTGGCTATGGTACTCCCTCTGTGCACTTTAAGAATCAGAATTGGCAGAGGTGGTCACATCCTTGAAGGAGCTGATGACCTAGAGTTGGCAAATAGTAACACTGTATTTCTTTAAAGTACATTAGCATCCTTAGGGGTAAAATTCTGTAAAATAATCCACTTTTTTTTCTATATGTAAAATCCCTCTTAGATACATTAAAAGCTAACTTTTGTGTTGATTAAAATTAGGTGGCCTTTCCTTTGTGATTCCATTAATGCCGTGAAGGGAAAAAATAAGAGCAGTTAGTAAAGACAGTACTTGTAAGGAGAAGTGAACTATAACAGAGGGCTTTATCATTTCTTCCCAGGTTATTGATAGAGAAAAGGTGGGTAACACTAGACTGCAGTATTTGCTGAGCATTGATTCTGTTTTATTATAATTAAAGATTGCCTTAAGTTAATCATGACTGAAGTCTAATTTTGATGTAAGAGATAAAGATGACCATAATGAATGATGTTTGTCAAGTGTTCCGTGATATTAGGCTGCAGTATGATTTTGGATTGAATCTGATCTTTTTTGGGAAGGTTTGGTTTCACTTCATTCATCAGGAAGAGGAACTTTAGGGTTTCTCCAGTTTCAACATCTGATCTATTATACTGCTTTTACCTAATGGTAGATATTTCATAATCAAATAACCAAATTTGTCATAAATACACATGAAATAAATATCAGTAGGCCTCTGCTGTGGATAAAGTGCGTGCATGGATTTTGTGAAAACCTTTTTCATTTTGTCATTCAAAGGCCTTATTTTCAGTATATTGAGTGGGTATCTGACATTAGAAAAAAGGGCATTACAGACTTACATCGTAGACTTTTAAAGGGAAATGAAGGCTCAGGATGCTTGAGGACCTCAGGTATGAGAGCAAGTGTCTGTACTCCAGGGCCAGATCTCTTTCCATCTCATATATATTCATATGAAGATTTTACTTTCATTCTGGAAAAGTATATTTGATATTAAGCACAGAGCTGGTCTCTGTGCCAGTTACTGTAGCTAAAATGACAAGGTGCTATTGCTGCTCTTAAGAGAGAGGTAGTGAAAGTGTGCTCCACTTGTTAAAATATTAAAATGTGAATACCTAAGTTTTAACATTTTACTTTCATAGAAGGGACGTTATTTTTTATTTGTTTTAACTCCAGTATAGTTAACATACAGTATTTGTATTAGTTTCAGGTATACAATACAGTGATTTAATAATTGTATACATTACTCAATACTCATGAAGGTTTAAGTGTACTCTTGGGACACCTGGGTGGCTCAGTCGGTTAAGCGTCTGACTCTTCATTTTGGCTCAGGTCATGATCTCAGGGTCTTGAGATTGAGCCCTTCCTGGGGTTCAGCACGGATTCTGCTTGAGGACTTTCTCTCTCCTTCTCCCTCTGCTCCTCCCCCTTCTCGTGCAGCAACACTCTCTCTAAATAAATAATAAATAAAATCTTAAAAAGAAATTAAGTGTACTCTTAATCCCCTTCACCTATGTGACCCATCCCCTCACACACTTCCCCTCTGGTAGCCATCTGTTCTCTGTAGTTAAGAGTATTTTTTGGTTTGTCTTTTTTTCTTCATTGTTTTGTTTCTTAAATTCCACATGTGAATGAAATCATATGGAATTTGTCTTTCTTTGACTTATTTCACTTAGTATTATACCCTCTAGATTCATCCATATTGTCACAAATGACAAGATTTCATTCTTTTTTATGGATGAATAATATTCCATTGTATATATATTCACTTTATCCATTCATCTATCAGTGTACACTTGGTCTGCTTCCATAGTTTGGCTGTTGTTAATAATACTGCGATAAACACAGGGGTGCATGTATCTTCTAGAATTAGCCTTTTCGTTTTCTTCCGTTAAATATCCAGTAGTGGAACTACTAGATCTTATCGTAACTCTATTTTTAATTTTTTGAGGAATCTCAATACCTTTTAATACTCCTAGAAGGAGCTTTAGATAGAAGCGTCCCTGGAGACTTGCTTGATGTTGTTGACATGTGTAATGCCAACTCAGCAACTGAAAGCCATTCAGGTTCTACATCTGAACATTTGGAGCAAAATTCTTGCTTTTAGTGAAATGTGGAAATTTGGAGATCTTACAGTCATAGCAAACATTTGCGTGTATATCAGTACTCTTCTCGAACGTGTTCTCGTGTCTTTTAATTTGGTTCTTGTATCCCTGTGAAGTCATGAAGTCAGATCATCTCTATTTTATAAATGAAGAAATCGTGGCTTGGAAATACCAGGTGACTTGGCCAAAGTGCTCAAGTACTAAGTGTTGGAGCATATGTTCACATTCAGGATTTGTATGCCCGGAATACGTGAATACAATGTGTTGGAATTCCTTAGCAATCTAACTATTTAACTTTAAGATGGTGATATTGGTGTAAGAAATGATAGAGAAGATTTATCTCTAAAAGAGGGTTTTAAAATAGGGGGTTTTAACTAGAGGGTTTTGCATTTCCATTGAGGGGGTTTGAAGTCTTAATTCTGAGTGCAGAAAAAAATATCTTTGTCCAGAGGACCTATATTTAAAAAGAGCATTATGTATGTCTGCTAGTTTTGAACAGTATCTGGATTTTTATTTTCTCAATTGAGTGTACTCAAAGTAGAGGCATATTATATCTTAGTCACTCCTGTGCAGGATTAACATTAAAAATAGAAAGTTGTTCAAGATCATCTCTACCATCCCTTCTAGATACAAAATTCTATGTTACCGTGTTACTTATTTTTATGTTAGATTATATGGTGCTTCTTACTTCTGGCATTCTTAATTTTTGTGTGTGCATTTTTTTTTTTGAAAACTGCCCCCATTTTTTTTTTTTTGTAATATATCACATTCAGCTTGTTGTGTCGACATTAATACAATCCACCAAACTTACTCAGATTTCCCCAGTTTGACTTTTACTCGTGTGTGTGTGTATTTATTCTACAGTTTTGTCACCTGTGGATTTGTGTATCTACCGCAGTCAAGATACTGAATACCACAGGGATCCCTTGTATTACTCTTTTATAACCACACCCACCTCTCTCCCAGGTTATGCCCCTAATCTTTATCCCTAACCCCTGGCAACCACTAGTCTGTTCTCCATTTCCAAAACGTTGTCATTTCAAAAATGTTATACAATTGGAACCATAGAGTAGATTATTTTTGGGGATTGCTTTTTGTTTTGTTTGTGTTTTTTTTTCTGCTCAGCATGATTCCCTGGAGATTCATCTGTATTGTGTGTGTCAGTTCATGCCTTTTGACTGCTGAGCAGTATTCCATGATAAGGATGTGCCACAGTTTATTTACCTGTTGAAGCACTTCTGGGCCGAAGTGCTAGAGACTGATACAAGTCTTTAGTTCCTGGTCCTGTTTTTGTATAAAGTTTTATTGGCACACAGCCGTGACCATTTATTTACATTTTGTCTGTAGCTACTTTGCAGAGTTGAGTAGTTGCACCACAGACCATCTGGCCCTTTATTGAAGAAGTTTGACACTCCCCTGGCAAGTGGAAGTTTGACAACTAACAGGTTGTCACAGGCTAACTAACATGTTAGTTAGCATGTGTACTAACGTGTGCTGATCTGCTTAACTGTTAGAACATTTGAATACTATTGTTATGATCATTCTTCTCATTTTGCAAGAAATTGCACAGAGAAATTAAGTAATTTGCTCAAGGCCAAATAGCTGAGCCAGGTTTTCAACCCAGGCAGTCTGGCTCTAGGACCTGCCTCTTAACCAGTCCTGCTCTCAATTAACTCAAGATAGGGGAACTGGAAACAGGAAAGGCACCAGAGGGCCAGCAGCTGAGCCATAGGGGTTCTCTTTGAAGGCTGAAGAGATAATGGGATTTTGCCTGTGGTCATTTGCTTTCTTAAGAGAATAATACTTGGAACAGAGCTAAAATTCCTCACTAATTTGAATTTAGCAATTCCACATAGGACTTTCTACATTTTTCTGGGGTTTAACTAAGGCTCAGGCCCCAGGTCCTGGTCACCTGGTTTCCACAGCTCCCCTGGCAAGTGGAAAATTAGCACAGCCATTGTTTTCTTCTGCTTTCTCTCCCAGGGATTTGTAGTTAAGTAGGGATCTGCTCCTAGAGAAACCTCCCTGGACTAGGGGGGTTGTGAAATAGTGGCTTTTAAACAAAATGCATTCTTTCCCTCATTTTAGATGAGAAGACTTAGGCCCCGCTGAGATCTGGGTCTCCCTTTAGGACAGTCGCCTGTCTTGATTTTCCCAGGATTGAGGATTTCTTTTTTTTTTTTTTAAGATTTTATTTATTTGACAGAGACACAGCGAGAGAGGGAACACAAGCAGGGGTAATGGGAGTGGGAGAAGCAGGCTTCCCGCTGAGCATGCGGCTCGAACCCAGAACCCTGGGATCATGACCAGAACCAAAGGCAGATGCTTGACTGAGCCACCCAGGTGCCCTGAGGATTTCTTTTTAATTGAAATACAGTTGACATATATTAGTTTCAGGTGTACGACCTTGTGATTTGACAATGATAAACATTACAAAATGCTCACCACAATAGTGTAGTTACCATCTGTCACCACAAAACATTATTACAATATTTCTGACTATATTCTCTGTGCTGTACTTTCTATCCCTGTGACTTACTTATTTTATAACTGGAAGTTTGTGCTTCTTAATCTTTACCTATTTCGCCTGTCTCCCCAAACCCCTCCCCTCTGGCAACCACCAGTTTGTTCTCATATTTATGAGTCTGTTTCTGTTTTTGTTGTTTTGGTTTTTAGGTTCCACGTAGAAGTGAAATCGTACGGTATTTGTCTTTCTCTGACTAATTCCCGTTAGCATAATAGCTTCTAGATCCATCCATGTCTCATTTAAAGTTGCAGAAGACAGTCCACTTTTGGAGTAGAGAATTTGACTTTTTGTGTTTGGAATTCAGATGCACTTTGCCATGGAAACAGTGCTCCAGTACTTAGTCCTTAGAACTGCAGAAACAGATAGCTCAGTTACGTATGATGGGTAAGCTAGGCTTTGGGGAATTACATAGGCAAAGCCAGCCATCACTTATGACATTGTTTCTTTGGGAAACATTCATTCTTCTTCAAGACTGGGAGTTTGTTTCTGGCCCTATCAGACCCCTATACTTAACAAAAGGATCTTAAAGTAATTTACTAAGGAGAACATTCTTGTTTCAAAGGTAGGGTCTTACCGTACAGCTTAGCTGACCGACATTGTCCAGCAGGGAGGAGGATAAAAGCTTGGGTTTTTTAAATTTGCATTTTCTGTAGCTGCTTTAGTATTCTGAGTGGAGTCTTTTACTCTGGGAATAAGTTATAATTTTTGCTTAAGCAAAGTTGTTTATTTTGTTGTGGTAGGATGACTCTGCCTTTGATTTTGATTGTGTATTTCTAAGGCTTTATTTTCTTCAAAGAAAGAATGATTGGGCTAACAAGATCTTCCATGAATGGTTTAAGGTTGTCATCAGACAGTGATACAGTAAGTGATCTGACTAAAGCAGTGATTACATGGTATGGGGTAGAGGATTGTTTTCAGCTATGATACTTAATATATTCTTAAATTTTCAATTAACAGTAAAAGAGAGCTTAAGATATTTATCTTGATTAAAAGAGGGATGTTAAGTCATCAACCTAAGGAGTAAAAAGATTAAATACAAGTTCATATTCTCTCTAGACCCAAAAGAACTTACAAAATGTGCCCATGTTATCCTTCTAGTGTGAGCATGCACGTGTGTGTGTGAAAGAGAGAGAGAGAGAAATTTAAGCTCAAACAAGTTGTGATTTTCCAAGGTTGTTCAATCCATAAACACTGGGGAACCAAGATTCTGTTCTAGTTCTTTTACATACATGAGACATGAGTATCTTGGCAGCTAGAACTGTGTGTATCTAAGGTGGAGGTAGGGATAGGAGAAATTACAGTAAAAGATTTAACTACTGAGAACTTTTATGGCTTACATTTTATGGCTTACATTAAGCCATTTTATGGCTTACATTAAGTGTACACTTTTTTCTTCATGGCAGTTAGAACCTTAGTAGAGTAGAACCTATCATAGACTAAATAATACACCTTTATTGGTGTCCAGTTTGTTTCCTTGTGGAGTAGAGAATTTGACTTTCTGTGTGAGCTTATTGCAAATGAGGGAAATGATTATAAGGTGTTTGCCTTCGCAACAAATGGCATTCCAATAAAGAGGGTGGAGAGTACGAAGAGACACACCAGTGGAACAGTATTATGCATTAACCCCTGTTGCACAGAACCATTTATGATACAGAGAGCATTGTACTGGCCTGGACGAGTCTAAGTGTATCCAGACTCAGACCTTTACTTCTGGGCCATTCAACCGCTTTTTTTTTGTGCAGCAAAAGTAAAAACATCTAGAAAGTATGCAGTGGTCGTTTGGTTTAAACAGCTTGCCCCGTGTGATTCCTCAATAAATAGTGGTGCTTCATAAACAGTGAAATCTGATATAGGACCATTTTTTAAAAGGTTAAGGTATGAAAGTTATTTTGAATACGTCTGGCAGGAATGATAATCTGGACACGACATTGTGTTGGAGCCAGTGCACACAGATAACCACAAACACATCTCTAATAATTACTCATCCAGAAAGCAAGATTGACGTACCTTAAGACAAAGAGGACAGTTGTGAAACTCAGAGACCCTGGGTGATGTTGTAGGTTCAGTAATAAATCACCTATTTAGGGTTTAATTTTCTACACTGACATGAAGGCCGGTTCTACATGGAGATGGGGAAAAGTATTATCGTCCTTGGATCAAAATCCAAATCCCTGTGCTCAGAGCAGGAAAATGCGTAATCATTTGGTAATAAACAGCTGAACTAAGAAAATTGCCATTCTGTCTGAATTCCTCTGGGGTTGTTCAGGAGTTTCGTGGGGTGTGGAGGAAAGACTTTTTGTGAATTGAGCACTGAGTTCTACCCTTTTGCTAGCTCTTTTGACTTTAAGCAAGTTAACTTTATTCCCACAGATAATTTACAGTGTTTTTACCTTTGACGTCATTGTTCTAGGTCTCATGTGTCTTAGTCACGTACCTCCTCAGTAAAATGAGGACATTATCTTCAAGCTTCCATGATTTTTTTCTTCCACCTTTATTGGGATATAATTTAAATGTCATAAAACCCACTTAGTTTTGGTGCAGAACATTTCTGTCATTCTGGAAAGAAACCTCGTGCCTATTTGCAGTCACTCCCCATTCCCACCCCCAGTTCTAGGCAACCACTAATGTACTTTATCTTTATAGATTTGCCTTTTGTGGACATTTTATTTAAAAGTAATCCTGTAATATGTAGTCTCTTGAGTTTGCCTTCTTTTACTTAACATTTTTGAGATTCATCCATATTATAGCATGTACTTCGTATTCCATTGTATGGACGTACCACACTTCATTCATCAGTTGATAGACATTGAGTTGTTTCCACTTTTTGGCTCTTAACAAGTAATGCAGTTATGGAGATTCAAAGAAACTGCTATACTATTTTAAGAAACTGCCAAACTATTTTCCAGAGTGGCTGTACCATTTTATGTTCCCATCAGCAATGTATGGGGGTTCCAGTTTCTCCTCATTTTTGACAGCACTTGTTATTGTCTGTATTTTCCATTACAGCCAATCTAGTGGGTGTGAAGTAGTATGTCACTACAGTTTTGATTTGCATTTCCCTAATGACTAATAATGTTGAGAATCATTTCATGTGCATATTGTCCATTCATATATCTACTTTGGTGAAATGCCCATTCAGATCTTTTGCCCATTTTTAAGTTGTATTTTTTTGTCATCTTATTAATGAGTTGTAAGAGTACTTTATATATTCTGGATACAGGGCACATATATAATTCACATACATTTTCTCCTGCTGTATGACTTGTCTTCTGGTTTTCTTGATGGTATCTTTTGAAATGCAAACCTTTTGAATGTTGGTGAAGTCCAACATGTCATTATGTTCTTTTTCTGTGATCCTTTGACCATGTTTTGCCCAGTCGTTTTACCCTTCTTGAAGGAACTTTTAGGACCTGGGACATTGGATGTGTTAGCTTTATGGTGTTCTCCAGTGCATCAGACTTATTTCGAATTCAGGGGCTACCGAGTAGATGTTTTTCATTAAACTTGCTCTGTTTTGGAAAATTCATCTCAGACATGTTTACCTTTTTTCAGAGTAAGTTAGCATCTGCTGCAGATACCGTTGTCATCCTGAGCAGACATTGATGTTTTTTGTGAGGTTTGAAAAATTAACATTTGAATGTAAAAAGTATTTCCATTTCATAATGCCTGTTTAGGCTTATGTATTCTTTTTTCCAGAAAACCACCATTCATAAATTATTTTGAAAACATCTAAGGTTAATTGCCAAATACTTTTTATGGTTAAAATAACTAAGACACTTGAGACAGATTTTATCAGAGGTAGATTTGAGGAGGTTGTAATGCCTGGCTAGTTTCAGTTCTGTGCAAAAGAAAAAAACCAACTTTGCATTCCAGAACTTGTATTTTGTTTCATAAATACAGCTAAGTCACTTCCACAAGATCAAGGTTGCTGAGCCTCAGCACTGTTGACATTTTGGGCCGGGTAGGTGCTGTCCCGTGCATCGTAGGATGCTTAGCAACGTTCTTAGCCTCTGCCCACTAGATGCCAGTAGCATCTTCCGACTTGTGACAACCAAAAATGTCTCCAGATGCTGACCTGTTCCCTGGAGGGGCACAATCACCCCTCCTCCCCATAAAGAACCACAGCTTTAGATGTATATCTAGAACTGTGATTTTGAATAAATAATAGTAATAGAATTCAAAGAAGTCCCTCTCCCCTCTCCATAGGTGGGGGTTGATAAAATGGTCTTTGCGTGCAGCCCGTGAAACTTAGAGGCTGGTGATTCCTTCCTGGCCCGTATAAAACACTTCTCCATGCTCTCTCTCCCCTTCCTGCCAGCTTCTTGCTGTTCTTTTGTGAGAGTTTGTCTCACTGCACTGTGAGGTCTTCTGAGGGCGAGCACAGACCCTGTAGTGTTCGCCCTGCCCCCCGCCTCCCCCACCCCCAGTTATTTTAAGATGAAGCTGTGGTGACCGATTCCAGATGGTTACTGGGAGCAAGCAAACGTCAGGAAAAGGAGGAGGACTGAGTGAGATTTCCTCTGCTCCGACTTCAGAACGTTCCCACTGTGATACAAAAAGCCCCAGCGCATGAGATGTGGATTTCGGGGGCGAACAGAGAGGAGGGGTGTGTGAGGAAATGGTAATTAAGTGCTGTAAGCAAAGCAGAATCGGTGTCCTCTTTCTTGTTCAAGCCGTGCTGTGTTGCCCTGACCCAGTGATTCTGCCCTCAGCCACTTTAAGAGCGCTCTGGCCAGCCAGCTGTCCTCAGACGGCAGCAGATCCTGCATATATGCGCCCCCAGAGGCGGGCTGCCGGTTGCTCACGGAATCATGGATGAGAATTTCCCTACATTTGTCTCTGCAAGGTCCCAACCCTGAGGTTGCAGTTTGCACCTTTCAGCATCCCACAGGCTGTGATGCCCCTTTGGGTTGCAGCAGTCCGATCTGCCCCTGGTACTTGCCCCTGGAATAATCTGTTCGCAGCGGCTACAAAGTACTTGACAGCAGCACCCACCTTGGAGGGCATTCTCATGAAATCGTGGCTATAACCTTGTAACGAGTTGCAACAATGCAGACGCTTAACCCACTGAGCCACCCAGGCGCCCTGCATTATGATTTCTGAAGGTCTCTCTTTCCTTTCCTTGCTGGCTAATGAAAACTCTGGCTTTCATATTTTTTTCCTAAATCACATTTTACTCAATTCTTTTCTTTCATAATGGCTACTTTCCCCATCAGCTGACGTCAGACTCCACTCCCTCCTATAATTTTCCTAATTGCTTTCTCTTCTGTTTCAGTCTGTGCCTTAACAATGGGAAAGAAACATTTGAGAAGGCATATTTTGGCAAGGGAGGGGCCAGAGCAGCTTAAGGAGGTAGCGATTTCCTAATTCCACTTTCTCTTACCAGCTCCCCTCAGTGCATCACTGACCTAGCCTCTTGTCCATAGGCAAAAACTTGACCTGGGGAGGCGGAAAGGAACGTTACTGAGGGCCACTCTGTGTCCAGTGCCTGCCTGTGGCTTCTCATGCACTGTTTAATCTGCAAGAAGCCATTTGAGGGGTGTGTGTGTATGTATGTATCCCCTTTTACCGCTGAGGAGATGAGACACACAGGTTAGTTTGTCGTTCTCCCAGAGGGCCAGCGTTCAGATGCATGTGTGTCTGATCCCAGGTCTGAGCTATCTATTTGACGGCCTTCTTTGTTGCACTTAGTACCACCAGCACAGAGTGGGGGGAGAGGAACCTTGGGTCCCCAGAAGAGTGGATACTGTGAAACACACTTGTATCTGGGGTGGGAGGTGATGATACCTCGCTGTAAGGGCAGCTTCAGTTCCATGAGAAAGAATAAAACCAGGCAAGTACTGATTTCTGGAAGGATCATCTTGATTCGGAGTGGCAGCTATCATTTCCCTCTGGACATAGAAAATATGATTTAACCACCAGACAGCTTCTCTTCACAAAGAATGACTTGATTAGTTAGGGGAACATTAATTCTGCTGGAATCAAAAGTGTCCTTAATTCTACGACTGAAGAAGATATGAATAAGCCAAAGTAGGATCAGTGCACTTAGTTTAGAATGGACTTGTTTTGGGGCTCCTGGGCCGCCTTAGTTGGTAAAGCGGCCTTCTCTTGATCTCGGCTCAGGTCGTGATCTCAGGGTTGTGAGTTCAAGCCCTGCCTTGGGCCCGTGGAGCCTACTTAAAACACACATGCACAACACAATAGAATGGACTTTTTTTGGTCTTTTTTGGTTGGAGTGGGTAAGTGAGGGGATAAGGGAAGGGTTTTGTGTGTGGGTGTGTGTGTGTGGGTGTGTGTGTGTGTGTGTACGTGATTGAAAATGGATATTTTCAGGGTTCCAGGAGTTCACCTTGGAACTTCAGTTTGCTTTCCTAATTCATGATAAAGAGTATCACCTCTTATTGATTCTGAGCTAAAGAAAGCTAGCTGCCTGCTTCTGTGTGATTGCTTGCCAATTTTACCCTCTCTGAGGGAAGCAACATAACGACAGACAGAAGCACAGAGTGGGTGTGAGGACAGAGGAGTGGCTGGGTTGCTGAGCTGACATGCTTTCTTGGCGTGCAGCTTTCTTCAGCTCTCTTGAATCGTTCTTGTCACTCACTTGCCATGTGGGACTCTCAGGGAAATAAGTTCATGAAAGAAGTGAGAAGTAAATAGGAGTTGCCGGAGAATTGCTGGCTATGTATAACAGTTTCTCAAACAGGGAAAGAGATTTATGCTTGCACTTAGAACCGGGGGAAAGGTTTATACTTGCTACTGGAACTGGGTTGACATTTAACTTCTCATCTGAAAACACTACAGATTAACTATTTTAAGCTGGGAGACCAAGTCTGTGGTAACAGACTGGCAATTAATCATCTAGTATTTGTCTCTTAAAAAATGATGTATTGCAGCCCCACCAGGTGGCTGCCAACAGTGTGAATGAGACAGGCCAACATCCGCCAGGAGAAGGGAGAAGCTGCTCTTCATTTTATTTGTGCATCATTTTGACTACATCAAAAGGCAGCTTACGGAAGGGCAAAGAAGGGAGAAAGAACACTGTAGGGCTTTCTAGGAAGTCTGGCACAAAACCCCCCACACGATCACTATGACTCAACTTCAGACATATAAATACCCCAAATGCATACACAGTTTTTGAATGGGTTACTTTTGTTTCAGGCTTGTATATTCTGGTGCCCTTGTTCTGGCTGTTATTTTTGGTTTTCCTAAAAGAGCAGGGGATACTGTAGGCCCATAGGTTAGTTTTGGCTTGTGACCATTGGACGCTTTGAATGTGATGTAGCTCAGATGCTGAACATCACATGCAGTAATGTAGTAGGAAAAAATAAAACTGGTGACCTGAATTTCATTTTAGGCCCTTCTCCCTTAGGCAAGTGGCTTTTTTTTTTTTTTTTTGGCCCTCAGTTTTCCCATCTGTGAAATGAGTAAATGATACTGGCTGATCTCCAGAAACTCTTAGTCATGTGCATGAGCATTTGAGCAATTTTTGTTTTAATCTGGAAAAGAATAAACGTGTTAGACGTTTGAAACCAAACAAAAAGATGAGTGAGAAAAGCTATATTTAGTGTAGACATTTACATTTTTTAAATTAAACTCTACATTATGATATCGATGACAAGAAGAATGAGACCGCTCACTCTTCTCTAGTTGTGAGATAGCACAGATGTGATAATAAAGTCCATATGCAGCCTCGCTGAAAGTATCTGATTAGACATAAAATGTTAAAAATAAAAGAATCTGATAAGTAAATTGAGCCATCAAGTTGTTCTAGGGAGCACAAGGAGTATGAAAATGCACGCGCGCGCGCACACACACACACACACACACATACATACATACATACACACTCATACACCCATGAAAACACCGAAAGGTGAAGTTCGTTTTCCTAATTTACTGATTCTGTTCTCATCTGGGTTTAGAGAAAAGAGAAATTGTTTCTTTCTGTGTGTTCAGTAAATATCTTCATCATTTGAAAATCAGAGACAGTATAAAATTGAAATTTTAAGAGCTTTGAATAACACACATTGGTTTGTTGTATTGTAGTCTATACATTGATCAATAAAATGAACCACCCTTAATGGATCCAAATATCCTAAATTGCAGCTAGTAAGTAGATGACCCCTTCATTGACTTTATTTTTTCATGTTAGTTGAAGACAGTGATTTCAAAAAAGCATAACTGAAATTTTCTTCCAATTTTTGATAGAACCACCAGTTTAGGAAATAACAAGAACTGGTTGTGGTGATGGTAGGAATCCTTGTCCCACACTCCTTATACTTTGCCCCTTAATAAATTTTACCCTTTGTGTTTCCCCACTTAAAAAAAAAAAATAGTTAATTTGTTGTTTTAAAAAATTGCCCAGGAATGAAGAAAACTGATTCCATATGGTGGCTCCTCCTACCCTTAAAAAAATCAGTTTATACATTTTTTTTTCTACTTCCCTTGGTTTAGTTTGCCTTCTTCCATATGTGCTTTTATCGGCATATTGCTATGCCACCTGCTTGAAGTTTGGAAGATTAGCTTTGAATGCAACATAGACTTTGATCTAGGAGGTGTTTTTTTTTTTTTCCTGTGAGACATTTACATGAAAACAGAATCTTTGATTGCCATACTTTATATGTTCCTCCCACTTATTTCCTACCTGAACTGGTTATAAGGCTCCATGAAGGACATTGCAGCTGGTTGCTGTGGAATTGATTGATAATTAGTAAAAGATTACTTTAGGTAGAAATTAAGCAGCAACAACTACTGATTTCTTAAAGAGACAAGATAAATTCAGATTTTCAAATATTGGCACAGACCTCGTGGTAATTTAAAAGTAACAATTCTGGTTGTGGTGAAAAATTTTTGAAAGTTAGTTTGTCACAATGTGCCGTATGTCAAATGTAGTCTTACATCTATTTTAAATTTAGTTTTCTATTTTAATTTAAAAAAGGGGTTTTGTTTTCAGACTGGTTCCTCCTAGTAACCACATGATAAAAGTTTACCAATGAAAAGCATGCATATGTCACATACACATTTTATGTTATTATACATTATTCCCAGCAGTCTTTTGGACTAAACAATTTTCCAATCTCTTTTTGTTGAGCAGAAACTATAGCAGTGGTCCACATACATAATCTTAGCTCTGGAATCGAAAGGTTAGCTTCTAGTTTTCTGTATCCTGCTAATTGTGAGTTTGAGGGATATTTCCTATATTCATCTTCGTTTGCATCAAAAAGGGGTGTGTGGCTATTTTGCCATATATTCTTAGAATAACCCAGTTTTAGTGGCATGTTATTTTACTTTTCTAAGCTTACTTTCCACCTCTGTATAAAACAGACATTGTGGGTATGGATATGAGAGATGGGAGTTTAGGTTAGAACAGTTTCTAATGTTTTCCACTTGTGAATATTTTATGGCATTATGGAAGCAGACTGCTTCAGTGGTGCCGGGACCTCATCTCTATTTGTTCTTCATTGACAGCTTTTACTGTAAGAATTTTGTTAGTTCTAGCCATGGTGCACAGGGGTTTCTGAAAGATTTAGGTATATTCTGAATAATTAAATTTGCTTGGCTATTATGTATTTAAATTATGCCAAAAGTGTCTTTATCAAACAGAAATTGGAATTGGCTTTCAAAGAATCTGAACAAGGCTGACTATAAATGGAATTGGGGTCATTTATCAATATCCTTTCTTTTATATCATTAGTTAAATTAATGTGTAAGCATTTGGCCCAAGGAAGATGTGTAGCTTTTATTTTATTAATGGCTTAGCCTTACTGCTACTTTCCTTGTAGCTTGCAGTAAGGACAGAATAGTTATAGATTCTTGAAGATTCTTGTAACCTTCCATCTCACATGAAGTATGTAAGCAATAAAATAAATGTAAACTGTTATTCTTCCTCTTCTACTTGCTCGTTTCTAGGTGTATGGTTACATGACTATTTTGTCTTCTGTCTAACCTAGTCACAATTGTTTTTGTGCTCTTAAAGAACAAAAGCCAATGAGTTAAATTATGTCACTGTTACTTTTACAATCAAATGCTAGAGAAGAAAATACCCTGATAAATGGGAAGCCTTTTGAAATCCTTATACAAAGAGAAGTAGGCAAAGGTATCATATTAATCTGATACCTTTTTTTGGGTTTTGTTTTTTAAGATTTACCAATTCATTTGAGAGAGAGAGAGCAAGTGGGGGCAGAGGGAAAGAACCTTCAAGCAGATTCCTTGCTGACTGTGGAGCCTGACGTGGGACTTGACCCCATGACCCATGAGATCATGACCTGAGCTGAAACCAAGAGTCAGACACCCAACCGGCTGACCCACCCAGCCACCCCAGTCTGGTATCTTTTTGAGAGACTTGATCAGTGTGTATCGGTGTTGCACTTTCCACAGTAACGTTGTGTCCTTTGTTTAGATATCCTTGGAACAGAAGATCTTGTTGTGGAAGCGACTGCCGATGATACCGTGAGGTTTTATCCCTGGACCATTGATAATAAATACTACTCAGCAGATATCAATCTGTGTGTGGTGCCAAACAAATTTCTCGTCACTGCAGAGATCGCGGAGTCTGTCCAAGCATTTGTGGTTTACTTTGACAGCACACAAGTAAGATTTAGTTTGCCAGGGACCTTGAGTGAGAAATTTGGTGCTTTCTCCCCCACCCCCGCCGGCCTTTTCCATGAGTTCTCTTACAGTCTCTTCTTCTGGTTGTTTGTTTTTCCTCCCTCTAGAAGTCTGGTCTTGATAGTGTTTCCTCATGGCTTCCACTGGCAGAAGCATGGTTACCTGAGGTCATGATCCTGGTCTGTGACAGAGTGTGTGAAAACGGTAAGGCATGCCAATGGGACCATGGTCGGTACATGTAATTGCTGTCCCTCGGTAAACAGAATATACTTTTGTTTTTCTTAGATGTAGAACAGTACATCTCCTGTGATGATATTACTTTCCAGAAGTATTTTTAGCTTTTTCTTTTTGGAATCTTGCAGTATTTACATTTTATTTTTTTAAGAATGGACACTTCGGGTTTGAGAAATCATTTTTTTTATATTACTTTATTTTGGATGCCTTTAGGATAACACTGAGGGTAACACTGAGATTAATGGAAGCATTGCAGCAATATGCTGTTTTAAAAAATTTTACTTATGAAGATTCTTTTGCACATTAGGTGTAAACCGACAAAAAGCTCAAGAATGGTGTATCAAGCATGGCTTTGAATTGGTAGAACTTAGTCCGGAAGAGTTGCCTGAGGAGGATGGTAAGTATTTATGTGTCAGGAGAAGCATGGTGTTTGGATTCAGATATGAGGGAGTATTTTAGTGCAGGGAAGAAGAATCAAAGTGAAATTTAAAAAACATTTTTTCCTCAGCTGTTTGAAGAGATTTGTGCAAAACCCATTGGTGTGGGCTTACTATTAACCAAATAATCCATTTTTTTGGCTTTACCACACGTTAGGATTTTTCAGAAATTGTTTGTTTTTCTTATAGATAAACGTAGAGGATTTCTAATTTAATCTTAGTCATTTCCTCAGCCTCTTATCCTTTGTCTGCTGACAAAAAAAAGAGGGTTTGATCTATACACTAAATAGTTAAAGTTTATGTTCCTTATTTTGAATTTCTTACATCCTGAGGGTGAATTCCCAGGAACCTTAGGGGGCATGTCAGCCCTATTTTTATGTCCTTTAGACATGTGAAACCAAAAATAGACCCAGAATGCCCCACCCCCAACCCCAGGGTAGCTCTTCTCTTAACTGCCTTCTGTGATACTTTGGACCTTCTGTTTGTTCCCCCTCTCTCTTCCCTTCCTTCCTTCCTCCACTCCTCTTCTCACCTTCTCTCCTTCAGTATATACCTGTGCTAGCTGCTATGGGACCTACCAAGAGAAGACAGGTTTTGGACCACCAAAACCTTATAGTCCAGTACAAGAGATAAATACATATATGAACTATTGAATTGCCGAGTGGAATGTCATAACTATTTAAAAAATGTATTGGTGCTGTGGTATTTCAGAAATGGGAGAGATTATTTCTGTTTAGAAATTCCAAGACTGTGGTGCCATCATGAACTTTGACATGTCACTTGCTCCATGGGGAAGAAATGGAAAAGGCACTGGGCTTGTAGTGAGGGGATCAATAGGGATGTGCCGTTAAGATGCCAGTTGTTGCAAAAGACATTCTAAGGGACAGCCAATATGAATTAAAGTACATAGACAGGATATAAGTAATCATTCTACAAAACCTATTTTAAAAAAAGGGGGGGAATTAAGAAATCTCTTTTTATATTCTGTCTTATTTAGAATTTTTCCAAAATGTTACCTTTGGGAATAAAACCCTGCCAGAGAAGAAGAAGATAAAAAGGTTGATTTTTCTCCCTCTACATTTTTAATAATAATTGAAAATTAACAAGTACAATTTCTCTTCCTATGTTTTATAGGTCCCCTAAACTTGGGCCTTGTTTTGTGTATGTGAGCATGTACATAATTGCTTATTTCTGACACCAGAACTTTCTCTTCCTCCTGTTCTTCAGAGTCCACATTTGAGTCATTTATTTAAACCTGTTTTTATTTTGTAATTTCTTCTCCCTTACACCACTACACATCTCCTTGCTCCTTGTTTGAACAATGTTCCTGAGTTAATTCTGCTTAATATTAAAATAGGTTTTGACATATCTTTAGATGAAGTAATGAAATCCTCCTCAGAATTTTTAAAAATAAACCATAAGCTTTGTATGCATGTATCCTAACACCAGTATGAGACTTCCTGTTTGTTTGGATTAGATTTCATCTTACTGGTTCTAGCTCTTTATTTCAGACCATAGTTTTGGTTTCTGATTCTGTCATCTGAAGTGTTAGTTATCCTTTTAAGAACTGAATCTCTCATAGTTCAGGTAAACATGCCTTTTATTTCTTCATTTTAAACATTGATGGTGATAAAACTCATCTTTGTATTTTCAGTTTAATCCTTGCCATATTTCTGTTAGGTTGGTAGGTTGGTATTCTTCAAACGATTCATCCATCCCTCAGTCCTTACTGAGTGCTTGCTGTCCTTCAGGCACTGTGTTAGGCGGTGAGCCCCGCCTAGAGGGGGCGGTTACGTTCGTGAATCGTCACTCTCAGAGCCTCTGCTTTGGGAGAGATGTGTGCAGAGTGGTGTCAGCCCCACTTTTCTTTGGTAATAGCATACATGATTTGCCCTTGATCAGATAGCTAACAAGTTATAGAACCTGAGTTCTCCCTCCCCCTATGCTGCTCCCCTTGCTTATTTGTACTCTCTCTCTCTGTCAGATAAATAAAATATTAAAAAAGAGAGAAAAAAAAAAAGCCTGAGTTCCAATTCAGATTTTCTGATTTCTAATTCTGCGCCCGACACTAGACACGGGTTCTATGTGGGTTGTGCTCCCTAAGCTCTTGGGAGACTTTCTCCTTCAGCCACATGAAAACTACTTCTGCCGTCATTTACCATATCCAGTCTTATAACACTCATTTCCATCGTACACATACCTGCAAGCTTAGAATGTCGCCTTATTTTGAGTAGTATCAGCTAAATTCTGGAAGCAAAGTAGTACCAATACTAACCCAGCTAAACTAAGTTGTTGGTTTTTATTTTTAATGATCCTTGCCTGTCTCCTACACTTATGGTTATAGTAATTTTACTTCTCTTAAACTGTCTTTCTCTAATCAGGAACTTGTTCTCTGAATACTTACTATAAACAATAATTGTTATTCTGTGATTCCCAGGAGAAGGTAGGGCATTTACAGCATTTTGTGGCATACCAAGAGGACTATTGCTGCCTTCAGGAAACTCATTCTCCTTAAATAGCCAAAATTGGTGTTTCCAAAGCTGTGCCAGGATTATGTAATTAACAGGAACTCACATTTTCAGGAGAATATGAGTAGATTCCATTGGCGAGGTGATAGAGATGACTTTATCATAGAAACCTTTTATAAAGTGCATTTATATCATTGTTTTAGTTTCTAGGATATTCTTATCAAGAGCTCTGTATTTTTTTCTTTACTAAGTAAGTTACAATGTGAAGTGCCAACTAAATAAGCAAGATAACTAAGCCACAGTTATTTAAAAGAATGGCTTGGGGGATATACATATATACATATATATATGTGTGTGTGTGTATAAATATGTGTATAAATATATCTGTTTCTCCTCCCTGATTAGATGACTTCCCAGAATCTACAGGAGTAAAGCGAATCGTTCAAGCCTTGAATGCAAACGTGTGGTCCAATGTAGTGATGAAGAATGGTAAGTAACTTAGGACTTAAAAATCCTAAGGGGTTTTTTTCTCCTGTTCCTTGTAGGTTTTAAATTATTTGTATATATGTGGAACCATTAGGCTCATATAAAATCTATAGATTTGTTCAATTTTAAGTTCCCAGCTAAAGAAAGAGCCAAAAGTAACATTTCTAAGAGTTTATAATGTATGTTTAATAGTTAATTCAATAAGAATTTAGGAACTTAGAGCTTGCTTATAATAAGCCTAGCATTGTCATGGGGTGCCTGGATGGCTCAGTTGGTTAAGCGTCCGTCTTTGGCTCGGGTCATGATCCTGGGGTCCTGGGATTGAGTCCTGCATTGGGCTCTCTGCTCAGCGAGGAGTCTGCTTCTCCCTCTGCCCCTTCCCCTCACCCCGCTCATGCTTGCGCTGTCTGCTGCTCTTTCTCCGAAATAAATAAATAAAATCTTAAAAAAAAAAAAAAAAGCCTAGCATTATCTTTGGCTTTGAGAAATACCCCCAAAATTGTGAAACATGAACCCTATCCCTAAGGAACTCATGGTCCGGCTATGGAATCAAAGTGTGTACTTTTAACATGCTAGGTAACCATGCAGGGCAGTCTTTGATGAGTGCAGAATGACAGATACAAGTAGTAAACACATAGAGGTCAGAGATGTGGTCGTTGCTGTGGGCATGAGTATACAGAGAGTGCGTCAAGGTGAAAGCAGGTCTTGGCCGTAGCGTTCGTGGGATGGTCAAGATTTGGGTAGTTGAAGGGGGAGAGTGCCAAGCAGGGGAGAAAGCATGCCATGAAGAATAATGATGGTGTGTTCCAGGGTCATTTAGCAGTTGGGGCTAGCTTAGAAGAGGGAGGCCTGAATGTTAGGCAAGAGCATCTGGACTTTTTCTGATAGGAATTGGTGAGTCACTGGCACTATTTTACCCAGAGAGTGATGCAAAGAAGTTAGCATCTTTCAGAGGTTAAGGTCATGGTGGTGTGCAGGTGAGTTTGGCGGTTGAAGCATGTGGAGGTAGACCTGAAGTCAGGGAGACCAGGCGGCAGCCCGAGAGTGAGGTAGTGGGGCCTGGGCTGACGTGCTGGCAAGGGGCCATGGGGCGGGAAGCCAGAGCTGAGATGCAGCGAGAAGGGGGGGGCCAGTTGGGGCACGCTAGCTCCCGACTGTCGGTATCGGTTTAATGAGGCTGCGATAGCAAAGTACTGCACGCTGGGAGCTTAGAAGGACGGGTGGTTATTGTCTCCCAGCTCTAGAAGCCAGGTGTGTGAAACCAAGGCATCCACAGGGCCATGCTCTCTCTGAAGGTGTCAGGGAGGGATCTGTTCGGTTCTCGCTTCTGGCTTCTGCCAGTTCTCTGGCTTGTGATAGCATACCTCCCCTCCTCACACGGCCTTCTCCCGTGTGCCTGTCTGTGTTCACATCTCTTTTTTGTATAAGGACAATAGTCATACTGGGACACCTGGGTGGCTTAGTTGGTTAAGTGGCTGCCTTCGGCTCAGGTCCTGGGATCAGGTCCTACATCAGGCTCCTTGCTCAGCGGGGAACCTGCTTTTCCCTCTGCCTGCTCTGCCTGCCGCTCCCCCTACTTGTACTCTTTCTCTCTCTCTCTCTGACAAAGACATATAATCTTAGCAAAAAAAAGGGACAATAGTCATATTGAATTAAGGGCCCACCCTACTTCAGTGTGACTTCATCTTAACTAATTATACGTGCAAATAAGGTTAACATTCTATTTCCAAATAAGGTAACATGCTGAGGTATTGGGAATTAGAACTTCTACCTGTGAATTCAATGGGGGATACAGTTCAACCCATAACATAGTCCTTTAGGAATTGCTGATTGTGTGGTGTTTTTCTGTCTTGTAGCACTTGGTTGTCTCAATAAGTACGCCATGGTAGGTGAAACACTACAGAAAGGAATGAGAAAAAGCCTATTTACACTGAGCTTACCCCATCTCCCCTGAGATAAAAGAGTCAAGTGGAAGATCAGTTATATAGAAATAGAATACTTCATCTCAATTTTTGGTTGGCAATTGAGTGTTAAGTGAGATTGGGGCCCTTTTGCTTGCCTGAGATCTGACCTGACCCATGTCATCCTTGGAGAATCTTCTGGTATAGTAAGCTACTCCTTCCCCTTTTCTCCCCTTCTATCCTTCCTCTTCCCTACTTTACTCTTTCTAGGGGGAATCTAATGTGTCTGTCGCATTGAATTGCAAAGATAGATGTTATACTTTTACAGTAGCAATTAAAATAAGGCCCTGCTAAATTTGGATTTTAGCCTATGTTGTCATCTCCCTGTTACCAAAACAAACTCAGAATGAGGCTTGGTCCTTCTCATTCATTCATTGAGCAAATCCTTGTTGAGCGCTTATCATCGGCATTGCCGTACACGATCTTCACTAAAAATATGTTTAAGGTATGGTACATAAACTGGATCAATTTGGAATAAAATTATATTCAGTGGTGCGTGCTAAATTTATGAGAACTATTTTCAGAGAAGCTTACTTGGCTTCAATCGCTTTTTGAAAAATCTGCCCCCCACCCCGACCCCATGTTCATACATTCAGGAAGTACTGCCTTGTAATTTACATTTATGGCTATACGTTTAGAGGCGGGACTGAACACACTTTATTACTTAGGAATTATGGTCAAAGGTGTTTTCTGAAAAAATGCTGTTCTACCTGTTTTAGACACTAAACAATATTCTTAAGAGAATTGCAGAGCAAGGAGGCATACTGTGGAGAATTCATGACTCTTTGCCCTGAGCATCTCTCACCTTCTTTTCTCTTCAGTGTTGGTACACTGATTTGCGATTAACAAAAAGCCAAAATACTGCCGGTAGCTTCATTCCTTGTTTAAGAGGATACCGAACTATGTGGTGTGAAGGAAACTTAACTATCTTCTCTCTAGGAGGAGCCGTAGATGTGGAAATACAGTGACATTTGGATATAGCCCAGGTCTTAGGCAGCGTCAAGGACATCCTTGTATAGCCTCACATCTTAGATTAGAGACTGAGCTGTGTGGGTGTGGGCTGGGTCATGTTACTTCTCCAGAGTGACCTACTTCCTGTGCTCTTCACTGAGCTTTGCTTTGCTGGTGGTCTGGGGACCCAGGGAACTGCTCCTTCCTCCCAGCAGGCTTTTCGTGAATGTTTGCCAGCAGGTGCTCAGACTGGTTAAATTTGGTTTTTGGAATCTCCTCCCCTAGATCTTTTTCTCTTTCACCCCCACTCCTTTCACTTTTTCTTCTTTTGTTTTTCTCTGACTTTTAAAAACTGGTGGTTGAATATACATAGCATAACATTTCCTGTGTTAACCATTTTTGTGTGTACAGTTCAGCATCAGTAAGTACATTCACATTGTTCTGCAGTCAGCACTGCTTTAAGGTTTTTTTTCCCCCTCAAATACTTTTATTTTATTTTTTCAGTGTTACAAGATTCATTGTTCATGTACCACACCCAGTGCCCTATGCAATACGTGCCCTCCTCAATACCCACCACCAGGCTCGCCCAACCCTCCACCCTCACTCCTCCAAAACCCTCAGTCTGTTGCTCAGAGTTCATAGTCTCTCATGGTTCATCGCCCCCTCCGATTTCCCCCAATTCACCCCTCCCTTTCCTCTCACAATGTCCTCCATGTTTTTCCTTATGCTCTACACGTAAGTGAGACCATGTGATAATTAACTCTCTCTGTTTGACTTATTTCACTCAGCATAATCTCTTCCAGTCCAGTCCACGTTGAAACAAAAGTTGGGTATTCATCCTTTCTGATGGAGGCATAATATTCCATTGTATATATGGACCATATCTTCTTTATCCATTCATCTGTTGAAGGGCATCTTGGCTCTTTCCACAGTTTGGCAATTGTGGCCATTGCTGCTATGAACATTGGGGTACATGTGGCCCTTCTTTGTACTGCATCTGCATCTTTGGGGTAAATACCCAGTAGTGCAATTGCAGGGTCGTAGGGTAGCTCTATTTTTAATTT
>CM052896.1:31715981-31741130 GCA_028534135.1 Potos flavus
CTGCTATAAACATTCGGGTGCACGTGCCCCTTCGGATCACTACATTTGTATCTTTAGGGCAAATACCCAGTAGTGCGATTGCTGGGTCATGGGGTAGCTCTATTTTCAACTTTTTGAGGAACCTCCATACTGTTTTCTAGAGTGGCTGCACCAACTTGCTTTCCCACCAGCAGTGTAGGAGGGTTCCCCTTTCTTGCTGGGAGTTTTTTTCATTACCCATTCAATTTCATTACTAGTCGTTAGTTTGTTCAGATTTTCTGTTTCTTCCTGATTCAGTTTGGGAAGATTGTATATTTCTAGAAATTTATACCTTTCTTCTAGGTTGTCCAATTTGTTGGCATATAATTTTTCATAGTAGTCTTTTAATAATCCTTTGTATTTTTGTGGTATTAGTCGTTATTTCCCCTTTCATTTCTGATTTTATTTCTATGGGTCACCTCTCTTTTTTTCTTGGTAAGTCTGGCTTATCATTTTTTTTATCTTTTCAAAGAACCAGCTCAGTTTCATAGATTTTTTTTTTCTATTGTTGTTTTAGAATCCTAATTTATTTATTCCTGCAGTGATCTGTATTATTTCCTTCCTTCTCCTACCTTTGGACTTAGTTTGTTCTTTTTTTCCTAGTTCCTTTATGTGTAAGGTTAAATTGTTTATTTAAGATTTCTGTTGTTTCTTGACGTAGGCCTGTATCGCTATAAATTTCTCTGAGGGAAATTTTGCTAAGAGGGATGCTTTTGCTGCATCTCGAAGATTTTGGACCATTGTGTTTTCATTTTCATTTGTCTTCATGTATTCTTTTAATTTCCTCTGATTTCTTCATTGACCCTTTGGTTGTTTAGTAGCATGTTTTTTAGCCTCCACATGTTTGTATTTTTTTCCATGTTTTTTTTCCTTGTAATTGATTCCTAGTTTCATATTGTTGTGGTCAGAAAAGATACATGATACAATTTCAATCTTAAATTTATTGAGACTTGTTTTGTGGCCTAACATATAATCTGTCCTAGAGAATGTTCCATGTATACTTGAAAAGAATGTGTATTCTGTCATTTTTGGATGGAGTGTTTTGTATACATCTGTTAAATCCATCTGGTCTAATGTGTCTTTCAGAGACACCATTTCTTTGTTGATTTTCTGCCTCGATGATCTACCCATTGATGGAACCGGGGTGCTAAAGTCCCCCACTATTATTGTAGTATTGTCAGTTTCTCCCTTTATGTCTGTTAATATTTGCTTTATGTATTTAAGTGCCCTAATGTTGATGCATAGATATTTACAATTATTATATTCTCTTGTGGGATTTAAAATAAATCCCTTTTAAAACGCTGTCTGAAAAGGTGTTGATACTACCTCTATTCCATTGTTCTGCACTTAATCCAAAGTATAGATAAAGCTCCAGATAGTTAATGTAATAAATATTTACATATTACTTGTGAGTGAAAGATAGTTTAAGTTAAGTAGCATCTCAAGAGATTATTCTCTTCAATTTGTGTTAAAACTCTTATGTGGACAGAAGGTGCTCAGTTGATGTCTTTTTGTTACTTAATTTCATATTGTAAAAGCAAACAGGTAAAATTATACTACTAAAATTGTAGGCAAATTATTATCCTAGAAAGAGATTTGAAAAATCTTATACAAGACATAACTTTTTTTTTTTTTTTTTTAAGATTTTATCTATTTGACAGAGAGAGATCACAAGTAGGCAGAGAGGCAGACAGAGAGAGGAGGAAGCAGGCTCCCCGCTGAGCCGAGAGCCCGATGCGGGGCTCGATCCCAGGACCCTGAGATCATGACCCGAGCCGAAGGCAGAGGCTTTAACCCACTGAGCCACCCAGGCGCCCCTACAAGACATAACTTTTGGGTTATCTTATAGTAACCTAGTTTTATATTCTTGGTTCTACCAATGTCTTGTTTCATAAACTAAGATATGCATTCTTAAAGGGGCATTGTTGCCCATGAAGGGGTGAAAATTGATACTTGGGTTAATGCAGTGAACTTTGGAAAGCCCCTGAAAGTGAGGGCTGGTTTTAAGGGAATCAACTTTATGATGAGAGGGTTGGAACCTAGGCCCACCCCCTGACTCCTGGGGCTAAAGGTAGAATTAGGCACCGACAGCCCATGATTTAATCAGCTGTGCCTGTGTAATGGAACCTCCCTCAAAACTCTGAGCAACCTTCCAGCTTGGTGAATACCTCGAGGCGCTGGGAAGATAACACACCCTGATAGGTTACCCCATGGCTCTCTTCCATTTAGCTGTTCCTGAGTTATATTTTTGTATTGAAAATTGGTAATTTAGTAAGTAAACTGTTTTCTGGAATCCTGTGAGCCATTCTAGCAAATTACTGAACTTGAGGAAGGGGTTGTGGGAACTCCCAATTTGTAGCCATTTGGGGCACAGGTGACAATCTGAGACTTGCAGTTGGTGTCTGAAGTTGGCGGGGAAGGAGGGCAGCCTTGTGGCATTGAGCCCTTAACCTGAGCGGTCTGCGCTAACTCTAGGCAGTTAGTGTGAGAATTATAAATTGTAGGACACCCACCGGTTGGTGTCCTATGAGAACTGAAGAGTTGTGTGGTGTGGAAAAACCCACACATCTGGTGTCAGAAGTGTTGGTTATGAGTACAGAAGGAACAGACGTTTTTCCTTTAGGGGCCATGATGAAAATGGTTGAGAAACAGTGAGCTGAAGGATATATCATAAGCTCTTCCTTAGAGGAAATCCCCCGATACCATATATTCATTGTAAAGGTCAAACTTCTGGGGAAGTCAGAGTTTCCACTATATGCATTAAAGGTGCGACTTCCAATGGCCCAGAAATGAAGTGGTTAGGACTGCCTTTACAATTGGGTTGTGCTTTTTTTTTTTTTTTTAAGATTTTATTTATTTGACAGAGAGATCACAAGTAGGCAGAGAGAGGGGGGGAAGCAGGCTCCCTGCTGAGCAGAGAGCCTGATGCAGGGCCTCCATCCCAGGACCCTGAGATCATGACCTAGAGCCGAAGAGAGAGACTTTAACCCAGTGAGCCACCCAGGCGCCCCTGGGCTGTGCTTTTTTAGATCTCTCTATCCACATCAACTTGCTCACTGCCTAACCTTTCCTATACTGTCTTGCCTTGCATTTCCTCGACCTGAAAGCCTGGCTGTGGCTCAAGAAGAGGGTGTGGATAAAATCTTAGCTGCCTACTTGAGTTATCCTCAGCCCCTGTCAGAGCGGGGCTCATGGCTGTAAGGGCCTACCATATGGGTCTTTTTTGTTTATAATTGGTAATATCCTTTTATGAGCATCCGGAAAGGAGAACTTGAGGGTCAGTACTTTATGCCAAATGTGACAGATTTTAAAAGTTGACCCCTCCTCACCTGGTAGTTTAGTCCATTAAGCATCTGACTTGGTTTCAGCTCTGGCCATGATCTCAGGGTTGTGAGATCGAGCCCCATGTTGGGCTCCATGCTCAGCTTGGAATCTGCTTGAAATTCTCTCTGCCTCTCTCCCTCTTCTCCCCCTCTGTCTCAAATAAAATAAATAAATAAAATCTTTAAAAAAAAAAAAAAAAAGAGGTTGACCCACCTACCCCTTTTCTGGTGTCCAGTGAGATTGCCTTCTCTTTCCATTTGTCTGGTACATCAGAAGTCCTCATTGCAGAGTACTTTGTTATCACTGAAGAGCTGGGTATCATACTCAGTGCTGTGCCTGGAACTTGGGAGGCACTTGGTAAATAAGACATGGTTTTAAGGGCGGGGAAAAGAAGATGATTAGTAGAAGACTGATGAGTTTTTTGTTTTTCAAATGAAGTTGTCGCTTATTTCACGTAAGAAGGTAGCATTATACAGTGTCCTTGTTTCACGGTTCAGTTTAGTGTTACCCCGAGGCCCCCATTCCCAGCTTTGTCCTCTGCGCACTGATGAGGGCTGGGGGGTGGGGGGAGGTTAGTCTGTACTTGTGGCTCTTGGGTGTTCAGTCTTTTTATAACAAATACCACCATTGAGTGAAGGGCAAGAAAGGGAGATTTTATGATCTTTTACTGTTACTAATCAGAGAAGGAGGGATTACACTGTACAAATACTAGAGTGGTGACTTTGATCCCCCAGTGGTAAACAGTAATTGTAGAGATTGGATTTCAAAAGCCCTGAGAATTTGTTTTCAGTGTATCTATTATAGTTTAATCTCTAGTGATGCAGGTGGGTAAGGATTAAGTGGAATTTTAATAATGGAAACAACAATTCTTTCATTTAATAGTGTTCTATGTTCCCATTATAAATGGAAAGAATTATTCTATTAATGTATGTCCTCCCGAATTTACTTGGTAACAAGATACCAAAGTAGAAATTCCAGATTCTAGTTTAAGGACCAGTTGGAACTGATGTCCAGAGCAGTGGCGAGAAATAAGTATCAAAACCTTAAAGGTTTATGTGGCTGCCTGATATTTAGCTAACTGTCCTGAGAAAGTAGATGGCTAATGCCTTTAGTATAATTTTTTTTTAAAAAGCGGGCAAAAATGATTAAATAAAAATTTAGTCATTAAATTTAATGTTAACAGAAAATAAAACAACATCAAATTAAGAGTAAGAATGGTTAATAAAGAGGGTTTTAGTGGGGTTTGTCTCTGCTTTGGTCATCTTGAGAAAATGGCATCGTGTCTCTGGATGCAAGTTTCCTCATCTCTAGCGTAGGGTAGAATTCTACCAACATCACATTCTGTGGAACTGCGTCCCTTGAGTGAGACTGAGTTGCTCCTCCTTTTTATCTCATGCCTAGTATTGTGGAACTTTTGAAGGAATGATTTGAATAATCTCTTATGCTTGTCTGTCAATGTTGTGGTCGAAAATTAAATAGATCTCTGTTTGTGTGTGTGTGTGTGTTGAAGGCATGATTTGATGGAAGACACTGTGTTGTAAGAGAACAAGGGAGGGGCGCCTGGGTGGCTCAGTGGGTTAAAGCCTCTGCCTTCGGCTCAGGTCATGATCTCAGGGTCCTGGGATCGAGCCCCGCATCGGGCTCTCTGCTCAGCGGGGAGCCTGCTTCCCTCCCTCTCTCTGCCTACCTCTTTGCCTACTTGTGATCTCTCTGTCAAATAAGTAAAAAAATCTTAAAAAAAAAAAAAGAGAACAAGGGGAAGAGGGAATTGTGAACAATTAGAGAAGATGGAAGAGAATAAGTGAGTCAAGTGATTAGACTTTGTTTTTTAAAAAAATCACCCCCCTAAATTGTCCATAAGCAAATGAAAAGTGGGAGATCTGTTCAGGTTTCCCCCTGGAGGCAGGGCTTCCTTCTGTGGCCACCTTGAGAAATATATTTGGTAGTTTTCCTTTGAAATTCTTTCTAGAGCTTTCTTCCTTACGAGCCACGTAAGAAAAGTCATTTTTTTCTTTATGATAACATCTTGTTTCCTTACTCTTACTGTTCCTCACGCTTAGTTCTGAATGACAAAATCGTCAA
The DNA here is from genome assembly GCA_028534135.1 of Potos flavus. NCBI lineage: Eukaryota > Metazoa > Chordata > Mammalia > Carnivora > Procyonidae > Potos > Potos flavus. Next base: position 31,721,406 of record CM052896.1, read on the forward strand.
AATCAAAAAGACTTTTGATTCTAAACATTCCTTTGAGGATTTTTTAAGAGTGTGCTTCAGGCTCTGGAGCTAGGACTCTACAATGGGGCCATTTTTGGAATTAGTGTGAAGCTTTCCTTAAGCCCTTTGGAAAAGACAGGACTCATTCTGCCGTTTAGTTCAGTTTATTAAGAATTTGTGTGTATGGATGCATAGCAAAAAAGATCAGGAGGACGTATGCCAAAGGATTGATTGACATCTTTCATGATTTTGTTTTCTTCTTTATACTTTTCTCTATTTTCCAAATTTTCTACAATGAACATTTCATTTACAGTTAGGGAAAAGGGGAAAAGCATAGTCTGGTGACTTCGCGGTCATGCTCGTTATATCTTCAGGCACGGGCAGAGACCGTCCTTGACTTTGAGCAGGTGTCCCAGGTGTCATCGGGAGAGCACAGATTCACTTCCCTGGACTCAAAGCCAGGGGTACCGCCAGCTACGGTGCATCAAAGTTTTGTCTTTTGAAGCACTGGTTTCTTAAAAGAGATTCTTTTTGATTTCAAAAAGGTTCCTTTCAGTATGACAAGCAGAAGTGGAATATGTTAAAAACGTGTAGGCTTATTTCCCAAATACTAGTGAAATCGTTTCTGATGCAGTACGTGCTTAAAATAAGTTTTTATGCAAATTGTATGGTGTGATTTTAAAATACCATTCAAAAAATAGGCACAGCTTCTCGGTGTAAGTTGAACGGTCTTAGTTGTGGTGTAAGTTTGGTCATGTGTATCACATGGTGGAAAAGAAAATATTTTGTGGGGAGAGAAAAGGGATGTAAAGAAGACTTAAAATATGGGGAACATTTGAACTTCTTAAGACGATGCCAAATAGTTGCTGCTTTAAAGAAATAAAAGCTGAATATGAAGACAAAAAATATTTAATGGGTCATCTAAGACATTTTGGGGGTGTGGCCCTGGAGGTTCTTGATATTGTAGCCATGTGTATACATTTGAAGTAAACACTCCTCTGTTAGCTAATGCTTGCAGCCTCTGTCTGAGTCATATCAAGCTGTCAGCAGATTTTGCAGCATCTTTCATATATTTAGCACTATGCTAAAATTTCCCTTTTGGCCCAGGTTTTCAGTTCTCCAAGTGTCTCATGCAATGTTCACACAATTGCTGTATGAAGTGCATTTTATGTTTTGTATAATAATACTGTGCTTTTAGATTTATAAAAAGATATCCAAACAGTGTCATATATATGAAATTTTCTGGAAATTTCTTATTTAAAAATAAATATATAAATAGAAGCTCCTCCTCAAGGCACTTTACATCTTTATTCTAGTGCTATAGCTTTGTTTCTGACACTTCTGGAAGAATCTATGCTATGGATCGGCACCAGTAGATTTTTTCATGATACCATACTTTTTAAAGTCTAGTATTCTGCAGGTGCCAACTTAGCAGTCTGAAACTGAATTAGATGTTTTAGGACCAGAGTTTAATATACTTAGCTGTGCCTTCTAGAATAACTTATTTTATACCACTTCCCTTTTCTGGAGCTCTGAAGATCCAGAAGAATCAGTTCAGTAGGTAGATTAATTTATTCCTTCCTACTCTAGTATTTTGTGGCATCAATAAAACCAGGGATGCTAAAACCAATTTCAACAGCTACCTGCTAAAGGAATAAATTCTTCTTAATAAGGGATAACATTTCCATGCCCTGAGTCCTGGGGAGAAAAGTCTGGCAAACAAGAGAAGATTTATGTAGTCCTTTCCTATGAGAATAGTTTTACAGTGGGCACATATGGGCAGAATTTTGCTAAACATGTTTTAAACTAGGCAGGATTGAAAGTTTAAAACCATAGGTGTATAAAATATCATCCAAGTTTTTTTTGAGCCACATGAATGTGCAAACTAATCTGCTTTGGATGAAGAAAAATGAATTGTTTTTCTAATCGTGAAAATTGATATGTTTCTAACCTCCTTAAAATATAAGCAGTGGGACATAGTGGACTGTCAGTTTGAGTATGTTCCTCCCATTGTTTATAAGAAAATTCTGAACAGAAGTGCTTCCAGCTTATTATAATTAGCCTGAAACCTGATTAGATTATAAACTTGTAGTCATTTGTGAACCTTAAAAAGATTAGGAAATTTCAGATTATTGTTTTTTTATTTAGTAAATAAAAAAGAAAGTCCAGCTGATTCAAAGTTACTGTAAGTGAGGCGAAAGAGTGTCTTTTCATAAAATCACAGACTTCTAGAGCAGAAGGGACCTGAACAACCACTAATAAGAGTACCCCTCTTATTTTATAGAGCAGAAAATTGAGACGCAGAAAGATTGATGAATTTACCCAATGTCACACTGGTAGGCAGAGCCAGGAGTGAAATCCAGGCTTTCTGACATGTACCCCAGTTCTCTTCCCACTATTCAGACTTTTTCCTCCTCTTATACATTATTAGAAGTGGGGCATTCACTTTTTTTTATTGTGATAAAAAATACGCACAGCGTATAATCATTACATTAAAAAAGACCTCTTTGAGTAGGTAAACACATGAACATGGAACCGAAGGCCAAAGGCACACAAAGGTTCATGCCCTGCAGTGCTGAGTCTAGCTCCCCTAACTCCTGTCCATCCCAGACCCCTCCTTGGAAGTAGCCACTATTAAAAACGAGGAATTTTAAATAGACCGTTTTGATCTAATGACTTGTCTAAACTGACACAATACTGCATTATTCTTCCCGGATTGCATCTTGGCCTGCCAAGTTTAGGTAATGCCCAACAGAGGAAAAACATAAGGCACGGAATTGGAATATGGAGAGATTTATGAATTGGATTTGAAAATTACCCCATGCTCAGTGTTTTTCCAGTAAAAGAAATGAGGGCTCTCTTACAGCAGTACTCTGTGACTCGGATAATGCCCTTCGTACAGAGAGCCTCGAGTATAAGAGCTCTCATGATGTGGAAAATCCCTGTCGGAGTATTGAACCGTGTACAACAGCTTTCAAATTAGCACACTGGCCAAAAAGAAGGAGTTACGCTTATGTTTAAATAAACATCCTGAGCCTCTGTACGGCCAGCCATCAGTGTGAGACACCATGTGGACCTACTTCTCTTGGCCTCTGAGCCTCCGCTGCCTACCTTGATGACACCTTAGGGCTTAGTCCTTGGATGGGCCACCCAAGCATTTGGCCTGGAACATTCCTGGCAGAGTGAGCAAGTTGGATGAGGAGGTGAAAGAGGCCCCAGAGGTACAGGGGCACCATTGGTTCTGCTGCTACCGTTGGGGTATGGCGTGAGAAAAGCAGGGGTTCACACGCACAGCTGCCCACGTGGTAAGAGGTCAGGCTGGAGAAAGCTGCCGGCCTCTACGCAGCAAGACAAATCTCGAAGGAGGACAGAGACTGCAAGTGTTTCTTTTTCACTACCTCAGTGTGACTGTGTGACAAGAGGTTTTACCTGACGGGGAGAGGACATAGGAAATTATAGGTGGTTTAAAGAGCTGATAATGGGTTCAGGGAAGAGAAGGAGAGAGGAAAGACAAGGGGAAGGAAGTTGTCTTTTTGGGAGAGAAGTTCTTTGACTTGTATACCACTAGACTCTTGGAGAGTGGGTTTCACATTCTACTCTAAGGCAGTGATTTTTTTTTTTTTCCCCAAACTTCCCTGATCCTAAGATTCTTTTGGAATACTTGCTAAAAGTTCAGCTTCCAGGGCACCTGGCTGGCTCAGTCGGAAGAGCATGCCACTTTTTTTTTCTTTTTTTTTTTTTTTTACCCCCCAACTAATAACATCTTTAGTGAAGTTAGAAGTTTTTAAAAATTTTTTTATTTAAATTCAATTCAGTTAACATATAGTCTGTTATTGGTTTCAGAGGTAGAGGTCAGTGATTCATCAGTTGCATATAACTCCTGGTGCTTATTACATCACGTGCCCTCCTTAATGCCTGTCACCCAGTTACCCCATCCCCCATCCCCTCCCCTCCAGCAACCCTCGGTTTCCTATAGTTAAGAGTCTCTTGTGGTTTGCCTCCCTCTCTGTTTTCATCTTATTTTATTTTTCCTTCCCTTCCCCTATATTCATGTTTTGTTTCCTAAATTCCACATGAGTTGAATCATACGGTATTTGTCTTTCTCTCATTTTGCTTAGCATAATATCCTCTAGTTTCATCCACGTCATTGCAAATGGCAAGATTTCATTCTTTTTGAGGGCTGAGTAGTATTCCGTGTGTGTGTGTGTGTGTGTGTGTGTGTGTGTGTGTGTGTGTGTGACATCTTCTTTATCCATTCATCTGTTGATGGACATCTGGGCTCTCCATATTTTGGTGACTGTGGACATTGCTGCTATAAACATTGAGGTGCATGTGCCCCTTCGAATCACTATATTTGTATCCTCTAGTTAAATACCTAGTAGCAATTGCTGGGTTGTAGGGTAGCTCTATTTTTTAACTTTTTGAGGAACCTTCATACTGTTTTCCAGGGTGACTGCACCAGTTTGCATTCCCATCAACACTGTAAGAGGGTTCCCCTTTCTCCATATCCTCACCAACATCTGTTGTTTCCTAACTTGTTAATTTTAGCCATTTTGACCAGTGTGAGGTGGTATCTCATGGTGGTTTTGATTTGTATTTCCCTGGTGCTGAGTGATGTTGAGCAGGTTTTTCATGTGTCTGTTGGCCATTTGAATGTCTTCTTTGGAGAAATGTTTGTTCATGTCATCTGCATATTTCTTGATTAGATTATTTGTTTGGAGATTGAATTTGATTAAGTTCTTTATAGATTTTGGATGCTAGCCCTTTATCTGATAAGTCATTTGCAAATATCTTCTCCCATTCTGTCCATTGTCTTTTAGTTTTGTTGACTGTTTCCTTTGCTGTGCAAAAGCTTTTTATTCTGATGAAGTCCTAATAGTTGCTTATTTTTGCTTTTGTTTCCCTTGCCTTTGGAGACATGTCTAACAAGAAGTTACTGCGGCTAAGGTTGAAGAGGTTGCTGCCTATGTTCTCCGCAAGGATTTTGTTGGATTCCTGTCTCACATTTAGGTCTTTCATCCATTTTGAATCTGTTTTTGTGTATGGTGTAAGGAAATGGTCCAGTTTCATTCTTCTGCATGTGGCTGTCCAATTTTCCCAACACCATTTGTTGAAGAGACTGTCTTTTTTCCATTGGATAGTCTTTCCTGTTTTGTCGAAGATTAGTTGACCATAGAGTTGGGGGTCCATTTCTGGGCTTTCTGTTCTGTTCCATTGATCTATGTGTCTGTTTTTGTGCCAGTACCACACTGTCTTGATGATTACAGCTTTGTAATAGAGCTTGAAGTCTGGAATTGTGATGCCTCCAGCTTTGGTTTTCTTTTTCAGTGTTATTTCAGCTATTTGGGGGTCTTTCCTGGTTCCATACAGATTTTAGGATTGTCTGGTCCAGCTCTGTGAAAAATGCTGATGGTATTTTGATAGGGATTGCATTGAATGTACAGACTGCTCTAGGTAGCATAGACATTTTAACAATATTAGTTCTTCCAACCCATGAGCATGGACTGTTTTTCCATTTCTTTATGTCTTCCTCAATTTCTTTCATAAATATTCTATATTTTTCTGAGTATAGCTCGTTTACCTCTTTGGTTAGGTTTATTCTTAGGTATCTTACGGTTTTTGGTACAATTGTAAATGGGATGGATCAATTCCTTAATTTCTCTTTCCTCTGCTTCTTTGTTAGTGTCTAGAAATGCAACTGACTTCTGTGCATTGATTTGATATCCTGTGACTTTGCTGAATTCCTGTATCAGTTCTAGCAATTTTTTTGTGGAGTCTTTCAGGTTTTCTACGTAGAGTATCATGTCATCTTGAAGAGTGAAAGTTCGACTTCTTCGCCTATTTGGTTGCCTTTTATCTCTTTTTGTTTGATGAGCATGCCACTCTTGATCTTGGGGTTGACTCTCAATCTTGAGTTTGTGAGTATAGAGATGACTAAAAATAAATAAATCAATTTGAAAGCAGATAAAAAATAAAATGATAAAATAATAAAATCAGCAGATAAAAAATAAAATCAGCTTCCTTGGCATCTGCCCCAGAGATTCTGGCTCAGTGAGTCTGAGATAGGGACCTTGAATACCAGGGTAGTTTTACAAGGTGTTCTAGATGTTCTGCTCCAGATTTGTTCTCCATTGTAAGTACAAGCATTGAGAGAGTCTCAACTGCAAGTGGCTCATCCATCACAAAATTAAAGCTTTTTTTAAAAAAATTATGCATGTTCCTTTTCCCCTGATAATAATGCCTTAGTGTTGATTTTTTAAAAATGTTTCTGAACATTTAAGATACTGTTTAAAACACCAGAATATTGGTTCATAGTGACTATTGAAACATAAGTGCTGTTAGAAGCGCCTGGGTGGCTCAATTGGTTAAGCATCTGCCTTCAGCTCAGGTCGTGATCCCAGTGTCCTGGGATCGAGCCCCATGTTGGGCTTCTTGCTCAATGAGGAGTCTCCTCCTCCCTCTCCCTCTGCCTTCCCCTCCCCTTTGGCTCGTGTTCTTGTTCTCTCTCAAATAAAGTTAAAAAAAAGAAAGAAAGAAAGAAACGTGAGTGCTCTTAACCTTTGCAAAAGAACCACCGAGTGGTCTTGTTTGTTGTAATGGCCTTGCCATTATATTTGACCCAGACCGTGTCAGTGAGTTTTAAATTATTCAGATTTGAAAGAGTATGATAATTGTTAGTGACTATTTTTTTTATTTTTTAAGAAGTTTTTATTCACAAAAATTCATATTTTCAAATAATAATTATAAAGAAAATGCAAGCACGAGTAAGACCTATAAATTCCTGATGTCTGACAGTAACACTTTCTATAGCTAAAACTTTTATAATGAGGCAGTAGCCACTGTTTCTTCATCAGGGTCATTTTAACATTTTAAAATGTAAATAACAAATTTCAGTGATTGTATTGTTTTCTTTTCAGATAGGAACCAAGGCTTTAGCCTTCTTAGCTCATTGGCTGGAGCAAACCATAGCATTGGGTCAGCAGAGACATGTCCCTCGGAGGTAAAGATTCTTCCTGGATCCTTTCAGTGCTTTCGTTTTAATTTCTCATTGTCATTATGAGTCTTTACACCATTTGTCATTTTTTCCTTTCCATTTAAGAGGCCGCAGACAGTAGTAAACTAAGGCTAAAAAGAGAATCTAAAACAGTCCTCTTGTGCCTAGTACCTGTTGAGAGAAGACTAGTTCAGCTTTAAAGCAGTAAGCCCTTTCAAGATGTTTGCAGTTTGGGCTGTTCCATGGTTTTGTTTTTGTTTTTGTTTTTGTTTTTGTTTTTGTTTTTTTGCTAGAGTGCTTAGAAAGTGTGCTAGGATGTCCTTGAGACATGAAGTTGCCTCCCTATCTTTATAAAATTGATAGTTCTTTGTCAGTACTTCCTATGTCCGAGGCCCTGTAACAATCCGAGGCAGGGTCCCTGCCCTCAGTGGGCTTCATCATCTGACTTCGACCCTGTGTCCTCAAGGATTTGGGTTCAAGTATACCTTGGTCAGCATGCTGGAACCAAGAGCAATGCACAGTGCCGTATTATCTTCCCAGGCATCTTTTTCATCAGTCTTGAGCACTTCGTGATATGCTTATGTTCATTTTCACATTTTGAATAAAATATGGCTCTTAAACAAAAGACCCATTTTAATAGCCAACAGCAAATCAAAGCACTTTCTAGTTTTTCCTTGAGGGAAAATAATCCCGAGTTAGTGAATTTTTAGCCTCTTATTTATTTTTTTAATGTGACATTGATCCTTCTTCCATCTCTCCTTGTCTTAGCTCCTACTACTGCTTTTCTAAAGCCAACCAGCTAGTGGAAGTGTGACTCTTTTTGGCTTTAGTTCTGAAATAGCCTACTATTAAATTATTGCTTGTGTGTATTTTCCGCAGCAGCAGCCCCGTTTGCCAGCAGCAGCTAGGACTGAATCTCTCTTGGACCATCGGGGTGGCGCATCTAATACAACAGACGCGCAGGCTGATAGCATCGTGGGTAAGTTCCTCCTTTGGCTGCCAGGAGACAGCTCTGTGGAACTTGGAAGAGGTATGGGGCATAAATCATCTCGGGGGAAATTGGCTTTAAACACGAACAAGGGAGGAAAACTGATAGTGTACCCCAAGTGAGCATGAGCCTTATGGACAGCTATCAGAACAAGAGGGGGAATAACCACGTAAGCAATCTGTGGGTACCATTTTCTCTCCGATTCTCGTGGCAGGATCTTAATTCAGATCATCTTAACGGAGACAGACAGAACCAGGTGGTGAAACAGCTTTATATCTCCATATTCCAGTTCTTTTCGTAGTATTTAACAGTTGGCAGAGTTGATGGTAACAAGAATAATACAACTTTATAAGCCCTTTCACATCCCTTGAAAGTTCTTTTAGAACTTACTTTCTCATGTTTGGTAATGAAGGTTGGCAGAGAAGTTATTTTATGGAGATGAAGGTCCCAGAACGGAGATTAGATGCATTCCGATGTCCAAAAGCCAAGAAATGTAGTTGACAGTAACTGTAAATGTCCTTTTGTCGGGGAACTGCTGACATCTCTGCTTTCTCTTTATGCCACAGAGGGCCCCCGTGCTTCTAATCTCTCCTGATTAGAAGAGAGTCCATGTAGAAAACTTAAGTGTTTGGTAATAGATACATATTAAGAAGGAAAAATTACATATAATCTCTTTTCTCTCTAGTATATTCAACCTTGTCTGCTCACTTGGGTCCCTCTTACTGGCTTTAGAGCCGCTAAAGTCTCTGCCATGAAAACAAACCAGTAACCACACTGAAGGAGGTAGGGAAGATAAGAACTAACCTAAATAACTTGGGGAAACAGCATTCTGACCGGATACCAGGAGGCCCCAAACAGAAACAACGGAACAGAAATAGCAAACTCTGTTTAATACATTTGATTGTCATAGGGGTATGGTTTAGAAATTCTGAAGTTATGTATATTTTGTATATATCAGCATTAAAAAAAATCAGAAAATATAGAGAATGAGAGCTAGGTTTCTTACTGTCTGAGAAAGAAGCCACACCTAAGGAAAGGAGAAGGCTGGGATGAACCCTTGGTTCTCGGCTAGAACTCAAGGTATTAGCATGATGACATACTTACAGTTAGAGCAATAGCAATAAACAGAGATATGTGTGTGCATGTTAGTGTGTGTGTGTGTGTGTGTGTGTATGTATATATATATATATTTCCTACCTATTTCCACTGAGAGGGCCTGGAAGCACTTACACTCCCAATAGCCATTGACAGCCTTAGCATTTAGATCTTGCTTTTTAAATACCATTTGCCAATAAAAGTATCCAGGGCCACTTGGAGAAGTGATTGATTCTAGGGCCGGGGCAGGAGGAATGCAGGATGCTGAACCTAGAGCCATCTCCTGGGGCCAGAAAGTAAGGAAGTACTGACAAAAGGGATGGGGGCATGTTGAAGGGGCACTGAGCCAACCTTGGAGAGAGCTTCCAGTGGCCCACACTGGAGCAGTGTGACCAGCAAGAATGAATTTAGTATTGGGCTGCAACCCATAGAATCTAAATATCTGTAAATCCAGACTAATATAAGAAATAACTGAGGAAGAAAGGACTGCTCTTCCTTATAGAAGAATCCTAATTAATACACGTAGAAGGAATGAGGGAAAGAAAAATCCTTGTCAGCCACTATCAGAATCCACTGATGGATGTGAAAATTAGTAGATGAAAGTTGGAGAAGAAACATGACATCTGCATCGTCTAAAGTAGCTCTCCTGAGATGCTTAACGCAAGAAGGAAGATAGTAACTTTGCCCTGGAGAAACCCGGCCTTTCAGTGGTGGTGAAGCTCACCAGCAATAAGGCGCGCTGACATCCTGTGCCCCCTGCCAGGGGCACCGGAAGGGCTTACCACGCCTGTGGTCTCCGTGCCAGAGCTGTGTAACCTCAGTCTCCTAGGATATCATCCAGCAAACCCATATTGAGGGACCATCTACAAAATCACTGATGAGTACTCTTCAAAAGTGTCAAAGCCATGACAGACGAGGAAAGACTAAGGAATGGTCACACATTGAAGAAGACTACAGAGATATAGTAGCTGAATTCCGTGTAAGCTTCTGGAACAGGATGTTAGTGAGAAAACTGATGAAGTTGGAGTGAAGTCTGTAGTTTAGTTAATAGCACTGTACCATTATTAATTTACTGATGTATATCATTGTACTGTGGTTAGATAAGAGGTTAACACTTATCTAACCACATATGGAGGATGAAGGTGGAACCCTACTGTTTTTGCAACTTTTTTATAATACTAAAATTATATCAAAATTTAAAAAAAAAAGGCAAAACCAGGCCAACAAGGGTAAAAACACTTGTCAACCCCACATCTCCCTCCTCTCTCCCTCCCCTCTTCTTTCCATCCCTCACCGCCCATTACTCTTCAGCTCATTCCCACCTAGCTCTTGCCCCATTTGCCACTAAAATAGCTCCCCAGCGACCTCTGGGCCACTAAAGTGAAAAGACATTTCCCAGTCCTTGTCTTGACCTCTTGGTAGCATTCAATATTATGGATCAGTCCCTTTTTGAAACATTTTCTCTTGCTCACCCAACACTTCTGGTTTTCTTCTGACTTCTCTGGTTATTCCTTTTCTTTCTCTGGTAGATGACCCTCCTTCATCCAGCCTTTAAAGATTGCCATTCCTCAGTGCTCCATCTAAACTCCTCTGCCAAATACATATTTAAGCATGAAGTGATTCTGTCCACGTTCAGCTACCATGTATACACAGATAAATCACAGATTTTTACCTCCAACCCTGTATATCAATGCCTACATGAACTGTCCACTGAACCAAAGCAAATTTATGAGCTAAAATGCATTCTTAACACCAAATTATCTGTATGGCATTGTAGTAGATGCAGAGAGTTAGAAGCTGTCCTTGTCTTCAAGCAGCTTACACCTTAAAACTGTAGAGACGGGCCTTGCAGTATAATGCTTCCAGTTGTGGACTTGGAGTCCTGGAAAACTGGGTTCAAATCATGGCTCTTCCAGTAGTGGTGAGATGATCTTAAGTAAGTTATTTAGCCTCTGTAGGCCCTAGTTTCCCTTTCTGTGTAATAAAATTTTTCCTCATGATGCTATTGCAAAAATGAAATGGAATCATGGGGCCCCTGGGTGGCTCAATTGACTAAGCATCCGACTCTTGACTTTGGCTCAGGTCATGACCTTGGGGTGGTAGGATTGAGCCCGCCTCCCCATTGGGCTCTGTGCTCAGCTGGGAGTCTGCTTGAGGATTCTCTCTGCCCCAGCCCCCGTTCCCTGGCTCACATGCACTCTCTCCCTCTCTTTAAAAAATATGGGATGAATTCTAGGGAAGACTTATGAGCTGGGCTGGCTAGGGAGGACTTCTTAGAGGTGTTTGGCATGGAGTGGAGAGTAAGAATTCTGATTAAAAGCAAATTGTGATAAAGAGGTAACAGGCTGTGGTAGAAATAGTAAAGGATTTGTAGTAAGAAAATAGGTAGGCATTGGCTCTCCTTCTGAGTAGCTGTAATTTTAGATGAGTTCATTTTTAAAGCCAGCCTCTTCATGTGTAAATCACAGACATCAATTACTGCCCTAACCACCTTATATAGTGGCTGTCAGCAATAGACATGAAAATATTTGTTGTACAGGAAAATACGGTATAAAGTCGAGACATCTGTTGTTGATCGGTACACTGCAGTGGAGAGGGTGGCCTTTAGAGTTGGAAAGACCTAAGTCTGACTCGGCCTCATTCACACCAGCTGTGACCTTGAGCAAGTCACTTCAACTCACAGCTCTGCGTTTCTCAGCTCTAAAATGAAACCATATTCTTTGCCTCAGTGTAGTGGTATAAGGATAAAATAAGTTTACTCTTCATTTGTGAAGGCCCGCTAGCATCCTAGCAAGGGGAGCACCACAAGCAGGAAAGCGGGGACACGTGGAGTACTCATTCAGTGATGACTCCCGTCAAAGCTAGGATCAGTTGCCTTGGGACTGTGTATTTGGCACACATAGAAGTCATATCTGGCAAATAACGTGACAAATCCTTTTTTCAGATCCCATGTTAGATCTGGATATTCAAGAATTAGCCAGTCTTACTACTGGTGGAGGAGATTTGGAGAATTTTGAAAGACTGTTTTCAAAGTTAAAGGAAATGAAAGGTAATTGGCTCCATCATGTCTGCCATGTTCCCCTCTTGGGGCATCTCTATTTTATATGGTAGGATTTTGTTTTGTAACCACTGATTGGGTTCCACGCTCTGGTCTCAGTGGTCTGGAGACACTTGGTGACTGGGGGACTGTGCCATCCTCTGCTGGTAAAATTTCCCTGGGGAAAGTTTTCCTCATTCTTCACTCTCTTTCCTCTTACTTTCCCTTCTTCTCTTGCCTCTCTCGGTTTCTTTCAGTGTGTCTCATTAACCTGGAATCAGTAAGATCCCTGCCAGCTTACTCACATCATCCCCATGTGGAAAATCAGGAAGACTTAAACTCCCTAACAGCTATAATGACTACGCCATAAGCGCTTGTCTTTGAAACCCATCTCCCATCTTCTAGCGTTAGAACATCCATACACTCCAGACTTTCCTGTGCTCTTAGATGAATTTCTTAAGATCTGTTTTCCCCCTAGACAAGGCTGCGACGCTTCCTCACGAGCAAAGAAAGTTGCATGCAGAAAAGGTGAGACGATCAGTCAGGTATTTATGAAGTATCTATGAGAAAGTCCGGTGCCGTTAGAATTCTATATCACACTCGTTGACTTCTAGATGTCTCAATGTGAACTTTTCGTTGGATAGTAACTTGGAATGAATTGAATGTTTACACAGTAGTAATATAATTGCTGTAGTCAAATCAAGATTTTCAAATGTATGTTGAGTGATATGGAACTTTCATTGAGACTCAGGATGTTTGCCTTCCTAACTGTTGGGCTGGAAAACCCTTAGTCTTTTGTTTGGTTCTGTTTTGTTATTACCAACGCAACACATGTTCTTGGCAGGAAATGTATGTGGTTTATGGTGTTTCATTGTATGAATGTGCCCTCATTTATTTACCCATTTCCCTTTTGGACATTTAGGTCATGTGCATTTTTTGCTTCTATAAATAGAGAAGCTGTGCATAATCTTACACACCATCACCTTTGTATGTAACTCTGATTTCATCCTTAGTATCAATTTCTAGAAGTGGAAGTCCTGGGTCAGGGTATCCAAGGGTTTGGCTACATGGGGCAGGAGGGCTGGAGGGCAGGGTGTAGAATTTTAGGCCTTGATCAGCTCAGCGTATTGACTGACTCATGAACCAAGCTGCAGGGTAGTTCTTGCCTAAAATGTGTTGCGTGCTTCTCTCCACAGGTGGCCAAAGCCTTCTGGATGGCAATTGGGGGAGACAGAGATGAAATTGAAGGCCTTTCCTCTGATGAAGAACACTAAATTATCCGCGCTAGGGTTTGACTGCCTCAGACACTTCCCTGCTGCACCCAGTTCTGTTTGGCTGAACTTCCCATCACCCTGTTGGCCTCCTGACTTAGTTTTAGGGCCACCTTACTTTTAGTTTTTAGTAGGGGATAGTAGGGCTTTTTCCATCAGTATTGTGTAAGGGAGCGAGGAAGAGAACGACAACAAGGGGTGAGAGTTTTTCAAGTGCGCTTTTTCTAGGAACGGGAGTGAAACGAGGCTCAGAGGCCTGTGTGATTTGGCCCAGTTGCAGAGGAGGCCGCCACACCGTTCCCAGCCCACCTTTTGCAGAGTGTCCTCTGTAGTCACACTTGACTACTGCGGATCAGGAGCTGGTGCCGCCTTTCCTCGGGCTTCTGGATTTTCCGCTTGCAGGGAGCTTGGCGCCTGAGCTTTGGTGCTTTCGATGGCAGGGAAGGAAGCAGCTGCAGACTTGATTTGTGCCACGGGGTAGGTGGGCCCAGAGTCAGTGGTTCTCAGCTTAGTCTCGCGCTAAAAAATGCCTCTGGGTATTTCCTGTGAGTATCTCAAGCTCACACCAGAAAGTACTGAAAACGAGGGTCAATTTTTAGACAATGATAGAGGAGGCCAAGGTGTCCTACTCTGGTAGGGATAAAACAAGCCCATCTACCAAGTTGCTGTTGTGGGGGGTGGGAGGGTTGTGTTTAAGAGAGTGAAAGAAACTTCGGGAATTCCCTGTTCTGGGCCATTGAAGCGGTACGTGATCGTATCTGGAGGCTTTTGCATTAGTGCTACCAGGAGGAAACTCGTCTTCCTGAGAGCTCTTGAGATAGCAGAGCTGTGCCGTCACACTTTATACCCTCAAAACAAGGCAACTTCCCCCTATTGGTCTCTGAGAACCTGACAGATCACTGCCGACGTGGTCATGCTGCGGGGTGGGCGAGCCGGGAAAGGAGGGAAAGGATGTGAGAGGTTAGGCGGTGAAGCTCTGAGGGCCTGTGTGACTTCCAGGGCTGGGAGTGGGGGCTCGGCTTCGGGGGAGCCGATCCCCACAGGGAACGTTTCCAAAGGAAGGGTGGGAAATACAGCAAATAAAAATCCCTATTTCTGTGTTTGTAGACACTTGGAAATGCACGCCATTGACCTTCACTGTGGTAGCCATTGCCACGGGTCTAGACTGGCGCATGGTGCCCCGGCTGGCTGGTGCTGGCGCTCAGGCTGACCGCCGCTCCTGGCCTAGCGTGGACTATGAACTATGTAGGTCACCAGCAGAAACAGGTTTCAGACCCCTCAGTGCACCACCTGCTAAGCAGTGCAGAAGGAATGGCGGGAGGAGTGGAATGCTCTGGGTCCCGGGCCTGGGCAGCCACCAAGGAGGGGAAGGTCTCGGTGACTGGAGCATTCAGGAAGAGCCGTCATTGTGGGCAATATTGGCAGTTACCTTGCTTGGTGACTTTTTTCCCCCCTCTTTTTTTTTTTTTCTCCTTTTTTTTTTTTCCCCTCCTCTTGTAACTATTCCAAAGGTCTTTGAGACTATAGTTGATCACCCTTCCGTCATCTTTGAGGTGACTGCATTAGCTATTGATTAAGAATGCAAGGGAAGTCGTCTCTGGGGTTGCAAAATGAAAGGCAGACTACTCTGAAAACATGAAGGGTTCCAGAAAATATATCAGGTCACATGGTTAAGGAAGGCAAACTAGCAAAGCTGTGAATGTGATTTTGTGGATTAAACAAAGCCAGGTGATTAAAATATGATTTCTTTATAAAGTCTGCTAATGTGTGTTATGATTGTGTTGTTTTTTAGCAGGGGATGTGTTGGGGAAGCCTTACTTCACATTGGGCATAAATAGTGAATAATTGGAGAGTTTGTCAAACTCACAATTTTGGAATCTACCACATATATGTATATCAATTGACCTTTTCAAGACCTTAGCGTTCGGGGCGCCTGGGTGGCTCAGTCGGTTAAGCATCTGCCTTTGGCTCAGGTCATGATATCAGGGTCTGGGATCAAGCCTTGCATCTGGCTCCCTGCTTGGCAGGGAGTCTGCTTCTCCCTCTGCTCATTCCTCCCCCCCCCCCCCCCCGCACCCAGCTCGTGCAAGTGCGTGTGTGCGTGCCCACTCTCAAAATCAAAAATTTAAAGAACCTCAGCTTTTTGGGGCTGTTGGCCCCTTCCAGGGGACACTGGGGATAAAGAGTCCAGTGCTTGTCTACTAAAGGCCCTCGTTAAGAAGAGTGATCATGAGCTAATAGCGCAATAAAAGTTATGTTCTACAACTTTTGTGTGGCCACCTGTGTGGCTCAGTCGCTTAAGTGTTCGATTCTTGATTTCAGCTCAGGTCATGATCTCAGGGTTGTGAGATCAAGCCCCAAGTCGGGCTCTGCACTGGGCGAGGGGGCCTGCTTAAGATTTTCTCTTTCCCTCTGCCCCTCCCCACCCCTCTCCCTCTTAAAAAAAAAAAAAAAAAAAAAAAAATTGCAGTCTATCTAATGTGACCTATGTACATGCCAACACAAGTTACTAGGGACTATCTGGACTTTAAGCGAGACTCGGGTTTTTTTCCCCCCAACATTTCTCTATTTGTGTAACACAGTCGGGCACATAGTAGGCCCTGAATTTTAGCTTCAATTTGCATATGCTGGTTTGATGAAACTGATGACAAAAGTTTGAAGGTCCACGAGTGTCAGAAGGTAAGGAGAGACAAAAATAAGCTTGCTTTTTTCCCCTGAGAAAATCATGTGTTATGTAATAATTTTAGAGTGATGAAGACATAGATATTTTTACAATTTTAAAATATGTTATCCTGCCAGAGTGTGAGAAGATTGACAGAACCAGTTTGCTTTCTCACTATTTATAGGACTTGGCCACATGTAATTCAGAGAAGCAAGAGCTTCGGGGACGCTAGACTTGGACGGCTGAGTACTACGGGATGTGGTTCAAGGACCGCCGAGCATATCAGGCCATCACTGCAGACTACTTGTAATTCGTGAAGTGTGATCCGTGGCTCCCTTCCTGTTCCCCGCTGTGGAGAGAAGGGGATCGACATCGTCACTGTGACTTGTCGGATTCCCTTAACCTTTGGCCAGTCTCGTAATAGTGGCCATCGAGAGAGCTCGTGGAGTGCCCCTTGCCCTGCGCTGACCTGCCACAGAAAAGCAGTCTTAGAAGAATCACTGTCTAAGGGTAAGCCGAGAGCTCCATGAACTATTCTGAGTGCTTGCTGATGCAAAGCTAAATTTAGCGAACATGTGTCTAGTGTGGTCAGAGGTTCTGATTCATTGAACGTTCTGATTGATGGAGACAGAGCTTCAGAGAATTGTGTAATGAGTTAGAGTCCTTCACTTCCCCCCTCCCAACCCCAAATTTAAAGCAGCCACACAGTTTAGGTATGGCATTCTGTCATTAAATACCAAATCTTATTGGAGGACTCCAGGTGGAGAAGGGGAAAAATCTAGTCGAGTGTGTACTACCTTCATGCAGGAGAACACCCTAACGATGAACTTCCCTGGAATTTGTGTGTCTCCTAAAAGCAGGCTGAATGTGCAAGGTGAAGTTCACGGTTTGACTGAGATTCCACTTGGGTTTTAGTGTAGAGATCCACCCTTGCATCTCTGGTATAGAAGCTGTTGCGGAAAAGGGTTTAGACATTCTCAGGTTCATATTTCTGGCACTACCTAGCTTGTTATTAATACCATGAGTCTTGCTCTTCATGGAGATATCTTTATTCAGAGTTTAGTGTGTGTGTGTGTGTGTGTGTAGCACTAAAGCTGAAGTCTAGACTGGGAAGCATCTCGCTCGATGCCGAGGGGTTTCTCTGACGTGCAGAGGGAAGAATTAGGAAGAGCGGAGGTAGCAGCCACGTGGGCTGTTGGAACCGAGCCCCGTTCCAGCTGTTACTGATTTGTGGTTCTACCTTGTGTCCTGTTGGAAAAGTACTGCTTCAGAGCCTAGACCTCATGGTTATTACTGCGTCTTGAGAACACAGGTTTGGGAAGAAAAAAACTTTCCCTCTGACAAGCTGTTGTTATCTGTATCTATCTGTTGCTAGGCCCAGACCCTCTCTCCCCACAAGCACAAATCTGGGAGGCATAACCAGGTCACATAAAGCAGTCCATGACCAGCCTCCCTAGGTCTCTCCTGTGAAGGAGGTGACCAATCATTGCCTCTCCCTTTTCTCTTATCAACCAGGTGGCTTTCATGCTACAAAAATATGGGGTAAGTGAGGTCTGGGGTAGGAAACGGCACAGTTTAGGAGACTGTCCTCTTCATCTGAAGCCCTAGGACATGGTCTGCACCGATGCTGCCACCCTGGAAAACTCTCAGGATGTCAGTGGGGAAGATAGAAGGCTTCAAGGTCGGAGTTGAGGAAAAGCAACCATAAGGTGCTCCTTTGCCCAGGTGAGAGGTGACCCTGGATTCAGGGTCTAGCACTGCTTGTGGACCTTCTTGGTGCCGGGCTGGGCTGGGTGTGGCAGAGACCACAGACTTGGGGAAGGATGCAGGTTGTCCCTGGAAACTCATCGTCCAACCCACGTGACAGTAGGGGGCAAGCAAGACGAGGCCACAAAGGTAGGATGCTGGGCAGCGGGTGAGGCGTGGTGACCAGCCTCAATCGCCATGGGAAGGGGAGAGCGGAGTGGGCTGGGGAGAGCGGAAAGTACACCTTGGAGCAGCCCTCTCAACCCTGAGCCCACACCGGAGCTGCCTGTAGGGCCCCAGCCCAGAGTTTCTGGTTCACTAGGTCCCAAGCGGAGCCTGGGAAAGTATGTTTTGACCAGCCCGGGTGCTTACTGATGCTGCTGGCCAGGGTCCACACCTTGAGACCCACTGACACCAAGGAAGTGATGCTTAAATTGAGCGAGGGGCTCGGGTATGAATTGGGGCAGATGGGTGAGTGGAGGCAGCAAATTCTCAGTGGAAGGTGCAGCACGGACAGAGAGATGGAGAGAAAGCAAGGGGTTATGTTGGGAAAACCCCCCATAGTCCAATTAGAGAGACGGTGGTAAATAAGGATGGAGTGAAATGTGGAGAAGACCTTGAAATACTACTAAGTGGTGTCAGTGCCTACTCGGGAGGTAATCAGGGAGCACAGGGGGTTTGGAGCAGAAAAGACATCTAACCACAATTACATTGCCGGAAAATCTGGCAGCTACTGATGAGCACTACCTGCCTGGAGAGCTGCGTTGTGGAGGATTCTGAGGCTAAGAACAGAGCCCGCACTGGGGTTCGTGGTTTTTGCCGTAGGTAGAGAAGTGGCGTAGTGGTAATTGTACTTTGTGCTGTCCCCGGACTAGAGGGGCACACGTTAGGAGGACATTAGAATAGCTGGGATCAGCAGTAATCAGGAACTGATTGGGTGGCCTTCCTTCAAGTATATGTAAGGACTTACAGGGTAGCACAGTGGAAGCTGATGTAAAAGATACTGCTAAGGTAGAACCTGTGAGTTGTGGGCACCAGCAGTCATTAATTCAGCAAAAGTTGGTGGCCCAAAGAAGGCAGGGCTATGAGAAGTTGCAAACGCTGCTCTCTGGGAGCTCAGAGCCTCGAGGGGAAAGCGAGCACGGTGACCACACAGTTGGGCTGACTGGCAGTACAACCACGAAAGGCTTCCCGGGGAGGATGTCTGCCCTGAGTCCCAGAGCGTTGGTGAAAGCGCTCCGGTGACCTGCGGGCGTGGACTGGGGAAGAGGGCTTGTCACGGAGGGGAGTCTGCAAGAACGCCACCGCCTGTTCGCTGCTGGGTTGCAGACTAACAGCTGTGACGGCCAGATAGGGGCCCAGTGACGAGAGCCCAGGGGTCCCTGATAAAGGCTTTGGAGCTGGTGCTGTGGCCGGGGGCATCTACGGTCATGCGGGTCACAGGGCCGTGCGGATGATGCTTTCCCGGGAAAGCAGGCGGAGGCCGGGAGCTATTGAGGAACCCATGGGGTGGTCTGGGTGCTAAGGACCCGAAGTACAAGGCAGGGAGCATGGACGGGAAGGACTGGGTGGATGTGGGGGTGAGGGAGTACGGGGTGATGGTGGCTTCTGGGGCGGTAGGCCAGAGGAGAGGGGTGTGGTTTAACGGGGGCAAGGATGAATTCCACCTTTACGATCGTGAGTGCGAGGTACTGTGGCACCTCTGTGCACCAGTAGGCCGTGCGATACAAGTCTGAAATTTGGGACTGATGGCTGGGCTATAAATACTGACTTGGGAGTCATTAGCATTAATGTGGCTTGAAATCATGTGGGGAGATGAGGTCACTCAGGAAGGAATGTCAGGAGTGCATACAGTGGTCTGGGAACACCGACCCGGCTGGAGTAGGCGCAGGGCCAGGGAGGGCGAGGACAGTCGGGGAGTGGGGCCTTCCC
>CM052896.1:31747065-31796122 GCA_028534135.1 Potos flavus
CCTCTCAATTTTAATACCCGAGATCCTCAGGGTCACCCGAGGCGGACCCTAGAGGGAGCCCGGGAGGCGGAGCCCTAGAGGAGGGCAGCACAACTGCCTGGAGAGGGTCGTCCTAAAAACCATCTACCCAAAATGAACAACGAGGAAGGAGCCAAGAGGCAGAGTGCTGGGCTCAGCTTTTCCACTAACGATGTGACTTCAGGCAAGTCCCTTTCCCTCCCTGGGCCTTGGTCCCCTCGTCTGTGCACCAGGGGTGATGCCAGCATCCCCGCCCAGGGTGGTGGTGAGGAAGAACTAGAACGTGTGCGTTTCCGGTGCTTGAGAAACTCAAGTGCCCGGCTCTTGCTCATCCAGCGTGGCTCGGGCCGTCCTGGCCCCGGCCTCTGATCCTTGGTCTCTGCCCTCTGGGGGCGAGGGGCCCCTGCTCTGCTGTTTGAGTCCTGTGCATTCGGGCCCCCGTGACAGGTGGCACCCAGAGCTCACCTGTATTCCGCTCCCCAGCCTTTGACGAAGCTCATGCGGATGGTGCACATCCGCGTCAGCTGGTAGACCGCCTCGAAGCCCTGGTTCACGGACTGAGCCAGGAGGGCGGCAAACTCCTGGTTGTTGAAGATCTTCAGGTTGCACCCTGCCAGGAGAACAGAAAAAGCGCTCATGGGGACAGAGGCAGACATGTCCAGTGCCCCGCTCCTGCCTGAAGCCACCCCCGGGTCATCTGGAATGGCAGACCTCACCTGGTTCGAGTGGCACGCAGTTATTCCGCGCGCTAGCCCCATGCTCCGCACTCAGCGCCACGCTAGGGACAGGCCCCCCAGTCCCCGCCCTTGAAGCCATCCCCACCCCGGTGGAGAGGTGCGGCCGACACACACGGGTGGATTCAACGCTGGCCTGGAAGCTCTGGCTCCCGGAGCCGAGGAAGGCTGTAAAGTAGGTGACAACAACCCGAGAGAGGGTTTGGAGAGGTGGGCCCTGCCCTGGGCAAAAGGGCCAAGGCAGGACTGCAGGGACCACACAGATAAGGTACTAAGTCAGAATGCCCTGGCTACGCGGGGCAGGGCTGACCCCCCCGGGGAGCAGGAGCCCCTGACGGTAGGCGGAGGGGAAACAGGCCGGATGAAAGGCTCCTCAGCCTGCCGCTCCAACAGGAGGCTCGGCAGAGGGTCCCGGGGCACCTTCTACCCAGGCTGCCCTGGTGACTCCACCTGGGGCCAGGAAGGAGCAAGAGACTCGGGCCACGTTTTGGCCTTGGGGCCCATAGCTGGGTCAGGATGACATTCGCAGCAAAGCGAAGCCGTGTGTCTAACTCTCCAGGCAGTAAAACCCGAGCCAGGCCCAAATAAAGTTTATAATAAATCTTCTGCAATCGTACTGCCTGAGTGCCAGGAACGTGTCAATCAGAAAAATAACGACAACAGCACATGCTAGAAATACCCAACAGGTGAGCTAAGGTGATATTTATTAACAGGCCAACACTGGACTCCTAAGCTTGCTGTGTGACTCTGGGCCGGTCCCTTTCTCTTCATAAGCCTGGGTCTCCTTTGTAAAAGGGGAGGCTGGCCTCGGAGGTCCTCCCAGCTCCTATAGTCCATGAGCTGACAGACCCTAGCACGGCCAAGTCAGCCCTCCCCAGAAAAGGGAGTGGCCACACGGCCAGGAACACAACTGAGCTTCCCGTTCTCATTTTCTCCAAGGAGAAGTCTGGGGACACGGGGCAGCAAGTGGGCTCCAGCTCCTGGCCGAGCCAAGAAGCATAGGAGCCCTAGATTCGGCGGTCCCACGGTCCGAGGCTCATCCCGGCTCAACCACTCCCCAGCCATGTGCTGCAGGGCAGGTGGCTTCCCCTCTCTGAACTTGTCTCCTCACGTGAGGAGCCAGGATAACGGGAAAAGACTACGTGAGAGCAAAGCTAGAGATGTCCTCTGGAAACACAACTACACAATGCGCAGGAAATGGAGAGCGCTGTTCTTTTAGACCTTCCGCATTCTTAAGCTGACCCTGCCCAAAGCCCATCGCTCCACTATCATCTGCTACCGAGACGAGGAAACACGTGCCACACCAAGTACCAGCTGGTCACAGCCCACACTCCGCCAGCAGCACGGCCAGGGGCTGTGTGCCTGTGAGAAGCGGGCTTGGGCAGGGCTCTCAGCCTTGGTTCTCTAGGTCCAGCGGCCCAGATGAGGTCTGCCTCTGCCCGTGTTGCTGCCTAGCCGTGGCCCTATCCAAGCCCCCCTCTGGGTGCGGCCTGACACCCTTTCTTGGAGTACAGGAGGGATTCATCAGCTCCACTCAGAAAACCTGCAAGAGTTCCCCAGAATAAAAGCAGAACTTTCTCACGTCCTTCTAGGGCCTGGCCCCATCATGCTTCCTAACCATTTCCTGCCTCTTACATGGCCTCTCCAGCCAGAGTGCCACCCATATGTGCCCTACCCTCCATCACCCCCGGGCCTTGGCCCATACCATTCCCTCAAGTTCCCCACCCCAACCATCACCCTCTGCCGAATGCCAACCAGCCTTCAATGCCTGCATGCCTTCTCCATGAAGCCTTCCCTGATCCATTCCGACAGTTAAAGGAGTTTTTCTCCCTGGCACCAACAGCACCTTATCTGTGCTGCTTGCTTGGTGCTTAGTACCCTTCCTTGTATTAAACCCATTTGCGTCTCTGTCTTGTACACTCAGCCTGTCTGTAAGGTCTGCGGGGACGGCAGCAGGGCCTCCCGGACCCCTCCGTCTCCCTCGAGCACGTGGCACGGCGCCCACACACCGTGCGAGTTTGTGGGATGAAGGACAACAGCATAATGCCTGCGCATCTGTGCACACAGGGCAACAAGCAGGGACCCGTGGACCAAAGGCGACCAACAGAGCCATCTGAGGCTGCGTCTGCTCCCCGGAGGGTCAAGGAGAGCGCAGTAGAACAGTAAGACACGGACAAAACCTCAGTGAAGACCCTCCAGGTTGGCAACACAAATGCAGAGGAGAAAAGGTAAGGAAGGAGAAGCCCCCTGGCATCCCAGACGCGCCGTGGGGCGGGTGGGTAAGAGCTCGTACCTGGCGGGATCTTGCAGACGGTGGCCGGGTGCCAGCCATAGCGCTGGTTACAGTTGGGCGACTGGACGAAGATGGCGCTGTCGCTGAGGCACTCTGCGAAGACCTCCCCTCCGATGTAGTACAGCCGCACGCCCCGCCCTGGAGAGACACGGGTCAGACTGGACCGGGGCGGGGGGGGGGGGGGGTCTGGCGCCGGGGCCAGCTGAGGCGCGCGAAGGGGGCCCAAAGGGGGCCGAGCCGCAGCCAGTGCTCTGCGCGACTGCTTCCCTGCTGGCCTCGCCGGACAAACAGGACCCGGAGCCCAAGCTTAAACCCGCACAGGGGGGCGTGGGGGTGATGCCGGGTCCCCTAATGCTGGAGGCGGCCGATGACGTGGGGAAGGGGCACGGGCTGTCTCCCCGACGGCCTCGGCCAACATCAAGTTCCTCAGCCTCTGAGCCTTCATCTCTTTGTCTGGAAGATGGGGCGACACTGACACGCACCTCATAGGGTGGCCGAGCCCCACGCAGTGCGCACCGGCTGAGCGGGAGCGGCTGCTAGGACAGAGACTCCTTCAGCAGACACCCCAGGAGCCCTTCGTGACACGGATGGCTTCATGCCAACCCCGTACCTTCTCCCCTCCGTGCATTTTTCTAAGACATTCCATAGGTTTATATCACTCACTTTTCCTCCATCTCTTAAATCCCTTCCAGATGGACAGAAATTATTTTTAAATTGGCTCTGCGAGCCGAGCAAGCAGTTACGTAAACACTCCGACAATGAGTTCTGCCCTCAGCCCGGGGAGCTTCTCTTCTCCTGCACGGACGGCCTGTTGCCGCTTCTGGAGAAGAGACCCAGAGGGCTGGAAGACGGAGCCAGACTCTACAGGCACGACGTCAAGTGGGACAGAAACCAGGGGGCTGCTGGGAATTCTGCCTCCTCGGCCCGTGATGGCCCCTTTCTCCTTGGTTTGGCGCTACGCACGCGGGGTGCGGGCAGACTCAGGGTCCACAAGGAGTGGCCGCGGGGTTGTCTGCCAAGAGCAGAGGCAGAGATGGGAAGACCCCGACCAAAAGAACAAAAATGTGTTTGGTTTCGGTAGTTTCTGAACTACTATTTTTAAAATATAGAAAAGCATAAGGAGAATAAACACCTATGGATGCCACCGAGGACGAGTATCTTTTTTAAAGCAAAACAAATACAGATGCTGTCTGGTAAGGCTGCGGGCACAGTGGCAGGGGGCTGTTTGTCACCGACTAGGTCACACTCGCCGTGTGGCCTCGGCAAGGGCTGCTCTCCCCCGGGTACCAGGTTGTTCCCTGGAGAACAAGCACCCAGGCCCAGACCTCTGGCTTCCAAATGTTTCATCTTTTAACCATAAAATCCTCTCTTCAAATGAAATCTTCCGTGAAAACCCAAGATAGAATACAGACAAGGTCAAGCGTGCTCTGGTTCACTTAGGACCAGACCCGCAGCTGCCCTGCCCAGCTCCGGACTTTGCCTGGAGCCCAGGGGCTCTGGGCTGACGATACCCTATTATACCACCTCCAGGGCCTTCTGAGGGACGCAGGATCCCAAAATTATGAATATTCAAGTGACACACACACACAGCTCCCTCTTCCACAAACAAAGTGGTCTCCTACAACGTTGTATGTGTTAGAAGGTTCTGGCAGCCTAGAATAATCATATATGAAATTAACAAATAAAAGATCACCCCTTAAAGATGGACACCGCCTACCTATCCGCCTAGCAGTCAGTCCTTTAGAGGTACATTTGGTAAGATAATCACATATGTTGCCCTTTTCATAGACTTGCCATTCTTGTCCCCTCAAGCGAGTGCTTTCCTCCTTGGCTTTCCCCTTTTCAGACTTAATCTGTGTTTCCGAATGGGAATGACCAAGCAACGTGAACTCTTCTGGTCTGGCCCCTAAATAGGGCAATATTGTTTGGGGGCTGGCTGGGGGAGTGGGTCCTCTCCCCGGGTCCCAGCAGGAGGTGCGGCACGGCAGGGGTCGGGAGGCGGGTGGGTTCTGGGCCACTGCTGGGGCCCCTGGGGGTGGGGGGAAGAGGGTGGATGGGGAGACGGGGCGCCCTTACCGATGTGCCTCCGCGTGAGCTCCACGGCCGCGTTCCTGTTGACGTTGGAGAGCAGCCCCAGGCAGAAGCGCTCCGAGTTGGAGGGGTCGGTGAAGCCATCCACCGTCATGGAGGGCTGCGAGGCGTGGAATGTCTCCCCGACGCGCTGGTTCAGCTCATAGTAGGAGATGGAGCACCAGAAGGCCGGCTCGCAGTAGGTGACCGGCTGCAGGTCTGGGGAGACAGGCCGGGCTACTGGGTCAGGGGCCCCCAGGTCGCCTGCTCCTCAGCGAGCTCCCCTGGCTGCCCCGAGAGGCTGTTTCTATACCTCTCTGAGGGCGTTACAATCCCCAGACCTCGTGCCTTGTATTAAACTTGCAGGATCCGACACGATAAAGTACTCTAGCACTTGGAAAAGCCCTGCACTAGCCTTGCCACTCTCATTTCGTCTTAGCTCATAAGGCCCCGTCCTGCCTGGCTGGCCTTGGGTTAAATTGGTCTTTGAGGAGGGCCAGGCACCACCCGGCACCTGGGCAAGCCCTCTGGACGGGCCCGGCGGGTTCCCCGGGGGCAGCCATGCCACCCACACGGCTGCCTCCCGGCCCCTCTCCCGGGATCTCGGCCTCCAGAGGGGCTTTCAGCTTCTGGCTCTGCCTGCTCTCGGGCACTCCGAGCCTGCAAGACGATAAGGCCGGCAAAGCCCGGGGGGCCCACAGGGCGCTGAGCCTGACCACACACACACACGGTCTACAGAGTGAACCCACGACTCATTATAGAAACTATCTTCCACATGTCTCCACGTGCTGTCCATCAGGGTGGCTAAGACACAAAGCCACCGATAAGAAATTCTCCACTCGTCCTGTGGTCTCAACCAAGGGCTCCTCAAAGCAAAACCGCCATCTCCGGAGACGCTGGTTCTCTTTCTAATAAGAGTTGGGAACCCCTGAAATAGAGGTTTCCCCTTACGCGATCCCCCCATCACCTTTCCTGGGACTCCCTTGCTTTCCTGCCACCTCTGGCCACCCTGGTCCACACCTGCCCGGGCCCTCGGCCCTGCTCCCTGCATCATCTCTGACACCCCAGTGGGTCCATGCTCAGCCCTGGGTCAGGCTCCCGTCCTTCCTCCCTGGCATGAGTGCCGCGGCATCCTAACAGGACTCCCCAGCACTCTGGTCCAGCCTCATCCAGCCACCTCCCTGCTCTGCACGGCCCCGACATGGGCTGCAGTATCGTCCTGATCGCACTCACTGCCTACGTGAATCCGCCTCCCTCCTGGAGAACCAGGGAGCCCCTGCCCCTTCTCCCTCCTCCATCTTGGACCTCCAGCCTGATCACTCACTCTGGCTCTTAAATATATTCAGAGTTCTCTGGGCACTTAGGGTGCATCTGCGGGAGCGGGTACAAGGGACAGGAAGGGCTCACCGTGCCAGCGACCCCTGCTCACTGCCTGGACTAAGAACCCACTGGGTTGAGAACACACTGCTCACCAGACCTTTGGAAGTGTGTGAGGCACAAGAGGAAAAAAAATCAGAAGCTGTTCTGGGAGGGGCCTGCAGGGCCGAGGGCCCAGATCTACTTGTGGGGTCTGTGCCTACGATCCCTTCTCAGGGGAAGGAGAACGCCCACCCCGTGTGTGAGGAGATGCAGATCGGTAACATTCCTGCACTCAGCACAGGCCCAGAAAGTGTCCGCGGGAGGGCTAGGACACCGAGATCAGCCTCCTCGCCCCGGCATCATTGATATCTTGGGCCAAATGATCCCCGGACTGAGGGGGGGGGGGAGCCCCGTCAATTACAGGCTGTCTAGTAGCACGCACCGAATGCCAGCGGCACACATGCATCACCGCCGCCCCAGCCAGGACAGGGACACATGGCTCCAGGCACTGCCAGCTGTCTCTGAAGGGGCACCAGAGCCCCGGGTGAGAACCACCGCCTCCAAGCTTTAGGCAGGTCATGGAGCGCAGGCTTGACCGCCGGGCGGCCGAGAACGCACTCTGCGCTTGGCACGGACCGGCTGCGTGACTGTGAGTGAACCAGACCAGCTCCGAGGGTTTCGGCTTGCACACGGCTCCCCGCAGCCACGGGGTGGGAACCCTCTTCGCCACCGCCGCCATCCGCATCTGCGGACAGACCAGGAGAAATCCCCAAAGCGCGGGGCACGCATCAAGCATTCCATACGTTGTGCCGACAATTAGAACTAAGGATGGCCGTGAACCTGAGTACGTCCTGCTCCTGTCCTGGCCTCCGCTGCCAGGGAGGCAAAGCGTCCTCACCCTTTTCCTCTCTTCCCAGGGTGGAGGGAGGAAGATGAGAGAGGGCAGGGGATCGAAGTGACTTTTAATGGGGGAGGGAGGAGTGACGGGGCAGGGGCAACCGTGGCTTGCGGCCTGGGCCCCGGAGGTCGGGTTGAGCCACATGGGCCACATCCGGCTCTGGCGTCACTCCGTGCTTCAACATTCCAGTGAGATAAGCTATATTCTAAACAATGTGGTCACTAAAATGTGAGCTATGTTGCTTTGGAGGCCTTAAAAAAAAAAAAATCAAAAAAAAAAAACCACCCAAGAAATCCAAGTATAATCCAAGCACTCAGAGGGGTCAGGCAACGTGTCAGAGGCAAGAGGTCCTGAGCAGGGGCTGCGGGCCACCCACTGCCCAGGGGCAGGCTCTGCTGGCCTTGCTGTGTGAGCTCTCCTGGCCTGGACAGCCACTGCAGCTTTACTGGAAGACGTCTCGTGCAGACCATCTAGGTCACTGTGCATCTGGCGGGGGTCAGCCTGGAGAGGCAGTTGGGGCTGCTCTGAGCTGGCCTTGGCTTCCCTAACAAAGTACAGAGTCCTCACCCCAAACCATAAAGCCTTCCAGCTCCCCCGTGAGCTTAGTGCAGACAGAAGAGAGAGCGAGCTTGGCTCCCAGGAAGCCTGGCACAGCCTACCCATCAAAAGAAGAAAAGCCACAGGCCACCCATTGGGTAACACGGTGCCAGAACCACTCAGGGGAAATGTGGGCTTTGAGGCATCTCAGAATCAGAGACAGGCTTGGGGTCCTGGCCCAAGAGGCCCCCCAAGCAGATCTGAGCCCTTATCCAAACATCCCTGCAACTTGCAGATACACACCGGACAGTGTGGTGGAAAACACTGGACTCGGGAGCCTGACACATAATTAAGGAGATGCTAGTTTGGGGAGTTGGGAGCGGGGACAGGGCAGTCAGGCCAAGGCAAAGTCCGAAGGGTACCATTTTCCCAGTCTGTTCGGATGAGCTGGCCTGTGTTGGGAAGCAGGACTGACCCGGGGCAGTGCCCCCAGGCATGTAATCACAGGTCTCCAGAAACAACTGAGACCCAGCCGTGCCTTTCACCTCTGTCCCTCCCGGCACCTCTCAGCTGCCCTTCCCTCAAGGAGTTTCTGCAAGGGGATCTGCAGACCAAAACGTATGGTCGCCTCCTCCAGATTCTGCCTTGAACGGCAACCTATTTTTAAACAGCCCATAAGTCCTCATTTTTTTTTTCCCCACCCAAAGACTTATCCACACCACGGTTTCAATACAAGAGAAATAAAAAGTTGGGACTCTGGGAAAGAGAACATTATAAGCAGAAAACCATGGGTTATAGCTTCTGAGAGAGCACTCGGCTTGGCTCTGAGCTCCCTAGCAGACAAGGCAAAAAGGGAACATCACAGGCTACATGGCTCTGGTTGTGTACAGACAATGCTGACAAATTCTGCAGGGGAATCAAAGCTTGTCCTGGCCCTAAGTCTCAAAAGAAATCTTTTAAGAAATCAGGTGGCAACCTCTCCTCCCACATCCATCAGGCCAGCCAGCCTGAATTCCAAGAATCTTCCAACAAACGCAGAGGCCATTTTGCAGAAGGTTGCTCCTTGCAAAGGACCTGAAGACATGCCACTCAGAGGCTCCTTTGGGAGGACGACTCTCCAGGGCTAAGGGCACTTGCCTCCCTGACCGTGGTTTTGCTTCTCCAGGCCAGAGACTCGGCACACCTGGCGTGCTAGATGATGGCACGTGCCCAAGGCCGCCCCTGCACACGGCCCTGCTCCCGGCCAGAATGCAGCGTCTGGGCTCACTGCTCTTCCCGGAGCAGAGGTGTTGGAGGCGCAGGAACCTCCTGCTCCCGCCGCTCTCCGCCCCCTGCCCCCACCGGTGTGGTATCGGCCAGACTTCTCGAGTGGCGTGGGGCACTTCCTTCACGGCTGGCCCCCCGCCAGCCTGACGGCGCTGGCTGGCTTCGCTCTTAAGCCCTATTCCAAGCTGGCATAGACTTTCTGTTTTGTTTAAGGAAAAGAAAACAGAATAAAACCCAGAAGGCAACACTTGGATTAAGGGATGCCTATTAAAAACACGTGCAAGAGATCCAAATCCGGTAAAGGAAAAGGAGGGGGGAACAGCAGGGGAAAATTAACTTTCTGCGATGAATCAAAAGTGGGGAGCGGGCAAAGCACCAGAGCCGCAAAGGGAAAGGTCAGGACGTGAACAAACTGCCTTCGCCTGGGCCCTCCTCCCCTGTGGAAGGCAGCATGACCTCCTGTCCCGAAGACGCCACACTCCAGTCCCCAGGCACCCCGACGGTCCTAGCTCAGTCCCCGCCGTCCCCGCTGCCTGGGCTGCCAGCCCCTCATGGGCCCAGGCTCAACCCTTCAGCCCCAGCTCACGTGGCTCTGGAACATTCCCTCACCACTCTGTGCATCAGAGCCACTCCCGTCCCCGAGGGTTAGTCGACGGGCTCCCCGTACCCAGGGCACCAGTTCCAACCTTTCTCCTTAAGGGGGAGGACGACAAAACGAGGTGAGCACGGACAGCAGCCTCCCGCTCTTCCAGCCTAGGACGTTTGCCGCAGCCAAGACCAGACGCAAAGGCGGCTGCCTTGCTGTCATCGAGACACCTTAAGCTTCTAGGAGATCAGAGCCTGAGGATGCCCTCAGAGTAAGAGCTCTGTGTGGCAGCGTGAAGACACCTGGAACCAGGCAGCCTGTCACCTGGAGCCCAGCCTCTTTCAGGGAAGACGCCGCGCTCTCCCCGCTGCGCCTCGCTCCCGGCAGGAGTGGAAGATAGCTTCCGCGCGAGGCACTCTGGAAACTGTCACCTGGTCCAGCTCCAGGGCAGCCGCTGGCCCGGGGGCGCTCCCCAGGACCTCCTCTCCCTCCGTCAAGGCCCCTCCCCAAATGTCTCCCCGTAAAGCAAGAACCACTTACTCACTGGCAGGGTTCAGCTCCTTATCTTTTTCCTCTTCCCACTTCCCTCCTCCTTCCCCTCCATTCGGCCCAGTCCTTGACTTCGGGGCTCAGGAAAGCCCAGGTGACTCATCGAGCCCGTTTGCTTCCATCCCTTCCCTGCAAGACGGAGCTGCGGGGTCTCCCCAGAGCCTGCCTCTGACAGGGAGCTGAGCTGGCGGGCAGTCACGCATCTGGGTCCCGCCCCGCGTCACCAGAAGTGGCCTCACTGCGGCAGGAGCCTCAGTCTCTTGCCTGGAGTGGAAAGGAAATGAGGAGCGAGCCAGATGTCCTGTTTCCTCTCTTCCCGCATAATTACTTTGCAGGAAATAGTCCAATGTCCTGAGATGTCCCCATCCTTCCCTGCTGTCATCTTGCCTTTTACTTGCCCTGCCCATACCACTGCCCAACCTCAGCCGCCACCTCTCCCAGCAGGTGCTCCGAGGGTGGGCCTGAACTCCCGACGTCACCTCAAGGCCTCTCCTTCCCCGCTGCCCACTGGCCTCCCGCCCCCTGGCTGCGGGGTCCAGCCCTCCCCTGACCCTCGGCCTCTTCCCCGACCTCCTCCCTCCCAGGGGGCCCCCGCAGTCCCTCCCTGGCCCCCTTCCTTCTCGAGCTGGGCTTCCCTCTCCCAGTTCACCCACTCCCAGGACTTCAGCCGGACCTCTGAGCGTATCCAGGGGGAGATCCTACAGACGGTCGACAGGTTATGAGAGCGAAGTGTTTCAGCGGCGCTCAGACGCGGGGGCGAAGCTCCAGCCAGCGGGCCTCCCTTCCACAGGACTGCTCAGAGGCCTTACCACGTGAGCGCCCCGGGTGCCCGGGACGGGGGGCGGGGGGCTTACGCACAGGCTTTCCGAACTCAGGTGATGACAAAACCCTGTCTCCCTGACCCCACTTTGAGAAAGGCTGCCCGCAGGTGAACGGCTTCCAAGTCAGCAGGGCCGGCCCCAGCGTCTCTCCCGACGGCCCCACTGTGTCCTAGACACAGTTAGCCAACGGCAACTCACTGCCACCTTCCCGCCCAAGCCCCTCCCAGCTCCGGGATGTCCTGCCTCACCAGCTTCCCAGTTAGAGCCGGTCAATAAGTGCCTGCGGATTCAGGCCCGCGGCCCTCTCTCAATGTCCCTCCCGGCCCTGCCACCATCGCTCCAAAGCGCTCGTCTTCTTCAGTTTAACAGTTTAACAGCTTTCTAAGGACGGGTTTTTCTTTTTAAATTTGGGGGGGCTGGGCTTTGGGCACCAGCCATTTGCCCTAGACTTTAACTTCTATACAGTGGCCAGGTTAACCTTTATGAAGCTGTCATCTGATAACCAACCACCCTTCCCCCAATGACTTCATTCATAGGCAAGAAGGGAATCACTGAGTGTGGCATTCAAGGCTCTTTGCTCAGTGCCCCACAGCCTCATCAGCCTCATCTGCCCCCCTCACCCCAACTAACCACAACAGTGGCTGTCCTCTGAGCTCACTCTCCCCTTTCATGCCCTTCCCTCTACCTGCAATGTCCTTCCCTCCTTCTCCGCCTCCCAGCGTCCCACCTGTCCTTCTGGGGCCAGCTCACACCCATCACCACGACTCTGAGGTCCTCCTACCTGATCTGGCACAGTTCCCCTTCTGCCTGCTCCCTTGGCGTCTGGCACAGTGCCTCACGGGGGGACACAGACCCCCCCCCCCGCCAGACTGCGAATGCCCACGTGGACTCCCAGCATCCATACACACTGGGAGCACAGCAGGGCCGACTGACTGGATTCCACAGGGACACAGGCCAGCCCGGGGGCAGGTCCCCACTGGGATGCCACCGCTGCCTCCTTTGGACCCTCTGGCTATTTCAGCTGCACCTACTTCTTGTTTCATAATTCCATTTACTCCTGCCTTATTGATTCCCCACAAGGCCATAGCATCTTGATGGCGGGGTCTGTGAGGCCCCCTTGCACCCCCTGCCCCGCCCCACCTGGACTGGCAGGAAGTTCCTGGGGCATCAACGAGGAAGGAAGAGACAGGCTGGCGGGCAGGGCGCCCACCCCGGCTCCTAAACCCGAGAACTGCCCTCAACGCCAATAAGTGCCCTTCTAGAGCTTCGTTCTGAGGAGGACGCGAGGACGGGGGAGCTGGTCTAAACGACGCAGTAAGACCGTGTCCTGCTGCAGACAGAAGCACGGGCTCTGGATCCCAAAGGCCTGAGTTCAATGGTGCGACTTGGCAGGCGTGAGGTGACCAGGCTACTCCCTGGCTTCCCAGTCCGGAAAGTGAAAAATTCTAATACCGCCATCTCGCGCGGCGGTTACGAAGCCTGGGTTAACACGCGTGAAGAAGCTCTGAACAACACTAAGTTGTCAAGAAATGTTTGCCGTCATCATCACCATCATCCTTCCCCTCCAGCAAGGATGCCAGGAGACTGTGAGATTTTCTGAGTGGGGATGAAGCCAAGAGTGTTGAAGGGGTAAAGGTGGGGGGCAGTTCTGGGGCCCCGCAAGTGGACAGGAAGCACTTAGTCTCACCACGAGTCTGCCCGACTCATCAGCTGACTCGTCCCCCCCATTCAGGTGCTCCCGGCAGACTGGCACCCACTCTCCCCCCACCTGGCTCGGGGGCTGCTCCTTCCTTCAGAGAAATAACCTAAGAACTCTCAGCCCTCAGACAAGTGACCTGAGGAATGGGGCAGCAGGGAGGGAGAACTGAGTCAGTGGGACACCCCTGCCCCAGGTCCAAGCTCAAAAACCATCCTGTCGTCCCGGTCCGCCCAATCTAGAAGGGAATTCCCAGCAAGCTACCACCTGGGACAACAGTCATTCCGAACCACTGAGTCAGGCAGCATGGCTTCCAAGGCAGGGGCCTGCCCCGGGGTCTGTGGACTCACAGGGCTGCCTTGGCCAAGGGCCGGGGGAGTAAAATGGCCCCCAAATGAAATTTAAACCAGCTAACCTCAAAAGCTGGAAACCCAGAGTCGAGTTCACAATCCTGGCCTTTAATTTCTCAAGTGTTAACACAGCTTCTAGCCTTCAGAGTTTGTTTTTAATAACTCAATCGGTCCTTTCACATCAGGAATGTGACCTTCCCTCTGTAAAGCCCAACACTCAGTGATATTATTTTACAGAGATGTTAGAACAGATTCGCCCAAAGTCACATTTCACACTGCCCACTTGTCAGCCTCTATGAAAGGGGTTCCAGGCATCTCCCGAGGTTCTAAATGCTTTTCTTCATCTGATGCTCTCAGTCAAGGCCTGGAAACAACTGGGAATAAAAGCCAGACCAACCTCCACCCCATTCACCGAACTTGGATGTTAACTCTTTCTTTTCCAGAGCCACAAACCAAACCCCAGCGGTCAAGGCCCGAACGAAATCAAACTCACATTTTCTCAAAACTACCAGACAGACCAGCATATAAAAAAAAAACAATCCCTCAGTAAAGACAGAGTGGAAGTTTCATTCACCCTGAGCCCGTCAGCAGGTCCCATGCCGGAGCGGAGGGAGCCCAGAAGCCGGCCTCACGCGGAAATCACGGTCCAGCTAATCCAAAACATCACGAGACAAGGCAAAAGGAGAGAGAGGGCATCTAAATACGGAAATGCCTTTACAAAATAACAAGAAGAATGAAAAAAAGGGGTGGACACTGTGATTGCCACTGGCAAGGCACAAATACAAATGCCTGATCCACAAACGTCAGAAGGACCATAACAAAACAGAAACAGCACAGGAGGGTGGGGGGATGATGGGCAATTGTGGCTCCCCCAACCCCTGATTTCCTTGTATCTTGCTGTTTCAAATAAAAGGCACATGGGGTGCCTGGGTGGCTCAGTTAAGCATCTGCCTTCGGCTCAGGTCATGATCCCGGGGTCTTGGGATCGAGCCCCGCTTCGGGCTCCCTGCTCAGCAGGCGATCCTGCTTCTCCCCCTGCTTGTGTTTTCTCTTGCTCTTTCTGACAAATAAATAGAATCTTTTAAAAACTAAGCTTTAAAAAAAAATAAAACTAAAAACGTAATTAAAAGACGAAATCCTCGGATAAAATCCGAAGTGTCTCTTGAAACCAGTCGACAGAAGTCAGGGGGGCCCGAGTCCGCACCGCCTCCCGTCCGTGGCTTTGCGTCAAACCACACACGAATGCCTGGCTGAGCACAGCTTCTCGGCTCCTGAGCACAAGGTTTGGGGGATTTTCATTCACTCACGTCTGACTACCGCCCAGGGGAAACACAAACCCGGCGCATGTTTGCCTTTTTCCTGCCACCGCTGCTCTCAGGTTACCCTGTTTTGTGGGTGACCCCAGAATCACTGTAATCAGAAACCTGATGGGCTGAGCTCAGCCGATGGTGGGGGGGAGGGGCGGGGGGGAGCGAACCTCACCGTCAGGCCCCCTCCCCATACTGGCCACCAGCCAGGGCTGCAGCTGGAGGGGGCGACGGTCCCATGGAGGAGGAGATACTTACCCAAGTTATTGTGCGCCGGGGACATCGGATTCGGGGATAGGTTTGGAGAACCTGCGAGGTGAGACACAGTCGTGAGAACTAAGAGAACATTCTTGGCTTGGAGAGCCGAATTACTGAACGCCTGCCTCAAGATGGGGCAGCTCAGCGGATTAGGGAGGTAACCCTGGGGGGGGGCCCCCAAGGCCCAGGAGGAGCCCTGAGCCCATGTCCTTGGCTCGACTTTCCGACCCTGGGTCCCAGCCTTCACCTGCGGCCCAAACGAATCATCGGATAACCTCAGCGGTCTCTCCCAGGACTCGACAGTGTGAGGGTCCTGCCCAAGCCCGCAGTGCAGGGCCCAGAGCTCCCCGGCAGCTACGCCCCCAGGAACACGAGACGGGCAGGGAAGGCCCCCTCCCCAGCCTTGCTCCAAGCCCCCAGCAGCAAAGCCTCGCGCTCCTGCACAGACAGGCCCGCAGCTGCATCCCAAATGCAGCCCCTTCCGCAGATCTCGGGAAACACAGCGAGCTGCCTCAGAAACCTCACAAGTCTACAACCAGAGAGACATCCGACGTGAGGCATGACGCTGCCCGGGGGGAAGATGTCCAAACCCACCCGATTCTCCCTGCCCTGCTCCCTTCTCTCCACCCCTTGCTCCCAGGACAGAGAAGACCGCACGCAGGGCATGAGAAATACCCCACGGCGCCTCTCCACAGAACTTCCACAACTCGGCTCATCCCTCTGCCCCTGCACCCAGAGCCCGCGTCACCAGGTGGGAACAGCCCTGAGGGAAGCACACGCCCCCTGACCTGCCAGTCCGCCCACAGAGGTGCCCAGAGCCGTTAAAGAGGGTCTGCTCCTGCTCCCCAACCCAGCCGTGACCTCCCATGAGCCATGGGCTTCTTTTCCTCCTCCAGAACCCAATCCCGGGGATGTGGCAGAGCCTTGGAAGAGGCAGAGCTTCCAAATTGGCCCCGGAGTCCAGGCCTGCGCCCAATGTACCAGCTGTGGGATTTTAGCAAAGTGGTTTAACCTCTTTGAGCCTTGATTTTATGGGGCTAATACCACCCACTGTGTGATCTGTAGACGTGAAGGGCGGTCGTGCGTATACAATGGCTGCACTGTGACTGGCATGCAGTGGGCGCTCTATAAATGCTGCATTCCGGGTTTGTGGCAGTCCAAATCAAGGCGGCCCTTGGAAGGCCTGGCCTGGAAGGGCCCGTGTGCACGTCAGGGGGGCCACAGGGCTGGAAAAGGTGAGCCTCAGGCCCCTACTAATATACTAGCACATCTCAGCTGCTAAGACAGCAATTCGACTGGTTTCCAAGTGGACGACATTGAGTCAAGAACAGACGATACGCAGGAGACCCCACCCACTGGCTGGGGGGCCCTGGAGGCCAATGTCCACCTCTGACAGATGATGGACGGCCCCAACAGGGGCCCGCAGATACACTGATGTGGGGGAAGAGGAAGAAAGAAGAGTGGACAGAGAGAGTAGGGCAGAAAGGAGGGCGGGGAGGGGGCGATAAACGAGAGCTGAGGGCGGGTAAGGGGACAGGCTGCCCATTCGGTACCCGGACCCTCTCCTTCGGTCTGTTTTCTTTGACAACAGTAATCGGTCCACGCACAGGAAGAAGAGCAAGGAGGGGAGAGAAAGGAGCAAGGAGCCACGCGGCCTCCGGAAAGATGCTGCTCAGCCGGCCGGCTCCCCGCGCCAGCATCTCAGAGCTGCAAGCTTGCGGCGGCCGCTTGGCACCGAGTGCAGGAAGCCTTTGGTGCATTCCAGCTGGGTTCGCGCCAGCCGCCGGGGGTGTGAGCTACCCCCCCACGTGCCCCGATGCCCAGGCTAGGTAGCAAGCAACTAAGTTCACAGTGACACGGTGACTGGGCACATCTCCTTCGTGCTTCTGGCGGGAACTGCACACCCTCTCCCAGGCCGTGTACAAGGGCGGCCGGCTCTGTCTCCGGCCGAGGCTCCGTGCGGACCGGGCATGCCCGCTCTCGTAGGGACGAACATCTGCTCGGCTCCCTCCTCCTCCTCACCCAACCACACGCCCCGCAAGTGGGGTTCAGTTCCAGGAGCCAATTTGGTCCCATAACAAATATGGGAACATCTGGAGATGGGCCGGAGACAGCGGGGCTGGGTCCCTCATGGCAAGAACACCTCGATCACGTTTGGTCACTACACACAAATCCCCCGGCAAAGACCCTGCCTCCACGCTGTCCCCCCAGCCCACCCCCCAGCCAACTGCCAGCAGCATCTCACGGGGGCGTGGACTCTAAAGCCCGCAGGGCCTCCCGGCCACCCCCGGAGCCCCGAATGACGGTCTTCCTGCCTCTCCCCGCTCTCCAGCCACACCGAGCTCTCCCCGTCCCAGGAAGGCACCAGGCTGTGCTGCCCACACGCCCCATGACTCTGCCTGGCGTACCCTTCGCCCGCCCCGACGGCTTGGCCACCACCTGCCCAGCTCCAAGACTCAACTCGAGAGGCACCTACACTGTGAGGTGCTGCTCCGCCCCCAACACCTCCTCCCCAGGCGGCCCTCCCTTGTGCCCGACGCCCCGGGCCGGCCTCCGTTGGGGCGGATTGCTGCTGGCTGCCTCCCTCCCAAGCTGGGAGCGGCTCAGGCTCCTCCAGCACCGGGCACACAGAGCTTGCTCTGTAAATGCCCGAGAGAGGGCTGGAGGAGAGGCGGGCACTCGGGGAGGGTTAAGACTCTGACCTGCATCCATGCTGTGGTTCATCTGGTGGTCACTGGTCTCTCCATCTTCACTCAGGTAGCCAGGGGGTGGGGTTTCTGGGAATCAGAAGGAACGTGGTTCGTTAAACGGCCCCCACAGTTTGGCTCGGAGACCCCCGCTGCACTCATCACACGGTCACGCCGCTCTGCCCGCAGCAGGTGCTGGAGGAACTCTGGGCCGCGGGGCAAGGGCACGCGCTCCTGGATCCTGCCGTCCTCACACCCTTCCACCCCTGGCTCCTTGGCTGGATGGCGACCACCTCTGTTCAAGCGGCCCCGACTCTCGAGACTGACATGCTTGTTCCGAGAGCCTCGGCTAAGCGCTCCCCACCTGGAAGGTTGGGTGTAAGCCCACCCCTCCAAGGAGGCCGTGGACTTGCCTCGGCCTTACCCCTCTGTCCTCCCAAGGGCAACCGCCTCATGCTGCCCTTTGGCTCAGCTATCTACTCCTGCACGGACACCTTGTTCTTCGCCGTCCCTTTAGGGGAGGTCTTGGCCTCCCTGGGGGGCTGCAAGTTCAATGACAGCAACGACTGTGATCTAGTTCTCTGAACGGCCCCAGACAGTGACTTAGCTCTCTAAGGTTTGCTCGGTGAACACAGTGACCTACCCCCAGGGACCAGCGCCACCTGTGAAGGACCTGGAAGGGCTGGGTCTATAAAGGGGTCTCTCCGAATGCTCTGCCCCAGCGCACAGGCCTGTGGTCAACCTCGGCACCGCGAACTCACTCAGGGTGAGAGGCTCGTCCAAATCAGAGCGCTCTCGGGAAGGCAGGCCTGAAGCAGGATTCCTGCCACTGGGACCAGCCCAAGTGCCGCCAAGCAGTTTTCCCCGGACGCCCCAGAGCTGGTGATTCACACCTTATTTGCATGTAAATGAGGGGCTTCTAAAAACATTTGCACTCTGACAGCTGAGCCCACTCTCTCCCTGTGCAGTAGAAACTACACGCACGCGGGCCTCAGCTCCCGCCCAGGCTGCAACCCCCCCACCAGGCTTACTTACTTAGGGGCCCGGTTCTCCGCACTGGCCGCCCAGCCCTCGGCTCCCCCACGGCTCTGCAGGCCCCCAGACCGTCGGGGGATCCTACCCAAACTCCAGCCTCGGCCGCAAGGGCGGTGAGAGAAACACAGCGTTGCTATTTCCGCTTCCAAAATAAATGACTGCACGGAGCCCGGGCGGAAGGGTCACGCCGCCGCTCCTCCGTGCCAAGAAAAGCATCATTAGTGAGCGGGGAGCCAAGGCCACGGGTCCTCTCCCAACGGGTGTGCGGTTCTGAGTCAGGGGCCCTCGGGCCAGCACTGTGTGCAGAGGGGGGACAGGGCTGAGGAGGGCCAGGAGAGCTGAGGTGGGGGACAGGGGTGAGGGCCACCGGCACCCCGGCCTCCTGGCGGCCTGCACGCCCCCCCACTCCCCCGGCACTTACCTGGAATATTGCTCTGGGGCTCGATGCCCGCGGGGAAGTTAGTGTTCTCGGGGATGGAATGGCTGTAGTCGTCCAGCGGGGGGAACTCGGCCGGGATCTCTGTGTGGCGTGGGACCAGCACAGGAGGTAGAACTGTCCAGAAGAGCAGAGGCGGGTCAGTGTCAAGGCCGGGCTGGTACCAAAGCCCTCCAAGCGCCGCCCGCCCGCAGCACAGCAGACCCGCCCCCCTCCCCGGGGAAGGGGAAGGAGAAGCCGGGCGGGTAGCTGCAGACGCCGCCGGGAGAGGGGGCGCCTACCTGGGGTCTCTACCCTCTGATAGTGGTAGGGATTCACGCAGACCTCGTCCTTCTTCATGTTGAAGGCGAACTCACACAGCTCCATGGCCCGCAGCTCGTGGTGGCTGTGCAGGTCGGGCCATCGCCACAGGCGGCAGTAGATGACATGGGGGAGCCCCTTCCGATGGGACACCTGCAGGCGGCCATCCAGGGACCTGTCCGGACAGGGAGGGGCGAAGAGCAACAGCGGAGTGCATGGGGCTGGCGTTCTCCCCGAGATGGGCCCGCACTGCTGCTTTCCGGGAGCTCGCTGGCCCGGCCTCGGGAAGCCCCCCCCCCCACCCCGCCCCTCATTTCTCTGAGCCACACAGGGCCCCGGGATCAGAGAATCCTGTTAGGGCTGGCACGGATCCCGGGAGAGGAACACAGAGGCCCACCAAGGAAGGCCAGGGGCCTCCCCAGGCTGGCGGGGTAGACCTTGACCGCACCAAGCCCCGGGGTGAGCGCTCCAGCCCTCGCCCCCGCCCCCACACGAAGAGGAGGACCCTTGACTCATGCTCTGAGCAGGCCCACGGGCCGGGCCGAGGTGTGCAGAGGGGCTCAGGGCCGAGCAAGAAAACAGGAGTTCTCGAGGTCTGTGCACGTGTGAGGACCGCAAGGACGCTGGGAGGTGACAAAGCACCAGCCACACTGAACCCCTCCCAACACCCAGCCCCTCCCCCCACATCAGAAACCGGGAAAAACCCCTCTCCCTTCTAGCTGGTATTTGTGAAGAGCAGGGAGGGAAAGAGGGCAATCAAAGGGCATTTTAAATGGTCAGAGCCCACAGCAGCAACCTCTCACGAACCCCTTTCGGGTTGAGGGTGTCACCCAGGTGTCACCGTGCAGAGCGCGCTCCTCGTTCAGAGCCGAGGCCTGAGGGCTGCGGCCGGGGCTGAGGACCAATGGAGCCTCCAGCTCTATACCGGGCTGAGTTGCAACTGTCCCCGGGCTGGCTGGACCACACACCACAGCCAAGGGCCCCGTCCCCGTGCAAACGATGTCTTCTGCAATGACCTGACGCCCCTACCTCTCAGGCCAGGCCGAAGCGTGGGCCCTGACCAGCAGCACGGGGCCACAGAAGAATCTCCGAGGCTCGCCCAACCTACTAAGTCAGACTCTTTATAAATCCCCCCAGGTGATGGGCCTGAGAAGAAAGGCAGAGCGGGGTTCCCGGGCCTGCCCGCGGGGAGCTCGGGAGTGGCAGGTGCAGTCCCGGCCAAGAGTAAGGCAGGGACGTGGAGGCTTCTGGAGACGACGCCCAGTGTCAGACAGGTGAGGAGATCCTGTTCACACAGTCCTTTAACAAACCTTTTATGAGCTCCTACTATGTGTGGCACGAGGGACACAGTGGGGCAGGAAGAGATGTCATAGTCCAGCAGACCACAGAGCGGCCCCCGCTGCCACGGAGCCTCCAGCCCAACGGACAAGATCGATATTAATAAAATCCTCCTACGCAGCTACAACCACCAACCGTGCAAGGACTCTGAAGGAAAAGTGCAGGGAGCCACGCGACCCCGGGGATCTTGGGGTGGACAGGGCGCCTCTGGGGTGGGGATGGTTGGCCTGAAAGTCTAAAGGACAT
Source organism: Potos flavus (assembly GCA_028534135.1). Classification (NCBI taxonomy): domain Eukaryota; kingdom Metazoa; phylum Chordata; class Mammalia; order Carnivora; family Procyonidae; genus Potos; species Potos flavus. Next base: position 31,767,850 of record CM052896.1, read on the forward strand.
GGAAGAACTAACCAGGCAACGGTGCACGGGAGGAGGGAAGGGGGACGTAGTGCACGTAGGGGGAAGGTCATGTGCAAAGGCCCTGTGAATGGTGGAAAATATGGTAAGGAGGGAGAACAGAAGGAAGGCCAGAGTGACTGGGGAGGAGAGAGGTAGGGGAGTGGGCAGGGCTGACCCCGCAGGGCCTTGGGAGCCATGATAAAAGGTTCTGCCTTTTTCCTAAAAGCCACAGGGAGTGCCTGAGATGTTTCAGCTGAGAGTGTGGGCACATGCGCGTGCACGAGCCTGGCCCCGTGAGACTCCCGGCAGCCTGGACAAGACCGGGGGCCGTGGGAGTGGACAGTGAGTTGGAGGTGCATGTGAGTGAAGAGGTAAAAAGGTACACAGCGGCAGGACAACTCTCCCTACAAGAAGGCCCTGGCTGGGATCCCACCGCTCAGTGGGTGCAACTTCTCTTAATAGCTGGGTGGGGCTGGTGGAGAAGCGTCTGCAAGCTCTCCCTCCCCTCTGCCCCCCAGGACTGAGGGCACCCATTTGCCTGAATAAACAGAATCGATGGGTACGCGGTGAGGGAGGGCCTAGCCAGATGCAGCCAGAAGCACCAACCCAAGGGAAAGAAACAGAAATCCCATCAAACTCTCTAAGCCCCTGGCCTGAGAATGGGGAAGGGACAAAGGTCAGAGTAAGACTTAGTTATAGGGATTGACAGGGAGCTGCTGACGAAGGGCATCTCAAAGGATGTAATTACCTCCCTCCTGTAGGGCCCCAACCAAGGAACCCCTCCAGCCAAAAAACAGTAATTACCAGGCAGAGCAAGAGAGGACAGCCTGGGACTCACCCCCCGCCCCCGCCCCCTGAGGCAGAGAAGGAAGACTACAGGATATGGAGTCATGAGACCTAGGGTCAACAAGGGGCTCTCCTCTCCCAGCTGGGAGACCCCGGGCAAGTCATGAGGTCTCTGAGCTACTTCATCTGGAAAATGCAAACATCTCCCCCCTTCCCGCCCCCCACCCCACACCCCCCACAGCTCGGTGTCCCTGCTAGCTTTCTGTCTCCACGGGACAGCAGCCCTGGAGCGAGGGGGTGAGTTACCGGGCTGAGGAGGAGAGAAAGGGAGGGTGGGAAGGGATGAGTGGGGACGGGATTACTCAGCTGCTCCCGTTCTCTTGCAAAGCCACCGAGTGCCTGCAGATGAGGACAGCGGCCACTCTTCAGTGCTTGAAAAAAGCCCCAGCTAAGAGCCAGCTGGACACTGAGCAGCCTCTTCCGGGGGAGGCCCCGGAGAAAGGCTCAGGCGGGCAGTGAGGGGGGGCTGGGGCTATAGAGGGGGCCCCTCACCCCCCACCTAGCTGACTGAAGGGGGTGACCCTCTTGTTTTAAAAAATAACACAGGGCCAGAGCAGGGGCAGTGGAGGATAACACAAGAGAAGGGTCTCGGTTTCCATGGGCCAGACGGCCCCGGAGAGTGAGCGCGAGGCCAAGCTCCTGGCCACTCTCTATCTGGGCCGGAGCCTTTAGGAAGGGACAGCAGAGGGGACAGGATGCTCTGGGCGCTCCTGAGGAAGACGGACCCTCCCCCACAGCCCCGACATCAGAAACCCCCAGAAGCAGGACGCTCGCACCGGCAGCTCACTCCACGGAGACGGGAGCAGAGCCCGGACCTCACGCCTGCTCAGGGACCTGCGAGGGAGACAGGGGCGCGGAGTGGGCAGGCATGGGACGACCACGCAGACGTGCCGTGCAGCACTGACACAATACAGGTGACGGGGCCAAGGTCTGCGCGTGAGGTGTGCTGTGACGGGGCCGCTGCGGGACGGGAAGGGGCATCGAGGTGGCAGAGGGCGACAAGTGCACTGCACTTGTAGGCTGAGTACTTCAGTTTGCCCGCTCCTCATCCCCGCCTTTCTGCATCTCACGGGCTGTTTCCTCTCGAGGATGAAGTGCTTGGCTGTCTCCCCAAAGGGTTATGGCAGAGAAGGCTCCAGGCAGAGGGGAAAGAAGGGGGAGAAAGAGAGTAAAGGAGGGGATGGGAGTGGGGAAAAGGAGGTAGTGGAGGGAAGGAAGAGAGGAGAAAGGGAGGGGCGAGGAACGGATGAAGGGGGAGGGAGGGCAAGAAATGTCCTTCCAGCACACACAACAACCTGAAAGAATGCGTCTCCGTCCTGCCCCAGGTAACAAGCAGGAGAAGCGCACAGACCAACTCACTCAAAGGCGGCCAAGGGGGAACAGACTTCAGGGTGGAGTGAGCGGAAACCAAGCCCCCTACCGGAGGAAGCCAACAAAAGGGACTCCATTTGTGCCTCAGGATCCAGGAAAGATTCGGGAATTGGGGGCACCATGCACTTCTCAAGATGAGGTGCAAACAGAGGGATGGGTTGGAAGTCTACGGAAGAGATGGGCAGGTCCGCTCTTCTCCCTGAGCCCCCCCAAACAGGACCCCCCCAGTCCTGGAGAGCAGGGCTCCAGATGGGACCGTGAGGGCACAGCTAGGGTCAGGCGAGGGCTGGAGACAGGAGGTCGTGAACCCTCTCTTGCTCACGCGGTACCCAAGACGGTGACTGGCAGGCGCGTGCCCCCCACCCCCACCTGCTGGAGAAATGAAACAGCCCAGCCCGCAAGACACGCTTGTGGGGCACTGACATTTGGGGAACCCCGACAAAATGGCCCTGTCCCCGCCAGCTCATCCTACAGGGGCTCACCTGCCCATGCCAAAGAACAGTCAATCTGCTTTTTACTGCTCCGCTCGTAAATATGAACGCACAGCCAGAATCCTCAGCCATTTAAAGAAGGTCTCCAACGGAAGGCACAGGGACAGAAGTAAGTGGGGGAGAAAAAGGAAGTCTCAGACAATGCACGGAGCAGAGAACCTTTCAAACAAAATGAAACAAAAACTACTCTCAGGGAGACAAGATACTGCAATCCTAAAACCAGAACATTTACAAACTATTATAAAAAACACTTAGAAGGGCGCCTGGGTGGCTCAGTTGGTTAACCATGTGGCTCCTGATTTCGGCTCAGGTCATGATCTCATGGGCTGTGGGATCGAGCCCCGTGTTGGGCTCTGCGTTGGGCGTGCAGTCTGTGGGATTCTTTCTCTCCCTCTGCCCGTCCTCTCCTCCATCCCCCCCTGCACTTCTCAAAAACGAAAATAAAACAAAACCAAAAAACCTGTTGGAAATAATAATCTAGTAATAAATAAATAGTAAAAATAAGTGAAAAATTCCGGAGAGACCTGAGTTTTTCAACTATATACATGATTTATCAATTAAGTTTTTAAAAATCAAGGAAAGCCCCATAACCAAGCAATGGCAAAGCCACATCAATGGAGCCTAACGGAGCTCAGAAATAGTCACGTGTAAACAGACAGCTGATGTTCAACAAAGGACCCAAGACAATTTAGTAGAGAAAGGATTGTCTGCTCAACAAACAGTGCCAGGACGACCGGATATCCGTATGCGAGACAAATGACCTTCAACCTACACTTTGCACCCTATACAAAAGTTAATGGAAATGGGTCCCAATACAGAGCCTGAAATTACAACCACAGGAAGGAATCTTGGTGGCCTCGGGCCAGGCCCACGCTGCTCACACACCACCGCACCCGAAGCACATCCCGCTATAAAAGAAAGATGACCCATTGGACTGTCATCAAAATGTCAGCTCCTGGTCTTTGAACGACATTGTTAAGAGAATAAAAAGCCACGAGCTGGGAGAAAATCTGTCCAAAGCCTCCATCTGACAAAGGACCTGCTTCTGGAATAGATCAAGAACCCCGAAAACCCATTATTTAAGAAAATGAACAACCCGACTATAAAAACAAAAACAAAAAACAGGTAGAGGATTCGAACAGACACACCACCAAAAGATATAAAGATGGTAAATAAGGCACATGAAATGATGGTCGACACCACTGGTCATTAGGGAAGTGCAAATTAAAATCACGATGAGACACCCCTTCGTAATTGTCCGAACGGCTACAAGGAAGGGCCGGGCCACAAGCTGGTGAGGGCAGGGAGCGCCTCACCCTGCAGACGTTGCTGGTGGGCATATATAATGGTAGAACTACCTTGGAAAAACAGTTTGGAGGTTCCAAGTAGTTCTTCACAAGTTCAAAACATCAACCTCCCACACGATCCGCCCATTCCACTAAGTGCTTCCTTCCCCGGGAGAAGGGAAGGCATTGTCCGTTAGACTCGGGTGCGCAAGCTCATAGCGGCTCTACCAGTGACAGCCCCGAACCAGAAAGCACCCCGTTTCTCAACAGGTGAATGGACCAACTGGGACATACCCGCGCAAAGGAACACGCCTCAGCCGTGAAAACGATCGATACGTGCAACACGGACAGATCTAAAAACAGTTACGCCAGCGAAAGAAGTCGGACAGGATTCAGTTTCTGTCACATTACGGAGTAACTCAAAGGAAACACGCCAGCTTCTCTAGAGTGACAGCAGATCGGCAGTGGCCTAGGGGTGGGGCGAAGGGACGGGAGTGGGGGCAGATTAGGGGCTAAAGGTTATGTAGACTTTCTACAGCACGGGTGGCTTCACAAGTGTAGACAGATGGCAACGTTTCTCAAATCATTCACTTTAAATACGTGCAGTTTGTTGTACGTCGATTACACCATTATTCGGGGGGAAAAAAAAAAAAAAGGCAAGAGCTTTGGGGCTTTGGACTTGGATAAACCTGGATCAAAGACTGACCGTGCTCGAGGACCCTATAAACTTCATCAGATTGCTTCAGGTCTTGGTCTTAATTTTTTACCACTGGAAATGTAAACCCCTTCATTTGACTGCTGGAAAGATCCATGGGCCCTCGGTGCAGAAAGCCTTTGGCAGAGTTGGAAACAATCGACATGTCCTACTGTCACTATTGTTTTTGGCTCTCGTTACTTCGAACACCGGGACAGTGCCTGGCGAAGTAAGGTGCAGAGGAGGGGCTCAGAAAGCCCAGCCCCCTCCCCGGCTTGGACATCCGGGTACGTTGGCCTGGTGCCGCTGACGTCTGCAAGTCTTGTGCGCTCCTCTGCTCAGAGCAGCGCCCCCACAGTGCTGCGCAGGGAGCAGGGGGAGGGGGCTGTACGGCTGGGGCCAGGCTTGCGAGGAGGGTACGCTGACTGATATGATGTCCGAGACACCAGCCTCCTCCCCTGGGATCACACAGCAGTCTGCATCAGGCTGCTGCTAAAATCCAGCCCCCTCGGCTGCCAGGCTGGGCCCCGATGGCGGGGAGACTGTCGCGCTCTCCAGCTCACGAGCACGTGACCACCGGCCTGGCTTGGCAGGATTTTCCAGAAGTCATCCGGTCCATGCCCCTGCTTCGAGTCCATTCGCTTCTTCTCAGTTCAGAGTCTGGGCTGCCCAGAGCCAGCCCTGGCGGTGCTCCTCACTCCCTCCGTCCCACTCGAAATCCTCACCGATGCTTACCACGGTCAGAAGAGTGAATCAGGAGTTTCAGCCACTGGATCTAATTTAGCTGATGTGTCCCGTACACACCCTCCCGAGCTCACAGGGCGCCGGGCCCATGGTGGGTAAATCCAATAAACAGGTCTTAATTCTGAGCCGATGTTACACCATGAACACGCTCCGCTGCAAAAGAGGGTCTACTGACGACCCGCTCTGCCCCCTGCCCCAGACCTTCCTTGTAGCCCGAAGCCAGTGGCTGGGGCTGAGATCGCCGTCCCGGGAACCGGTCTCTGTTTATGACGGAGATCTCTTCCCACACCCAGTGGCTTCCTGACGAGAGACCTCCAAGTCTGTCTCCAGCAACCCTCTCCAGTTCCTCTGACAGAGGTTTTAATCCTTAAATATATTCTTCACCAGCCGAACCATTTCCTGTGGCAGGAAATTAGGTTTCCTCCCATTGGCTCCAAGTGGGACCCGTGGAGTGTCCCAAAATGGTGGTGGGAGCCACGGCCAAGGATGTGGACATGCCAGAGCCCAGAGCCGACAGCAGGGCAGAATCTGCCAGAGCACTCCCGGGGGACGGGGTGGGGCTGGGTCCGCCGCCTGCCACGGGCCCCTCGCAGCCTCGGTCACAGTGGTCTGTGACCCACAGCCACCTGGGGGCCACACGAGGTACCAGAGGATTTGGACACGGGGGTCCGGCAGAAGACGGGATGCAGAGCACGTAAGTTCCAGAAGCACGCCAAGATCTATTCCGCATGAGCCGTGGGGCAGGCACACCGCTATTATGTGAGAACACAAAATACGGAGCACCCGGGTCTACCCAGCCCCCTCCAGCTCGGAACTGAAGGGGCTTGTCCGAGTCCCGTCCCTGCGCAGGGCCGACCCGGGATCCAGACCCAGTGCAGGACAGGGAGGGTAAACAGAGCTTTTTCTGCTGTCCTACGCTTGTGTGCCTCTCAGGGAAATGGCCCTCTAACCAACCGGCAAATACTGACCGCACACCTCCCACGGGTCAGGCAGCAGCCGAACAAGTGAACAAAAAGTAAATTTGTTAACGCTGTCCTAGTTCAGTCGAAACCGATTTTATTTAACACGCGCGATACGAACCCTTCTAGCTTCTTTCAGAGATAAGCTTTCTTTCTTTGACTTGCCTATTGAGTCGCGAGAGCAACACTAGTGACAGAAGTTACCGCTACCGCCGCTATATGCCAGGCACTGTGCTGGTCTCAGAGTGAGTTAGCCTCCTTCTCTGTATCCATGCCCTTAGCTGGATGGCTCCACCGCTCCTCCTACCATGGCTATAGCATACTTCCCAGGCCCTTGACCTTGGGCTCGGCTATGGACTAGCTTTGGCCCAGGGAACATGAGCAAAAAGGTCAAGAGCCACTGGGTGCTTCTGCTTGTCCTCTCGCACCGCACTTCGAGAAGAGCCTCCCCCAGAGAAGCTGCTGCCCCTCCGCCTGGGCCCAGGCCCTAACACAGGGGGGAGCAGACTGAGCCAAAGGTGCGCAAGGCGCCAAGCCCAGGTGCGCCACAGAAGCCCGAGTGAGCAGCAACGCTAGCCGACTGATCCGCCACCACCGGTCTCCCAGCCAAACCTGCAAGTATCCTTCTCATCGCATCCTGATGGAGACGCGGAGCACGGACAAGGTTTCCCGGCTTTGCTAAGGCCCCAGGGTTAATGCAAAGTGAAGTCAGACGATGGGACGCTCTTTTCCATAACTCTAAACGGGGCATCACGGCTATTTCCTGACCTTGCAGAGGACGTGGAGAGAAGACTTAACCATTTCAGAAGGACTTCGTTTTTATTTGTGGAGGAGAACCTTCCTACAGGCTTTCAGAGCCAATTGGTAATAAATGGGAACTTACCACAATTTCTCAACTACTATTCATTTTTGGAAGTAGTTCAACCAGCCCATTAACCCCAAACCCAAACCTTTGGTATCCACTGCATCTCCATTTATTCTCTACCGTTACATTTCTCCCCGCCCCCAAATATCTGCTATATTTTAGTGTAAGAAAAAGGGGTTATTTCCCATCTTGGGGTTACCAGTTAATACCACAAACCCACACCCACACCCACACTTCCCTGAACACAGATGCTGCGGCTGACAGGTCCGGTCCGTGTGCTCTGAATGCGCGCTGCATTCCCCTCCCACGCTAGTGGGACGAGGCCTCCTCTCCCTCTCCTCCCTCCCCTGGACAACGATGCAGCCGGCCACGACCTACGGGGCCACGCACGTGCAATAAAATCTTTACTCTTTTTTGGGGCTTTGCTGTCTATGTGGGTTTTCTTTTCGTTTTGTTTTCCTGGTACAAAATAAAAGCAAGGCTTGAGTGACTTCAGGTTTGGGTTAGGTGCTCACTCAGCAGACCATCCCAGAAGGCAGAAAACATTCTGGAGACTTCCTAAGACCCTGAGGACGGGTTCCGTTTGGACTTTGGACCAGAGCGGTCTGCCTGAGAGCCCCTGCCCTCTGCAGCTCCTTAGCATGCCAACATCAGAACGTGCCTGCCTCTTTTCTGTGCCACGGACGGCCCAGGAAACGCTGTGAGAGAGCAGCAAACTCGAAAAGCCCAGAAAAAGCTCCTGCCGAGAGGGTCAACGGATCTGGGGGTCCACCCAGGATCCATTCCCTTTGGTAAACAGCTAAAATCAAAGCATCCTTTGTTCTGGGCAGAATTTCTGCTGGGGGGCTGGGGGGGTGAGTGTCGAGTCTCCTGGCCATGGGGGACAAAGCACAGAGGCCGACATTCAGGGAACAACGTGTCCCAGGTCAGCTGAGAACCCACTGTGGAGAACTACCCACAGCTGGGGCTGGAGAGTGATCTTGTCCAGTCCCTTCCTCTGGTGGCTTGAGCACCCTCAGGCCACCAGCAAATGAACAGAGTGAGGAGGCTCCCCTCAAGCAGGGTTTCCCTGGAGCCAGGCTCCCAGCTAATGCACTGATGAAGTCTGTAACGTGTGCGAGTCTACTTTCCCGCCCTGGGAATTCCAGCGCGGTGAAATGTTGTTCTTTGTTGTACTGCATCTGAAGGGGCCCGAAGGTCTCCCTCCTCGGGAGGACTCACGTTCAAACACGGGACTCAGCCAAGGTTCACTCCAGTGAAGACAAGACTCCACTTCCTGTCCTACCGTAACAACTTGCAAAGGCTTGAAACCACACGGATGTAAAAAAGTTACAAACAAAAAAAATCCAGCTGTCCACCGAATACACTGCTCCCAGACACGTGCAAAGCTGTCTTGGGGGGTTGGAGTTTAAAGAAAAAAAAAAAATTCATGTCATCTGGTGCCATCAAGTAAGAAGCTGGCTTGGTGAAGTGTGTGCCGGGGCGGGGGGGGGGGGGAGGGGGGGTTCTGGATAACTGAGTTTCGCCATGAGCTCTGCCACGCGGACCACACGCTCTTGCCTGGTTTCACAGGTTCCCAGCAAGTTCTGAAAAGTGGAAGCCCGTTTGGAACGTTCCACTTTAGACTGGCCTGGGAGGAGTTCAACACAGGATTTCACAACCCTCCGCCCCACTTCCACTGAGAACAACTCAATTTCCATCGGAACTTGCAAATGGATAACATCCGCTGCCTTGGGCTGTCAGATTTGGTGATCGCCCCATAAAGGCCCAGGCCCGGGCCCCCTGTGCTCTGCCCCAGCGCGGCGGCTAGCCTCCTCGTCACCCCTCCGCCCCGTATGCAGGGCCCCCCCATCTCCCGGCTAGCCTTCCGGGGCAGGCTGCTCGGGTCCAGGACGAGGAGCCCTGGCAGATGAACCGTGACAGCGAGCCCCAGAGGTTGAGAGAACCTTCTGGGCAGACCCTCAAGGGAGGACCACCTCGTCCTGCCGTCTGCAAGGGGCTGGGCCTGATGGGAAACACACAGAGATCATGGGACCTCGGGGCTTCCTTCTTCCTTGGGGGCCAGGGTTGGGCGCAGAATGCACACTTCCTGGGGGGAAAAAACCCAGAAGACTGGTGTGTGGAGAGAGCCCAGCTCAATTATGATCATCTGTAAAGCACACGCAGACCAAGAACTTTCCCACGTGCGGCTGTAAAGCGAGCCCCGCTGTTGGTCAACCTCGGCTGTCCCCATGTTTGGGGCCAGATGATTCTTTGTAGTATGTGTGTCTGTGTGCCTGGCCTTGAATCTGGGTGTTACACCCCTCCAAACCCAGTTCCCTATGATCTCGAAACGCAGTGTTGTGTTAGAATGATCAGATTGTCCTTGGGCTCTGGGGAGACAACCGTGCTTATCCCCTCCCTTCCCCCATGCAAAGAAAGTCGTTAAATCTCAGAGGAGAGGAGGAGGTTGCTTTTGAAATCTTTCTATTTAACAGCTTTGGTGTTTGAAACTTTTTTTTCCCCCTCCAAGCACCAGCTTGATGGGGGCTGCTTTTTCCTGAGTATCTGCAGGATCAGAGAGACTTCAGGTCGCAGATGGAAGACGCCAGAGATCTGGGTTGGTCTCTAGTTACTGGAAGAAGGGGAAAGAAGCATTCCCAAGCCTCACAGAACTTTCTGGAAGGCCATGTCCCTCTGCCAGTTAACATTCACTCAGAGTAGAATTAAGCCTGAAGATCGTTTGTTTATTTTTAAAGAGATCACTCAGGAAACTCACAGCCCTCAGCACTGTTCTGACAGCCTCAAGGCAAAAAGTATACTCGAGCCCAGCTTTTATTACAACCCCCATCCCTAAAGCTCACCTCATAAAACACACGGAGCTCGAACTGGAACCATAAACCCAGGTGTGTTTAGAAACCTCTTCTCATTCTACTGGGCGCTTCTGGCCTCGGGCCTCCTACAGTCCGTGACCAACACTCAGAGGCTCGGTTTCCAAACTGCTTTTGGGAAACGGATGGATTTGTATTTTTTTCAATTCAGGGGAAAGCAAAATAAAATGCCAGGCTATACCCACAAGACAGAAGCAACTAGAACAGAAAGGATGCCTCCACTCTGACAATGTGATGCTCCAAGTGGGGAAACAAAAATGAGCAGTAAGGGAAAGAAATATTTTTACTAGCCTCAAAGTCTAACTTTGGAGGGAAGGACAAACAGAAAAGAAAAAGGGACTCTTAGAGAATTATCTTGGCTTGGGCTCTTTGCTCTGCAGCAGGTGGGGCAGGGAAGAGGGCTGAAATACCGATCTTGACCTGCCTCTAGTAAATGCTTTAAGACTGAGAAATATCGGGGCGCCTGGGTGGTTCAGTGGGTCAAGCGTCTGACTCTTGGTTTGGCTCAGGTCGTGATCTCGGGGTCTTGAGATGGGGCCCTGCGGGGGGCTCCCTGCTCAGCGGGGAGTCTGCTTCTCCCTCTGCTGCACCCCCTCCCCGGTTCCCACACACGCTTTCAAAAAAAAAAGACTCAGAAATATCTTCGCTCCCTAAAAAATAAAAAGGGCAGCGTACCAGAAAGTTATCTCCCCTGACAACTACTATTTCTCGTCTTATCTGCCAGTGAACTTCAACATTAGCTCACTTCACTAAACAAACAATTCTTATTACAGGACTCTTAGTCATTCTGTTTTTCACTTTCCTCCACAAAGCAGAAACCATTAAGGTCTGAGTGTCCTCTCAAGGCCGTCTTTTCCCAGACCCGGTTCCCAGCCTCCCACCTCCTGCCCCATCAGGTTTGTATGAATAGAGCACCGTGAATCACTTCCTGTGGGCAGACTGCACGTTTACGAGTGGGATTTTCTTTTCTTTTCTTCCTTTTGAGAAGATTCTCAAAGACACTGGGGGTTAAACAAGTGGAACCAGGCGATGGTGATGATAACTGGCTGCCTTATCCTATCGAAACACATCAAAGTTTCCAAAGACTTATAGAAAATGTCAGGCTGGTGTTCGTGTCTAGGGCGGGGGGGGGGGGGGTGGTGCAGAGGTGAAGAGGGCAAGTAAGGAGGTTTTGTGTTAATTGCACAGTTTTGACTGCCTTAATTATGAGTCATCGGCCAGGGAGATAAAACAATGCCACAAATGTTAGGGAACATGCAAAGGGTAAACGGGGCGATGCGGGGACATTCCCATTGAGAGGCAGCACTCACTCAAACTCCAAATTTACGATTCCTTGCTAAAAGCCCATATAATACGGGCTGGAAAAGGCACATTCCCACATTGCAGTCTTAACCACATTTACAGCTCTTTCTCTGTTTTTAAGAGAGGCCCCAAAGCCTTTAGAATCCTCAAACCTTTCAGGTCAGCGACTATGGGGGAGCTGGAAGTAAGGGGGGGTGGGGAGGAATGAATCCATTTCTAGAAAAAGTCAGTTTAAGGACCATGAGATTAAATAGCTACCTTTGTACGTAGAAAACACAGCATTTGCAGGCCGCCAGTCCCTGACCTTCCCCAAACACTCTCCTCCTCCCTGGACCACAGTTTACAAGCTTACAGAAGCAGTTTCCATCTAACCGGGAACAAAGGATGGCTGTCCCTATATTCTGGGCACCGGTATCTTGAGGACAGTTAAGCAACCAATTAGCATTCCTTTCTGTCTAAGGGGACAGACTTCCTATTGTACCTTAACAAAAGGTTCTGGTTCATTGGGGGCAATTTCACCTAAGACAGCAAAGAACCCCCTATGGGCAGGATATTAAGAATTCCCAATCACCAGGGGAGGATTTCAGAGAGCCAGGCAAGTGCTCGGAATGCCCCAGTGGTGACAGCCTGCCACGAGAGGCGGCTCTCGGCTGAAAGCTGCATCCGAGGCAGGAATGCGGGCTTCCAGATGAGCTTCCCCTTGCTGGGTCCTGGGCACTTACTGCTCCCGCCGTACTCGGCCCACCCGGCCTAGCCAAGATCTGCAAGGAACCCACCCACCCACCCACCCCATCAGACCCCCTGTCTGCAGACAGACAGTTTCAAGGCAGGGACAGAAATCCACAGTGCTTAACCCACCGAGCAGAAGTAGCATGTGCAGCCACAGCACGTGAACGTGGGGCCCCTGCATCCCTGAGCCAGAAATCTGCAGCTGGCAGCGGCGTGCCACCGTGACATGTGGATCCGCAGACTCTCGTCGGCCCTCTGACGGGCCTCGTTATGCCTCTAGCTCAAAACGGAGCCCATCCTATGGCTCCTGCTGTAGAATGCCCTCTCTCTGACCTCCTTTCTCAAAGTCACAGGCACGGCCGTCCCATGCTCACCCGACTCATCTGCACGTCGCTCCGACAGCCTGGCGAGATGAAGAACTTCCAGGTGTTTCTGGCCTCCCCCCCCCACCCCCAACTAAGACAGGAGCTCCTTGAGGGTGAGGAGACCCAGCTTGGCTTTCCCTGCAGCCCGGACAGAGCCCAAGGCTCTCCTGTTACATTTGCTCCCAAAGTAGGTCATGACGGTGCAATGGTTGGTCTGCGCCTCCACAAGCAGAAGATGTGGGAAACCAACAGGAACCTCAGGCCGCACCCCACCCAGCATTATGACCCCAATCAAGACGCCAAGCCTCCGGGCTCAGGGATGCAGAGCCGCACGCGACAGCCAGAGACCCAGTCTCAGCCACGGTCTCTAAGCCATCAGCGCCTCGAGAGGCGCAGGTAGAACAGCAAGGGAGGACAAGGGATGACGACCTCGGGCACCACTCATGCTGAAGCAGCCCGTGGGAAAGCACGAGACGCTAACATGCCGCTGAGTGAGGAAGCTCCTCTCACTCCACCTGCCGCCCCAGACAGCGACGAGGTCATCTGTGGCGGACTGCAGCCAGTCAGGAGTTAGAGAAGGCTTTGCCATACATTTCCTTAACAAGTATCTGTCGACTGCAGATTTCGCCAGCCTTAGACGTCCCAGAAGAGAGAGCACGCAGACCCCTAGGGTGGCAGGTGGTGAGGAGTGGAACGTTCGCAGCGACGCTGCCGGATAAGAGGGTCTCTCGGTCTGGGGCGCCCCGGCTAGAACACGATGGGGGCCATCGGCCTCTGGAGGCCCCCTGCTTTCCAACCACCGACATCCCGCAGACCCGCGGCTTCAAGGTGACCGTGCCTGAACTTGCCGTTCCTTCACCGCCTTGAGGCACGCAGGCCTTGGACGGGACAAAGCTGAATCACCAACTGAAGCCGAGCAAATGTGTGACCGAGTGAGGACTCCCACCCAAATGCCTTCCTTCTCCGCCGGAAGTGGGACCCCAGGGCAGAGGGTGAGGCGGACTCTTTCTGCGAGGGGGAAGCAACCAAAAACCCCCAAGGTCACGGCGGTAGCAGCCAACCTGGGCAGTCACGGCTGTGATGGGATACGAAGGAATTAAGTGGCTTTCAAACAACCTCCTGAGAGAAAAGATGGCTTCAAAGGAGAAAGGTGAGCGTCGTGAGTGTGACGGGCCGCAGACGGGCTCCCGTCTGGGGCTGCCCTGGGTGGAGCACGTGCCGGATGCGGGAGTGCACGCAGATGACCTCTTGTGCCGTCTTCCAGGCTCAGGAACCACAGGACTGCGGAGCTGAGGGGGGCGGGGGGGGGAGGGGGAGAAGGCTCTAGAGCTCAGCCAGTTCACAGCCACCTCCCCCCCTTCCCCCTGACACGAGGACACCGAAGCTCAGGAGGGGACAGTGTCGGAGCCAACGCCTGTGTCTTTCTTCTAGTTTAGGAAGCCACGATCCCAAACTCTCTGGGACCCCACATGGAAATCACAGCTGCAAGCTGACAAAGCAGCAAATACCACCACAAAGGGCAGGGCGCCCACCCAGAGCAGGGAGGCCAGGGCCGTCTCTGTGCAGGGGGCTGGCATTCCCGCCATTCTCACCCTCCACGGTCCAGCTGCGGGGGCCCTATTTCAAGTCGGCCAGGGCCCATCTCCCAGGGCTCTCTCCTCCTTCCTTGGCCTGAGCGGCGGGACACTCCCTGCCACGGGGCCTGGATTGTTTGGTAACAATACAGGGGACATTAAGCAGGAGCCGAATGAAGACAGAAAGTGAATCATGACGTCTCACACAGGCTCCCTGGAAGGAGCGGAAGGAGGGGCGGCAGGAGCCTGGGGCCACTGCCGGGGCCTTCTGGGCTGTCGGGGGGTGGGGGGGCGGTTCCTGGGAGTTCTCTTCTTGCCCCACAGTACGGTGCCCTCACCCTCTGCCTGCCTGCTTCAGGCATCAAGTTCCTGAATCCCCCCTCTTGAGGGACCCAGGTGTTCTCGGTCCCCTCCGTCAGGCAGGAGGGGGATAAAGCTAGGTCTCCACACTCTGACCCCACTTTATCCCCACACCTCTTAAAAAGTCCGAACCTGAGAAGAGGTGGCTGTTGGCTCTCCCAGCAGGTGGAATGGGCTGGGCTCAGAGCATTGATTACCTAAAGGGGAATCTTCTACACGCACACACACACACAAAAAATGACTGAGCGTGAATTCAGATTGCATCTAAGTGGCTGAAGGAAGTCCTCTCCTGCCCTTCCTCCCCGCCTCTTGCCCCGGAGTCTGCCCTGGGCCTGAATAGCACCTTTCAAGTCTAGTCTCTGCCAGGATCTTGTCCCATTTTAAGAGTGTGTGGGGGGTGTGCAGGGGCACACTCACCGCTGCTCTGAGCATCCCCAGGGAGGGGGCTTGACCAGCCGGTCTGTGTTTGCTGAGGGCCTATGATGTGCAAGGTACCCGGTGAGTGCCTCCGTTTTCTTAACTGTGCAAAGGATCAAGGGCTAATGGACCAAACCAGAAAACACTGAAGCTTCCGAGTGCAAGAAAGGGCACTCCACAGTTTGTGCAAATCTGCCCTAATTTTTGTTTTACAGTTTTTTTTTTTCATTTCATTTCGCTTTTCCTGCGCCTGCTTCACCTTCATTAAAGCAACATCAACCAGTTGCTTTCTACAAGCAAGTTCTTTGCTACGTACTATACATGTATACGCTTTAATCTCACTTCCCAAAAGACACTGAAATCCAGAGAGGTTAAGATTCTCCCACAAGGTCACACAGCAAGCAAGGGAGAATTAAATGCTCAACTCCAAACACGAAAGCCCAGGGCCTTCCTACCGTGTCCTGTTGGTGTCCTACGCACCTACTTGCCCTGAAGGGGGACAGGCAGAAACAGGAGGAGAAGGGGAAATAGGACGTGGATTCCAACTCGCTCCTCTCTGAAGCCTGGGTGAGCCGGGGCCAGTGTCCTGGGAGCAAGGGGCTATCCAGCAAGACTGTCAAGGGTTCGTGTGAGAGGCTACACATAGGTTTTTACTGTGCTAAACGCTACACAAACTTAAGGTGTCACCCATCACCTTTCATTCGTGTGCTAGAAAATACTGCCCGATGACGCTGATCACCCACCCCTAAAATTTTAAGTTCTTCCTGGAAGAAGTTGGTGACAAGCTCAGGAGACTGTAAGATAGGAGAACATTCTAGAAACATCATCTGGGGACAATTTATGTGGCTTTTTAAAAAAGAGTACGAGCAGCTTTCAACACAGGCTGAGAGATTAATAACTTCCTTCCCAAGCCTCCCAAAATTTGCCAAGTGTTCCTGAAACTCCTACCTCACAGATGAAGGTCTTAGGCAGTCGTCTGGGTCCCCCAAGTCCCAGTTCCCCTATTAGGGACTACACGTCAGTTACTCCTACTCTCTGCGCCTCAGCAATCATCTATAAAATGGGGTCCTGCTCTGACTATCTGTGACTGTTAGAGGCTCACTGGCTTTTCACACACACACAGACGGCCGCTCAGTGAAATTCTCCCGAAAGAAACGACAAAGAGAGCACACTTGCAACTCTCCCCGAGACACTGTTCCGCTCAGGCAGCTGCTGGGGGCTGCCCGAATGCCCAAAAAAATTTGTGCTGGAGGAGCACAGTGGCCACTGTGCCCTCCCGCCCCCACCGTGGGCCCACGGCTCCGTGAGGATGAGGGAATCCCGAGGCGGCCTTCCTGGCCACACTCCGCCCCCTCTCACACGCGATGCTCTGGGCAGGAACCACGGTACTGCAGAAATCACAAATGCCTGACCACGGATGAACCGAGGGCAGGAAGGCCTCTCTGCTGTTCTACAGAAGACAAGTCTGGCCTTTAGAAGACCGTGGAAGGCAAGACTTCACTATTTCTCCCCCCGCCCCCCCCGCCAGATTTCATTTATTCATTTGTGAGACAGAGAGAGTGAGCACAAGCAGGGGGAGCAGCAGAGGGAGAGGGAGAAGCAGGCTCCCCGCTGAGCACGGAGCCCGATGCGGGGCTCGATCCCAGGACCCTGAGATCATGACCCGAGCCAAAGGCGGACGCTTAACCGACTGGGCCACCCGGGCGTCCCAAGACTTCAACCTTCCTGCACATCTGGCCCAGTCCCGTGTCTACGAGCACGGCGGGCCCATCATGCATAGGGTGTGGTGCCGCTAAGTGCTGACGGAACCTCAGAAGCAAGTCCGCTCCTGACTGTGACACGAAGTCCTTCTATGCTTTGCAAGTCCCGCTCCGTCATCGCTAAACACTGACGGGGTTGATGAACTAAGCGAAAGTTCACGGCCAAGGGAGCACCAGACGAATACCTGGAACTTTCAAAGCATACTTAATAAAAGAATACTCCTCCATCAGAAACTTGAAAAACAAAAACAAAACACAAGCCTACACATTTTATAGAGCTTGCTTACTTCTGACAGTTTTAGCTGAAATTCTCTGCTTATGCAAATGTTAAGATCAGAACTCCTGTTTTCATCTGTACAGTGAAATACCGCCAGGCCGTAAAAAGGAATTCGCAATTGCAACAGGCAAAAACATGGGGGAAACCGAAAATGAGGATGCTAGGTGAACGAAAGCAGACCCCTCCCCCAGAAAAGAGTACATCCCATTGGATTCCATCAGTAGAAAATTTTAGGAAATTAAAATTAACGTACAGTGAGAGAAACATCAGTGATGGCCTCGGGCCTGGTTAAATTACAAAGGGGCAGGAAGAGACTTTGAGGGGTGACGGCCATGTTCGCTATCTTGATTGTGGGGACAGTTTCACGGGGGCACATATATGTCGAACACATCAGATTGTCCACCTTCAGTATGTGCCGTGGATCTATGTCAATTATGTCTCAATACAAATGTCTCGACTCTGACGGGAAAGTTATCAGAAGCCAGGTTTTAAAATGCAGCAAAGCAGCAAAGGGCCCAGACATATTATTCCAACAGACTCTGTCAAAAAGGTTTCCCTCTGCTCATTGCATGACAAACTCTGAGAAGAGCCAATATTGAAACACGAATGGGCTGCATCATGTTCTAAAAAAGTGTGACAGACACACGCGCTGAAGATCTCACCGAGAAAGGAGTTATGGCCTATCTGCGACATTCATGTCTCATCTACTCCGTTACTTCTGTGAAAACGTATGCAGATTCCTTACCTGACATGAAAAGTACCACTCTGGGACAACACCGCTCCTAACAACAGTCACCAACGGAAACCCCCGAAGGGCAAAGCATCCCAAAAGCAGGTCACCAAATTTCAGGCTGGCATTAGAGAATCATTCATACCCAGAGACCCTCACCCCTTCTGCAGGGATGTAGGGGCTGGAGCCCAGAGACCTGGCTCTTCTGCCCGGAGGTCCAGCCTGGCTGGGAACGACCCGGTGAGTAAAGGACATGCCAGGGAAAATGAACAGGTGGTTAAGGCGCGGGAGGAAATGGCTGGGTGTGCCGGATGCTGAGTCCCGTCCTGCACATGGGTTCATGTCTCCCGGCTCCAGATCGACACGGCAGGCCCAACCGATGAGCCACGTGGGCCCTTTCACGAGCATCGCAAGGCTATTGTGTAAGCTCTTGCAAAAACTGCCTTTACAATTTGAAGTCCCTACAGCTTTGCTGTTATTTAGCACGGTGGTTTTCAAAGGTCTTCAGATACTGGCGGCCTCTACATTCACTCAGGCCTCTGGACTCCCCTACCCCAGCCTCCTATTCCCAACCAAACCAGATACCTAATTCTCGGTCCACCAAGAGGCCTAAGATTTGCGGGTTGGAGGGCTGCATATCAGGGAACATCATTTAGAACCCTCTTATCTAGGAAATGGAGCAGAAAAAGAACGGGACACACTCAAGACTGACCCGGGGGGTGGGGGGAAGCAAAGGTGGGGGGGGCAGCATTAATAAGGTGAAAAACAGAGTGTCACCAGGCCTGGAGGAAATGCCTTCCAACCCGTTAGTGATTTGTCCTTAAAAGTTCTGCATTAAGACCTAGTTTATTGCCAACCCAGCCCTGGGGTCGAGGGTTTGTAGTACAATTCCACACAAACCATGAGGCTCAGTAAATGTTCATAGATGGTGAGGAATTCCTACTTCTGGCCAAGTGCACAGGGCAAACAAACACCCCTAGCTATTAAACATTTGAATCCTGAATCCTGATCGTCCTGAAACAATGGGGGGGGAAAAAAGACACATGGAAGAATGAACACCCAAAAGGAAATGAAAAAATCGAACAGGTTAGCATAGAGGGTAAGAGAGCATCGGAAGCCGATTACCTGGTCTAGGACCTGGCTTCTCACTGCCCAGCTGTGCAGCCTTGGGCGAATTACTTAAGCTCTCTGTGCCTCAGTTACCTCAAATTATCCTAGCAGTCGCTATTATCCCCAATTTGAAATTCCCGGTGTAGGAGACTGGAAAATGTGAGTGACATTCCACAGCATCAGGGGCAGACTTTCCAAGAGCTGCTACCTCCCCCCAACCCCCTACTCCCGGGCAAACAGAGCCCTTTTCCAAATCAGAGCTCAGCTGTCTTTTCTGGGGGGGCTCCTGGCTGCCAATTCATCTGCCAGAGGGTAGAAATAGGCCAGTACCTGCTGGGTGTCCGTCAGACATAAGAGCCACAAACCAGAAAGGGTATGAAGGCCCAGGAGTCTAGGGGGTATGTAGCAGGTAGCCTCAAGACATCAGACTTTCTGGCAAGGAAAGGCCAGCTGAGAGGTCCTCTGACCCCACAAGCACGGGATGCCGAGTTCCATTAGAAAGTTCCACCCCGTACAGCATTGAACACAGTCCGCTCCTCAGTGATTTCTGCCTCCTGGCCCTAGCACGACCTTCCGGGACCCCGCAGGATTAAGAGTCCCCTGGCTGGGATCCCTTTGCTCCAGCTTCTAGGCCTCTAGTTCTTTCCTTGGACGCGGATCCTCTCGTCCTGTGTTAAGTTTGCATTCATCCCGGTTCTAATCTCAGGGGGAGAGTCATGGAATCCCAACAGTGGGCGACACTCAGTCCCCCGGCATGAGTAAGACACGGCTCATCCCCACAGTAACCGGAGAACACAGCCTAACGGAGAAAGTGCTCTGCACACAGCAGGTGCTCGATAAATATTTATTGTGCAAATGAACGCTCGGTGGAGGCCAAGTCAAGCTCCTCTCCCCTCTTCCCCACCTCGCTTGTGGTCAATCTGGGCAATTTCCGTAAAACACTTCCCGTCGCCGGAATCCAGAGACACAGAAATCCAGAGACACAGAAGACTGTCACCAGTTAATTGGTCTAGGCCGGACGTCGAAAACAGGCGGCAGCCTACAGATGTTGGGCTTGGCCTGCAACCGTGTTTTTAAGATGCTTTCATTAGTTGCCATCTTTTTAAACCAAATGGAGGTTTCGTATGTAAATGTAAATCTGGGGCATCTCTGGAAAAGAAATCAGAAGTCCGGGCAATGCCTGTCCACTGGCTGATTCCGAGTCACCAAAGCCCCCTCTGACTGGGTCCTGCTCCATCTTCTCGTGCCAGGCCCCACTTCCTGCACTCCGCCCGTCCTCCTGAGCCTCGGAAGCATCAGTCCTCATCAGACAGAATGGAACCTGAAGGACAGGGACTGGCCTTTGCGGGCCAACCGCATGCCCGTTTGGGACAGCTGCAGTCACACCTACCGTGCCGGTGTCGTTAGGGACGCCCCCTCCCCCTTCACTCTCAGAGGCCAGACTGGGGTAGCAAATTGTGCGTCCGCCCTGGGCCTCCGCCAGCTCCACACCCGTCTGGCTCCGCTCGGGGATGCTGGACCCAGAGCCCTCGGAAGGAAGGCCACTTGCTCCCTACACAGCTTCCTCCCCTGAAGATTTCAAGCTTCCGGGGGAGTTCACTCCACAAACGAGGCCACCTTCAAACACCCTGCAGAGCTCACGCGGAACTTCCTCATGGCTCTCTCGAGGCTGTGGCAGCGGCCAGCCCCACTGATGCCAGGGGAGGCTGTGTGGGGATGGCCAGTGCCCTTGGGGTGCGCAGAGGTCAAGCAGCAGCATTGGGAGAAGAAAGGAGAACAGAGAAAGAAAGGAGTCTAATTACCAATCCCACCTCTGGAAACCACGTCTCTTGCCTGAAGTCGAAGGGAGAACTAACGCCACCGCACCCTTCACCCCCACTTTCAGAAGTGGGGACCGAAGAAGAGAGAATGGTGGCTTTTATGGAGAGACGAGTCATCCATTCACATTTATCGTCCCTTCCAGAACCTTGCATCCTCTTGGATCAAGCCCATTGACTTGTCAGGGTCAAGGGCACCATTTCTACCTGTGCCTGGAGACAGGCAGATTTACCAAACCCCAAACCTTTAGTTGGGTGAAGTTGGGTCAGGGTTCCCCCCTCAAAAAAAAATCTAGTTACCCAACATCTTGGGGGCCTTTTAGTGCAGCCTAGGAGTACCCCACTTTAGAAGGGATACTTAACGAAGGCACTGGGACAGGAAAAGCAGGCAGCGTGAGCTAGCTTTCATACCAAACACCAATACCCAGCCGCTCCAGGACCTACTGGTGCTGCTGCATTCTTAAGGATTTCCCAATCCACCTGAATTCCAGCCTAGGCTAATACGGCCGCTTTATATTTAACCCTAAAATCAAAGCATTCCCTGTCCAGTCTTTAAAGGGTTAAAGGCCAGGGCCTGAATGATTTCACTGGGGGAGGAGAATAGCAGAAGAGTCCCCTCCCCATAATAAGTCTTGATATTTTAGGGGCGCCTGGGTGGCTCAGTGGGTTAAAGCCTCTCTGCCTGCTTGTGATCTCTGTCAAATAAAATTAAAAAAAATCTTGATATTTTATAGAAAAACTCGACATAACTAGATATCCTGGGGCATCTGAGGCTTATCTTTCCCCCGAACGTGAGCAAAGAGAAGAAAACCCGGTTCTTAAAATCCTTAAGATACAACGGGAATTTAGATTTAGAAGTTAGATCTTCTTTTCTCCCAAAGTGAACATAGCACAGGAATCTGCTTCCCGGCTTTGGGAGCTGTCTCCGAGAAGGGCCAAGCCCACTTTCTGGGGCAGCGGGAGAGCTCGTGGAAGACACAGTTTGTGTCTAAGTGGGTTCCAGACACTTCCATCTGTCAGAGGTAGCTGTGCAAATAGGCCCAGTGAGGGGCTTTTGCTTTGAAGTGGGCAATCGGCCACAGTTGTTTAAACACGGCCTAAAATTCCACAAAAAGGATAAAGAGAAAACACATCAAAAGAAATGATATGTTACATCTTTCCCGATCGAGTCAACCAACAGCTTAGCTTTGGAGGGTTAACGGGATGGAGTTTTTAACCATCTTGCGGGACGGGAGGAGTCGAAGGGTATTTATACATTCTCAGCTGGCTTTGGCCGGGGCTGCTTTTATTGATCTAGACAAACACAAATTATGATGCCTGACATGACTTGTATATACAAATAGCCATCTGAAAACAGTCACAGGCCTAATTGAAGGAGACACGGGGAAAAAAAAAAATCAAAGGACAGACAAATGGAGGAACAAAAAAAAAAAAAGAAAGAAAAAGAAAAAAACCCACCCCGACCCACACAGCACCATTCCAGCTGCCTGGAGAAGCTGAGTGGGGCCTTTTCCTCTGAGGGGAGGTGGATGTTTCCTTACACAGATGAGTTTGCTTCCCTTGGGTGCGATTGTCCCAGGGAGCCGCTCGGTGAGGCCATGACTGGAAAGAAGGAACAGCAGCCCCGGGCCAGCAGTCCCCCCCTGCACACTCTGCTCCAACGGCAGGCCCGGCCCTGAGGTCACGCAGGGGAGCAGAGTCCCGGGGACCGGAATGGAGCAGAGGGCCATGAGTAACGTCTCAGTCTCACTCACGCAGGGGGTTTCCTACAGGAAGAATAGCTTCCTGACACCCCAAGTCCCCACATTCCCCCCACCCCACCCCCAGAGCAGGATGAAGCCTGGAGACCTTTGACAGATCTCTGGCCAGCAGCCCTGTGGACCAGCAGGGAGGCCAGCCCATACTGGAAAGAGCACGTGTCCCCACCCATGGGGCTTCCTGGCCTGGTGGGCCCGGAGCTGCCCCTTCAGACTTCTGTCCAGGGTGCAGGTGCTAAGTGCGAATTCAGGAGGTCACAGAGCAGAAGGCGGGGAATCTGATGACAAACAACGCCGCCCCTCCTAGGAGAGGTCTTACTCCCGAGAGCTCCCATTTTCCCTGTCACGAAGAGGAAAGCGCTAGCCCCCAGAAAGGAGAACTCCAAAGGGAGAATCATACTTCACAAGACTGTTCCACACTTGTGAAGCAGCAAGACATTTTGACCCGTCATTCTGGTCCCCCACGGGCACTGTGGCCAGATTCCCAAGGAAAATGAGACTGGAGAGACATCACCCCAAACAAAACTGGGAATGGCTAACATCACACACCTGAAACATTTGTTGGAGATAAAAAGTGGGTTGAAGAATCCTACCTTGTTGTCCACAATGAAAAACTGCAAAATCCACCCGGGGGGGAAAAATAAAGCTCAGAAGAAAAAAGGTCAACATAAAAGAGAAAGTAGCTAAAACTGCAGACTGTGAAAGTCATTGACTAAAAACTGATGAAAAAAAATTAAATAACTCAGATCATGAGTTTTCCCCAGGAAAATTGGGCTTGGTGGCAAAACAAAACAAAAAAAAAGAATAAGAAAGAAAGAAAAGGAAAGAAAGAAAATCCAAAATGGCATACATTAAAATCAGTACTAATAAGAAAGGAAACAAAAAGAGAAGTTTTGTTGTAAAATGCACATGGAAATGAATGGATACTAATGAAAATAATTTCAGCTTAAACAAACAAAAGGAAAAACTCTGGCACAGTTTCACTGTGGTACACACAAAAGGGGTAAGATATTAAATTGACTTGTGGTCAGCTGAAAATGGTAAAATGAAAAATGTCCTAGACCTTTTCAGAAAAGACAGGGCGCCTAGGTGGCTCAGTGGGTTAAAGCCTCTGCCTTCGGCTCAGGTCATGATCTCAGGGTCCTGGGATCGAGCCCCGCATCGGGCTCTCTGCTCAGCGAGGAGCCTGCTTCCCCCTCTCTCTCTGACTGCCTCTCAGCCTACTTGTGATCTCTCTCCTCTCTGTCAAATAAATAAATAAAATCTTTTAAAAAAACAATTAAGAAAAAAGGAAAGACAGTCAAAGGTCAAGCCCAGGAGAATGCCTCCCAGTTTCCTGGAAGAGGAGGCAGGACCCCTCCCCCCCACTCTGGTGGGCACTTGGCACCATTCCTAGACAGGGGCAGTGGGGGGCAGGCATCACCACACTGGAGGATTAGATCCCAGCATGGAGAGTAGACATGGCAGGAAAAACGCCTTCAGCCACCAGGAGATGGCCTTCTGGTCTGAGCAGTGCACTGACCTGACTCTGGGCAGGTGACTATCTCTCTCATCTTGGGGACACACACAAGCTAAGGGCCTGCTCACGAAACCCTAAGAGACCATGGGACTGGCCCCACTTGGAAGGCCCAGTGACCTTCAGTTCCCCACACTTGGGGGGGGATGGGAGGTACCTTTGTTGGGGTAGAGCTCAGGGTAGGAGGGCAGTGAAGGATTTTAATCATTCCTCCTCTCTGTGTTCCAAATTCTCCACAGTAAGCCTATGTTACCGTTGTGGTCAAGGCGGTGGGGAGGGGTCGGGCGGTGGGGGAAAGATTACAGAAAAAAGCCAAAACATCTGCTCTAAGAATAAGTGACTCTGGCCTACATCGACTCACATGAAAGGTCCGGATGACCCTGGGAGCTCAGCGCGGCACAAGCTCAAATTGGTCATTAAGCATGGGGGTGGTGGGGTCAAGTTTTAAGTCAAAGGCAGTGGATTTATAATTTTGGAATTTCAATTTGGGAACGAGTGGGTTTATTCTCTCTGAAGTCACATGCCCCCGGCCTTAGCTCTCCATGCTGCTTCTTCCCAAATAGCGATCATTTGCTTTGGTGGTTCAAACACATTCCAAAGGGGGCAACTGGAGTTTATAAACGGTCCGCTACCAAATCCCGGCTGGGAAGGACACACACCAATTTCAGGAGAGTAAATACCTGTGAGGAGGGAGGAAGAAGAATAGGAAGAGAGCAGAGTCTTCTGATTTTTCTTAGCAAAGAAATAAGACATTTTAGATATCTGAAGTCAATTTGGAAAAACCGACATTTGTTAACTCCGATGGAAAATGGGCAAGTTATAATTTACCTCTAACTTGACTGTTTCACATCTGTAGGCTACAATAAAAGTACCCGCACGAAACCCCAACAACAATAGACCAAGGCTGGGAATTGCTCCTGGTGTCTTGGAGAGGGCGCCCGAGCCAGCGCAGACCCAGCTGAGAAAATCCAAGTTCATGGTCCCGTGGTATGTAAACACTTAGGACATTCTTGGCCTGAGAGTATATACAGCAACATATTAACTTATCTCTGTCTTCTACAGTTTTTATCATAGGGGTGAAAATTATTAAAAAAAAAAAAAAAGCGTGGAAGGGAACAAAAACTATTATTTAAAGAGGGCCTACTTGGTACTAGGTGTTTTGCAAGAAGTTCTGGGTATCGGCTCCTCTAATCTTGACAGCGAAAAAGGGGGCTGTGATCCCCTTCTTTTCCCAAAGGAGGGAAGGGAGCTTCTAGAGGGCGAAGGGTAACAGAGACAGCAGTGGCTCAGAGGCAGCTGGCTGGCCCGGGGCTGCCTCCTGGACTTCTGGCGCAGGGAGGGGGCCCCTGGCCACAGGGACTCACCAGAGCCACCATTCCTCCTCTACCCGCCCCTCCTGCCCCCTTCGCAGTGTCCCAGGGGACGGCCAGAACCCGGACAGCCAGCCCCTGGGGCACACAAGGAGCCTTCCCAAACACAGCCTGTCCCCGCCATCTCTGTCATTCCAGAACCAGGCTCCTCCGCGCCTGGCACCTCCCCAGCTACACGCCACTCTCCCAAGACAGGGCCCCCCTGCACGCATGTGCCCCCGGCAGGACCCTGGGAGGGTCTGAGGGGCTGACGGCTGGGGCCTCTGCCTCACCACCACATTCCACTTGGCCCCTACGGCCCTCAGTTACCTCATCTGTCAAAGAAAGGAGGCGCAGCCCCGCGGCCCGTGGTCACTCTGAGAAGGAGGTGCTCTCAGGACAGGGCCTGGCACCGTCCCCTGCAAATATTTACCATCACTATCGCAGTCCTTAACACCCACATGGAAAGACGGTTTTTCTCAAGACCCGGACTTCAGAACGTTCAAGAACGGGGCTCGTGCTGTCGGTAACTTCACCCCTCCCCATGGCCCCTGGCGTCAGAGGGCGCAGAAAGGAAGCTCCAGAGGCTGGGCTGGGGTGACAGGTCCACCCAGGAAAGAGAGCTGTGCCACTTGAGGGAAGGGTTCCTCCCAGTCCTTGAAGACATCCTGTTGGTAAGGAAAACGGCGGAGTGGGGCCGGGAACTCCCAGCAGTGGCTCTGCGGAGCGATCTGCTGGCTCGAGGTCTCTG
The DNA here is from genome assembly GCA_028534135.1 of Potos flavus. Classification (NCBI taxonomy): domain Eukaryota; kingdom Metazoa; phylum Chordata; class Mammalia; order Carnivora; family Procyonidae; genus Potos; species Potos flavus. Next base: position 31,793,790 of record CM052896.1, read on the forward strand.
CGTGCAACACACACACACACACACACACACGAGCACACCAGCGGGGGAGGGGACATCACGGGGCTTCTCCTCCCATGGGGCAGGGGTGAGCTGGGGATTAACTGGGCCCCGGAAAGGGTGCCAGGCCGTAGGCACCAGCACATCTGCACCCTGAGTGCGTGGCGGCGTTGGGGGGGGAGGGGGGCGCGGGACTCCAACCGGATCACCCCCCATCTCACTGGGAGCACTGCTTGGGGCATGAGCACATCTGAGGGCTCAACGCAGTGAAAGGCTCAAGTTGACCAGAGTCTGGGAAGCAGGGGAGTGAGGTCAGGCAGTGGTGGCCGGAGCCTCAGAGCATAGATCCCAGCTCCGGCCTTCCTGCTGTGTGACTTCGGGCAAGTCGCTTACACTCTCTGAGTCTCTTAGTTGCCTCCTTCAGAAAACAAGAAGGTTAAAACACATCATTCTGAAGTCCCTGCCAGTTTTCAGATTGTTGGAAAAGTACTTTCTTCCAGGGAATATGTGAGTCGGTCTTACTTTCCTGAACTTAAAGACTTGAGTGAAAACCAAAGCCACTCTTGGGTGCCCCCCTCCCACGCCCATTGGCTTCTGCTAGAGTTTGTGAGTTAGGCCGAGAAGTCCTCCCAATCCTGTTCTAATTTGTAGTTAATTACAAGGAACTGCACTTACATTCACTTTTGGGTTCACAAATGGAAAATACTAATGACTTTGTAAATTAATTTCAGATCTGGCTCCATAATTTCTGGCAATAAGCTCATACTTTGTTTTCCTTCTCATTGTTTTTAGAGGCGAATGGAAACTCAGCCCACTCCCCCCCAAAAAATGCATTAAACATTCCAATTAAGTTTTTCTTAAAAAAAAAAAAAGAGAGAGAGAGAGAGAAGAAAAGGCAATATACATTGGCATCTGGGGCAAACTTACGTTACAATGTGGAAGATTACAGCTCTAAGCTGGGAAGTACGTCAGTGGGCCAAAGGGGACATGGTTTTCCTTGGGCAAGAACACAGACTACAGGTCCAGAAGGGCTTTTCCCATTTCCGCCAGCAGCTCAGCAAATGGGGTCAAGTTTGCCCTTCCCAAGAGTCAGACTGTCCCAGCAACCTGCCCCGAGAGGACGCCCAGCCCCCACAACAGGGAGGCCCCCGGTCTCGGCTACTTTGACGGGACCAGTGCCTGGTGTCCTGCGTGTGACACTATCCCTAGTGTCACATAAACGGGCTGCACAAGTGTTCCGAAGGAGTGACCGGGAGGGTGGTGGGGACAGAGGTGTTTACCTAGCAAGTGCTAAATTCTGAGCCTGTCACTTCCTGTAAGGTACGGTGAGGGTCAGGCTGAGGTTCCCAGTATGGAACCTCGCCGTTCACACGCAGAGAGGAGATGCATTTTCATGGACCTACATCAGTCCATGAGGCTGGTCTCTCCAGGACTTGGAGAGAGGAGACTCTCACATCTAGAGTCAACGGTTTGCTAGTTATTCTCCAAGATCCCTTTGTGTCACAAAGTCCCATGTCTCTAAAGTGGAGGATCTCTCAGGCAGCCATCAGTGTGGACTGGGTTCTCTGCAGTCTGCTTAGGCTGTTGGTTCCACGGAAGAGGACAGCTCCGGATGCCCCCAGTTAAGGGAGCACCCCCCATATACTACACCCCGCCTAACAGGGGAAGGGGGGCAGCTCAGAGGAGCAGAGAGATACTCTGATGGGGCGCTCATGCATGATCTCTCTCGCACTAACACAGCGTCCTTAGCTAGGCAGAATCCCAAAGAAGCATCGTCTCCTGGGCAGGCTGGTTTCTGAGGAGGGTAGACCAGCTGGCCCTGCCCCCACTGTACAGTTGGTAAACCTGAAGACCAGACAAGGCTTCACAAGAAGTACCAGCATGTGGGGCTTCACGTCAGGACCCGTACGGGACCCCAGTGACAGAGAAGCAGACAGTGGCTATCTCAGGGCTCTGGAGAGTTGTGGGACTTCAGAAAGTATCGTCTCCGTGCCTTGGTTTCCCCCTCTTTACAACAGAGCTGGGAGGACTCCCCAGTGCCTGGAACACACCAGATGTCAGCCATGATTCAACACCCAGTCATGGTGATTGCGGTGATTGAAAATAAAACCAAACAAGCACACTGAAAACCAAAAAATCTAAGCATGGAGCTCAATGCCTGGCAAATAGAAGGAGCTCAAGGCCTGCCTGCTGGCTAGACAGACAGGCGGACAGATGGACGGATGAATCCAGACCCCTTAGTTCTGAGGGCTTCTGTCTTCCGTTCAGCAGCCTCGACGGAGATCTGCACGCTGAGCCTCAGCGTGCTGTACTGGGCTGGGGGGGGGGGGGGGGGG
>CM052896.1:31796622-31878808 GCA_028534135.1 Potos flavus
CGGCGCCGGGGAGGGCAGCCACGGGCAGGGCCACGCAAGCCGGTCCAGCAGGGAGGGGCCCCGCTGCCATTAGGGCCGCTGGCACTTACTTCCCAGCCTTCCCTCCCCCACCCCACCCCCATCCTGACCCACCCACGCCTCTGACCATTCAGCTTCCTGGGTGGGGTGCCCACTAGGAAAGAACGCCCTGATTATAACCCCACAGTGGTTATACTTTCCAACAAATAAACTAGTGGCTTGATTTGTGTTTCAGCTTCTTGCAGGTTAGTGGGAGCCGGGAGTTTTGACTCCAGGGCTGACACCACCCCCCCCACCACCCCGCCAAAAAAAAAGGTTTCTGAATTGGAAAGGCCAGGCCCAGCTCCCAGGTAAATTCCCGAAGGTCAGGGCCATGCTCTGGCCACCAGCCTCCCCCTGGCTGCCCCCACGTCCCATCTTTCCTTTCAAGCCCTCCAGATGCAGCCTCTTCTGGGCCCCAGACTGTGAGGTTTTTCAAGGTGCTCCAAGGCCACACCGAGAAAAATACCTTTGAAAGCTAAAGTTAAACTGACACTTTACCTTCAGCCGTGTTCCCCAAAGATAACAGATTCTTTTTCTTAAGACCAAGGAGCCTCCAGCCCCTCAGGCCCAGATGACGAAGGGAGTTCCCACGGCAGAGGTCAGCGAGCTGGGTCAGCTGCTGGCTGGGCTGCCGAGACACCCCAGGACAGTCACCAGCAATTTCTCCTTCCAAAGGAACAAAAGCTTTAACATAAAAGCAACCTATTTTCCAGGGATTTGTTGTCTTAGTCGGCAGGGTCTCTGAAAAGTTGGTAAATAGGATATACTCTTTTCCCTGTTTCTAGACTTTCTGGACATTCTGGGATATAGATATTGTACTTTCCAGATTAGCAGTTAGACCCATCACTTTAAATTTAGAGGTGTTCGGGGCGCCCAGGTGGCTCAGTCGTTAAGCGGCTGCCTTCGGCTCAGCTCATGATCCCAGGGTCCTGGGATGGAGCCCCGTATCGGGCTCCCTGCTCCATGGGATGCCTGCTTCTCCCTCTCCCACTCCCCCTGCTTGTGCTTGCTCTCTCGCTGTGTCTCTATCAAATAAAGAAATGAAATCTTAAAAAAAAAAAAAATTTAGAGGTCCTCCACCTGAAAAGAAGTCCGAGGGTTGCAGAAAAACATTGAACGTATCATTTAGAAATATAATTAAAAGACCATTTCAAAATAAGTTTATCCCATTTCCCAACTTTGTGGCGTCCTACAGATCAGAGTGCCTTACAGATGGGACACCAGGCTATAACATTAGAGTGTTGGAAGGAGGTGATGATACTATCATAATGGGAATGGCAACTGTTTAATGAGCATTTACAATATGCCCGGAATTGTAAGCCTCTTACACAGGTTGCAATTTAATCTTTAAAACAAATGCAGGGAGCTATTTCACCCCTACTTTACAGATGAAGAAATGGATGCTCAGAAAGTTTAAGTATTTGCTTAAGTCCCATGACTTTCCAAGTGGTGGGTCTGGGATTTGAACCCTGGTCTGTACAGCCCGAAAGTCCCAGGCTTCTCCACCCTCCCGAATGGTCTCAGATCAGAGGAACATCACTGCAGTGTCTTCCTCTCCAAAAGAAAACCCTCCCGGTCCACGAAGTGATTACTTTCTTAAGATTATTAGATAAATCCTGCCTTGAAAACGAGTTTAAGAATCCTGGCTACCTGCATGACCCTCCCAGTGCCCTCATCTCTCTGGACGTCAGTATGTTTGGCTATGAAACTAGTATACATTTCCTGAGGCCTCTTTTGGCTTTAACAAAAGGCACCTCCCTCACCCCCACAAGAGATCACCAACATCCACAAATCCTCCAACAGGAAACAGGCCACAGGCTTACTGTGAGGAAAACACTGCTAGCTTACTCACTCCCAAGCCCTGATGAGGACACCAACAGGAACCGGCCACCCCCAGCTGGACAGGGTCTGGGAAAAGGGTAGGAGAGCAGACGCACACAGAACCCTCCAGGCTACCTCAAGGGCCCCTGAAGCTTCTAGATCAATTTCTCTTCTCTAAGAAAGAGGAAAAAAAAAAAAAAAAGTATCACCTTCAGTTTCCTTATTTGTAAAGCGAAAGTCTCTCATTTGGTCATCAGACAAAGGATGGCTATATGAGGCCACTGCAATATTAATCACAAATGTGCTTTGATAAATAAATGGATGGCTAGACAGACGGACTCGAGTCAGGCCGATCAGGGTCATAACTCTCACTCTGCCATTTACCAGCTATAAGTGGTCACGGCAACTTAATCTCTGTGGAGACTCTGTTTCCTCATCTATAGCGTTCAGACCTTAGCCAGTGCTAGAACCTTCTGTCTTGATGAAAATGACCTCTTCTGTTTTGGCTCACGTGGCAGCCACTAGCCACATGTGGCTGCTGAGGACTTGAAATGTGGCTAGCAGGACTGAGGAACTGGATTCTAAATTTTACCTACCTGAAATTTAAACAGCCCCACATGGGTAGCGGCCACAGAATTACATAACACCGCTTTCTACTGTGGCGATAAGAACTACATAAGATAGCATTTATAAACTGCCTTGCACGACAAGTCCTAGAGGGAAAAAATCCTTGAAGATGTGGACGTCCTACCAGTGGAGGTTTTTTTTTTTTTTTTTTTTTTTTTTGTTAAGCACATCAAGAAATGGGGGTGCTAGAAACGGACAGAGAGATACGCGGACACTAGAAAGACCTAAAGAGAAGAGATATCCTACTGGAGTCATTCCTTTAAGTGCATGAACGAAATGGCTCAAAGTCTGCTGTTTCATTTACAAATGCTCTCATCAGCAGATCTAGAGAGGGCCACTTTAGGCCGACCTGGGTTTTTATAACCTAAACACCCGCGTACGAACTGCCCCCTGAGCAAACTCTCGCTCCTCAACCAAACCTTCCATCCTAAAGGGCACCCACCCGTGGCCCTCCAGGGAGCTGCCCACCCAGCCCCGGGCAGGACAGAGCCAGCAGGCACACGCCAGTGGGGACCACGGTGGGACACAGCTGCCCACAGAGCCTCACTAGGGTCACAAAGCAGGCTGGCAGCGGCCGGGGTCGGGAGAGCCCCCCAGCACTCGCTGGCAGCCGGCCTGCGTCACAGCCCAACAGGAAACGAGGAGAAGACAACACGGGCCGCGTGGAAATCCCCACCGGGCTCCAGGCCAGAGAGTGACTCAGTGGGGCTGGCCGGAGAGCTGCCCTCTCCCACCCCTTGGCCAGGACCCAGGGGGCTGGGTTGCAGGCTGTGCAGGGGCTAAGACACCAAAGAGGGGCAGCAGTTTAATTGCTGTTACAAATACCATCACGCCCCGCCTGAAAACGTGCCAGGTGGGGGTTCGAGGCCCTTTAACAACAGCAGAATATGCTTTCTCGAAAGGGAGGTCTGAGTTCAAGTCCCGAAGCTGCCACAAAGCCTAAGGGATCCGCTTCAACTTTCGCAGCCTGACTCCTTCCTGTAAGAGCAAGGCGCACCCCATCCCTCCCCACACCCCCCACATGCAGCATTCCCAGGCAAGCCCGGTCCCCAGTACCTCCTGCCTCCTCCCAGCCCCTCTGCCCTCCCCACACCATCCTGTGGCCGGTACTAGTCTTAGCCCCATCACGTGAATCACCCTAACTGTGAACATTTTGCCAGGCCTCCCCCTCAGATACGAAGGAACGTCACCAGGACTGAGGCTGTGCCTTACTCCGCCTTCAAAGTGAGTTTGATACACAGAGTCGTCTCCCAAATCCTTCCTGTATTGACCCAAAGAGATGGCACCTGTCCAGCTCCGCCACGGCTGGGCTGCCGGGGGCTCCCGCCACCTCCATGCCTTGCTGCCCCATGCTCTTTTTCTTTCCCCCCCCTAAGATACACCCAGTCTATTCCAGGGTCTCACGGCTAATATGAAGCAAAAAGAAGCAACAAAGTTAAAAAAAAAAAAAAATTCCTAGTGAGATGCAAGAGGCTTACTAAATCCAAAGTCTTGACCCTTGAAATTACACCAAAAATCCGACCTATGTTATTTCATTTGAATAATAGCAACTCACCCTGACTTTTTTACTTTCAGAAGCTCTCTGAGGCCATTTTACCTTTGGACTATGAACTTCTTACCAAATAATCCATTTGCCCCATTCCCTTGAGTGTGTATTGGTCTGCATATCATTGATGTCTTTGCCAAGTCTCAGATACAATTCGGCCAGGGTTCCCCACGTCTACTTAAAGCACAATTCCCCCACCTCGCCAGGTCATCCCTTGCCCAGGACCCCATGTAGCCCGCCCCGTGGCTCCCTCCCCACACGGATGAGCCACTGGCAGGGGTCCCCCAGGCCCTGGGCTCCCACTTCCTCACCTGCCCTGTGGGACTCTGCACGGGCCTCTGTCCCCAGCTCTCTACCCTGACCTCCCAGTTACAACATCCAAAACGTGTGCTTTTCACGCCTTACCACCCTGGATCCTCTCTCTGCAGCGTCTACTGTTCCTGTCCTCGGTGTCCCCGTGTACAGTGTGGCTTCTCCTCTCTCCCCATCCCCTAAATGCGGCCATTCCTCAGCTGCTGGCCTGAGCCTTCTCATCTCGCCCTCCCACGCTCCTCAAGCTGGCTGCCTCCACCTGATGGCTCCCAAGTGCACATCTCAGCTCAGATCCCTGCCCCGAACCCCACACTCCTCCACCCAGCTGCCTGGTTGATGTCACACGTAACGGGTGCTGCATAAATTGCTGCTGTGCGGCGGCATTTAGGAAGGCCCTCTATGTGCACGGCTCTGTTCTAGACACAGCGGGAGATGCGTGTCCCTGGGCTCGAGGGGAACACGGGGCCGGACACAAAGTAGAGCTTAGTATTATTTGCTTTCTCTACTCTCACTAAAACATTACCACTGGATCCCGTTTCCAGGTGTTTCTAAGCTAACAGGAACTCTCTAAAGAAGGCTGAAAACCTGTGCTCGAGAAACCACATCTCTCCCAGGAGCTTGGCGGGGTTCCCAGCAGGCTGGGAAACACTCTCACGCCCACCTGAGTCTCACACCCGCACCCCCTGCTCCAACTCCACGTGGCGCCCTGGTGACTTCCAGGCAATCCAAAGAGGACATCCACTCTGAGTGGTGAGTGTGGCCTGGGGCTGGGACTCGAGGGCCTGAATAGGAGGGCTGCCCCCCTCCGCCATCACCATCACTCCAATGCTGGGCATATGGCTTCCTCCTCTAAGAATGAAGGAACGGACTTTGGGGGTCTCAGGTCCCTCCTGGTTCTGACAACAGTTCTCTTCCACCTTCCAGGTTGGACTGAACAAAACCATGCCACCCAGTCCCTCGGGGGCAGAACCGAGCATCACCACCTGAGCGAGTCAGAGTGGTAGGAAAGCAGCTGGGTTTGAGGTCCAAAGACCCGAGCCTCTATCCTAATCAGGACGCTCTTCCTGGGGGGCCACCAACTGTATGCGTGCAAAATGCATTATTACTCTTCCTGGCGACTCCGCTAGACACGCCGGCCACGGCCCCAGACCTCAAGGCACCCACCCTCCAGAAGGGGAGAAAGACACATGCACACCGTGTGTGTTGGGGCGCTGGGGAGATGGAGGGCCTCGGAGAACCGGGTGGGATAGCCCAGAAAGGCTTCCCAGAGGAAGCGAGCATGGGGATTTCCAAGCAACTTACAACATTTTTCAAGATAAACATTGTATTTATCCGCTCTCTCACCTCCTGACCTTTGCCTTCCAAATCGGATGTGCCATCATTTGTAGTCATGAGATTTTTCTACAACCATGAAGCAGAAAGCTGGCTGGGTCACTTCCCCGGAGCTGCGAAGCCATCTGTCCGGCTCCCTGAACACGCGTCCATTTCCCCTGCGCCTCACAGATACACACCCCTGTCACCCGAGGTCGTCCTCACCTGCCGCTGCTCAGGAGCCGTGACCTAGAGCCCTCCAGCTCCCGTGGGCTCCGAGGAACCCTCCCAGCACCGGCAACCTCTCCTCCTCTGATTTCCCGCAGCACCTAACTTTCAGGACGAATTGCAGGGCTGTTAGGAATACTAGCGCTAATCACGGCGGCTCCTCTTTGCCACGTGCTTTTCCAGCCAGGCGCTTGCCGGACACGGCACGGTCAAGACCGCAGCACACCCCACACGCCCGCAGGAGATGGGAACACTGTTACCCCACTGGAGCAGGATGCACCCAAGGTCCAAATGCTTAGTTAGGTCCCTTGCCTGAGTCCGCATGGTTAGTCTGCGGGGAAGACTGCTAAGCCGCCTTGCGCGGCTCAGATCTGCATCCTCGGGCAGCATTCCCACTCGCTCTGTGCCAGGCACGGCAGATAAGGACATGCATGTAGCAGGGCTGTGCCTTCGAGGCCCTCCCATCAACCCTCCAGCCCTGACGGACCTCAGGGCTGCCCCCCTGCACCTGGGGATGAAGCTGGCTTCTAGCGATTGCTCCAGAGACCTGCTGAAAGAAACTGCAGAGGAGACGTAGGAGAGCAGTGTCCATCCACAGCCCTCCAGGTGGAGGCCCCCGTGGACTGTGCCTCCCGGCGCGAGGCTTCTGCATTTGCTTTTCCCTCTGCTTAGGCTGCTCGTATCCTGGGGACTCCTACGCACCCTTTGGGCTTCGACCCAGATGCCCCTTCCTCGGCATAGCCTTCTCTGACTACTCCCTCCCCAAACGGGATCAGGTCTCTCCTGATCTCCTGATCGGCTCCCTGTCCCCATTCCAGGTCTGCGATGTGACATCTGTGACCACTGGGCTCCCCAGACTGCAAGCATCTTGTCGAGAGGCAGGTGCTGCCTCTGTTCACCACTGAATCCACAGGCTGGCAAAATGGGAGAGGTCAGCGTGTTTTGTTGAAGGCGTTCGTGCCATTAAATATTATTGCAGCCTCTTCCCCACTCCAGGAGGGAGGTTACCCAGACATCGTCATCGCCCTCACTTTTCAGATGACGCAGCTGTGGCTCAGAGGACATAAGTCTGTCACCTGGGATCAGGGACAAGGTCAAGACTGTGGCAAAAGCACCCCAAAGAGGACCACGGGTTTTTCTTACAGGATTTTTTGGCAACCGGCTCTAAGCACACAGATTTGGATAGCCACGTACATGGAAACAAGTGAATGATCTCCAAAACCACTTGGGGGTGGGGGTGGGGGTGGGGGGGTGTTAAGCATCACATTTCCATCATAGCAGATTCTGGAGGGAGGCCACGCCTGTTTGCATTTGGGTCTATCCTACCTGCTGTGTTCTGAGAACACAGCTAAGTGCTAGAGGGATACAAAGAAATCCACAGGCGTGCGTGCGACTTCACCTCCGGGGAGAAAAAGAAGACTTTCCTATTGTCTCATTGGGCAGATAACGAAGGGCTAGGGTGTTCCCCGAGGCACCCCGGGCGGCTCCAGTTCCAGGAATTACAAGCTTGCTCATGCAACTTGACACACATTCGCTCAGGGGCTGGAGCAGAGCACTGGACCAGGAGTCAGAGGCCTGGTCTCTAAGCCCACCTCTAGCCCTAACCACCTGGTGACCCTGGGCAACTCCGTGTCCCTATATGGGCACAGCGGGGTTAATGGCACCCACCCTGCCTTCTTCGCAAGGCCATGGCCAGACCCATCCTAGAGGGCGGGTGTAAGATGCGCGTGGCAAGCGACAGGCAGTAAGCAGACATCCGTAGTATCACAGCATTACAAGTCGGCTCCCCGCCCCCGGCCGACAGTACAGAAGGTGACCCCAAGGGCCTGCTTGCTGACTGCATCCCCCACGGAGGCCAATGCAACTTTCAAGGGAACTGACTGCACCTACCCGTCAGAAAGAAGGCTGGCCTCTCCACCTCGGAAATTAGATAGACTGGGGGCCAGCAGGTGGAAAAGGAAGGAGGGAACAAAGTCAAAGCCAGGATTCCCTGGGCTGGAGCCACATCTTTGCATGCCACGAGTCATGAGACTCAGAGCAAGTGGTTTACTCTTCTAAGCCTCCATTTCCCCATCTGTAAGTTGTGGAATAAGGATAACCTCCCTAGAGGCTGGCATTTAAATCTATTTAAAAAAAAAAAAAAAAAGGATTCTACCGAAAAATAGTAAAGGCCTTTACTGGGAACGGGATGGAGAAGGCCACTGCGATACTGTGAAAATATTTCTCATTTGTACTTGGTCTTTGTCGGGGGCTCCAGCCCCTCGGCTCCTAAAACCCTTGGATTTTTCTGTGATAGCAGCAATGAAGAAATCTTTTGTTATGTTAACGAAGGTGACTTGGGGGCCCCACCCAAGGGCACTTTGCCTGGAGGACCAAACTTGCCAGTAGAGGGTTGGAACTTCCGTTCCTACCCCCGGCCACCTCCCAGGAGGGGAGAGGGGCTGGAGGTTGACTCAGCCAATGGCCAATGACTTAGTCAATCCTGAGTGTGCAAGCCTCCGTAAGAACCCTACGGGGACCGGGGACTGGAGAGAGTGACGTGCCTGGGGGTGAGGACACGAAGCTTCTTGCCCTTTCCCCATACCTCGCCCTACCTATCTCTTCATCTGGCTGTTGATTCATATCCTTTAATAAACTGGTAAAGTTAAGTGTTTCCCTGAGTTCTGTGACCTGCTGTAGCAAATTCAGGAACATAGGAGGAGGTCATTGGAGGCTCCAATCTGTAGCCAACTGGTCAGAAGCACAGCTTAACAGCCTGGGGCTTGTGACTGGCGTCTGAAGTGGGGGATGGGTGGGGGGGGTGACCTCTTAGGACTGAGCCCTTCACCTGCAAAATCTGATACTATCTCTGGGTAGGCAGTGTCAGAATGGAGTCGAATTCTCGGGCACCAGTCAAGGTCTGTGTGTGAGGAAACCGCCCCTATGTTAAAAAATTGGGTCTGGGAACCCTAACAGAGCCATCCCCCCATGACGTACGTAGTTAGTTGAAGGTGGCTGGTTGCTTGCCCCCCAGGGAAGGAGCCGATCTGGGTGGGCCCCTCTGCAGAGTGGTCATCCCTGTGCCCACCGCCATCTCTGCAAAGTCACCGCCATCTCTCAGAGCAAAGGCAGGCATATGCCCTTTCACCCAAAGGTCCCCGCTGCTCAGGAGCCGAATGCGAGAAATAACTTGCAAAATGCAGCCAGAAGCCCACTGCCGCCCCTTTTCCACACCCAGATTAGTCCAAATTACTCTCAACGTGGTGGTGGAAAGGTCACCATTCTGAATTTCAGAAAGAATTCAACCAAGGTTTTTTGTTTTTTGGTTTTTGGTTTTTTTTAAGCACTTTCCTGTCCCGTCTTAGGCACTATGAGAAGTGAGGCAAACAAAACAGTTCCTACCCCCAAGAAGCCATGAATCTAAAGGGGCAGAAATGCAAATGAAATAATTATGTGCTCAAGAAGCTCTGGTTCCTAGGACGCACAAGAGAAATCCTCTCATGTGAAAGTTGCTGAAAATACTGGGTTTCTCCCTGGAAAATGTCTTGGGTTTTTGTTTCTTTGTTTGATGGTTTTTGCTTTTTTAATTCTTATGGACACTTCTGTGGCCCTTGGCAGAGGTCACATTTCTGTTTTACTCTTGGCTACGAGGAAGCTCAGAGCCAAATTCGCACGCCACCTTGGACATCTCACAAGACTTTATAATATGCAATACTGTGTGCTAACATTACCTTTGATCTAATTTCCCTCTCCTTTTCTCTTTCCCCTCTGATTTCCTTATCTCTGTTTTTATTCACTATACTTCCGAGAATTTCCTCACATTCTTTTTTGGAACAAGGTAAATTATGAACAATCCATTGAAAACGTTGACTAATATTACAAAACTTCAGTCATGATGACTGGCACGAAAATGCACACAGCAATCGCAATCAATAGACTTGAAGGGAGAGTCCAGAAATAAACCCTCACTGCCTCGCAACAAAGGTGCCGGACAAGTCAGCGGGGGAAATACCAGTCGTTTCCAACAGGGCTTGAGCCAACTGCATATCCATATGCAAAAGCAAAAGTTGGACCCCTACCACACGCCACGGACAAAAATGAAATCAAAATGAATCAAAGACCTAAATATAAGAGCTGAAACAATAAAACTGTTAGAAGAAAACAAGGGAGTCAGTTTTATGACCCTGAGTTAGACAGGGGTTTCTTAGAAAGGACACCAAAAACAAAAAACCAATTCAGCTTCATCGGAATTAAAAACTTCTGTGCTTTGAAGGACAGCATTGTGGAAGTGAGAAGACAACCCACAGGATGAGAGACAATATTTGCTAACCGTCTATCTGATAAGGGGACTATTGTACTCCGAATATACGTGCACTCTTAGCACAACAGAAAGATAGCCCAACTAAAAAGTGGGCAAAGGGGGGGGTGGTGTCTGAGTGGCTCAGATCAGTGAAGCATCTGACTCTTGATTTTGGCTCGGTCATGATCTCAGGGTCCTGGAATGGAGCCCTTGGTGGGCTCTGCACTCAGCAGGCAGTCTGCTGGAGGATTTCTCTCTCTCTCGTTCTCTACCCCTCCCCCCACCGATGCGCTTATGCACGCACTCTCTAAAATAATAATTTTTTTAAAAGATTTTATTTATTTGACAGAGAGAGACACAGCGAGAGAGGGAACACAAGCAGGGGGAGTGGGAGAGGGAGAAGCAGGCTTCCCACTGAGCAGGGAGCCCAATGTGGGGCTCAATCCCAGGACTCTGGGATCACGACCAGAGTGGAAGGCAGACACTTAACCACTGAGTCACCCAGGCACCCCAATAAATAAATCTTTTAAAAAAAAATAGGCAAGGGCTCTGAGAAGGTACTTATCTCAAGAAGATACACGATGGGCAGTAAGAACATGAAGAGATGCTCAGTATCATTAGCCATTAGGGAAATACCAATCAAGACCACAATGAGATACTACTTCACACCCCGTAGGGTAGTTAAAGTAAAAGAGACAGACAATAACAAGTGTTGGAGAAATCAGATCCCTCATAAATTGTTGGCGGGATGGTAATATGGCGTGGCTGCCTCAGAAGAGAATTTGGCCGTGCCTCAAAGAGTTAAACACAAAGTTACCAAATGATGTAGCAATTCTATACTTAGATATCTACTGTGTATCTAATGAAAACACGAAGCCACACAAAAACTTATACAGAAATGCTCACAGCAGCATTAGTCAGAATAGGCAAAACCTACAAACAACCCAAATGTCCATTAACTGAAGAAACCAATGGATACACAAAACGTGGTACATCCAGAGAACTATTATTCGGCCATGAAAATGAACCAAGTACCAACACAGGCTACAACACGAACTTTGAAAACACCATGGTAAGTGAGAGAAGACGGTCACCAGAGACCACATATCATAGGACTCCATTTACAAGAAAGGTCCGTGCGAGAGACAAATCTACAGAGGCAGAAAGTAGATTGGGTTTCCAGAGCTGGGGGAGGGACATGGGGAGTGGCTACTGATGGGTATGGAGTTTCTGGGTGATGAACATATTCTAAAATTAAATTGTAGTGATGGTTGCAGAGCTCTCTTAAGACGCTAAAACCAAGGAATTGTACATCTTAAAAGTGTATTTTATGGTGTATCAATCATTTGTTAAAAAGGCTGTCATTTTGGGGTGCCTGGGTGGCTCAGTGGGTTGGGGCCTCTGCCTTCGGCTCAGGTCATGGTCTCGGGGTCCTGGGATCGAGCCCCGCATCGGGCTCTCTGCTCAGCAGGGAGCCTGCTTCCCCCCCTCTCTCTGCCTGCCCCTCTGCCTACTTGTGACCTCTCTGTCAAGTAAATAAATAAAATCTTTTAAAAATAATAATAAAATAAAATAAAAATCTTAAAAAAAAAGGCTGTCATTTTTTTTTTGAAGTTTGAAGTTTGATTACATAAATTCTGGAGTCGTCTTCATAGTAATGTGCTGGTGTTGGTTTCTTCATTTGGACAAATGTACCATGGGAATGGGAGATGTTAACATCAAGGAAATCTGGAATGGGGACCCACGGGAACTTTGTGTCATTTGCAATTTGTCTGCAAATCTACAACTACTCCAAAGTAAAGTTCCTATTAAAAAAAAAAAAAAAAGGCTGATCGTGTACAGCTCACAGTTATGGAATTATTTCATTAGGCTTGCATGACTGTCGCTTACCTTCCCCTATGGACCACAGCAGCTCCGGGGAAGGGACAGCCCACCGGGGATGTCTATACCACTGATGCTCAATGAACTGTAGGCAGAAGGGCTGAAGTTGTAATGAACACGGTCCTTTTCCCCTCACTCCTTTCAAGGCTCAGCACGACACGGTGAGGTAAACGCGGTCCCCCCGGGAAAGGGCCAGCTGGTGATACCGTTAGCATCCTGTCTGTCCCCCCACCCCATCTCATTCTGTTTATACACACACACTTCTGTTTTGCCAAACCCACCAACCTTGGGGTGCCTGGGTGGCTCAGTGGGTTAAGCCTCTGCCTTCGGCTCGGGTCATGATCTCAGGGTTCTGGGATCGAGCCCCGAGTCGGGCTCTCTGCTCAGCGGGGAGCCTGCTTCCTCCTCTCTCTGCCTGCCTCTCTGCCTACTTGTGATCTTTCTCTCTGTCAAATAAATAAATAAATAAAGTCTTTTAAAAAAAAAACACACAAAAAACCCACCGACCTGTAAATCCACATCTTTCCTGCTGGAGGTTGGGGTCATGGGAAACCTTAGCTGGACATTTCCTCGTCCTCCCTCCCCTGGTCGTAACTTGAGCGTTCTATGGTTCCTCGAACGCACCTTGATCTGAGCCCTTAGACCTCTGCGTATTTGTCAGTCTTATCCCCCAACTAGCGTAGAACTCCAAGGGCAGAGACACGATCTTTATTCCTCTACCCCCAAGCCACGAATGAGGTCATGAATCCATTCACTAACTGCTGACCTAGACGAGTTCCCGAAGTACATGGCAGCACCATCCCCAAAAGAAATGTGCTGATTTCAGGCCGAGAGCCCCTACAAAAAATAAAATAAAATAAACAATAAAAAAATTTAAAAAAAAACAAAAACAAAAAACAACCCCCTTGTGGTCCTCTCTTTCCTGCACGGCCCTCGTTGGAGGGCCGGGGTTCTGTTTTTCTGAGAAGCCCTGGGTGGGTTTCCCCGCTCCGACCAGCCTGGGAGCTGTGGCTTCTTGCTCTCCGGGGACACGGGGGGCTGGGAACTGGGCCGTGGGGGGAGAGCCGGCTTCGCTTTGCATGCTCCAGCGAGCAGACTGCAGCCCAGCTTCCGGGGGCCACGGCCCGCTGACATCACCGGGAGGCCAGCGCACGCGGGGGGCATGAGGGTGTCGCAACAGCAGGAAGCACACGGGGTCATGTGAAGTTCAGCTTCGGGGCTCTCGCAGGTCATTGGGTTTTACTCATCCCCTGTCCATGAAGCGTGTTTCTCCCCCTCTCGCTTTCCTTCCTCTGTGTGCGTGTGTGTTTTAATTATTCGATGGTTCTTGGCTTGCTTCCCTAAACCCCAAATTAACATTTCTCCCACCCACTGGAAAGCTGTCAAAGAGGCCAGGGAGAATTCCAGCTCTGTGCGCGACCCTTGGGGACACGGTCCGTATCTGATCGCCAAAGAGGAGGGTCAGAGGGCGAGATGCAGCACGAGAGCAGAGAACTCTTAGCCACACGGGCCACTCCTACCTCCGCCCATTTCACAGATGACAATCACGAGGCCCAGAGCAGCGCAGCAACCTGCACAAGGTCACCCGGGCCCGGTCAGACCAAAATGACTCAATCTTTCAAGACTGCCCCTGCAAAGCCTGTGTCAGTCCGGGCCAGCATTCCCCACAAAAAGTGTTCTCCCACACGAAGATTTTTACAGTGGAAATGGTGTCTTACAAATTAACAAGCCGTGAACATGTACTCATCACCGAGCACTAGAAATGCCAACGTGCCTATTCATCCCGTGCGTTCATTTGCAAAGAATTAAGTGACCACGCTATCAGGCACCATGCTAAGCTCAGAGGACACGAAGGTAAGTAAGGTCCGGTCTTTCTGCTTTCAAGGAGAACCGAGTGGTGAGCCAAAGACCAGCCCGTGGAAAATAAACCCATCTCAAACGAGCCTTGATTCATGTAACATTCATTAAGGAATAGCACTTTGATCTTTAATTTTATCCTTACCTCCAGGTCAGTGAAGTCTCTAGATTTCCACTCCTTTACTTTCTTCCCAAGTGAAAATGAAACACAATTGTCTATTTTCAGTATATTAAGTCATAAACCACAGGGCATACACTGGGCCCAAAGCTCAGTTTAGAACCACTACAGTCCAGAGAACAGAATTCACACAACGCAGAAAACCCCCTCCCCCCGTGGGGTCCAGAGGCACGCCATGCAGTGTGGGACCTGGGCGCCAGCACCCCGCCAGCCCCTGACCCAGACACCAGCCCCACAGAGCTCCTGTTCTCAAGAGGTTCACTGTCTAGGATGCAGAAGACCGACCCAGAAACATAGGACTTTTTGACATATCATGGTGCCTGCTAAGAACTAAGTGTGCTCCAGTGATGGTGGGACATTCTGGGCTCAGCATGAGGCAAAGCGTGGGGTAAGAAATGGCTTGGGGCAGGACGGGGCCAAGGGATAGACAGGACTGGAGTCAGAGGGGGGATTCTTGCCCATGTGGGGCAAAGAGGGATCATTCTGAATTCCAGCGATTTTCAAAGACCCCTCCTACAATGTCGTACTCGAAACCACCGACTCCGCAGACCACGCTAGTGTACGCAGGGATCCCCGATCGTTCGCATCCAATATGCAACCTACCAGCAACATAAGCTGCCAGGTGGAAAAGCTCCCTACCAGAGCCACCGAGGGCAAGGCAGGGGGAGAGGTGGGAGACGTGGCAGAGATCCCAGGGGACATGCCCAAGTCATCCCCGAGGCTCCCAGAGCTGGGGATGGATTCTAGGCAGGGAGGTGCCAGGGCAAGGAGAAGGAACTCGGGCACATGGGGAAAGCAGATCCACAGGGGTGGGAGGGGAGGCTCAGTCATCCAGGTGAGGAGGGACTCTCCGTACCAGACGTCAGTGTCACAGAAGCCTCGTGCCCCAGATAATCCTCCTTCCCCAAAACTAAACTAAGCCAAGCTCACCCACTTATTTTCAATGACTGCCATCCTCTTTGCACCCAAGGCTCGTCCTTCCTGCCTCCGTTCTCAGGTCACGTCCAAAAGGGGAGGTGGGGAGGCTGGAGCAGACATGGCACGGGACCCACGACTGCGGCGAGGGAGTGGGAGCAGGAGTTCTAAGGAGTTCCCAACAGTGCCCTAACCACGGCCAGCCGGGCAATGATTGGACTGCGCACACCCACGTGACCTTGACAGGGGTGGGAGGGGCCGGGGAAACGGGCTCTCCTCGGAGGCACGATTTTCAGCCTTTTGCTGCTTCGTGGGCCTCTGCCTGCTGAAGACCGCAAACTGCCTCAGCCGAGGAGAACGTGGTGACAAGACCCTCTCCTCCGGCACCTTGGAAAGCAAAGAGCTGATAAATCTCATGTGGGACAGAAGGACAGGTGGCGGGGGCGGAGTGACCCGTGTGGGCGGTGGGGAGAGATCTGGACTCAGGGGCTCTGAAGAGCCAGGGCCCTCTGCCCGCACAGAGCTCCCTCTTTCCCGGTCTCCTGGCACGATCATGGCCACGGTGCCTGAAGTTCCCACCATTTGTCATTCCTCTGGCACCCTAAATGCTTCGTTCACACATGAGTCAGTAAAATCTATTTCTTTTAAACCCACGTAGTAAATATGAACTGAGGGCCTGCCCACGCCAGGTCCTGTGGGGGCCTCAGGTAGGGCAGGACGATGACTAAGGCCTGGAGACCTAAGGCCGGAGGAGTAGACACGGAAGCCAAACCGTGCAGACGGGGCCTTCCGAGCCTGCCTAAGGAGACCGGCCTCTACCTGGGCTCCCGGGGACGTTCCTGGAGAGTCTTAAGTCACCGGGGAATGACACGTTTTGATGCCATCATTTTGCATCCCCTGGGGTTATAAACACTAGGTCATTAGCACCTTTAACACCTTAGTGTGAATTAGGTAATCAGACGAAGTGTCACTTTGCAAAAGACTGAAACGGGGACAGATAGGTTTTGATGCCAAAGGAGTGATGCCAGGAGACGCGGGTGCTCCGCGGCCACTCGGTGGGGACTGGAGAGCAGGGGACAGGCCCCAAGGGAACCAAGGTGCCAGGGCCACGGCAGCCCAAGCCAGCAGACTTGTCCTCCACATACAATCCCTGCCTGCAAATATTTACCCAGCTCCTCAGTCCTCGGCCCCGGGGCATGGTGGAGAACAAAGGAGATGGTCCCTGCCCTTGAGGGGCAGACAGACAGTAAATAACCACACAGACTTAGAACTACAAACTAGGGTAAGGGCTAGGAAGGAAAAGAACAGGGAGCTATAAGGGAGTATATCATGGGATAGAATTTAAACAGAGGGGGAAACAGTGAGGGCTCTCTTAGGAGAGGAGAGTTAAGCTAAGACCTGACTCATTAGCTGCAAACTGTGGGGAAGAACACTTCAGGCAGAAGGAACAGCACGTGCAAAGGCCCTGAGGAAGGACATGTAAAGGCCCAAGTGGGGAGAGAGGACAGCCGAGCTGGGGGGTGGGGCAGGGGGTGGGGGCTGACAGGCAGGCAAAGCCAGATCACAGCCTCATTAAGGGTTCAGACCTTTACCCTCAAGGCAACAGGGAGCCCCTGATTTTAGCAGATGTGCCAGATGATAGGATGTGCCTTTTACAGAGATCTCTCTGGCTGCCAGCAGAGAGCAGGATGTAGGCGGAGAGACCTGTAGGAGGAAGGCCAGGCAGAGATACCCTGATCTGGAGGAGGCGACCCCAGTCCCCCTTTGGAGGAGCAAATGGGCGGAGATACTCTGGAGGCAGAACCAACAGGGCTCGGTGATGGACGGGATGGTGGGCAGGAAGGGGAAGACAGTGACAGGGATGACCTCCCCAGGTGTGGCTCAGGCAACTCGGTGGATGGCGGTCCTTTCACGGAGAAAGGGGAGACTGGAGGAGGCTGGGCGCACGGCAGGGAGGAGGAGGAGGAGGGCAGATCCACACTTAGATGTGGGATGTGCTCGAGCAAGGCCTGGAGAGGCTGCCTGGCAGAGAGGGCCGACAGGGGCATTCACGGGCCCTCCATGCAGAGATGGGTCACTGGGGGTTGAAAATCCCGTGGGATCTCCAGCCAGGCCGTCCCGGGAAGGGAATTTCTTGGCACCTGAGCCCAGAGGAGACACATTCCTGTTTTCCCCTCCTGTGTGCTGTCAGAGAGAAGGGCTTTCCCTTTTCTGGAAGTGTCAAAAAGGCAGCACAGGAACCTCCTTCAGCTGCCAGGGTGACTAATATTTATCACTGGTATATACAGTAGCCTTTCTTCAAGGCCGTGAAATTCAGCCACAACCCTCTCAAGGGCCCTGCCCAGGCTCAGCCATGCCTCGGCATTCCACAAGGCTGAGTAACACCCCTCACTTCCCAAAAGGGCTCTGCTTACCTTACACCCCCGAGGCTTCTCAGCCCCCTGGCCTCGCGGCCTCTGGGTCGGGGTCCAGGGTGTCTCCTGGGGCATGGGGGTACGCCGTGCCCTCACCCGGCCGGCCCCTCCAGCTCGAGTTCCCACTGCAGGACAGAGGTGATGCTTCCCTCCCTGGAGACAGCAGGGGAAGGACAGGGAGGGCGGGAACCTCCAAAGCCCCTAGGCCAACTCTTTTGTTTTCAGAGGAGCAAAGGGAGGAGCAAAGAAATCAAGTTGATTTGGCCTAAGTCAAACAGCAGGGCTGAGACGGAACTCCAGGCCAGAGCTCTCTCTCTCTCTCTCTCTGGGGTCCTGGCCGTAGGAGCAAAGGCAAGAGAGCTGGAGCGGCTGAGATGGCACATGGGCAGCTTGCCAGCGAGACCCCTGGGGGACAGCAGCAAGCAGATTGGAATAAACGGCCACTGGGACATCCCGTGAGATGAAACTCTCCAAGAAGATCGCTCGTGGGATGCCCCACCGTCCGTCCTCCCCCAGCAGCTCTCAAAGGAGAAGCACACAGCAGTGCTAAAAGAGGAAGAAGAATCAAGGCCCAGGAGACCGACTCTGAAGAAGAATCAAGGCCCAGGAGACCGACCAGAGTCGCCGGGGAACACAGAGGTGGGCGGGCTCCTCGGAGGAGAAGGCTTTCCACAAGATCCCAGCTCTGAACAGAAATGGTTTCATTCAGACAACACAGTGGATGAGTTTATCTACACCCAAGGTCTCTGCGAAGGGAGGCCCACAGAGGAAGTCCTTTCTCGTGTGACAATGACCATCGAGGAAACAAGATAACAAGATAGCACGGAATACAGCGATCCCGTGTTAACTCGGCCACTTGCGCCAAGCCTCCGGCCAAGGTTACCTGCCTTGCAGCACCTGCCAGCACAGAGCGGGCTAATAGGAAATCTCCTGGAGAAAGGGCCCTGCCCACGGTCACTGTGAATTTGTATCCCTGAGTGTGTGCAGAACGATGTCAAGTCCTCATAAAGGGGGCCTTCACTCCTTCCCTATCCCAAATACCCCGGAATTCAGGAATACGGAAGGGTGACCACGAAATGCAGAAGGACGGGACAAAGAGGACAGCTTCCAGAGGGTAGTCCTTTCTTCCCAGAAGCTCCGTCTTCCAGAATCAGACACGTTGGTTGGTATTTAACCCACAAGGTCACGTATACACGGACCGCCTCTGGAGAACTGGCAGCCACGCGTGCACTGAGCACACTGCACACCCAGGGGCTGTGCCCTGCGTCGGGTGGGGGGGAGGGTTACAAAAGTTGAAGAACACCCAGGCCCTGCCCTGTCCGGCCCAAGCTGCGAGCTGGCAAAACTGAGGGGGGAGGGCAGTGAAAATCCTGAAATCTGATCTAATCTATTTTCCTGCCTTTGAACACCCCTACCGCCAAACCAGCAGAGGCAGGCACATTTGAAAGCCAGGGTCTGGGGCGCCTGGGTGGCTCAGTGGGTTAAAGCCTCTGCCTTCGGCTCAGGTCATGATCTCAGGGTCCTGGGATCAAGCCCCGCATCGGGCTCTCTGCTCAGCAGGGAGCCTGCTTCCCCTCTCTCTCTCTCTGCCTGCTTGTGATCTCTCGCTCTGTCAAATAAATAAAAAAAATCTTTAAAAAAAAAAAAAGAAAGAAAGAAAGTCAGGGTCTGTTACACACACCGCGCAGCTCCGGGCCCCTTCCCTTCTTCCAGATTTCCTGCCTCTGCTTCTGGGCCATCACCCAACCACCCTTAAATGTCAACACCTCTGCAAAGGGGTGACAAAAATTCTGCCACCTTACATGGTGCAAATAGCCTCTCCCATTAGTTCAAGCGAGTGTTTATGGAGATCTAGCGATAAGCGAGGCCCAGGAATAGAACGAGGTCCAGCGTGATCGCTCGAGGGGACACCCAAGCTGCGAGGGCCAGCCCAGAAACAGTAAGGTTGGAGGAAAGCCCTCCTGATTGTTTGGGCTGAGTTCCAGCCCCATGGGAGAGGGGAGCCCACCCCGCCGCCCCCTCTGCCACACTGCTCCAACACCAGTGTCGGAGCTGGAAAGGGTAGTCAAGCCAAGGAAATGGAGGCCCAAGGATGGTGAGAGGATCTCAGGGGCCCTGGACTCCGGGTCAGCGGCGTACACCAGCTCTCCACCTGCCCTCCAGGCCCCGCACTGGACGCGGCATCAATGTCAAGGGCGCATGTTATTGACAACCTACAAGACCATTAATAACTCGCATCTGCATAGCGCTTTGTGGTTTTCCAAAACTCTCTCCTGATCCTCATGGTAGCCTTTGACCTAGGTTGGGCAGATCTTACTATCCTCACTCTGTAGGATAGACGGTGAGTGCCAAGGAGGCTGTGTGCCGTGTCTGACGCCACACGCAACGGGGAGAGAAGTGTCTAGGCTTGCGGATCCTATCTACCACGCTTCTATAAGCTGGTGGGGTGGGGCTGGGGTAATGAGAAACAAGACTAAGATGTAGCTCCTGTCCAGGGACGTTGGCCCTCACACCTGGGTAGATGAACGACACAGACGCAAGTTACCCATCACGGATAGGGCCACGTTCAACGATATTTACGGAGTGTGCACTCTGCGCCAGACCCAGGAAGGGATGCAGGAGAGCATTTAGAGAAAGGGGAGGTGGTCACAGTGAGCTGGGCGAGGTACTCAAGGAAAATGCAACAGGGGAGGCGGGGCTTGCTCCCGGTTTTAAAGACAGAAAGGTACAGAGAAGTCTGGGAATGCATCCCGGGAAACATACGGGTGAGCCAAAGCAAGGCAGTGGGTGTGGATACAGCAGGCTGGGGAGGAGCTGTGAGGAGCCTCATCTGGAAGGAACAGAGGCCCACAGAGAAGGCGAATCCACAGGGGGGTCGGCTCTGGAGGACCTGAGGTACCAGGCCTAGGGGACCACAGACAGGTCCTTCCCTGTCCATCCAAGACCGCGGCCTGCTACGGTCCCACCGGGACCACGGAGTCCAGAATTCCACCTGTTTCAAAGAACAGAACCTCTAGAACCTCGATGCCGTCACACAGCCCACGCCTGTATCACACACACACACACACACCGGCCGGGGCTGGCCTGGGACGAGCACCTTGGGCAAACACAACATTCCTGAAGATAAGGAAAGAGCTGAACATTCACAAATCCATTTGTGCTCCAGACCATGTGGGTGGAAGGCATACTTTCAAAAGGGCCACATTTCACACATTTTAAGTGGTTTTCACACATTTCTGTGCAAGCGCATGACTGCTGTGTGTGTGAGCCTAACACATTTCAAAAGGGGAAAAACAGTGGGTAAATCTGACTCATTGTACTCCCCTGGCTTTCTCCTCTCTCCGAACACACACACACACACACACACACACACACACACACACAGAGCATTTCCCCAGTGTTCCAGTCTGAACAGCACAGTGGGCCTGGGGGCCCGCAGGCTTCATCGGGTCAATAGCGCGCCCTCTCAGCGTGTGGCCTTCCAGGTGACCCGTGAAAAACACAATTACGCTGTGAACTTGGGGAAGGCAGGGACTGGGTTTTCCCCACAAAGCCTTCAAGCAGGGGCCTCCTGGCCCTGCGGCCCACGACAGAGGCTCCCCTGAGAAGGGCCACAAATGCCACCCCCTCCTCACCCGCAGATGTGGGCCAGTGTGCACATCGGTTCTTTCCTTCGGCCCCTCCCACTCCTCAGTCTCTTTCAGCGGCCCCAGGAAGAGCCTCGGCAGCTAACAAAAGCCCGTGAACGTCCATCCCCTCACCTGGGCGCCCCTCACCCCCCTCCCCAGACGCTGTAACATGGGAGGGGCCGGGAGAGTCCTTAGGCTACTTTGCAAAGGTTAGGTCGCTAACCTGGACATGCCGGTCTGCTCACTGCGTGTCCCTGGATCCTACCGAGAGCAAAACTAAACTTCCAAGATTCTGCAATGTTATTCATCACCTCCTCAGGATTAGATCCACACTTCATTCGACTATTATTCAGTCTCATAAATGGCACTGCCATCATCCCCATCGCGACGTGGCCAGGACAGTATCCCAGAGCTTGACCTGAGAAGGCAGACCTAGCCGCTACACTCCCAGAAAGGGGAGGGGACCTCCTTGCTATATCTGAAACCTTCTCTGACAACCGAGCATTTAAACAGCTCGTTGACTTCCCTACATAAATATTACTATAAGCTACAGTTTCATCGACCCTGTGCTGGGGCCAAGACGGGTTGAAAGCAGAGCGAGCACAAATTAGGTACTGGAAAGTGTCTTATTTCCTGTAGCGTCAGATGTTCACAGTCAAAGAGAGAAGCAGCAGCGGCATTACGAGCTAAGTCCCCCATTGGAACACGACATGTATGTGTTTACACGTAATTGGTTCTTTTTGCTAAATGTTGCATGAGCAGCACAATTGCAATTGTTCTAGACACAAGCTTGGGGACACAGCCCAGGCCTTTGGCTCTTTCCACCAAACAGCCCCAGGGCCTCCTGACAACTGAGCTCACACAGGTGCCTTCCCGCCAGCACAGGACGGGTTCCCCAGGTACTCAAGGAAAGCACAAAACACCAGGCGGAACACAGCTGAAACTCTGCAGCCCAGAATGTACCCAGGGATGTCAAGGAGCACCCACTTTCCCACTGTAATTTTCCTAATGGACGCTGGAACACAAATCCTGACTCTGGTACCTTGCTCTGTGCACCCTCGGGCAAGGGACTAGCCTTTTCTGGGTCTCCGGTCCCTCATAAAGGTGGAACCTCAATCAGAAAGCCCCAAGCTTATTTCAGCTTCGGTGTCTGCAAAAATGACCCCTTCCCTTTCTCTTGCATTCAACACAGGCCTAGGAGAACCCAAGTAGGTGAGAGGGACGCCATGAGAAGAATACACTTTTCAAAACTACATATTGTGCGTAAGTGCACATAGCAAAAATAATCTGTCTTAAGGTGGACAATTCGGTGGCATTCAGTTCAGGCACAATGTTTGCAACCATTACATCTATTCAGCCCCGGAACATTTTCATCACCCCAAAAGGAAGCCCTGTACCCATGAAACGGTCACTCCTCATTTCCCCCTGCTGGACCCTTGGCGGTCATTAATCTGCCTTCTAGCTCCGTGGCTTTGCCTATCCTGGCTATTTCACATCAATGGCATCCTACGGCACGTGGTCGTATGGGCCTGGCTTCTCTCCCTCGGCATCACATTTTCAAGCTCCGATATCTGGATTGTGGCACATACTTCATTTCTTGGCTGAAAAATATTTCGTTGTATAGAGGAACATGCCTTTAATGGCTAAGTCATTCACAAACGTCAGTACTACGAATGACTCGTAGTTATGAAATAAGATCACCTACGTAACGTCGTGGGAATACGGTGAGTGCCCAATGAGCAGGAGTTTCATGTTCATCATCACTGTCACCGTCCCTAACAACTCCTCCTCGTGCATCTGGCTGGCTGTGGGACGCCACGTCTCACTTGGGAATCTGCAGCCTGGATGCCCCCTGAGGCCACCCCCAGGTCCCAACGTCTTGGGGTACATGGATCAGAACATTTTGCACACGTATCAGCTCTTCCCCCAGCTCTCCCACCTGGGGGAGCCCCTTCTGAGACTGGAGGAGTAGGCAGCGACAATGGTCCGCGAGCAGAACAGTGGGACTCCTCTTCTAAGCAATCTTGCGACGTGAACTTGACCAAAACAGAACAGTGCTGGGGAGATGGTGTAATTCTTCATTTTGCAAAATGACCCACAACAGGATTCCTCGAAATGGCTTTCCTGCCACGCTTAAGACATAATTCAATTTACACCATCGATATTCCCGCAATATACCTTCTCCATAAAACAGTACGTGGCCGTTAAGAGTTTGGGTTCCCATCCTGGAGGGCGGTCGACAGGCAGCAGGAATTGATGTTTGCTCCCCGCCCCCACACACATAATCAGCATGTTCTATCAGGAGACAGAAAAGTCCTGAGTCCTTATTTCACTATCCAGCCCCGAGACCTGGAACGAGAACAGCCACCTCGGGGTGTCGGTTTACTCTTGGGGAACATACAAGGGGCACCCACTTTCCCTGAGGCCGGTGGGAGAATGCAAAGTGCCCCTGCGACGTGAATGATCACGACTCACAGAATTCACTCCCAGGACTCCGTCTGTATTTGTGAAACATGTCAAAACACCGACCCATCTTCGTGGGTAGCTTGAACTCCTTCTACACGGGTCCCCTCATAAATGGAGCCGATCTCCCCGCCAGGGAGGCCCTCCCGCCGTCTCCATCCGGGTCTCCCAGCTCAGCAGCCTGGGCTCTCACGGCACCACTGGGATGGGGGGGGCTCGGATGCCCTCTTCCACCTGCCTTCCGGGGACCGTGGAGACCTCTGCAACCAAAGAAATCCTCCCCAAGTCCTCTGGGGCCGGTTCTCTCCCAACTCCCAAAGCTTGTTTTCTTTAATTAGCTCACTGTGGCAGGAGAAAAACGCGGCCCCACCCTCGAAATGAGCAGATCTGGGCCTCAAATGTACTCTGTGGTTTGCCTCGGCGCTGCCAAGCTCTTAGCCAGGGAGTAACAAGCTACTGGGGCTCAGGAGGCAGGGGGTGGCGAGAAACGCCTGCCACAGTAAGACGGGCCTTTCTCTTCCCAACATCTGACATTTGTCAACCACAAGGCTGGGCTGCACCCCTTCCTGAGTCCCTGAAACCCGGCATTGCGGTTCCAGAGAGGGGACAATTCCAAACGCCGTGGGTTTTCTTGCTCTCTCTCCCTCCACGTCCCTTCTTCCTTCTCTTATAACCTGCTCGCGGGGCAGTTCATGCTTTATCCAAGTCTGTTCCTCTCGGCTCACAGAGGAAGAACGGAAGGCCGGCCAAGGCAACTGCTTCTTCATCTCTCGTGACAATAGTGAGCAAGATTTCAACAAACACGGAGGATCCACCAGAGAGCTCTTCCTAATACAGCACCTCGAACTGAAGCTTAGGAAAGACTTTTTCATGTGTCCCCTCCATGGGGCCTTGTGCTGTAGGGCAGGCAGGCCCATCGCCGCTCCATTTCACAGATGAAGCAAGTGAGGCTTGGTGGGGAAGGGACTGCCGCTGGCTATGTGACAGCTGGTAGGGTGAGAGGACAAAGAACCCAGACCTCCGAACTGCAAACACTGACATTTTCCCCTCATTCCAGCAACTTCAGGAACACACGGTCCAAAGAGCTGCTTAGCAATCTGAGGCAAAGGTTCCCTAGGCATTTGTACTCCTAGACTCTCTGAGGTTAGACCCTGAATGCCGGGGTCCCCAGATGCTACTACTTTGGTCCTAGCACCTCTAGGGATTTTTTCTTCCTCCCTCACTGTCCTGACCATTGCAAGCATTTATTCAACCTTATGTACCAGACACAATGTTAACTTCCTTCCCCGCACTCACTTAATACCCTACGAGGTAGTTACCATTATCCCCATTTTATAGATGGGGAAAGCAAGGCTCCAACAACCTGCCTAAGACGCAGGAACTACTTAAGAAGTGAAAACAAGAGTTGACCCAAGAACGGGCCTCTAAGAGGCTCACACTCTTAACAGCTACATTACAGTGGAGAGACTGAGGATCACCTGATGAGGAAACAGATCCAGGAAGAAATTACTTGCCCAGGGAGACCAAGCCAGAGCTGGATTCAACTGGGGGCCTCTCTCAGCTCATCACTGGCTCATGCCTCTACTCTAAACAGCTCAAAAATTCATAAGAGTGAATGCACGGTGGGCTCCTAAACACCTCCAACAAGACTCTGTGTGGAGCCTCTGGCACTCCTCAACTCTATCAACAGACCCTCCATCCCCTGGAACAGCCTGGAATCTCCAGACAGAGCAAGTGTCAATGCTCACTTGTCTACATGTTGTTTCTTGGCCCTGCAACCCGGAAGACAGCACGAGGAGGCCAGGGAACCAGCAAGAGGCCTGTGCGTACAAGACCAGCTTGAGACCTCCAGCCCTGGGATGCCAGCCAGCAAGCACTACGCAACTGGTGGGCCCCAGGGCAAAATAAAAATGTGGAGCCCTTCCGGCAAAAAGCAAGAAGAAAGTAACAGTATTAAAGGAGGAAACTTTTTCCTTTCCTTCCACAGTCTCTGTCCTGACTTGTTATGGTGGTTTTTTATTTGCTACTTAATATCATTCTAAGAAAAGTAAAAGTTTTAAATTATTAGCATGTATTTTACCACTCCTGTTTAGGTTACGCAATGCAGTTTTAAATACAAACATAAGAGCATTTCACTTGTATGTGAAATCCCTGAAATTACACAATTTGTACTTTGTGGCTTGGACAAACATACACGCTGCGACTTTACCAGAATAATAGCGATGCTGCCTAAAACTCACTCAACTGTTCTTACTTCACTTTTTGGTATGTGCGCATCCTACCGAGCCTCTACCCTCTGCATCCTGAGTGAGGAAGGGCTGAAAGGAAAAGGCTGCCCTGGCTTTCCTTCTCCTACGTCATCATTTTCAGCATGAGCGGTTAGCTGATAGGGGGAGTAACACAAGTCAGAAGGTGTAGGAGAGGATTTCTGGGTCATTAGGTTTCTTAGAATGTCATGGCCTTCCTTCTCAAGTTCTGGTTCAAATGGAAAGTGTCAGGACTTTCTGTCTGCTCCACTCTCTCATCGGACATCTAAGCTTAAAGAAAATCGAGAATTTCGAGATGCTGACGACAGACACTGGCCCAAGCACGGGGCCCTCCTGAGCGTGGGGCCGTGTGTGATGGCACATGCCTAGTGCCCATGAAGCTGGCCTTGATACCAGCCACGCCCGTGTCAAGGACAGGCTCAAGACACGCTCCCACGGCTGTCCTTTCCTTTGCTGGCTGGTTAGTCCAAAGCCAAATTAGCTCAAGTCCCCCATACCCAGAGGCCCTGCGTCTCGGAAAACTTTGGTTCAGGGCTTCAATACGGAAACATAAAAGTGGTCTGCATTAAAATGCTTACCCGCCTCAGCACCTGATGGGCCGGGAGCCTTCACAGGCATTTTTTTTCACCTTTCTGGAGCTGCCATACTATGCGACAGTTCCTTTGTCAACACAGTATAGCGGTTGGGTGGGCAATCTGCCATCTTTTTATGTGGTCAACACCAAGGAAAGGGAAGAAGGGACCATTTACCAGCTCTTAGGAAGGTGACAAACACTGAGCTAAGCTTTGTACGTGCATTAACTTAATCTTTTAACGTCCCTAGGAGACAGGCATGATTATCCCCATTTTATTGCTGGAGAAACAGAGGCTCAAAGAAGCGATGTGACTTGCCCAAGACCTGCCCATCCAGTCATCTCAGGCTGAGTTTTCTGGACTTACCACCACCCCGCCGAGGCTCCTTGTGATATTGTGATTTATAGTAGTAAATATACATTGGGTCTTTGTCCACTGTTTCTGGCACATAACTCCTCAAATCCTTGCAATTTCCTAGAGGAGAGCCTTAAGGGCATCTTCTGTTGTATGTTGTTAGAATTCCTGAAATAGCTCCAGAGCGATGAAGGTGAAAGGAGTACCTTTTGTTATTCATAACACGTCCTCTTCAACCACAGCTGGGTTTCTGTCAGCGAGGGGACTTCCGGAAAGTCTCCAAGGATGGACAGCTGGCTACCAGGGAAACCAACCGTGTGATTACAAGGTTGGAACCTTCAGTCACAGTTTCCCACCTCTGCTCCCACCTCTGGAAAACAGGAGAGGGGCTGAAGACTGAGTTCAGTCACTGACGGCCAATGGCTTCATTAATCATGTCTACGCAATGAAGTCACCATGAAACCCCCAAAGGGTAGGGTTCAGGGAACTTCCGGGTTGGGGAACCCAGGGAGATGCCAGGGGATCTGGGCTTCCAGAGAACAGGAAGGCTCAGAGCGCCTTCCTCCCTATCTTGTCCAATGCATCTCTTCTATCTTGCTGTTCCTGACTCGTATCCTACAAACCGGTAAAATGTTCCTGAGTTCTGTGAGCCACTCTAGCAGATTAACTGAGCCCTGGGAGGGGATGGTGGGAACCCCTGATCCAGAGCCCAGGGTTCGGAGCAGGTGTCTACCTGGACTTGGGGTGGGCATCTGCAGTGGGATGGGGGGGTATGGTCCTGTGGGACTGAGCCCTTACCCCGTGGCATCTGATGCTGTCCCCAGATAGTGTCAGAATTCGGTTACACTGGAGGGAGGAGATTCAGCTAGTGTCCAAAGAATCTGAGAATCTCTCTGTGTGGGGAAATCGTGCGTGCATACACACGTGCGTGATACCCACACACACACAGCAGCCAGAAGAATCACAGGGAAAATATGCCATAGGAGACTAGAGGAGACACACAGCAGAGTTTTCTAAACACCCCTCCCCCAAACACAGCCCTGCCAGCTGCCGAGAGGCTAGGGGAGCTGGCTTAGAACTCAAGTGCATTTAAATCCAGCAGAGGAAAGCAAAAAAAGAATACAAAAAAACCTGCCGGCATTTAAATGAAGAATTAATGTGAAGGCTTGAGACACCTGTCGAGGGTATGGGGCGCACTAGGTTGGTGTAGCCCAGTGCGCGTCCCTAAATGCCTGTAAAGCCGATCTCGGGTAATTATGATCCCCGGCTCGTCCCTGGCTGCATTAGCAATAACCTATACTTACGGAGTTAAAAGCTCAGGTCCTGCCTCCACCACAGTCATTGAGTCATTAAGACCTGCCCCAGCAGGCCCGGAGTTCCCTGTTATCACGCCCCACCC
This sequence comes from Potos flavus, assembly GCA_028534135.1. NCBI lineage: Eukaryota > Metazoa > Chordata > Mammalia > Carnivora > Procyonidae > Potos > Potos flavus. The sequence continues at coordinate 31,824,736 of CM052896.1, forward strand.
GGCCCTGCCACTGCCTTCTCCTCAGGGTAGCAATTTTGAGCAGAGCTTGAACAATAAGATTGTTTCGTGCTGAGTCGACCTGAGAAGGCAGCCGGAGAAGCGCCCTCCGCCCTGCCCGGGTGGGATGCCGGCACCTGCTTGCCCCCAGACGCAGGCCGACAGGGAGCGACTGGCACTCTCCTCCTGGGCTTTGCTCCCCATTTTGAGGTCACTTGCAGTTGCAGCCCGCACAGCAGGATCGAGGTTGTTGGCTGGAGGGTGGCGCGCATCTTCTGCCCTGCCCAGGGCTCTGGCTGACTTTTCTGGGTCCTTCCCCCCAAGGACCACCCCACGCCGGCCACTCACTGACTGCCCCTCCAGAGGGCCTCCCGCAGAACGGGCGGGAAACCGTCTGGAAAAGTGCCGGCCACACTGAGTTCCACAAGGCACACGGGTGTCATGCAAAGAGCCCCGGACCAGAAACCACAAGATCTGGGCTCCGATTCCTTGCCTGTTTAACCTCAGGTAAACCACTTGAGGTCTCGGAGAGCCTCAGTCCCTCAGCCATTCGGTGAGGAAGGCACCCAAGCCTGTGGCGGGATGGCGGCTGGTCCTCCTCCTGTTGGTCCACGAGCTTCTCCTCAGGAGCTGCCAGAGGCAGGAAGACGAGAAGGACCGGCTGCCTTTGCTTCTCCCAGGTAACCAGCCTCCTGACCGGCTCCCATCGGCTGGTCTAGTCCACCCACACGCGGGACTTGGGGGCCCAGCGGATCGCCACATATCAGCAGGGGCTCTTACCCAGTTCCTCTTTCCCTGCTTAGCAGGAGCGACTCCGTGGACGGCTCTGAGGCACAGTGGGCCTCCGTCTGTCCCCTCGGGGGTTCGCTCACATCCTTCCTCTTCAGCTGGCTGAGCCTGGTTACTTCTCACAAGACTCCTTACTTGGTCGGGTTGTGGGAGGAGTTCGAGAGAAAGACATGTGGGAGACCATGGCCCGGTGTCGCCCTGCAGGTCGCGACAGGACGACGGGGACCGCGGATGCCTGCCCTCGCTGACAAACTCAGATTTAGTCCTTCCCGACGGGAGGCCTACAGGGGTGGCAAGGCCAGCCCCAGCAGAGATGCGGACCCTGAAGGCCTTCCGCTCACGGGGCCCACTAAGGTTCAAGGCAGAGGTCACGTCCATCCGCCCACCTGATCTTCACCAGGGCTCTCCAGGGAGACAAGGCAGAGGTTTTACAGGTAAAGAAAGTACAGTTCTGAAAGGTTAAGTGGGCTGCCCAGGACCGCCAGCCAGGGTCCCTTCCACTCCACCAAGTGGCTAGACAAGAGGGACAAGAAGGGGTAAGCACAGGGTCAGGTTAGAACACCTATAAAAGTGGGGTGGGCCAGGGAAGCTTGACTCCTAACATGCAAGGCTCGGTCCAAGATTCCTACAGACTTGAAGCCTGTTCGTCAGCTTAAGGGCTCAGCATTGACTTTCAGACCACATACCTCAAGGGCTGGTACCAAGGCCAATTTTCTGCTCTTGCCACACTTCCTCGACAAAGCCCCGGAAACCCCCATATAGGGACCATCATTCCCATGATTTCGTTTAACCCTCATACTACCGCCATGGCTTGATATTTTTAGCCGTTGAACAAAAGAGGAAAGAGGAACCACAAGGTTAAGGGCAAGGGTGAAGCGTGACCCCAGAAGCATACCGCGCTGGAGTCTTGTGCCTTTGCTACACCACACTGCCTCGGAATGAAGAGGCCCAACCACCAGCACCCTCGGCCCCCTGTCCCCCTCTTCCGTGAGGTGTGGCATCACCTATAACCGCGGTTCTCAAACTAGAATGGACATCGGCACCCCCACCCCTGAGGGCTTTTATAGCACAGATTGTAGGGCCTACCCACAAGGTTTCTGATTCAGGAGGGCCGGGGTGGGGCCTGAGACTCTGCATTTCTAGCAAGTTCCCTGGTGATGCTGAGGCTCCTGGTGGGGGCCCACACTTCAAGAACCATGGATTTCTCATTATTTTAAGCACTCCCCCAACAGCTGGGGAATGGGCAGGCTAAGTGTGGTATGTCCACTTGAGTTAACATGCAGAATTATGAAGACCATGGGAAAACACGGGGAAACGCTTCTGATGGTATTAAATTAGAAAAGGAAGCTTGCACCCCGGGGCTGGTCTGGATCCCGTCTGTCCTCTGATCCACTTCTCATCCTCCCGTGTTCTGCTCTGTATCCCCAGGGCTGAAGCCTGACTTTCCAGGCCCCCACATCAGGGGCATCGGGTGGGGTTTGGACAGCAGCAGGAACTCAGGAGACCGGAGGGTGGGAGGAGGGAAGAGGCCAGGGCATTTCTCCCCTCTCCCCCCTACCTCGGGTGGGCACCTGGACAGGCAGCTGCGTCTGCTCTAGGTAGGCCGCTGGTGACTCCGACCCTGGGCGTTGGGAACACAACCTTGTCCCTTTGTCCCTCCAGCCTAAAGGGGGCTGTGGCTTCTTGCCACAAAGCTCGGGGCCACCTCGCCTTTCCATGTTTGGCTTCTCAGCTCCTTTATCGCCCGTGTAACCAAGGCCCCATATTAAATTCCCTCTTGTGGTAAATCCTGGATGGAATTCCTGCTTTCCTAGGTTGACAGACTGACACACCGATGACAACCACATAAAAACATATACAGATGGGCAATTCTAGAAAAGATGGAAAAATCAGGATGTAAAACTAGGAAGCTTTTTTTCCCCCAACATGTTAGAAGAGTATTGGCTTTATTATTAATATATAAAGCTGGTACCAAGCCTACGACATAGAAGAAAACCAGGTGAGTCTTTATGAGAAAAACGTAGGAGAGCCATGCATCCGTGTCAGCAAATCTAAGGAACCAATCCCCAGACTTTCATTTCTAAGCACACCTGAACTTGGAGAAACCATGGCCACAGCCACAATGATGCCAACAGTTCCCCTGAAAGTACCGGTGGTTATCTGGGAGACAGTGACTCATTGGTTGAAGAGGTCACATCGTAGTGCCACAGTGCTGGAACCCCGGCCTCCCTGGCAGGGCAGGTTGTTAGGCAAGACCCCCAAACCACACGGCAGGCCTTGTTACCACACGGGCAGGCCTTGTTACCACACGGGCAGCTCCCATCCCAGGTCAAGCTCGGGCCTGGAACCTCCTGGGAAATCCCTTCGGAGGGGACAGGGTCCCAGAGACTGGGGGACGGGAATTGCACATGAGGATGTCGAAAAACGGGAGGATTCTGCTCGGCCCCCATCCACCAAGCAGCATGGTGGCCATGTGTGTGCACCTGCAGCGCTGGGTGCTGGGGAGGGGCGTGTCTCATTTTTACACCATTCTGGGGGGTTCTTCTCCCAAGAGGGCGAGAGAAGTCAAAAGAAGCAGACTCTGTGAAACCAGATGGTAACGATGTAAGAAATCCTGGATTTCTGCACTGGAACCAACAATCTCCCTCACGGAGCTCAAGACAGAACCCTGCGGCGGATAATCCAACACTCAAGTGGGGAAGGAGGGTCTTAACCTTGGACGAATCGCACTTTGGTGGTCTGTTGAGAATATTTTAGCCTAGCGCACTGCACAGAATGGACCGGAGGCTTACCACTGGGATGGGCTATTTTCAACCCCAAGCCAAAGAGGATTGAAAGCGCTAGAGGAATGGGGGTGGGGAACACAGTAGAGGGAAGCATCGAGGCTCTTTAAGAGAAACCTAAGTCTCCTTCCCAAGACCCCAGTGGAGCGTCGCAGCAGCTGAACCTTGCTTATCATCAGGCACGCTTAGAAAATTGGGATTCAACCGACGACGGTGCACAGCAGACAAGCATGCGTGTTAGCGTCCTGCCCCGATCTCCTACCCCTGCTCCCCTCCCCAAGAAGCGGACATCGGAGGCCTCACACATTCTTTCGTGGGACTTTACCTTGTAAGACAACTAACTACACAGGGACATTTTTGAGGGTGTGAACAAACAAAAACGACCCCAGGTTCATTCAAAGCCCAGGCAAACAAAACACCCGGGCCTGGGATCAAGAAACCTGATCCTAACTCCCTCTGGCTTTGCTGCTAATTCACTACAATCTTGGGCTACTCATCACACCATTCAGGGCCTCGGTTTCCCCCTCTGTCAATGACGGGGTTGGACTAGAGGGCCTGTCAAGTCGCTTCTGACCAGGAGAGTAACGATTCTAGGACCTACACTGTGGCAGGGACTCAAGCTTCTGAAGGACATACTGAGGATCCCCAAGCTGGGGTTCAAAGTGTTGAAGTCACTGTCCCAGGAGCCCACAGCTACTAAGTGGCACAGCTGGGGTTTCCAACCAATCTGTCAGACTCCAGACTCCTCGATCTTCCTACCACACCAGGAGAGGCGCCATGATCCAAACCGCCATATTCCCGGACATGCCCTTTGAAGGTCACCCCTTGAATTGGAATGCCCCGCCCTGAGCAGGGTGAACTCCAATTTCAGACACTCCCATGCAGCCCGTCACCACGCCCTCAGGGGGCCCTTCATTTGACCTGGGTGTGCCTCTTCCTCACACGCTGGTCTCGGCTTCCACGCGGGGCAGAGCGTGCACAAGCAGGCCCCCAGAGAGAGAGAGGCTCACGCTCAGGAACCAGGACGCTGCACAGCTTCGGAGATCAGAAGAGCCAAGCCTACCGCCTCCAATCACTACTTACACCACCCACGGCTCCACTGGACTCTCACTTCCCCCTCCAGGGCATTCATCCAGCGCCACCCACTTACCACTGGGCTGCTTGCTGGGTGCCCTGGGCCAAGGTGCTCGGCGCCTCCGGCCCTCTAACTGCTCATCTAGACTTGCGTCTCTTTCCAGGGACTGTCACAGAGGTGAAATGAATTCATGTACGTGAACATGCTTTGTACACGGCAAAATACTGTACGTAGGGTAGGTCACGTGGCGGTGTCCCCTTCCCTGTGACAGCAGCTGAAAGAAAATCCGTTATCCTCACACTTATTTCTGAGGCCACACGGTGTAGTCAAAGAACCACGCTGACAAAGGACTAGAGGAAGAGCCTCGGTCCCTACTCCTGCATTCTTGTGTAAATTGTCCCTGGTCGCCTACAAAATAGGGGTAAGACCCCCTGCCCTGTCCCCATGCAAGGCTGTCTCAAGACAGAACAATGGGAAGCTGTTCTGCGAGTTCTAGAAGCAGGCCAGCCATCGCCCCACCATGAGGTTGGACGTGAAGGTCACCGAAGAAAATGGCTCGTTTTCCTGCTGTTCACAGTTGCCAAGAGGCTTCGAGGGAAAAGGAGAATTTGTTGAAAGCAGTAGCCATGATCGTAGTCTGGCTTCTTCAGAACCAACAGCCCAAAGCAGCCATCCTCCCCACAACACACCCCAATTTAAAAAAAAAAAAAAAAAAAAAAGCCCACTTTGCTAGAGAAAGCTGTTGGGCGTGCTCACACCCAGGACTGCTCGCTTTATGGGGGTCTCCTGGGAACCACGCAGGTCAGAGGCTGAGGGTGTCTGGGGGAAGGGCCCCCCCTTCTCACTTCCCTGCGCCCTCTCTGTCCAGAGCAAGGGGACCCTGACAAAGGGATGAGGTCAGGCGGGCCATGCCACACGCTCCCAGGTGTAGACTCTGCTGGCAGAAGCGGCTTCCCTCCTCGCCCCAGAGCGGCTGCTGCCTCCATTGGTGGGGGGGAGCTCTGAAATGGTCTTCCCAGCGGCACCCAACCGGGAGTGGTGTAAAAAGCAGCAAACCACCACCGAGTTTCCTCTGCTGCCACCCCCACCGCAAAGCCATGGACACCTCTGCGGTTTTGTAGGGGGGGGGGGAGGTCTTCTCCCCAGCTTCTTCTGCTCACCTGCCTCCCTTCCCCGTGTTTCCCCAGCTGACAAGCAAAGCGAAGAAAGAACAATGTGACCCCCCTCATCCCCCACCCCGCCCCCATCCACCAAAAGAGGCCACTTCCTCTCAGCAGCAGCTAAACCCAGTGTGTGCCCTGCCAAAAATTAGTCCCAGGCTTGGGGCTCTGGGAAGTTCTGACTTCCAGAGCAGAGGCGTCCCCGTGGGCAAACAGGGAACCGAGAAAACCGACCCCGGCCCAGAATGACACACAGAGGATTCTCCTTGAGGCGGAGGTGGTCATGGGGGATAAACTAATTAATGCAGATCCCCGCCCTCCCCCACCTCAGGCTCAAGGTTTCTATTTTTGTACTAGAGGAGCTCGAGTAATCACATCTGAGCTGCCAATCAGCCAGTCAGAGGAACTCTAAGAACTCTGACCTAAACCATGGCTTCCAAAGGGCCTGGCCTGCTCCACCCGTTTCAGGCAGGGCTGGCCTCACCGCCAAACAATTTCAAAGCACAGAGCCCATAAACACAAAATTAAAAGGTGAAGTAACAAGGGAGGGAGATGTTTACTGGAAACTTAAATTCTGCTGCCCAGAAAATATAGGTCTTTTTTTAAACACACACGCACGTGTGCGCACACATGTATAATGCCTCTGCCGCCCACCTTCAGAAATATGTACTTTGCTCTATATATAACTTTCTTATCTGCCCCCGATTACACGGAGCTCGTGACCGTGAAGCCTGGAATAATTACCCACAGAGAAATAACAGCCTTGGCCCCAGCCAGGGCCTTACGAAGCCAGTCCCGCCTTGATGGACAGTCATCCAGCTTGCTCACGGGACAAACGTGGGTTTTCTGAAGCATGGATAATCGTTCCTGCGATCGCACCTGAGACGCAGCCACTGCCGAGAGGGTGCCAGGTGGCTACGGAACCAGGACCCATCGTATCACATGGTATTTCTCAGTCCAGCAAAGAAAGACTCTCTGACTGAAACTATGCAGAAAATTAAGGTGGGCAGATGGTGGTCGTCAAAGCAGGGGTCTGGCAAAGAGCGCCCCTCCCTTGCAGAAGGCTTCTGAGAAAGCTAAAGGAAAACGGACTCTTGGAAGCCAAGAATGTTGATGGGGGCGAGAACAGAAAAGTCCTTCCTGCCAGCAAGGGGGTGCCCACCAGGGATGCTCCCGCAAAACCATCGACATCATGTTGAAAGGGGGGGATCTGCACAACAGTAGAGTGGGTGTGTCTCCCTTTTACTGGCTCAGACTCACATTCCTTGATGCATCTGTCCCATCCCTGCCTCCTTCTGAACCCCCAAGTACTCACCACGTGACCACAGCAGAGAAGGCCTTCACTACCACGCCCCCCGCACTTGGGGTATCAAGCCCCTAGGGAGACTGCAGGCTCTTTGGAGACAGGGGCCGCACTTCCCATTTCTCTGGGTGTCTTGCTCAGCTTCATAAATATTTATCGACTGCTGTACTCCTCGCTCGTCTCAAAAACGGCAACTTACATCGTCTGGCCCGTGTGTCTACCCCAAAGGTTGTCATCTTAGAACCTCCTGGAACATCCACCCCCCCACACACACACTTTGTGAAACTCTTTGGAGTTGATCAAAACTGACAATGACAAGTTCTCCTTTCTCCTGTGGCTCATTTCAGACCACCTTAAGGAGTCACTTTTGCATTCCGAACCACCACCTGAAAGAGATTCACATTTAGCTGTCCTTTCCCATTAATGTTGAACCCGGACAGCTGTGCCCCATCAGATTTCTTAGGCCGCAGGGATGGCTGCCCTGCCGGGAACCACTAGCAACTGGGCACCGACGGGAGTGTTTAAATGTTACAGCTGATGAAGTGGCCCACGCTCTCAACCAAGGCCAGGCACTGTCACCAAAGCACAGGGAACCACAGCCTACATGCCTCCATAGCCCCTGGAATCCACCGGGGCATTACCAAGGATCTGACACGAAGGTACGCCAACGTTGGCCAAGGCTTCTGACTTCGTTTCTCGAAAAAAGTGTGGGTGTGTGTAATGGCCTGTTTAATCCATTCGGGCTCCACCCCCCTACTCGGTGCTCGGAGTTTCCTGAGCAGAAATAACCAACTACAGATGGTTCCACTCCTTCAGAGATGTCGAGAAACCACTGACCCAGAGATACGAGAGAACCGGAGCTCTAAACCACAGGGTAGTGGCCGCTGTGCTCACCACACCAACACACTTCTAGAATCTAGAACTTTGCTGTCTGAGTGCATGCGCTTTTTGTTTATTTATTTTTTAAGCACTGCGATCACGCCCCCCCTCCACCCAACCCACCCCTCCTCCCCAGAGCAGATGCCAGTAACACCGAACTACAGCTTTACATAAGATCTGAGGCTGGGATTCTCCAACCTGGCTACACCGGTTTTTTTTGGGGGGGGGGGGCGTTGGGGTCTGATTCCTGCAGGCCCCACCTGCAGAAATTCTGAATTCACGGGTCTGGGGTACAGTCTGGGCATCAGAATTTTTATAAAACATTAGGGACCTTCTGCAGTGAGCCTGACAACCAAATGTGAATCATTCTGAAGCAGGAGTCCCAGTTACCACGGATCACCTTGAGCCTCAGACCTTTTTCCATTCTGTCTCCCGGGGGCCCCCATCTCTAGCCCTCACAGCGATTGTACAGTGATCCCGAAACTATCTGAATGAGTAACGAGCCAGTCATTTCTTTGAATGCAAGCTCGGAGAATTAGAGGTTTTACAGTGCAAGAAACTTTAAAATCCTGGTAAGCCAACGCCTGTGGTCCGTAAAGGAGGAAAACAGGGGTTGGGGGAGTCAAGTGACTAACCCGAAGTCGCCAAGCTGGCTCACTAGGACCTTCTGCCCCTAGGTCTCTGGCAGCACAGAGCAGCCCCTAGGGGACTGACTCTTGACAAAAGCAGCGCCAAAGGAAAGCTCGTTGTTCACTTACCGGACGCTTTCAGAGGCCATCCTCCAGTTCATCTCTGGAAGGTTCCAAGCCTCGGCGGCCTTAAAGCAGCTTGAGGACAAAAGGGTGCTTCTCTCTGAAGTTTCCTGAGTGCGTCAGTCAAATTGTAATCCTCAAAGAATATACTTGCTGGCTGAGGTTCATGAAAAAAGCCATTCGCAAGGAGGATCCTGAGTGCGGTTTTGAAACGGCCCTGCCGAGCTGAGCTGCGGGCCTGACACCCCGGGAGCCGGTGGCGGATGCTGGGTTCTTGTGGATACGAGAGAGCTGATTGTCGGTTTAAAATCTCTAACCAACCTGTGAAGGCGTTTCCCTCCCTTCCTCTATTTTTACGGCACCACGGGCGGAACGCAGCTGGTGCCTAGACGCAGCAGAAGCGTGCTTTGGGCTAAATGGGAATTGCTCTCTGCCTGCTGACTGATTTCCCCTGGCCCGGGAGCAAGGAGATCCTCATCAGGTGGGCCTCATTCCGCCACAAGCCTGGAAGCTTCGGAAAGGCAGAAGTATGCGTGACTGTCCAAGTCAACCGTCCATTTACAACTGCTGGACCTCCACAGCGTCGGGTCCCACCACCGCCACCAACTAAAGATGCTCGGTAAATTTCTGGGGAGTTCGACAGTGACTATGATGGAATTAAATGAGATCATTAAGGAATGGGCCACATCTGAAGGTAGAGCATCAGATGAAAGCTTTGATTCGTCCCCTGGGAAAACACGAGCATCGAGAAAACAGCAAAGGCGTCTCGGTGGCGCAGCCAGTTAAGCGTCCAAGCCTTGGTTTCAGCTCAGGTCGTGATCTCAGGGTCCTGAGAAAGAGCCCCAAGTCGGGCTCCGGGCTCACCGGGGAGTCTGCTTGAGCTTCTCTCTCCCTCTGCCCCTCTCCATATGCACGTGCATGCACTCGCATTTACTCTCTCAAAAATAAACAAACAGGAGGGGCGCCTGGGTGGCTCAGTGGGTTAAAGCCTCTGCCTTCGGCTCAGGTCATGATCTCAGGGTCCTGAGATCGAGCCCCGCATTGGGCTCTCTGCACAGCGGGGAGCCTGCTTCCCGCCCCCAACCCCCCCACCTGCCTCTCTGCCTACTTGTGATCTCTGTCAAATAAATAAATAAAATCTTTAAATAAATAAACAAATGGGGGTGCCTGGGGGGCTCAGTCGGTTGGGTATCTGCCTTCAGCTTAGGTCATGATCTTGGGGTCCTGGGATTGAGCCTGCATGTCAGGTTCCCTGCTTAGCGGGGAGTCTGCTTCTCCCTCTGCCCCCCAACCCTACTCATGCTCACTCGTGCTCTCTCTTTCATACAAATAAAATCTTAAAGAAATAAACTGATATATTTTTAAAAACAAATCTTAAAAAAAAAAAAAACAGCAAAAGGCCAGAAGCCAAGGTAGAGAGCACAGACAGGAGTCAGAAAACATTATAGTTGATTTAGGGCTCTGAGATTCCCTCGAGCCTCTCATTTTGTAGCTGCAAAGACCAATACCCAGAGAAGCCAAGCGGACTCCCCTGAATTCACAAAGCCAACCTCCACCAGGGAGTGGCCGAGGGCCCCTTGGCCTCACGGAAGCGACAGGACCAGAGATTATTTCCTCCATGTGCGCCTCTGTCTTTTCTCGAAAATTCGACACTTCATTGAACCCAAGGCTCCGAGAAGAATAAAGATGAAAACCAGTGTAGGTTGTGGGAGGAAGACGGAAAGGAAAGGCACGGGTTCAATTCCAGGTGCGACTGGGACCTTCCAGTGCTGACGTCTGGGACTCAGCGGCGTGGAGGGTCTCTAGCTATGGAGAGACCCAGAACTGGGGGGCACCCCCCACCGTGAAACCCAGGGAGAGGAGCACTGTGCACAGCAGCTTGGCTCCAGCCCAGCTCGGGTAGCCCGTGGTCCAAGCCTGTGGCTTGATTCTTTTCATGACTGAAGTGAAGGCCGATACGCAAAATAAAATAAAATAAAATAAAACTAAAAACATGGTGGCCAAAAGATGACATTCAAAAGGATTCTTGGATCAAAGTCCCTTTGTGAGTACTGTTATTTTACCCTCCTCCTAACGGTAACCACTTCCCACATGAGCCCCAGTAAGGCGACCGTGCAGCCCACAAAAGAGATAGAAATATGACCACACTTCCCTCTTATAAACAGGCGATGGTAAACATCTGAGACCACTGGTCCCCAGCCGTGGTTAAACAAAGGGTTGGGGGCACCCTGGGATGGCAGTCAGGCCCTCCACCGCCCCACACGCTGACTCTCCCTCTGTGAGGGGGGAGCTCGGGCCATTAACTTCAGAACCAAAGCTGATCAAACAGCCCCAGCCTCGCACTGGGACAACTCAATTCGGCTTCACGCCCGGCCTCACCTGGCCAGGACTCCTGGAAACTCGGGAATTTTCAAGGAAAAGTAGCTGCTTCGGTTCCAGGCCTATGCTCAAAAGGTGCCTCTCCGGGGGGGACCGTGTTAACAGGGCAGAAGGACGACGTCACGTGTTTACTGAAGTGTGCAACACCCCCAAACTCCCGCTCGTGGATCAGCAGCGGTGACAGCGTCTTCTTTTTTTTTTAACAATAAAACCAAAAACGGCAACGCCTTCAATCAAGCAAGAAAAACAGGCAAACCTCAAGCAAACATCTTTAATTAGCTTGGAGATGTTCCCCGGGATCCTGAGTTATCCCAGCATCTAGATCAATAGGAAAATGAAACACGAGGCCTTGGGACAGGCTCTGGTTTTTTGTGTGTTTTTTGTGTTTTTTGGTTTTTTTCCTGAATTGGGATGAAAACGCGTTTGCCGACCTGAAGTCAGTTATTAGCTTTCTGTGACAGGAAGACTGGAGGGTACTCCATCTCTGCAGAAAGTTCCATCAGAAAACAACCCCAAAATTACATAAATCAGCCAGCACTTTGTTTTTAACCGCCAAAACATTTATAGAATTCTCATTTCTTCATCTATATGCTTTCAGAGAAAGTTTCCAGCAGATTCAAAGCCAGTGAGACTCACAAAGACACGGAGTGTGCCATTAAATTGCACACGGTTTTAAAGCCAGTATACCACAAGAACCTTTAGAAAATTTCCCCTGGGGGCAGGAGGCTCTCAGCTCTGTGCCCTTCCCCCACTCCATACCCAAGGGCAAGTTTCTGCCTTTTTTTTTTTTTTTTTTTTTTTTGTCGACAGGAAAACGAGACTGGAGGGGAGGAGGCAGAAGTCTGAACTGCTTAAAGCCACCTGGCTTGGGTCACAAGATGCCGCCCTCAGGCACGGCTTTCGGAGGCCTCCTCTCACAGCCATTTGTCTCCCGGAACCCCCAACCTCACACCGCTTCCAAAGATGCCACATGGCACACAGCCACAGTCCACCCGTGAGAGGTTCTCCACATGCAATCACGTAACTGTTTCTCCATCTCCTCTCGACTGTAAGCTCTGTGGGGGCAGGAACTGCTCTCTCAATGGTTTTCCACCACAACCTCAGAATTAGCAAGGCATCGGGTAAGTGCTCAGGAATCCACTCAGAGAAGAGGGTAAGCAGTAATCGACAAGTACAAGCTGAAATTTACCAAGTGCCTAGCAGGTACTGAGTAAGGTACTGAGTCAAAGAAACAGTCGGCATCCATGACTCCAAGAGGCTTCTCACAATCCATTACTTGTGCCACGACTGCACGGGACACGGCACTGGCCAGTGAGATCCCAGGAGGCTCTTCCCGGGGAGACAGACCCCCAGGGAGACAGATCCCCAGGGAGAAGCGGCCTTTTCTACCCCCTGGGTGTGTAAGGAGGGTAGTGGCTGGAGCAGCTGTGGCCCTCACTGGACCCAGAGGGATGGAGCTTGAAGGCAGAAACCCTTAGGCTGAAGGTGGCCCAGCAGAAAGACAGAAGGCTCCCAAGTCCTTGCTGATGCCTGAAACCTCCCTGCCTCCAACCTTCATAGAATAAACCTCCACGCTGTTGAAGGTGGTACTTGGGTTTCAGATGATTTGCAGCCCAAAGTATCCTAATGCAGTGAGTCTGGCCCCGATATGGAACAGAAGATACAGGATGGCCCAGAGAGGGAAGGGCTAACTGCCTTAGCACGGTACCAGGCACGAGGCACCGAGGGCCTCCGCTACGGAGGAGAGGGCTGGAATGGTCAGGGTTGCTGGAGCTCGGCAACCGACTGCAGCCTTACCCACGAGATGGCCTGGTCATCTCCATGGAGCCCAGGGCCCAGTTCCCACGATGTCCCTCTGAAGAACCGGATCATAAATAATTAATACTCCCTGCCCATACTCACCCACACACATGCCTCCTTGTGTCTGTGGGGTAGAGAAAGCGGGGGGGGGGGGGGGGATGGGGGGAGAATGTGTCTTGTTCTATTTATAAGACACAGCATAGCCACAAAGGATGACGACCAGAGCCTCACAGTATCAGCTCAAGTTCTCCGAGCAAGTGCTGCCAAGCTCGGCTTGCATTTACACTTCCCTTTTCTCAGCCTGTGACCCGTCCTCTCTGTCACTCCAGCTGCTCTCCTTGGAGCTCGTCAGACAGGGCCTCGCCTACCACAGCCGTTTGCTGGGAGAACATAGGGGACTCACCTCTCCAGACTTGCAACAAATTATTCGGGGCAAGAGAAGATCACAGGAACAAATCCTGAGAACAGAAAGCAGCGGTGGAATGGCTCCTAGCCCTTCCATGTCCTCTACGGAATTCCACTGGCAGAGGGGTTATTTGGGGCCACGTGCTTCACAGAGGCCCTGGCACATTCCATGCATTTACCACAATCAAAGAGAAAGAGAAGGCATGCTTGCTGTTATTTTTAATTCCTTCCTCAATGCCTTCCAAAATTCTTCAGCAGAAGGATTAGCCACTACACTTGCACCAGCCGCCAGCCAGTGGGGTCCTCGAGGCCTCTAAAATGGAACAGGGGGGCAGGAGAGGTCAGCTTCCAGAAGTTTCTGCTCCTAGCCGTTAAATATCATCTCAGTCGCACTGGGCCTGAGGGTATCTCCTGGCTTTTGAAGGGACACGGCCTGTAGAGGACAGCAGACCTTCTCGAGCCAGGCGAATGCCTTACACCGTCTCCCCGCGGCCACCCCCCCACCCCTGCCCTCTGTCCTCTTCCCTCCAGAGTAACCATCAGCAGAGCCAAACGTTCCCTAACTCCTGTTCCACTTAAGGCCGCTCTAGCGCTAATTTTGCTGTGATTCCTTCTAAGGCCTCATCCCGTTTTCAAATACTGTGTTGCCAACTTGCTAAATGACCTTAGGCAAAGTCACTTCACCGGGACTCGGGGTAAGTAGGCCAGACAGTCCCGTACCTGTTAGCCCTGGCTAGAACTGGCTGGGCTAATGCTCCCAGTTACCTTGGCAGGTGGCACAACCGCGGCCACAGAGGCAGGGGGCCTGAGGTCGCCTGTTTGCCCAGGTTTGGATGGACAGTCTGGGCTTATGCTCTCTTCCGGGCCCTAATTAATAACAGAACCGCCCCTTTTCATTCTTAGAATTGTCCTGGTCTGTTTAATAAATTCTGTCGTCACTCTCGGTTCTAGAAGGGCTGGTAGAGCTTCTGAGGCAAACCCAGATCCATCTCTTATCATGGGACCTAAAGCCACTCACCTAGGCAATCACCTGCTTATGAGGCTGAAAATGGTAAGAATGGTAGCCCCTTCTGGAAGAGCCGGGGGACGGGGGGCAGACAGCCAGGGTCAGGAACCAGAGATCTGAGCTCAGATTCCTGCTCTGCCGTTGACCCCTCAAAGCCTCAGCCCCCTCCTCTGTGACCGTGAGTAACCCGTCCTTCTCAGAGTACGGCAGATGGGGAAAGAAGACCAACCAGCTGATCGGTGGCCCGTGCTAGCCTCGGGCATACAGTCAGCACTCGGTTCACGCTGTCCCACCCCCAGGGGAGAGGGCTCAGGTGACCAGCCCCAGGTCAACACAGCCGAGTCAAATCCTCAGGCAAGGCCCAGAGCATCAGTTCGCGGAAGCTTCTGGCACCGCCCCCCACCAAGCATGCAGGCCCTAAGTTCATACTCCGATTGAACTGTGCACATCCTTTGTGATTTTTCTCGAAGGCCTTTGTGAAAGTATGGGTATGAACTCGCAAGCCTCAGTCCGTCTCTGTCAGAAAGCATCCTCAGCAATACGACAGAGCCGCGCTTCATAAGGAAAGAGGAAGTGACACTGTAATATTTTCCAGTCAGCAAGTGCTTTGAATGCATAGCTCATCCACCTAAATAATGTCAACAATCCCACTGAGGAAGGTATTATTGTTCCCGTTTCACTGATGAAGAAAGGAGGCTCAAAGACGCGAGGGGACGCGTCCCCATCACCAAAGCAGCAAGTGGGGGAGCGGGGATCTGAATGTGCATCTCCCGAGCATAAACCCGGAACTCTCCACTGTCGTCTGCTGTCCCTTCAGAAGTGGGGCTCTACCAGCGTTTTCAAAAATGGTCCACGAAAAAAAAAAAATGGTCCACGAACCACGAGCAGTCTGTGGACACAAAACTTAATCTTCTGAAAACCTGTCAGCTTCCATTGACAACAACCCACAGATACGGTAAGTTGTACCCAATCTCCAAATGGTCAGCATGCTCTCTGCTTGCTCTCGGGGCTAAGAGAAATGAGCAGCACTGGGGCACCCGGCAGGCTCAGTCAGAAGAGCGTGGGACTCTTGATCTCGGGGTTGTGAGTTCGAGCCCCACGTTGGGTGCAGAGATGACTGAGAAACATAAATAAACTTTAAAAAAAGAAAAGACACGAACAACACGGACTTAAGTAAGTGATGCTGCTCTCTCATTAGGGAATATCATCTGGTTTTTTAAGACACTTAAACAGCGTTCTGTGCGTCTGCAGGAGAGAAAGGAGGCATGCTTGCTGACTGCAGTGTGGTCGGGAAGTGGAAGGCCTGCTGGCCTAGATGGTCATCAAGGAAGAAACCAAAGAGCCCTGTCTGGGGACATTCCACCCAAGGCGCTGGGCCAGGCCCACGGGACGCCACAGGAGATGCCGAGATCTGGTGTCGAGGCCTTTGCTTGAAGGGACTAGGCACCGCTCGGCTCACTTTCCCAAGGAACCCGTGGCAAGAGGCAGGTGTGACTCACCAGCTAATTACCTGAACACTTGGGCTCCCGGAGCCCGCCTGGCCGGACAGCTAGTCTTCTCCCCTGACTATTTTCACCCGGCCCAGACATAGCCTAAAGCTGTCCACATGGTGGTGTAAGGGATTATGATTCTGACCTGGATAACTCAGGCAGAAAAGCCGCGCTGTTACCGGCCCCGGGGTCGGGGAGGAAATGAAGTCCCAACCCAGCGGTGGCTTGGGCCCCTACTTGAAAATCCCCGAGGTGCTCAAAGAGCAAGGTCCAAACACCAAGCCGGGCCTACTGAAGGCTTCCCCAGCTCCTCTCTGGCCACACACCCCCTTCACGGCCTGGCCACCCCGCAATGTCCTCCCGCGCTCCATCTGGCCAGTGCGCCAGGCAGCCTCTGCTCCACGCACATGCCCTATCCATCCATCAGGTCCTGCTGGAGAACCACCACCTCTGGGAAGCCTCCTGCCTCCCCCCCAGAAAGAGAGCCGCTCTTCCTCTGCGCTCCCAAGTCAACGCTGATGTGACCTTTACAAGAGTGTCTGTCCCACAAGCCTTCCCTAACTGTGGTCGGTGAGACCGGTCCTGCCCCCATGCAGCTCAGAGATAAGACCTCACCTCTATGTCTCCATACCCCCCGAGGCCCAACCCAACGTCAGTGCCCAGTAAACGCACCAGCGAACAAATGCACAAGCGGCCGTCCTGCTCTCCACCCCACTTCTGAGATGGGCAACTACAGCGCGTATTACCTTCTCCCTGAGCTGTAATCCACTCCGATCCAGGTTCAAGGGGAAGGAAATCAATCTCCGTGGAAGTCCCCAGAGCCTTGTCCATACAGTGGTACCAGCTAGGCTGGGCCTCAGTCGTGGCCCCACAACAGAGAGGAGGTGCTGGAAACAGGCCTGTTCCGCCACTGGTGGGTCCCCAGCAGAGGACGTGCAAAGGCCCATATGCCATCGGTCATGTTCAAAAGATAGAAGTCAAGGTTACGAACTGGTACACAGAGTATATTCTATCCTCCTACCCTGACAAATACCTTAATACAACCTCGGAAGGCCAGCTTTGCATTTAGAGTTCCCTGACCCCTGGGTTTCACAGGGGAATGCGGACATTCGGGGAGAACCGGGCCCAGATGCCAGCCCACCGCCGGGCACCATCGCACATACTGAGCGGCTTCGTGCGCACCCACACAGACGCCACGAGCGTGAATTCCACCTGACTCCTCCAGCCCCCTGCCCTGCACGCCTTGTCAGAACCTTGGGCCCACAGGCACACACATGTCCGTGGCCGACGCAGTATGCCCTTCCTGGGGGAGATGGATCCAGGAGAGGCCCACACAGGACTTGGAAGCAGTCTTGAGACCACCGGGACAGGGAACTGAAGGGTCAGGACCTAGAGCATAGCCTGGAAGGAGGAGGTGCGGGCCCCAGGTGGGTCAGCCCTTGACCCTACAGCTCTGCCATGTGAGAGGGAGCACCCCCGGAAGGAGAGCCTAAGCCCGGCCCTGTAGGCAGGAGTCCTCTCTTGTGCACACCTAAGGGCAGTCCAGGGCACCACCGACTGCATCTACGCAGCCGGTGCTGACCATCCTTACTCGACCTCCAAGCCGACTGGTGAAGTGGTGCTTGGGACCAGAACTGCTTTCCAACCGGGTCTCAAAAAATAACCCCAGCAACAATAAACATCATGCACTTCCACACACTTACGGGCAGGCTATCGGTGACAAGGACGTGAGTCACAGCGGTTCTGCTTCGGGAGCCAGCCCATCCCCCCCCCCAGGAGCCCTGATTCATCAAAGTTTGTTTTCAATACTATTATTTTTAGTCGGCCAAACAATTTTTTAAATGACAATAAAGAGGGGGAGGGGGAGGGCAGAACCACCCAGGAATATGAATTGTTTCTCTTTCAGTGGCTTGCCTAGCCCTCAACCAACAAGTAGCATGCTTGGGGACCCTTGCTGGGCTCTGCTACTATGTGAACTGAGGTTCCCAAAGGTTGAGCTCTGGGGGGGGGGGGGGGGGGGAGTCCTCTGCTGGAATCCACTGCCACTCTCTGGCAAATATCCCCCCTGAAAGGGAAAGGTGAGTGTTTACTGAGCACCTACTATAGGCCATGAGCTGCAAATATGGGCCAAGGGCTTGATCTCTCTTATCTCGTTTGGGTTGATTTATGGCGGTCCCCATCCCCATTTTATAAGGATAAGATAAGGAAACGCGCTCAAGAAATGGAAGCAAATGAACCCAAGGTTGCCACAGAGCCAGCAACTGGCAGACACAGACCCAGGCTTGTCAGACTCTAGTGCCCTTTGCTCTTTCTTCATTACCAGGCTTTTCCTGTCCGCCCACGCCCACCCCTGCTCCCCAGGTAATATTTTAAGAATCTGTTGGGTTAGACATAAATGGCTACGTGCAAAATTTAAAGGGACAGCAGGACAAACTAACTCACCCAGCCCTCCCATGCACACAGAGAAATAAGGCTCACCTTGAGTCTGAATTCAACGAGGGTCAGAGAGACTTTACAACGGGAAAGATTTGAAGCAAAAGGAAAAACCCAATTTCCATCGTCGGGGCCTGCTTTCAGCCGCTTGTAACTACTCAAAAAGTCTTTTCTGGATCCATTACTCCACAGTTGGGCTTAGCCCAGAGGTGATTTTTTAAGGAAAAAATGCCTTTTGGCATTTTTGGGCCGTGACAGCGTAAAAACAGACCTTTAAAACACACACACCCAAAAAGCATCACTATTTTCAAGCGTCCAGTCTAAAAGAAAAAAAAAAGGTGACACCTCAGAGCTACAACTTGGCTCGGCAATCGGTGACGTAACACGGAGCAGCAAAAGCAACCAGATTTATAGCTCTGGAGGTTTCGGAGGTAAACCCTTACACACTGTGCCTTACACAGCACTCTCGGCCTCAACCGCGAGCAAAGCAGTAAGGAGAAAAACATGCCTGAGGTCAGCATGGAGGGCCAGGGGAATACAGAAAAAGTACTTTTTCGGGGGGAAACTCACTTTTCATTCCCTTGCTGGGGTTTCAACTTGTAACCTCCACGCCGCCTAACAAAAGGCACACGCTTTCCAAATCAAGTACAGCCTTTCTTTATATAGATACTTGAAAATAAATAAAGGAGGCTTCCTGGGTAAGCTCTGACATATGAGCAAACATTTTCCACAGGTACCCTTTAGAATGCCTACCTCTTCACAGGTCGCCATTTTTAGGCGTCTGTGGTCATTAGTGTCCATAAACTTCCGGCTCTGAGAATGGTCAAAAATAGCAACAAAAGAAGAAAAATTGCTCGCTACAGCTCAAGACACACAGTCTTCGTGTCTTTAGCCTCGAGTTCGGTCATTTTTATGTTCCCTGGTAGTTAAATTTCAGGGATTTAGACTCACAGGGTTAAGGGAGAGGCAGGGAGGAGAGAAGGGTAACATAATCAAAATTAAGACTGGATTATAGTTTTATTACTTTCACTCGTATAAATTAATTGGCACCAGACTGACAGGCTCTCAGGACATTAATAATCAAGAAAGATCTGTGATATAGTATTCAACTGAATGCATGCCAATGGGAGCTCCTGAAATGCTGCATGAAAACCACTTTAGTGTTTGACACTCCAATAAGGCTTCACTCACCTATGAACTGAGGCCCAGAGATGTTAAGCAACTTGCACCAGGTCACACGGCCAATCCGAAACAGAGCTAAGGCTAGAACCTAACCCAGGTCTGCTGACTCCTGCCTCCAAAAGGACCCCCAAAGCCCTGTTTATAACGAATTTTTCTTTGACAGGATTTCTGGGGAGAAAAAGCCTGCTCAACAAACTTTAGCCTACTCCAGAATTAGCCAAACTTCTTAATTAATAGGCTTCTACTGTTTTCATTTTCAACTGAGTCTCTCTGTCAAAACATTCTGCAGCAGATGCCGCTGTGGCTGGCTGCTGTTTACAGCAGAGGCCTCTGGTAATCACCAGCGGATAGTGCGACCTGCACTACAGATTTGTCATTTCTAAAACCGTTAATTAAATCAAAACAAAGAGTGATGTCACGCACGCACACAGGCACGCACACACACGCAAATCCCCTTTGTCGGGAGTCAGTAAACTGTAGAGCTTGAGGGATTCGGCTGTCCGGCATCGAGAAAACAGGATTTACAAATTCACTAGGGGGAAACACCTATGGCGTTATTCCAAATCCCAAGAACCCGTGTTGGCAGCCCATGGACTAGAAGCTACCAGAGGGTAGAGGCGGTGGCCGTCGTCTTTACTCTGTCACTCCTGCCGCCTAGCCCGGGGTTTAGCTCCAGGGACAACGCAGGAAAGCAGAAAAAGGAAGGGGACGAGTTCTCTGGGGATCTTGGCTCTGACACGTGGCATAGAGTAAAATGAGAAATCAGATTTCTGCGGGGTGGGGTTGATAGGGCCATTTCCGACTGTTTCCAGGAACCACTGGGCTTGAAGGTGGAGACACGTTGAAGGCTCCCTGGCCAGGAACTTCTCAGTGGTCAGCAGATGAGTCTCTGGCCTCTCTGGGGGAGGGGCTGGTACCGTCCAACTCAGCCCCAGCCGTTCCCACCTGCACCAGGTGGGAACACCTTCCAGCCCCAAGCGGTCTCAACAGGCTGCCTTCAGGAGCAACATTAATGGGCACTTCTCCTCCCAGCCAACTAATATCAGATGTAGATTTAGGGAAGGAGGCAGAGTTTTTGTTTTGTTTTGTTTTAAATAGGTCACTACCTCAACACAGAGAAGGACAAAAAGTTAATTAGGACTAATCGTGAGCCTCGTTAATTGAAGAAAGTTGCATCCCACTTCTAGGAGGCTGGGGGGAGAAGTGGATAAAAAAGATGGGAGAATAAGGTAGTGGGAATAAAGTCTGATTTCAATTTTTAAAGCCAGCGCTGCTTGGCCCTATTTATTTCATAAAGGAGCTCACGCAGAACAATGGCTGTATTGTGCGTTACGTGGCATTAAAATCCCCTAATAAATTAACAAGGGAAAATTAATGGTCGCTCAGTCCATTAAATCATGTTAATTTTATTTCCATTAAAATAATATAGCAATTACAAGTTTACATTATTAAACCAATATTTATTTTTCAAAAACTCATTTTAATTGGATTCCTGATGTGATAAGCTTGAGCCACATTCTCTCAATTTCATCGGCTCCTTGCATTTCTCATCGGGACTAAATGACTACTGTATTGGCTGACTTTTTTTCCAAGATTAAAATCGTCATTTGAAACTTGCCATCCTTGTGAAGATTTTTTAAAAATAGATCATTCAAAGCTCTTATGGCCACGCAGAAACTCAGGCTTACAGGATTCAGTTCAGCAAGTGTTAACCAGAGACCCAGAAAGCTAGGTCACACCAGAATGCTGAAATTCTAAGTATCCACGATCATCAACAAGTTACCCAATTTTATCGACATTCTTTGTTACATTCTGAACTAATATATCTAAAGTCACTGTTCCCACGGAGGAAACCTGAATTTCAGGTTTGCAATACTAAATTACTTTTTACTTCCAAGAGAGAACGCTGTAAGTGGAGTAAATACTGCATACAGGTCACTGGTTCTCCCAAGCAGGCCATGAAGAAACATTTTTACAACAGTACTCAGGCTTAGCAAAAGACCAAAGAAGATAAAGACATCCTCATTCTTGGAGACCGGTATCACCACGTACCCAAAAGTTCACGTGATCACGCTAGTAGTCCAGAAACTTCCTTTGCATAATAACTCCTTGCACTGACCTCCTCTCCCCACCCCCTCCCACAGAATTAACGGTCTGTCCCCATGTCCCTGGGCGCTTTGTCCATCCCTGGGCTGCAGCTCATTTCCTGTATCTTTGGCCAAGTCTGTCTCCCACCCCTGGACAGGGAGCTCCTTGAAAACCGGTGTCCCGCTCATGGTACTAGGTATTTAACAAATGAGTGAATGATTTAGTTATGAACGAGTGATAAACACAGAAGGCTAAAAACCTAACACTTATATCTGTCAAACTCCCCGGTTTACAAAATATTTCCATAGGCCTTCTATCAGCCTGATTTCGCAGGTGCAGACATGAAGGCTCTGAGACATTAAAGGGAATTCCTCAATCCATCCAGATAGGAAAATGGCAAGATCCAGGACTTCAATTCTGTGCTTTTTCTGGTGAAAACAGATGGCTGCTATTATTTTGTTTTCTAGCAGGGCCTTCCACAATATTTAAAAGACACATTATAGTCCCCAGCCCCCACCCTCAATTCACTCCGTGCTGGAACTCATTTTTCTTCTGATGGGGGGTGGGGGGTAAAAAGCAATAGCAGTTAGACTCTCAAATAATGCCTTGTTAATGCTTCCCTTATTGAAGTGGAAGCTCTTCTCAGGCAGGGGCCATCTCAAATTTACCTCTGCATCCTCTCCCATTGCCTGGAATATTGACTCAGACCTGGGAGAGGGCCAAGAACTATCAATGAATCAACAAGATCCAACCTCGTAACCTTGATCAGGAACTGTGAGCAAAGGGCTCTCTGTAAGATACACTGGCCCAAACATTGAACTCCTGGGTGCAAGCGGCAAGTTCCAATGTTCTAAATGTCAAGGGAACATCGAGTGGCTCCTAGGTTCAGCCAGAGCTCGGAGCCAGCCCCCAGAGGCAGCTACCGTGGTCTGTGGGGCCCTTCCTCTCCCCAGCTCCCCATGCGAAACTCCCTTCATCAAGGTTAACCAGAGAAAGGAGGGGACAGACGGCCTCTCTGGCAGCCAGAAGGGGGCTTGCTTCCCGCAGGACCAGAATGGTGCTCTAGGCGGCAGCGAGAGAGGTGGGTGGACAGGAGATAGTGAGGTCAAGAGGGTATTAAAAAGAAGCCACTCCTGCAGTCCTGGTCATAGGTCTGCCCCCAGACGTCTCAGAAAGGAGCCTTAAAGATGACGATCTTTTTCCCTTCTCCCTAGGGGGAGAGTAGCCTGGCAAATTCCAGGTGGCGAACAGGAGGAGGCCATGTTCAAAGAACAGATTCACGGAGGAAGAGGAGATGGCATGTGTCAGACCTCTGGACGCTGACACAAGAACCAAGGTTCCCTCCTAAACCAAGCGGACTGGAAGCTTGGTCCAGCTGCCAACAACCAGGCCAAGGCATGGAGCCCGTCGGTGGAAGCACCAGTTACCAGTGTCCGTCAAAACAAGCTATTCTTAAGCGTGCCTGGCCCCTGATTCCTGACCCAGCATGCGCACACCCTCTCTTCCTCTCCGTGGTAAACGCTACGACTCCATGCTTCCCGGCTGGCTGGGAAGATGCCTGCCGCCTTGCTCAGATACCCAGGCAGGTGACGGGTAAGATGCTGTTATACAACTTGTGTAAGTTCTGCCCCGACTGCCAGACCTCAGAGTCTCCTGAGAGCCTCTCGGCTGGTGTATCTAAATCAAGCTCTTACCGCTTCCTTGGCACGGGTCTCTTTCCCATTCTCGGTATCAGTAAGCCTGCATCGCTCCAGCTCTCCTGATCACCGAGGCAGGTTACAGCCGGCGTAACACAAGCAAGCCTGCAGTCCAGGAGACCCTAGGATACCGCCGTCCTTGCCAAAGGCTCCTGTTGTTGATCATGATTACGTATTAGCCAAAACGCGCTTGTCGAATCTCCCCAGACTGAGGTCTCCTGAAACCCCAGGGTAGTTTTAACCACTCGATGCCCCCCCCACCCCCCCCACACACACCATGAGATAACCAGGTTAAACATCTCCCTCGGTCAGCTTTCCAAAGCCCTCGTTATACGAGGTAGTGTAGAGAGAGCAGACAATTTGACAAACACCACCGCACTCTTTGGGGCTTAGGAGACACACTAATATCACCAAGGTGGAGGCCAGCTAGACACCTCCCCAAGACGTGGCCTTTAGTTTCCTGCCCACGACCAAAACAGTGGCAGCCGTTGCCAAGGGAGACAAGGTGACCCAGAGGCGTGGGCACAAAATCCGGGGATGGAAATCCATTTTGTCTGGATCCACCCAAGCAACCGGGTTTCCCTAAGAGATTAAAAACAAAATCTACCTTCGTATTCGGCCCTTGCCAAGGCAGGTGGAAGATACTCCACTCCTAACAGAGTCGTGAGAAGGCCAGGTGCAAGTTAGCTTGAACTCTCAGAAACGTCCAAAGGGTTCCTATGCCTCAAGCTGTGGAGAACTTGGGAAGAGGAAAAGGCAGGCCCCTAGCTGAGCTTCCCTAGAGGGCAAACCCCTACCAAGGCAAGAGAAAGCAAGGGCTCTCCTCCAAGCAGTCACCAACCCAAAGACAGAACACCAGCAACCTTACCAACAAAGATCCACAGCCGCCCCCGCCCCAAGCCAACTGTGCTCTAGCATTCAGCAAAGAATGTATTCAGAACTTTCGAAGTAGAGAGCAGCGCGCAGTAGGAAAAGGAGCACATGTGGTCAGAGTCTCAAGTCCACTGGGCCAAACCTTTTCACCTCCCTCCTCCAGTTTTCTCAACTTGAAAAAGGAGATAAATCTGCAGTCTGGCGGCCTTATCTATTTTCCAGGAGTTTCTTTCTTGATCTCATTAAAACCATGTGGAAGTGCTTTGTAAACTATACAGCACTTTACGCAGCTGCTCATTTTATAACTTATGCCTTTCTTTTTTTTTTTTTTCCTGTTTCAAGGCACAAAGCACTCGTCCTCAATGCACCCAGACAGGTAAGAAGGCATGTTTTGCACACCCTTCCCCAGATGTGAGAAGTATGACACTCATTCACCCTACCCCCACCCCCCAACCAACGGAATAAAGAAGAATTCAGAACCAGAGCTGGGCCCAGAATCCAAGGCTCACGACCCCATCACATCACACCACTGCCTCTGAAGTCAATTCTGGCTCCGGATCACAGGCCCAGGGCGCACTTCCCAGACGACACACCACCTTCCCTCCCCTTTATTGACTGGATCCACCCAGTTAAAAAAAAATATATTACTTTGTAAGCCAGCACTCCCACCATATGTGGCATTCATTTCCAGAGGAGGCCCGTTCTGGGTTCCTGTGGACAGATGTTGCTTTGTGCCTGCCTTACACGGCTGGCAGGCCGCATACAGCTGCCCTGAGCAGGTGGCCAAGGATGCAGTCCACTCCTGGCCCAGCAGCAAGGCCCACAATCTCTGCGGGGCTCAGGCCCTGCAGACCCTCTACTCATTCCCCTGCAGCCTGGGACCCCCAGGGACATCCCACCCCGATGCACACACACATGCCCTTGGTGCAGAGTCAGACTTTAAAGGGGGCCCAGAGGGAGAGATAGGAGGCTAAGGTGTCCCCCCCACCCTGACACACACACACACACAAATTCCCAGCCAGGGGCAGCAACACTAAGAAAAAGCCCTGGGGAATGAAGTCACTGACCCCTTCTACTGGCCATCTGTGAGCTCCCGCCTGACCTAGCTAGCGCGATGCGGAGGAGAAAGGAGGTCCAGACAGATGGCAAAGCGCTTTGGGAAGGAGGGCTCTGCAGGAATGCGAGGGCCGATGCGAGGCCCACTTTGGGATGCGTTTTGTTATCTGATCAGCTCTAAACTCGCTCTCTCCATCAGCCCGCAATCTCAGGCTGAAAGCCGGGCAAAAATTCGTCGCGGGAGGGGGAGAAGAGAAGACCCTAACCTCTGCCACTTGTCTCTCATTTGAAAGCGCTGCGCGGTAACTCAAGTGCGTGTGTGCGGAGGGGGCGGGAGACTGGCACAACCGAGTCTAAAAATACTCGATAAAAATGCTAATCCCGAAGGCAAAGAGAGAACGAAGAAGGAATCTGTCAATCACGAGGCTCCCGCTCCTCACCCACAGCCCCAGCTGTACGGACTGCATTCCTGTTGCGGAGGAAAGAAGTGGGGGCACAGGACTGAAGGAAAGAAAGGGAGAGACACCACCACCTCCACGAGCGCGGGCAGAGGGCCGCGGGGGCGGGAGGCGGCGGCGGAGGAGGGGCTCTGGCCCGCGAGGCTGAACAAAGCGGGCCTCAACTTCTAGCCCGCAGCTCCCCGGAGTGGGGGCGGCCAGTTCCAGCAGCACCCCTCTTTCCCGGAGGTGAAAAACGAATGTGAAGTCTGGAAGTGAGAGTGCCCCGCGGAAGCCCCAGGCTCTGAATCTTTGCAAATCCAGAGAAGGTTTTGTTTGGGGTTCCCCCCAGCCTCTTCCGGACCGCGCTCCCACTGCCCCCCCCCTTACACACACACACACACACACACACCCCACCAGACCTCTCACTCCAACCCCACCCGGCCGGCCCCGCCGCGCCAGGGGGCTGGGCGGGCGCACCCCCCGGGTCGCTAGGGCCCCCCCACCTGGGGATGGTGATGCACTTGGTGTTGACGTTCTGCGTGGTGATGGCCTTCTCCAGTTCATCCAGCTGCCCCGTCTTCTTGAGCTTCTTGACCAAACTCTTGACCGCCTTCTCGCACCACTTCTCCTCCTGCCCGTTCTGCTCGCCCTTCTTCCAGCCCAGCAGGCGCTTCACGATCGGGGGGGTGAAGGGCAGGATGGACGACATGGCTGGGGAGGGCGCGCGGGCGGCAAGCGGCGCCCCCGGCGGGGCTGGGCGCGGCGGGGCGCCGGGGGGCGCAGAGGGGAGCTCGGCCTCCCAAACTTCGCCCCAACTCCCGGCGAACTTGCCCGTGCTCCGGGCCGGGCCACGGCGCTGCAGCCAGCGGGGCTCGGCGCGCGGCCCTGAGCCCCGAGCGGCTCCCACGGCGGGAAGGAGGGCGGCGGGAGAAGCAGGCGGGCTGGCGGCCGACAGCGGCGCCGGGTCGGGAAGGCCCCGAACGCGGGGCGGAGGCGGTAGCCGCGAGACTCAGAGTGGCAGAAGAAAGTTTGGGTTTCCGCACGGGGTAGCTGTTTGGGTGCCGCCTCCAGGAAGGAAAGTCCAACCCCCAGCCAAACTTTGCTCGCCTCGCTTGCTTTGATGCGCAGATCCCTCCGCCTCGGCGGCCTCGCCTCCCCGCTCCCCTCCTCCTTCCCGGCTCGCTCGCTCGCTCGCTCGCTGGGCCGGCCCGGGGCGTGCGCCGCGCTCCCGCTCCCGCTCCCTCTCCCGCTCCCGCCCGCTCCCAGTCTGTGTTTCATGCAAATCCGCGTGCAGCCTCCTTTCCAAGCGCTGTCACCGCCCCCTCGCCGCCGGGGCTCCCCGCCTCCTCCCCCGCGCCCCGCCGCCTCCGCCCCCGGGCGCCTTGCCCACCCCCAGCCTCCGGGAGGGCGCCCGGCCTTCCCCCGCCCGGCGCAGAGCACGCCCATGTGGGCGACCCGGGCCGCCGGCGGCCCTGGCTGGTGCGCGCAGGACCCCGCGCGGCCCCGACCTCGAGTCGGGCGGGCGCCGGGAGGAAGTCGTGGGAACCGAGCGGCGAGAGGGGAGGGCCGGGCTCCTGCCGTGGCGTCCACTCTCGGCACCCACACTCAGGAAGCTCGGTTGCAGTGGCGGGCTGGAGAGGGCCAGACTGACGGCGGGCGAGCGCCGTCCGGCCAGAGGCTTGCGGTGCACCCGTGAGGGCACCCGGGTCCGAGGAAGGGCGCACGCAAGGCCGAGGCCCAGGAAGTCGGGGCGCGCTCTTGGATGCGCGCGGGCTGATCCCGGCCAGGTGCTTTGGCGGCGCCAGAGCCCCTGGAGCTGTTTTGTTGTTGGTGGTGGTTTTTTGTTTGTTGTTTTTTTATTCTCTCCTCGGTGAGATCACACCGGCTGAGAGCCCAGAGCCTGTGTGCGAAGGAGAGAGTTGGGATGGGGGGTGCTCTCAGAAGTGAGGATTTGGGGATCCCAGAGACTCCCTGGATAATAGCCGGAGCCACGGGTCCCTTGGGCCTTGTGAATCAAGTCCCGGGCAGAAAATGGGCCTCAAAGACATCCGTTGAGTTCATGAAGGAATGAATGGGGGCGCTTTAGAATTTATCTTGGGGGGAGGGGAGATTACATTACTGGGTGTTTGCAATCTTATGATACAAAAAAATCTTCGACACCCCCAAAACTAGGAGAGAGCTTTGTTTCCAAAGTTGTGAACTCGCAAAAAGTGGGGCAGAGGGCGAGTACTCGGGAGGTTTCCGTATTCAAACTTGGGCTCGGTGGGAAGCAAAGAACCTCCAGGACATTGGGGCGCCTGGGGATTGTCGCCCCACCAGCAGAACTCAGGGCCTTCCACGCGCAAACCCCACAGTTGCTGTCAGGAGTTGTTCCAGACCCTCTGGCCGTTTCTCCTGCTGCCCCTCCCCTGCCAGGCCTCAAGCCCGGTGCTTTCAGCCTTTGTTTGTTTTTAACAGCAGGAAACCCCCCTGGTGAGAAAGACTTTATCCGCTAGCGGGTGGGGAGTTACAAAGCTCTGTGAGGTGTGGCCCAATCCACAAAATCCACCGGGTAGCTGCAGGGGTCCCTGCCTTGGAGAGAACAGGCCCGCCACCTGCCCCGGAGGGCTGTGTTCTTCACATTTCCCTTCTAACTCCCCTGCCGCTTGGCCCTGAGAACCCCTGAACCCGAAGTGGGGCTTTCTCTTTCCTGGCTAGACCTCAGATCACCTGCAGCCCCTGTAGTGTGAGGTTTCACTCCCTTCTTCCCAGCCCTCATCAGAAAAAAAAAAAAAAAAGAGAGAGAGAAAGAAAGGAAAGGAAACAGCAGTCAACATGGATTGATGGCTTTCTTCATTCCAGGTAACCCAAATGCTGTCCTCTGCTTTAATCCTCAGAATGGCCCCCCAGGTAAGATATCCCTGTGCCTCCCGGAGGCACCCAGGGCTTACAATACTTACCCAGGATTCCAAGTGCGGGAGCTGGAATTTGAACCCAGTGCTCTGTGAGGCTGAAGTCCACATTCTTGCCTGTGCATTCGGCTCACTGCTTTCCAGAGTCCTGGCCCACAAAGGTTACATCACTGATAGAGCTCTTTGCAAAACAAAAGTTCTTTACGCAGGTGCACTATTGTGGCCCCGGAAGGAATGTTTGCTTGCCTATTAAATAGGGCTAGAAATAGCTTT
The DNA here is from genome assembly GCA_028534135.1 of Potos flavus. Lineage (NCBI taxonomy): Eukaryota > Metazoa > Chordata > Mammalia > Carnivora > Procyonidae > Potos > Potos flavus. Next base: position 31,853,487 of record CM052896.1, read on the forward strand.
CCTCTCAACTTCATGTGGTGGTTGTGGGAATATCCTGGGAAGAGCTTTGCAAACAGTCAAGGGCTGTGAAGGGACAGAACCACGCCGGGGGGCCCCAGGGTCCATACCACGGAGAGTGGTGTGCAGTTAAGCAAGAACAGATCTGTTAGGCACGCGTCTATGGGATGCCTCTGTGTTGCAGCCCTCCCCTTCATTTCTGGGAAGGCTGAAAAGGACGATGAAGGCCCCTCTCCTCGGAGCTCACAGCCTAGAGAAGCACCAAGGCATGGGAGGCGTGTGCCTGGGAGAAGGGGCCCCTGCAGGCATCATCCCCTAGAAAAACCTGAATTTTAACCTGAATATCAAATCATGCTGATGGGCTGTCGTGAGGCCGTCAGATGAAGTAAGAGGACCTCAGGCTCCCTCAGTGACTTGACCTGACTTTCCACCCTGGCTCCCTTCATTTCATGGAGCCTCTCCTCTCAGCTGTCAGAACGGAGCACACAGTTGTTATTGTGCAGAACAGCAAATCTAGAAAACCATCGAAAGTGCCCTCCTGCGATGCAAGCATCTCATTTCACACAGGCAGAAGCCACGTCTCTTGGAGGTAGGCGATGTGCTCCACGGAGGTCAGGGGCCAAAGAGATCAGAAAATTAAGCGGAGTGGAAGGGCCTGGTGTGGACCTAGCCCTCGACAATCACGGCATGGGAAGAGCCCCTCTTTCAGCCCTCCCATTTTCCCAAGGGGAGGGAATAACTAGTCAGCAGCTAGTTAGCATGGCTGACCCACACTTTCTTACACTTCTTCGCATGCCATCATCCGTGTGACAGGGACAGTTGTGCATGCAGAAAAACAGGGCCGGACTCAAGTGTGAGTCCAGCAAATGCCGTTTCTAGGCTAGTCCTTTCTCCTCTGGGCTCAGTCTCTCCACAAGAAGAGTTGAGGGACTAAGCCCAGTTTCAGCCAAGCGGTGAGAGGGCTGAGGAATGGATTCCTCCCTCCCGGGGCCAAGAGGATCCCGAGTGCTCCTGTGACTCTGAGCAGTGAATGGGTGGACGACTCCGGATGGACAGGAACCCCGTTCTGGCGCCTGGTCTCCCGGGGCCCAGCCAGGCCAGCTTTTGCAGAGGTTGTCCTTGGAAAGGAAACATGAGCCCAGTTAATTTTTCATCACTGTAAGTGCAAAGTTCAAGAGAGGTGGGATGGGGCCCGAGGCAGCGATGCTGTTTCCCTGGGAATAGTCAGTCCTATCAGGAATCGCCTCGCAAATGGACTTGCCAAAGGGTTCTTGTGGATTTGGAGTGGCTCCTCAGTAGAACACTGGGGAGAAACAAACATGACTTCAATTCTGATTATGTTTTTCCATTAACTAAAGGGTGTTTAATCAACAAGTGGCAAATCCAGAAAGAGCTTTAAAATTGTTCCGTCTTCATGTTATGCAGACACGAAGTGACATCTGGTGAAGGGAGGTGACTGGCAGATCTAAGTCAGACTCGAGGCGGGACTGGAAGTCTCTTCGGAGTGGCCTCACCTGAGAGAGCACGTCAGCCTGGGGCTCCGTGCAGCGCCTCACACGTGGGAGGCCGCCCTCTGTACCAAACGGAGCTGGGTTGGATTTCCAGCTGGTTCGACTTCCAGCTCTGTGACTTTGGGCAAGTCCCTTAGCTCTCTGCAGGTCAGTTTCCTCTTCCACAAAATGGAAATAATACCCACACCTACCTCTCAGGGGTGCCGTAAGGAATCCAATAACCCACGAGCTTGCCACAGAGCTCCGCACACAGTAGGGATGTGGTTGGGACTTCCCACAGAGTACTCGGCGCCAGTTAGAACAATGAGTACGGTGCCTGCAAAGCAAAGGGATGGATCTTAAAAACAGTCCCAAGAGCAACTAGGAACACAGAGGATGAGGTTAAGTAACATAACGCTACTTACATAGAAAATGACATCTACACCAAACAACTGTGTCCTTTCTGAAAGATGTCTTAAACAAAAAGATACACATTGAGCCACTTCACACTCACTACTATGGGTATTATTTTTAAAAAGGAACAAAAGAACAAGTGCTGGAGAAGACGGGAAGAAACGAACCCTTGTGTGTTGCTGACGGGAACGTAGATGCCGCAGCCACTGTGGTGAACTGTATGGTGATTCCTAAAAACAAAAAAACAAGTACACACAGAATTACCACTTGATCGAGCAATTCCCCTTCTAGGTTTATACTCAGGGGAAGCAAAAGCAGGGACCCCGACGGCTATTTGTACACTGTTTATAGCAACATTATGCATGAGAACCAGAAGGTGAAAGCAACTCTACTATCTGCTCACAGACGAACGGATGAACAAAATGTGGTATATACATACAACAGAGTATTAGCCTTCACAAGTTTCCAGAACCTCCCAGTGATCATGATATCTCATGGTGGAGAGCACAGCCAAAACTAGTGCACATGTCCCCCCTCGTAGCCACCCCTAGGAACATGTGGCCCCATCGGACAGCGTAGGGAACTGAGGGTCAGGGGACTAATGCCGTTTGTGGGTCTGCTCTACGCTGGGCTCTGAGGCCTGGACCTCAAGGACAGCATCTTGTTTGAAGTTCTCCCAGTTGCCACAAGATAGTTGTCACTGTGGCCACTTCACAGAGCACAGGGACACCTGGAGCTCAGCTGCTCTTACCCATACAGGACCGCTGACCCCGGCCGGCCGGCCCAGCACTGCCCCTTTGTCCCCGGAGCCCCCCGCGGGGTTCCTGGTGTTGATAACAGTGTGCCCCTGGGAGCGGAGCCGGTGGCTAAAGAAGCTGGTGCAGGCGCTAGCCAAGGAAGGTCCTGGAAGGGACCAGGTCCGACTTGGGGAAATTTGGGTCAGGACATTGGACTTAGGGCTAGGAACGGTCACCTGCAGCTGTGTGCACACAGAGGCGTGGGGCCAGGGATGCGAGGGGGGACAGGAAGGGCCTGCAGGCAGGAGCCCAGGGCAGAGTTCACAGAGCTCTTCTGAGTTCTGCAAGAGTTCCTTCCCAGCGTTCAGAAATTGCAGGAGTTGGGGGCCAGGAGAGAATCCTGGTAGGGGAGTGTGTGTGTGAGAGTGTGTGTGTGTGCGTGTGTGTGTGTGATGTCTGCGTCTGCCCATGCCTCTGAGTTCTGTCTTGCTTGGATCACATTATTTCAGAGTCCAGTCTTACACATGTAAGTGAAACAGGTATATGTTTTGTGAGTTTCCTCCCCGAGCCCATGTGTTTCAGCGTTTGCATCTTGTATGTATGTAGGTTTGTAGAGGTCTCTGGGTTTCCCCTTTCCTACTTTCTGGGATAGTAAGAGTCACAAACATAGCCTTGCCTTCAGCCCAGGATCGCCCTCAGTCCAGGGTTCCGTTTACAATGTGAACCTAAAAACTAGCAGTTGTTAAATTGTTGCTTCATTATAATTGCATTCATTTTTAAAAGCACACACACATACACACATACTCACGGACAGCGACCAAAGAGTGTGCCAAAAGGAAAACATAGTTCCATAAAGGCAGTGAGATTGTATGCCTTCAAATTATTTTTAATATAGTGGCAGGCTGTTTTTATATTAAAAATGAATAGCATAAAACAATGAATAGCATATACCATAGCGAAGTTATACCTCAATTTTGTAGAAGATTTAAAAAGAGAGAGAGAAAACAACGTGTAGGATGAAAGGGGATTCAGATGTCTCCAGGGTGAGGATTCTAAGTTCTGGAAAGTGGAAGGGAACCAAGCAGTGGGTCTTCAGACTGTCAGGTCTGAGACAGCTGCGCATGCTCCTGGAGGCCCCCGGGGTCCGGGGGCCTGTCTGTGCTTCTTTGTAGTCACGCCATGGGTACGTGAAAGGAAAAGCAAAGTCCTTACCTCTCAAAACACACACCTAAAACACTCCGCACCTTATATACGACTCAGCATCTGAAAACAAACATCCTGTAGCTGACTCAGACTTTGAAGTTAAATAGAAGTTAAAGAAACAAGGAAAAGCTGTCCCTCTTCCAACAGTTTCAACCTAATCGAAAGGAGGGATAGATGAGCTTGGTAGCGTGCTTGTTACAGAAATCAAATGTTTGCATTGCATGGAAAATCGTCAAGCTTTGTAACGGCATCAGTAACGAAGGCTATCAGCAATGAGAAAGCAGTGAGGTTCTGATCCATGGATGATGCCCCATCCAGGGCATGGATGATGCCTCTGATCCATGGATGATGCCCCATCCAGGGCATGGATGAGTTTGAAAACATATGCTAAGTGAAAGACCGAGTTACAAAAGACCCCATGGTGTATGAATCCCTTTCTATGGAATGGCCAGAATAGGCCGATCCACAGAGACAGAAAGTGGATTACCGGTTGCCCCGGGGGTCCAGGGGAGGGGTGGGGAGGGCCGCAGGGTTTCCTTCTAGGGTAATGACAATGCTCTAAAATCAAGGGAGGTGGCGGTCGCACAACTCTTCGAATATACTAAGCACCCGTGAATTGTTCATTTTGAAATGGGTGGGTTGTAGGATATGCGAATTGTATCTCGAAGATGTTTTTAAAGATAGCAATAAAGGGGGCGCCTGGGTGGCTCAGTCGGCTAAGCGTCTGCCTTTGGCTCAGATCATGATCCCGGGGTCCTGGGATCGAGTCCTACATCGGGCTCCTTGCTCTGTGGGGAGTCAGCTTCTCCCTCTGCCTCTGCCCCTGCTCGTGCTCTTTCTCTCTCAAATAAATAAATAAAATCATTAAGAAAAAGGAAAAAAGATAGCAATAAAAGCTAACACAGATTGAGGTCTTATAAGTGGTAGGCCCTGTTCTAAGCGCTTCACATGGATGATATTAACTCATATAGGTTTTACAACTGCCTGTCGCTGGTGTGATTATCATCCCCTTTCCAGAAGAGGACGCTGAGGCATGGCCAGGGGGCGTCAGTGAGTGGCCTCCCTTAGACAATCCAGGCACCCTGCTAGACAGCCCTGAAAACAAACCACAACCACTAACTAGAAACAACCACCCTACAGTCACCTGCTTTTTCATTGAATATATCACGAACATCTCTCTGTGTCAATAAACATACACTGACTTCATTCTTTTGAGTGACTGAGGAGCCTTCTGTCACTCAGATCCCTTGGAATGTATCACACTCGTTTCCCATGATTGGGCATCTAGGTTGCTCTCAATTTTATCTGGTATGAAGGAAAGTGCGGCTTTAAACATCTGGGGGCCTGTGCCTTGTGTACATGTCTGATTATTTTCTTCGAATAAGTTCCGAGAAGGAGAATTACTACTTTTGATGCCCTTACCAAAGGGCCCCTGCCAAGTTACCGGACTGGCTTACCCTCGACACACCAGCTTTATGAAGTGAGATCACTCCTAAACTGATTCCTTTCTCACTGTCTCACTCAATGCCGGCAGTTCCATTCAAGGGGAACACACTTTGCTGGACCTGTGACTTTTTTGTTTGTTTGTTTTCTTCTGAAATCAACCAATGAGAAGGGGTCTCTGCAGAAGGAAAGACCTCCGGGCGCAGAGAGTTGAGTTTTCAAACTCAAACTTTCAAACTGCCTGCAAAGGTAAGGAATCACAGCTGTCATTGTTGGCAGGTGGCACAAAGACACATTTTTCAGACCTCTTCCCCTGCTCTCCCATAGGGGGTTATGTTCCCCAGAGCCAGATGCTTGCCTCTTTCTTTTTACCGCCTCTGCCTGGGTGATCGTATGCACCCTGGAGTCTTACTTAACCTTAGTGCACTAACTCCCAAATCGAAGTGACTCTGTCTCAAACTGTCACCTGGACATTAGAGACCCTCAGTCATCTCAAGTCAGTGAGCTCATCAGCACCCCCATAAACCTCCCTCTCAGTCCTCCGTCCTCCAAGGGCATCACCAGTGTCTACAGCCGCCCCACCAGCAACCCAGAGACTCCTGCCCTCTCTCAGCCCCGGGGGACAGCCTGTCACCACACACCTGTTGAACGGGCCTCCCTCTCACCCGGCCTCCACCTTCAGGGGCCTCTCGCCGCTCCCCGCCGATCATTACAATAATTTTCTCGTGGCCCCCATTCTCCACTTGCTGCCAGAGTGAGCGTCCCACGACACAAATCTAATCTGCACCCCCCCGCTTCTAAAAGGTGCTTTCAGGGACCTGCTAGCGTCTACGACAGGACTATCCACTGATATATGAGAGCGACAAGGAATCTTACACTGTCCCGAGGCCGTGTTCAAATAAAGGAAAAAGGAACAGGTCCGGTTTGATAACATATTTTATTTCATCTAATATATCCAGGATGTTATCATTTCAACATATAATCATTATAAAAATGTTCTCGATTTTATGTTCTTTTTCATACAAAGTCTATGAAATCTGCATATTTCACACTTCCATCTCACTTTGGACTGGCCACATTTCAAGTGCTCAGTAGCCACGCGTGGCCAGGGGCTGCCCTGTTGGAGAACACAGGTCTAGACAATGGAGTCCACAGTCCTTCATATGGAGTGATGTGACCCGGCCCATGGCGGCCTCTATCCCTCTCCCTGTGCCCCACATCACATCCTCTCTCCAGGAATCACAGATATTCCCGATTCTTTCATGCCACTGTGCCTTTGCTCAGGCCACTCCTTCTTGCCTTCAGGATCCTTTCCATTCCTTCCATCTCCACATCCCACCTCTTCAACTAGATGAACCTCTTCCTCATCCTTGACCTCAACCTTGACTAGGTTCAAGCCCCTCATGAAGCCTTTACTCCTCTGACTCCCCGGGTGGAACTGAGTCTCCACTCAAGCCTGTTCAGACCTCCGTCCTACTACCTAGAACCCGTGAGTCCATTTATTTGTTTATTTAACTGATCCATCACACTAGATTTTAAACCTTAATGTCAAGGACCTTGTCTTGTTTTTCCATCCCCAGCACCCGTGCCTGAGCACACTGAAGGAGCCTAATACATGTTTGGTGGATGAGATCATTAATAATTAGAAAACTGAGGCCCAGAAGGATTAAGTGATGTACTTAAGGTCTCGTGACTAAAACGTGGCCTCCTGACTTACATGGCAGGCTCTCAAACCAGTGCTCATTCTGCCAATGGGCTACGGGCCGTCAGAGAGCCTCTTCTTCGGGGTATGCACGCAAGGATCTACGTGAAGATTGGTTGGAGGTGTCACTTGCTAAAATCCAGGCAACCTGAACCACAATCCTGCTGTCTCTGGCATGGATTCAACTCTAGTTGCATTATATTTTACTGTCCTCAAATAATTACTAGGGAATGACAGGGACCCAAAGAAACACAGGAACAGGGTGCAGGAGGAACCACAAACAAAAAAGTCAGCTGTTGGTCGGGGCTGAGCTGACTCACAGAGGAAGAGGATGGCTTTGATGGAGGTCTCGTTTCCTGGGAGGTGCTCGCTCGGAGCCCAGCTAGCTGGCAGAAGGGACAGCCTGCAGCGCCGGCGGGTGGGGGGCATTGGGCTCTTTCGGTGGACCTGCCCTCTACCCGCAGGCCGGTCACACTTGCAACTTCAGTGTCCTCATCTGTGAAAGGAAGGGATCGGACTGGCCTTGGGTGCCCTAAAGACACGACCCCGGCACCCTCCTTTGCACATCCCATGGCAGACATTGCCAGCGGATTTCGGAGTTCTTTCTTGCCTAGGGATCCTTCTTTACGCTGTGCCTTGGATCTGTCATTCTTCCAGTCAAAGCCTGTTTGCCTTCAAGACTCTTCTAGCTCGGACCTTCTAATTCCACCATAGACACACTCCTCCGGTCTCTGGGGATCCCCCAGCTAGATGCAAATGACTGCGGGAGAGTAATACCTCGCGTTCTTGTCAGCGTTCATCACAACCTCTTCTCGGGGCCTGAACCTGCCCAGGCCACCCAGGAGGCCCAGGAGAGAAGCTAGGGGAGGAGGTGGTGGCGGGAGAGAAGTCCAGCACGCCCCGGGGACGGCAAGACACGCGAGCCCACTTTCTTTTGTGAGCACATCAGGCCTGTCGCCTGAGCGTCCATTGTGGGCACCCCGGTTCAGGGGGCTTTGTAGACAAAATGTGTCACAAGAGAAGCTGACTCCCTGCCCTTGGGGAGCACGCAGTTTAATCTGGGAGCCAGAAAGTAAGAGCACTATTCCCTGTGACTTGAATAGACAGAGTGGGAGCTCATCTGTGTAACTACTGGATGTGCCCCCAAGGGTCCAGGACAACACCGGGCACAAAGTAGTCTCTCAAGAAGTATTTGAATGAATGAATGAAAAATGAATATACACGCACACTAACAAAGAGACGCTCTCCGTCCTGGAAGCTGAGCTGGGCGGGGTGCCACTGAGCTCCCCGCCCCGTTTGCCTCGTTCCCTCCCACATCTCCTTCGGTGGGTCTTCAAGGGAGGCCACGTTACCTTAGCTTGATGTCTGAAGCACACACAAGTCGTCGCTCCCCTTCAAATTCAAACCCCACTTTCTGTGGTTCGGGTGTGTGTTATACACCCATTAAGTGTATTTTTGTTAGCTATTTTTTTTAAGCAGAGAGGGGCCCGTTGTTTGTAGGAATGCGTTATGCAGACAACGCATCAATGGGGGCTGCCTCAGGAGATCTGATAATCCCTTGGTGGAACCCCATCTTGTGGAAAGCTGGGGGTTCCCAGTCTCAAATTCCGGCTTTTCGGTTCAGGGCTAGGAGCTGATCCGTCTGTGGGAAACTTGTCCACAGGGGTCAGTCCAAATCAGGAATCAGTCCTCGCCTGGCCAGATGAGGAAACTCCAAACACAGATAGTAATTATGAAAGGGAATGGTGTGTTTTTATTGCTCTCCCTTCGGACTGGAGCTAAGTAAGCTTGCTGAGCCCATCCACACTCGCGGCTGTGTGTGCACCTGTGCAGGGGGGAGGGGAGGGGAGCACAGGCTCCGCCCACAGTCAAACACAGTGCTGCTCGGCCTCAGTCCTCTTCCCGGAAGCGGTCACGCCTCATCCAACCTAGAAGACGTGTGCTGAGCACCCACTATGCACGAGGCCCCATGGCAGGCTGGGTGACCCAGGAGGAAGAGCTAGTATGTGCTTTGGCAACCGGCAAAGCCACCGCCCCCCTTTCCTGACCCGTTCCCAGCCCAAATTCCCAGCTTCCTTGCCTCCATCCCGGATTCTGCAGTCAGAATCTCTAGAAGGAGTCTATTTTGAGTTCAGCGCACATGGATGGATAGCACTTATTCAGGGTTAGAACTGAACAGTTAGAACTGTTTCTGTTGGAGTTTCATACAAGAAACCTGGATCTCTCCATGGTGTCCCAGGGTCTTCTCCCAGCCCCGTCCTAGTGACAGTCCCTGTGGGAGTGCAGACGTGACCAGACATGTTCTCTAGGCTAAGGACCACACAGTGCAATTACCACAGCCCCTCCAAGCCCCATTCTGTTTGTCCAAAGCAGGGAAGAGGAACAAGGGATCCCCGTGACCACACCGCCCAGGCACTGCCATTCAGAGCCCTGGACAGAAGCCACACACGGTGCCCACGTTCCCTGGGACCAACACCATCATGTCAGGGACTAGATGATCTAGAAGTCAGGGACCAAGCTTCCTTCCTCAGCTCTGCCAGGATTTCCACTGAGACCCTACATTCAAGAGTCCTTTCCAAACACAAACGGTTGCTTTCTGTGGCTCATGATTGACAAGAGCATCATAGAGCTTCCCTGAGAATCACACACTCACCTATACCACGAGGTGATAAACACACCCAAGGGAGTAGGTAGGAAAGCCTTTGGAAAGCTACAGGGTCATGGGTAAACGGCTTCAGCATCTTCTCTCTTGTCCCTGCCCACCCGCCTCCCTGCCTCCTTCACAGCCATAATGAGCACTCCAGGCCAGCCCGCCCAGCTGAGTGATGCGTATCCTCATTTACATGTCAGCTCCTTAAGTCCCTCCCCTGACCCGGGCCCTCCGATGAAAGGTCCAACTCCACAACTTGAACAAATCCAGGTAAAGGTGGGGAAAAGCAGTGTTTTTGCAAAAGGCTAGAGACCAAGGCAAGGCTCCCCTCCTCCATGGGTGCTTCTTCCTCTTTCCTCAGAAGGGCCAGTGGGGAACGATAGAGGCCACAGAAGAGGGAGTCCCAATCCCTGCAGCTCACTCCCTCCTCCCCAGGCACAGCTGGGGTCTCCCTGTGCTCCAGTGGGACCCACTGCCCAGGGGCAAAGTGCTCCCCCCCCCCGCCCCGAGACCTGAGATGGAGGGTAGGATGCCAAGAAAAATAGGTTTGGGATTTCTTTTGACCTGGGTCTAACACTCCACCTCCCCATTCATCTTACCAGGTTAAGACACAGCTCCAGTGTGAACTAATTTCCCCATCTCTGGGCTATGCTATGGCAAATACCTTACTCATGAGTAATGTGGCCGTGTTTGTGCAGAGTTTATTTAGATAAGAAAAACAACCCCAGGCCTCATGGGAGGGACGGCTCAGCACTGCAGAGCCAACTCTGTTTCCTGGGCCTGCCTGGAGTGGCCTTGGAGGGCTCCTGAGAAGCCCGCCAGTCCCCGGACACCTCTGGGTCCTGCCACAGGGAGTAAAGGTGGGGGGAGGAGCGGAGGATGGTGGACAGGAAAGCTGGGAGTTGGATACTAAGTCAGCTCTGTCACTCCACAGTTGTATGGCCTCGGGTGAGACACCTCCCCCTCTGTGCCTGAGTTTCCCCCTCCTTGAAAACGGTGGGTTGGGGCACCTGGGTGGCTCAGTTGGTTGGGCGTCCAACTCTGAGTTTTGGCTCGGGTCATGATCTCAGGGTCGTGGGATTGAGCCCCACATTGGGCTCCATGCTCATCAGGGAGTCTGTTTGTCCCTCTCTCTCTGCCCTCCCCCTTCTCTCTCTCGCTCATAAATAAAATCTTAAAAAAAAAAAAAAAACAGCATGTCCCACAGAATAGTTGAGGGGATTGAGAGACCATGTAAGGGAAAGTACCTTGGAAATTGCAGAGAACAATGCATGGGTTAGTTATTAATTAATGTCTGGCTTAAGGCCGTGTTTTCCGGCAACACACACCTGTGGAGTGGGCACCATGCCGGGAGGGGAAGGCCCGTGTCCAGGTCCCGAATCTGCTGCCCGCTAGTCACATGACCTCAAGTCTCTTCACCTTCCTGAGCCTCTACATTCTCCCCTGTGAAGTGGGGATAGTCGTTTCTAAGTAATCCTCAAAGTTTGAAGGGAAAAACAGACACGAAAGAGGTTTGTGAACCGCAAAATGGTGCCAAGTTATTCAAAAGGTTATTTGTCAGTCGATCCATCAACAAATGCCTCTTGAGCTGAACACTGAGGATCTGGAAGGAAAGCATCCAGCCGGAGAAAGGAAGAAGGCTCCTGCATACCAGGAGTGAATGAAACACACAAAGCAGGGTAAGGGGCAGACTGGCCTGGGCTGTAGGGGGAATCCCTCATCTCCTCCTGGTTGACACAGGCTGATTGTACTTGGAAAACATCGTGAGCAATGCCTTGGCCTGTTACTTGTCCTTAAACTTTTTTTAAAAAGCAGAATCCAATTTTCTTTTTTTTTTTTAAAGATCATATTTATTCATTTGACAGAGAGAGAGAGATCACAAGTAGGCAGAGAGGCAGGCAAAGAGAGAGAGAAGCAGGCTCCCCGTTGAGCAGAGAGCCGGATGCGGGGCTCGATCCCAGGACCCTGAGATCATGACCTGAGCCGAAGGCAGAGGCTTTAACCCACTGAGCCACCCAGGCGCCCCAGAATCCAATTTTCAAGTGAAGAGTGAAACAGAATACAGAGAGTAGGAAAGGACCTTCGCCACAATATATAACAAACGCCTACAAGTCCATAAGAAAAAGATGATTCAATTTTTTAAAAAATTGAACTTGAACAGATCCTATATAAAAGAGAATAGCCAGAGGCCACAAAGCATTTGAAAAGGTTCAACACTGTTAATCCTCAGGAAAATGTGAATTAAAACATAATTCTATACTGCTCTGTTCGGGATGGCTAAGATTTTAAACACTGACCACACCAAGTATTAACAAAAGATATGGATTGACCAGAACTCCCATATATTGCTGGGGGGAATATACATTGGTGCAGCCACCTTGGAAAACCGTTGGACAGCATTAGTTACTGGACGTGTGTAAACATCCCCCAGAAATTCTACGCCTGGTTATATACCCAACAGAAAATGAGTGACTAGGTCCATCAAAAGACATGTGCAAGAATCCTTATATAGTCATGACATCTTCAAACTAGAAATAACCCAAATGCCCATCCTCAGTAGAACGGATGAATTATAGTAGAGTCACACAATATTACACAACAGCAGAGAATGAACTATGCTATACGCAATAATCTTGTAGGTGAATCCTATAGGTGAAGTAAGCCAGATACAAAACAGGAGACACTGTAGATCATTCATGCAAAGGTCAAAGCCAGCAAAACTAACCCATGTCACAGAGGTTAGGCTGGTGGTACTTTGGAGAGGTATTGATGGTGAAGGGGCATGAAGGAGCTTTCTGGAGTCCTGGAAATGTTCCATATTTTAATCCAAGTGGTGGTTACACAGGCATAATCATCTGTAAAATTCTTCAAGATATATGCTAAAGATTTGTGCACTTAATGGAAAACAGCATGGAGTTTCCTCAAAAAATTAAAAATAGAACTGCACTATGATCCAGTAATCACATTACTGGGTATTTACCGAAAAACCATAAAAACCCTAATTCAAAGGATGCACGCACCCCTACGTTTATCACAGCATTATTTATATATATAGAATGGAATATCATTCAGCCACAAAAAAGAATGAAATCTTGCCATTTGCAATGACTTGGTCGGAGCTAAAGAGCATAATCCAAACAAAATAAGTCAGTCAAAGACAAATACCATATGATGTCACTCACATGTGGAATTTAAGAAACAGAACAAACAAGCAAATAAAAAAGAGAGAGAGAGAGAGACAAATCAGGAAAGACTCTGAACTCTAGGGAACAAACTGATGATTACCGGCAGGGAGGTGGGTAAGGGGGAAATAGGGGATGGGGATTAAACAGTACACTTATCACGATGAAAAAAAAAAAGGATTTGTATACTTAATGCAAGTGATACATTCACAACTTACAAAACAGACATGTATGGGGAATGAAAATGGCCCATTCAGGATAAGTAGGACATTGAGAAGTGTTTCTTCCGCTGGGAGGGAGAAACCACCTCGAACAGCTTCACAGAGAAGGGAGGCTTTTCCCCGGACCTTAGAAATAGAGATGGGGGCCGAGTCATTTCCGAGTACAGACTGGACAGTGAGAAAGCACAAGACGGGCTTAGTGAACAGAGAGAAAGAGGCTGGAGAAGAGGACACAGGGCTGGACAGAAGGGACGGGAACGGCTCTTGTGTGGTGGAAAAAGTCCGGACGTGGGTCTGGAGGTCTCAGTGCAAAGCCCAGCCCACTACAGGCAAGTTCTGTGACTTTGGGGATGGTCACCTCACCTCTGAGTCTCATGGCCTCCTTTTGCGAGATGGGACTTGCTGGGAGATAACACACGCAAGCTACCTACTGCGGTGGCCGGCATACGGTCCTCCAGACCCAGGAGGGCCCCCATCGCAATCCCTACATTCGAGAACTCTAAAAGATCCTACGATGGGTTGCTTGCTGTCTCTATCTCAGCTGACGCCTCAAAGCCCTGAAATAATACAATAAGTACGAAGCACACCCCCATCGTAAAGCAAGGGCCTGGGCCATCTGTGTGGGACAAGCTAAGAGATCGTGGAACATTCCGCCAGCACCTCCATGGTAACAAAGAGGGGAATGGAAAGAGAACAGATGTGAGAAGTTCTTTGGAGAGAGGTGAAAGCGTGTCATGTGCGCCCGGGACACACAGGAGAAGGGAGGAGGCTCTTCAAGAGGGGACATTGAGAGATGATTACGTGATCGCAGAGTTGGGGGACCCAGGGACTGGGGATGGGTGACACGTGTCTGCGTCATCAAAGGTGGGAAGCAGGTTGGACAGGCTGGAGCAGGGACAGAGGGGCTGCTCTGGGAGGGAGCGTCGCCCTGTGGGCTGGTCAAGGGCAGCCCAGCTGGGTCTCCTATGAGATCTCCCTACAGATGACATCTGGAAGTGGGGAGGGACTCTAACAGAGCAGTTGTCAGCAGAGAGCTGAGGGCTGGGGGGAGCAGAGGGGAGAGAGGCACCGCCCACAGCAGGGTACTCCGCAAAAGACGCTGGGGCACTAGAACGATACCACCCCAGTCATGGGTGACTTTTCCTGCCCCCCACTTCTGCACCCCATGTCTGCCCTACAGCTGGCCCCAGCAGCGACCGGTGCAGCGGCAGACCCAGAGCCAAGAAAGCCAAGCCATGGCCGTGCCCTTGGCCTCCACTGCTCCGGGGCCACCCTGCAGCAGGCCTGAGCTACAGGAGGGAAAGCTGTAATTAGATCAGAGCTGACATTTTTGATACTAAACTAGACAACATTTTCTATCTCCTGAAGTGAGCCTGTCTTGAAGACTGAAAAGGGCCCAGATAAGCTACAAGAGCTGCCTGAGATTGTATTGCCGAGTGGGAAGAAAGACAGTAGTCTAAAGAGGACGGGAGGATAAAAGGTAAAGTGGACTTCTGCCTGCACGGTGGATCCGGCTGGAGCCCTGGCACGGCTGTGTGTGGGTGAGGGTGCCCGGCACCACCTACTCCTTCCCCTGGACCCCGGGAGGCCCCACTTCCAGCCCAAGAAGTGCCTCCCAGTCCCAGGAAGGCCTTGGCTCCAGGCTGGAGGTCGACAAGGAAGAGACTCCTCTGCACGATGTTGCCTCGGCCTCCAGAATTTACCCTTGCCCCACTGCCTTCTGCTGAGCGTTCCTCCTGTTCCAGCCGAAGCCCGAAACAACGGCTCTGCGAGGGCCCCGGCGCCGGCCTCCAAGCTGCCGTCAGAGGCCATGACCTCACTTCCTCGGCCCTGCTACAGGCTGGGCGGACAGGAGGGCAGCAGCTCCGGTTCCACGAGGGCCTGGCTCGGAGCACTGCACTGAGAGTCCAACACCCGGGCCCTCATTTAAAGCTAAATGCACAGAGGAAATTCCCTAGTCCAGGAGAGTTGGGGTAAGTGCATGTTCCAGGAAGCAAGGAGCTGCCATTTATTGGACGCTTCCTGTATACAGAGCCCTGTAGTAAGCGCTTTCCATGGGCTGCCTTGCACTACCGAGGACAACCGCGTGAGATGAACGTTGTTATTCCCATTTTACAGATGCGAAGGAGGGACGCCCCAGAAGTGAGACGATGTCCCATGTTCTTTCCACAGCATCACACCACTCTGGATATGGTCGCATTCTCACATGCATATGCTCCCCCGGAGTTGTAAATACAGCAGTTTCAAATATTTATTTTTCTGGCACAGAATATTGAATGGAGTACTGCAGTGTGAAGAGCCAAGGGCGGGGGTCGGCCAGCCCGGATTCCACTGCTTGAGAGCTGTGCGCCCACAGAAGCATCGGTTAGCCTTTCTGAACCTGGTTTCCTTACCTGGAATGATGAAGAAGAGTAAGAGCACCTTCTCCATCACCTTGTGAAGATGACACGTGCACAGGGAACACTTAGTCCGGGGCCTGGCCTGTTGTATGTACACTCTCAGTAATCAGGACTCGTGATTACACTTGTCACAACCCAGCGAGGGGATGGGACAGACCAGCGTACCCCATGTGGACAGATGATTAGGACTCTGAGCTCCAAAGCTTAGATGATATCCAAAGTCACCCACGGTCACGAAAATGGCCCTGATCCATGGCCTGTGTCGCCATAGGGGGCCAGCTCCCTCAGGGTCCCCTCTCCCCTCTGGAGGCCTCCCATGGATTTCCGAGCATTTGCCAACACACAGGGAAGGGCACTGAGCCGTGCACACGGATGAAGAAGGATGTGGAGGCGGCCAGTGCTGCCGGCTACCAGACAGCGCTGGCTGTGTGTCCTCCCTGCTCTGTACTCTGGGGACCAGTTTGCAGGAGTGGGGCGAGGTGGCTTCTTGGAATAGACAGGAATTACAGAAGGCCCCCTAGGCAAGAAGATCCCCCCCACTCCTTTGCTCTAAGCCATGCAAGACTCCCTCTGCCCTCCAGATAAAATCCTTAACCTAGTTTCATTTCATGTTACATTTTTTTCCAGCTCCCTCCCAATTTGATTCCTTGAAGGATTCTGTTATGTGTCCCTACCCTCTTCCCTCCAGTCAGGCCCTAAACACACTCACACTTGCACACAGAAGTCTGGTTCCTTTCCCTCCACGCCGACCCTCCTACCCCATTCTTAAGTGGAAACCAGCCCATATCAGAGCATCTGGACAATTGCCACCCCGGACTTTGGGAACAATAGCAAATCCACAAGCCAACAGAGGAACCAGCTCGTTCTGAGTAAAAATAACCTGTCAAATCAATTACAGTGGCAGAACCAATTAGGGTGACCACAGGGGAATAAATATGCAGTGTTTAACTTAATCATCTTTCTGTTCCAATGGCTCTTCGGCAGGGCTGCATGACTAAGGCAAATGACTATTATGTAACTGATATTTTTATTCTTTGCCCCTTCTTTTCTGAGAGACAATCCATTAAATCTCGCTTTGCTTCAAAGTGAGGAAAAAAAAAAAAAAGACAAAGGGGAAAAAAGATTGTCTCTCCACTGGCATGAATGAGAACAAAGTCTAGAGCTTTCTATAGTGAATCCCTACATGTAACATCACTCGTTAGCTATGACCTTAGACAAGTCACCTCCCTTCTGTGACCTCTCATCTGTGAAGGAAGGGATCCAGAATGGTGATCACCAAGGGCCATCCTTACAAAGCTGGGCTTTCTATGACCTAGGACAACTTTGACTCTCGAGTCCTGCATACTTGCCACAATGGCGTCTCACTGATCTTTGAGTCTCCCTGATGGTCCTTGCCCAGGGTCTGTGTGCTCAGGGGCTCAATATATACTTGCTAAATGGAATTAATTGGCTCGTTCTTTATGCCAGCATTTCCTAAGTCTGGAACACTTCCTAGGCACTGGAAGATAAGTAGCCAAGTGGCAGAGAGAAGAATGTCCTCCCTCTGAGGGAGGCTAGGTATGTCTCTGTGAGAAATGCCAGTCTTGGATGACACGGTTAGACGAATGTCACAGGCAGTAGATACTCAGAGAAGAGGGATGTTTCTAACTTTAGGATGGTCATGAAATGCTTCCTAAGATGGTGAAATCTGGGTTGGACCCTGAGTTCCTACACATGAGTTAGATGAAAGACACTTTAGAGGAATCTACAGGAATGACCTCTGCAGAAGTGAGGAGGGAGAGAGCCTGACAGCGGCGAGGATTTCTGTTGGAAAAACAAAGAAAATAAGGTTATCTTGGAACTAGACTATGAAAAACCTCGGAGCTGGGGTGGGGAGGGTGGGTCAGTATCTCGACTCATTGGGAAAGAAAGGTAAGAACATCACCTTCTCCTCTGGCCAGTGGTTGAACTGGCTATTCTGAATAGTGAGAGATGAGCTCTGGTATCAGCCTCTGCAGACAGTCTGGAGGTCTAGAATCTGGCGAAAGGGCCAAAGGCTTGTCATTTTGTTCTGCATATCATACTAAGTCCCTAAATCCACCAAGTGTATACTCACAACATTTCAGGGCTGGAGGAGATTTAAAGATCAATTATTATAGCAGACTCTGTCAATGCCCTGCCCCTACCTCCTCAGCACTCACCCCTGCACGGAAGACTGCTTGCTTCCATACCTAGAGGCATGGGAGGCCAGTGCGGGGCAAAACCTTAAGTGCCCCAGAGCCCATGCCCCTGGAAACAGCCCTCTATTAGGGAGGAATCAGGGTGTGGTGGGTAAATTGTCAGCTTCCTCTCCACTTGGGCAGGAGAACGCTGAGCTAGGCTCTAACTCAGGCTCCCCCGGACCCTAACGGGATTGACCCCCAGTTGCCCACGGTGATGACTGGCTCAACAACACACCTTGCATTGGCTTCCTTCCCTCCTGGCCTCCCTTCCACACCCCTTGACCTGGGATTCCAGGCACCACCTCTCAGATGAATTACATACGTGGGAATCTTTGACTCCAGGTCGGCTTCAGGGAAAACCAAACAAAACAATGAATGAACCGCCCTCATTTTAGAGCTGGGGAAACTGAGGCCCAAGAGGAGGTCATCTGCTCATGAGTCAGGGTGCAAGCCTGGGCCTGCAGGCCCCCAGTCCAGTGCTCAACCCACTAGACCAGACATGTCTTAGATGAGTCCTCCCACCCCTCTGCTTCCCCAACTGAGACTCCCGGAAGTCAGAGGTTAGCAGCAGAAATTCTCCTATTCCTGTTTGCACAGAAAGCAAAAGCCCTCTGCAAAGGGGAAGAGGTGAGAGTCCGAGGCCCCCAGATGTGGCCCCATTATCTTGGAAAGTGTGCTTTTGTCTCTGTGGTAACCAGGGGGGCCACCCCTTTATCTGATTTCAGTAAAGCAGCCACATCCTTTGGCTCCAACTGCTGGGGGTTAAATGGCATGTTTGCAAAACGGAGTAATTAGCCCTTAAAAAACAAGGAGGAGGTGGGTGGTTTTATCCCCCTAGGGAAAGGGACATAAAGCTTGGGGTCTTTCTATAATCAACATCAAAGAATTGTGATATCCACAGAAATGACTTTAAGGAAGGCCAGAGCAATACCATGTGAAGATAGCAACCAGGAAAAGGAATGTAGATGGGTAGAGTGGTGCCTTTTAAAAGCAAGCAAAGACATCTCATAATGGTGAAGCTGTTTATTGTCAGTGAAAGGAATCCAAGGGGACTATCACTGAGGAACAAAGACATTTTCTGTCTCTTTAAATAACTCAAGGCAGCTTGACATCTTAGTCAACAGAAGGAACAAAGATATTGTGTGTTCAGGGAAAGGAAACTCTTTTTCTCTTGAAAAGAAAGCAGATGTTATCACCTAGCGCTGGAGAAGTTTGAAGAAGCTAAGCACAATTTGACATTTTTCCAGGTTCAATAAACACAGCTTTGATGTGCTAACAACCCTAATGAAGGTGGCCAGTTAAATGAGCCAACCTTCAGGCTACAAATAGATTGTTATGACAGTTTGCCATTCTCAGTATGGAATATTGAACTGCAGGCCCCTCGAAGGAATCATTTTGTTTCTGCCTTGCTGTGGGGCATTTGCGAAGGGCTAATGGTAAATTCGTTCATACTTTCACTCAGAAAATTCATTATTCGTATTACATGGTTGAAGAAAAAGGATATATGCAGATAATGGATTAAATTGGTCACACTTGGGGGTGCCTGGGTGACTCAGTCAGTTGAGCCTCTGCCTTTAGCTTAGGTCATGGTCTCGGGGTCCTGGGATCGAGCCTTGCATCGGGCTCCCTGCTCAGCAGGAAGTCTGCTTCTCCCTCCCCCTCTCCCCCATGCTCTCACGGGTGCTCTCTCTCTCTAATAAATAAATGAATAAAATCTTCAAAAAAATAAATTGGTCCCACTTGTAATACGTAAGGGTGAAAAGGTGGCCCAGGGCATCAGTGTTGCAGGCAGGGCAGGGAAGAATCACCCTGGCTGGGGGAGGGAAAGAGAAGATTTCACTGAGTATCTTTTTTTCTGACCCTCATAGGTTTTGAGAAGAATTTGAATAAGAATTTGAATAAATTAGTAGGAAGGTAGCCAAGGCCAAAGCCAAGGTAGCCTGGCTGGGGCAGATGGTAGATGATGTGGATTTGTTGGAGACAAAGCTGGAAAGATAACCCAGGTCCCAATCTGATGTATGCAAAGAAGTCAAAGCTTTTTCCTAAAGGCAATAGGGAGCCAGTGAGTGCTCAGGGTCATGTTGGGGAAGAAAACTGAGCTCAAGATGGTTGCCTACTTACTCCAAAGGGCAGGGTCTCTGGTAGGGTGTGGCTATGATGAGTGGCTTATGAAGTCCATTCACACATACGGCTCATTCTTGGGGTGGAGGGGGGAGAGAAAGGAAAAGACTATGTTATGAAAGATATCAAATTACAAAGTGGAAGAGAAATTTCTCAACTGAATCAGAATTTCTCGAGGACACACTCTCCTTGCTAGGACCTGAGCCTCTAGATGGTATCCAGGTCTGGCACACACTACGGGATCATTTGAGCCGGGGTGAAGATTCTGCTGCGTCTTCATGATAAATCCTTAGACACTTGTCACTTATATAGCTCGTCCACAAAACTTCTGCTTCAAGTTGGACCTCAACCTGTCACTCGATTACTTTTTTTTTTTTCCCAGCTACTCTCCAAAATCTATCAGAGAGAGTAAAACTTCAGCAAGGTCTCTTATAGTTCTGAATTATTGTGGCTTTTCTTCTTCCGCTCCTCTGAGGCCGGACTTTGGAAACGTGTGTGTTTCCGTCAATATTCTATTAAGCAGAAAGCTCGAGTGGCGGATGCAGGATAATGACATTTTCTGGGTAACGGAGGAATCTGCTGATAAAACTCAATTTGTTTCAGTCTTCTTTGTGGCTGCTAGTTATTAAAAAATGTCTGAGTCTTCTTTTTCTGTCCTCCCTTTGTGATTAAATGGATCCTTGCTGAAGAGGGTTCTTATAGGCCACAGGGGAGTAGGATGGCCATCAATAACCACAAGCAGGGGCCAGAGAAGGGGATGGAAAGGAGAAGGACGTGGGTCAACCACTCCCAACCACGTGGCCGCAGGGCACCATGGGAACAGAGGCCAGCTGTCCTCACAGCCCTCATCCCTCCCTTCCTCCCTCCCCAGCAGCGTCCTCCCATCACACAACCCAGCGGAGGAAGCAGGGTCAGAATTATGGCACAATCTCTTCTCTTGCCTCCTGTTTAACTGACTTTCACAAGGGATAGACAGATGTTGGGAGAAATACTGTGAAGGGGATTCATTTTAAATGGCATCTTCTGGGGGTGGGGGACCTTAGGGGTCTCGCACCCAGCACCCCTCCCCCCCCACGGGTCAGATAGTGTATCAGCAAGAATGCCATCCATAAGCCGGGAGAGTTCATTTCTTGTCTCGGCTCTGTTCATTACCTGTGTGGCCTTGGGCAAGTGACTTCTTTCTGGGCCTCACCATCTACCTCTATAGAGTGAGGGGGCTGGGCTATGTTCTGCAGGATCCCTTCCCTGAGGCTGTAAGATTGGGATAATAATGCCTTTCCTGTTCATCTCAAGGAGGCGTGGGGAGATCAAAATTTTAAAAATGATCCAAAGTACTTGGTAAGCTGGACAGCTCTCTGTGATCGGGAGAGGTAAGCCTCTAGAAGAGGCTCCCACAGCAATGAGGAACTTCCTGATGCAAACCAGAGGTTGGTGTGATCAGACTGGAGAGCAGGGGCTGTAGAGAGAACCACAGCCTCGGGCGGGGAGAGGGAAGTAAGGTGGGCAGCCTGGCCTCCCATTGCGTCCCTCCAGGCAAGACTCCCATTTCGCCCGCAGTCCCGGTGCCCAAGAGGACTCATCCCCTCCCTGACCCTTGGCCCGGCTCATGTCCTGGTACACTAGGAGCCCTTCCCCTGTTCCTGGAATTCTTCTGCCTGGCTTCTTAGCACATCTCCGGCCCTGCCCAGGTAAGAAACGGAGCCACCTTCAGGGAGAGGTTCGGTAATGGGTCCCAAGTCCTCTGGCAAGTCAGAGCCCTAACGAGGAGCTGGCCCATAATATTGTAGGACAAGCACAGACTCTGAATGCAGAGGGCTCTGAGTGCTGCTCAGCCAACTCCCTGACCAGCTGTGTGACCACGGGCAAGCTGTGTAACTTCTGTGGATCCCATTTCCAGACAAGTCTGGGAGGAGGCCTTCAGTATGCTTCTCAGGAGGGTCCCGCTGAGCTGTGGCCCCCTTTACCCACAGCAGCGGGCTTCACTGCACCCTGTTATATGGGGCAATGCCAGATGCAGCTGAAGTTGTGAAGGGCACTGTTTTTCAGATGGCTTCCAGCAAAATCCCTGAAGACCCATCCCCTCCCACCGCACCCACCGGCAGCAGACACCGTCTCCACAACGGGGGCCTCACGGAAGTCCACTCTGACCCCCGTACAGCTCCTCTGCGTTCCCCCAGGCTTTGACCTTGATGGGCTTGGGGCAGATCCACAACGCTGGGACCTCAAAGCTCCTCAGAGGTGCAGGGAAGTTTTCGGGAAGTACAACTTGGAGGGAGCCTGGCTTTGGCCAAGAGGGTTGTGGTTTGGTCCCTTGAGCTTGGGGTTTAACTGAATCTTAAGACACATTTGGCATCTGTGTGAAATCTCTGCTCTGTGTCCCCAGCTGCAGGACAATGGGGGCCATTTATAACTTTGCACATGGAATGAGAACATCTGGTTCAAATCACACACACACACACACACACACACGCACACACACACCCCAACAGGAATACATTATAGTAGAGACAATCACTCTAAATCAAATGTATGCCCCTGCCTCTCAATTCATGAGAAACATGAGAATTCATGAGAAACAGTAAATAACACACAATCTCTGTCCAGGAGGAACGGTAGAGATCATCTGATCTACACCTCTCACTTTAAGGTTAGGAGATCTGAGATGGCAAGTCACTGGTCTAAGGTCACACAGCAAGTGAGAGACAGCAGTGAGACCCGGATCCGGTGTCCTAGCTTCTAAGCTAAAGCCTTTCCCCAGCTCTGCACACAGGCTCTACTCCTCCCCTGGGGAGAAGAAAGCAGGCCCTCTACCGTTTTGAGGAGACAGAGGCACCCTCTTCTGCCAAGAGGACAGACAGCTCAGGGTTCCCAGCCAGCCAGTGGCCTTTTATCGCATGCAGCAAGGCCCTCGGTGCAGCCAATCCTGACGCTGCAGCCGAGAGGGGGACCCCCGAGTCATGGAATCTACAGGGCTGCTCCATGACCAGCCAGGCGGGGTCACAAAGCCCAGGGCGCTCAAGGCCTGGAGCAGGAGGACACAGGTGCGTGTGCACGCAGCACGGGGTGGGGGGGCCGGGGAGCAAAGGGGGCTGTGCCTATCTGGCGGGCTGATAGTTTTGCCACCGTCCTGTGCTGCCTCTCCCTCGAGTGTGTGCTTCTGCAGAAAACTTTTCTCTATTTAGTCCTGGATTTCTCTGGTTCTCCCTCTTTTCAGAGTCCCTCCATTCGGGTTCTGCTGCCCAAGGTTCCCAGACAGATTTCCCTTGGAGAGGGGACTGGGCGGAGGTACCGACGCCCCTGCCCCACTGTGCCTCTCTTCTTCATTGGGGATCAGTGTTCTACAGCCTTGGAGGAAGAGAAATAGCCCTTCCTAGCTACCACTTCCCTGTCTCCCGGGAAGACTGCCTCCCCCTGTGACCTTAGCACACCCCTTGGCGAGTAGAGGATTGGATACGGGGTATGAGGGCCACAGAGGGATCAGGGGTAACACCTGCACATTTTACCTGAACAGCTGGAAGGATGAGTTGCATTGGCTGAAATCAGGAAGAGGTAGGTGACACAGGTAGGGGCAGTGACAATCAGAAGGTCCATGTTAGGTATATTTTGTTCCTGGGCCCCGTTGGGACATCCAGCTGGATACATGAACCTGGGGTTCGGAAGGGAGGTCTGATTGCAGCGAGAAATTTGGGAGAAATAGATGATACATAAAGCCACGTGACCTAGGTGTGAGTCTTGTCACTTTGCCCCTGTTCTCTGAAGAGGGGTAACAAGAGAACCTTCCTCATGGGGCTGCTGTGGGGATGAAATGGGATGGTGAGTGTTAGGTGCCCAGCCTGATATTTCGCTATTCCAGATGGGTTCGGGGAGGTCAGGAAGGAAAGGTGACTGCGGGCAGCAGCAGAGCCCTTGGGAAGGGGAGACTACAGATAGATTATTAATGGTACAGCCTAACCCCACCCCCTGGGAGCAGGGTCACCCTCTCTGCAGAGATCAGATCCCCAGGTGTGCTCTGGACCTTGACCCTTTCATCTGGGCTGTCCTACCAATGAGTACTCCATTCAGCCTGCACCCAGCTAGAGGGGGTCTGGATATCCTAGCCCTGTCAAGACAAAACCCAGGCCCTGTTTGCTCCAGCTACACTCTGGTGCTTCCCTTGCTCCTGACTGCCAGGAGCTTTCTGATTCCCTGCCTCGCATGCTCCCACTGGATGTGGGCACAGATCTGGTGCCTTCTACCCCTGCACCGCCCCATTCTGTCCCCGTAGCAATCCTGCTAGCAAAGTCATCTCATCTCATTTCATGGCCTCAAATATTATCTATACCAAGGGCTCCCCAATTTTTCTCAACTCAATCCTTCTCCTGGACTCCAAACTCTTGTATCTAACTGCTATCTCGGTTCCTGTTTCTGCAGAGCATCTAGAAGGATCAGAGAGCCAGAGAGAGATCTGCTAACCTCATTGTTGCCCCTGGAGGGGTCATTTTTATTTTCCTCCTTAGGATGTGAAAGCTGGAAAGGAGCCCAGCAGCCATCTGGTCAACCTCCTCCATTTTTATAGATGAGGAAACAGTCCCAAGAGAGGAAGTGACTTGCCTAAGGTCACATTCAGGATCAAGCATCAGGGTTCCACGTGCTGCCCGGAATGTCAGGAGAGCGGGGCTCAACTCAAACACTCAATCCGACCTCATCCTCCTCCTGTTTGAAATCCTTAAGTGGCTTCCTATTGCTTTGTTACAATAGAGTCGAAATTCCTTAGAAGGACAGATAAGTCCCTGCTACCCCCACCAGCCGCATCTCCTACCACTCCCAGGGTTCCCCCCCCCACCAAATCACTAGAGTGCCCCTGGAAAGGCACTAGTGTCCCTCGACATCTGCAGACCTTCACACAGATTCATCTCTGCCGAAGTTCCTTCCCATGGGCAGCCTTTACTCAATCTTTGTTCCAGCCAAGATGTTCCATCTTTCGAGAAATCTCTAAAAGCCTCCCCTCAATCTAGCCCGGGTCCTCTCTCAGAGTCCCCACAGCACCTTGTCACCACATGGCATCGTGACGTCTGGTTTTTAGCTTCTCTACATATCTAGGTTTGGTAAAGTTCACACCTTAAAGGGCAAAGGAATGATGGGATAAATCGCAAGTGGTGCTGTTTTAGGATTAAAACAGTAAAGACAATGCCCCCCACTCCCCGGCCCTACCAAACTCCAGAGAGGACTTGGGAGCAACAGATTTGGAATCAAGCAGACCCAGGCTCAAATCCCAGCTCAGCCAGCTCTTAGCTGTGAGACCCATGATTCCTTATTTGTAAAACAAGGTCGTAGTCATTAGTTAGGGCCAGGCCTGGAACAGAGCTAGTAGTGGGAGGAACATAATGTGGAACCCAGTGTGTGCTCACCAGAAAAGAAAGAGGCAGGCAGTAGCAAGTGGGAAGACCAGGCTTTGTTTGCAAAGGGTCGGAGTTCCCAAGCCTTCCCTCAAAGTGCCTTTACCTATCTGTGTTCTAGACTCTCTGCCTATTTTGTCCCCTCTGTCTCCACCTGTCAGTCTCTCTACATTACAGCCTTGCTCAC
>CM052896.1:31879308-31896323 GCA_028534135.1 Potos flavus
GTTCCTCCCCACCTCAGGGCCTTTGCACCAGCTGTCTGCTTTGCCAGAGTAGTTTCCCCAGGTGTCTGTACAGCACTCCCTCACCTCTCAAGTTTTTGTTTGAACATTAGCATTTCAGAGAGGCCTCCCAAGAACTCCCTAAAATGGTATCAGCCCTTCCCCCACCACACTGCCTCCTCTCACCACTAAAATATTAGCTCTAGGAGGGCAGGACTGCTTCTGTTTCGTTCTCTGCTATAACCCCAGGGCCCAGAATAATGCCTGGGGCACATAGTAGATGCTCAGTAAATACTGCCTGAATGAATGAAGCCAGAAAAGAATAAAGAGGTCTTTAGTACTATTATCCTAGAGCCAAAGAGCTGAGCCCAGTTTTATCCTGACCCCACTGAGGCCAAGGCCTTAGGCTCTTTGAAGCCATGATCTCACAGAAAAAGCTCCATCCTCTCCTCTCTCTCCGCTCTTCTGAAACCCAGGCTGGAAAATACGGAGCATCGGTTTATCATGGAGGGGATGACTGCATCTTGAACATCGTGCTAATGGCTTGCTAGTGAGAAAATGGGCACTTAGCCTGTCATCAGAATCAAATGGGGTGAGAGAAGCTTCTTCAAAGGCCCAATTTCCTAAAGAGAGGAACAGTCAGTTTGCAAGAAATAGGCCAGTCTGCGACGACCAGCAGGAATGGCAAGCCCAGCCCCCTCCTGTCTGTCTGTCGACCGAATGGAGAAACAGGTTTGGAGCAGGACTGTGTCGCGCTCCTTGGACTTGACTACCAAGCACTCTGGAGCCGCAGCCGGCTGGGAGAATGCCGTTGACCCCTCCAACCAACCGCAAATCCCAGGAGTGAGTCCCTCCGGGATCCTTTTTAAAGCTGATTGTTCCCTAAGTGATAGCGCTTTTTAATCTCTTCCTTTTGAAGATAAAATCTTTTTTCCTTACAAGGAAAGGCTTGCTAAATCTCCCAGGAAAGTGTTGTTTTCCTTTGAAACAAATGATTTGTATTGTATTATAGGTGATTGTTTTTTGGTAACCGATATACTTCACCGCAATGTTTTTTTTTCTAGATAGAAAAGGTAAGCTGGATATACTTTTAATTCCTAAATTTTAAAATGCTTCCCCGCTCTTTTTATTCTCACAAACTTCCACCACCGCTAGCTTTGTCGGGTGTTTTGAAGAATCCAGGTATAGGTCACGCATACCTGAAAGCTAGAAAAATAGAAATGTCCCTGTCCCAGTGTTTACTGTGCCCTTGCCGAACAGAAAGCCAACTGAGGCCCTTCAGGCAGCCAACATCAATACTGGGGTGAGCTGAGGCCAGAGTGCCAGCCAGAGAGTGGGCAGGGAGCCTAGATTTGGTCCTCCAGCAAAAGCTGAGTTAGACCAGCCTGGGACTCTGCCAGGAAGGGGGCCGCCAGCTTCAGGATCCAAGTCTGGAGAGGCTGATGGAGGAAGCAAGCCCAGGAAAGGGAGCTGCTAAATCCATCCAGATGGAGGACTCAAGCTCCTTGCCCCTGTGGGTCTCAGAAGCACAGCCCAGCTAACTTAGAATCAGCAAGAACCCAGGGAGGGCACTGCGCACCTATCAGAGGCCCAGCCCGTGACGACACGGAATCGTGACGCCTCTTGTGAAGACCAGAAGGCAATGTCATTACTATAAACCTGAACGGATTGGTGTCCGTGCTTCTTTGAAAAGCAGCACAGTTAAGGCCCGTATGAGTAGTAATAATACTTTTTTTTTTTTTGTAATAATACTTTCTTGAGCACTTTTTGGTGTAACAAGCATGATTCCACGTGCTTTATATAAATTAGATCACTTGTTCTTTTAAAAAAAAATAATAATACCCATTTTAAAGCTAAGTAAACTGAGGCAGATGGAAAATAGGCGAGTTGCTCCCGGGTGGAGCTGGGCTCTGAAGCCAAGCACTCTGACTTTGTAGTAAGGTTTCTCAACCTTGGCCCAGAACAGGTAATTCAGACACATCTTCGTTGGGGTGCTGCCCTGCGCACTCTAGAACGCTCAGCAGGATCCCTGACCTCTACTTGCCAGATGTTGGTGGCACCCCCAAGCCCACCCTGAGTGTGACGATTCACGGTGTCTTCCGTGCACTGCTGGGCCCTGCCGAACTGGACAGTGCCGGCTGTTACAGGAGATGCATCTGGGGGGGGATCTCAGGGGGGCGGCTCACATCACACCTTCCAAGGGGAGCCTCACAAGGATCCTCGGCTTCTAGTTTTAAAAATCCGATGTAGGGGCACCTGGGTGGCTCAGTGGTTAAAGCCTCTGCCTTCGGCTCAGGTCATGATCTCAGGGTCCTGGGATCGAGCCCCGCATCGGGCTCTCTGCTCAGCGGGGAGCCTGCTTCCCCTTCTCTCTCTGCCTGCCTCTCTGCCTACTTGTGATCTCTCTCTCTGTGTCAAATAAATGAATAAAAAAAAAAAAAAATCTTAAAAATCCGATGTATCGGGTAGGTCATCTACAATCAGTGGGACCCACGGAAACAAACTCGCTCCAAGGCAGCCCGCGGGCCATCTGATAAAGCCGAGTCTTGCTCACGCAATGTGGTGGGGGGGGATGGTGAGGGGTGATCTGGCTGGCTGGCTTCCCAGGACGTTTGCCCGGACAGGCGACCGAAGTATAAAGTGCCGGAGAGCGTGGAAGAGGGGCTAGATTTCTTTGCTGCATTCTGGTCTTGAGTCCCGGGCTCTCTCCTAGTGTTTCTCTGTGAAATCTAACTTGGGGACCTTGCCCTTTCCTGCCTTGTGAGGCCGGTGAGTCTGGCAGTGGCTTTGGTCCAAGTCAGAGCAGGACCGTTCGTCCCTATTTCTAGCATGTTCTTCCTACCACATGCTGCCCTGTGAGGAACGTGTGCCCCCTGTAGGCCTCCCCTCCCTGAGAAGGAATCCACTCCCTCAAACTCCATTTTACTATTTGAAACAGGAGGCTGAGTGGCAGCGGGAAGCTTTCCCAGAGGCACACAGATCGTCAGTAATAGAACAAAGACAAGATCCCAGGTCTCTGGGTCACCCCTTTCCACCTCCTGTTGGTTCGTCACCGAATATTGAAGGCAAGCCCAGAAGCTGACCTTTAGGGATCGAGGCACACATATTTATTGAGGTCCTACTGTGTGCAGGGTGGGGGGAGGAGGGTGGGCAAGAGTCCTGCTGGGAGGTGCAATTTGCAAACTCTGAGCTCAGGGAGATTACAGACTGGTTGGGGGTGGGGGGAGCCAGAAGCTATAATCAATTTTCTACAGATGAAATGAGAAGAGGAAGGAGGGAGGGAGGGAAGGAGGGAAGGAGGGAGGGATGGAGGTGCCACCAGGTGTTGGCAAAAAGGTTCTGGTTCAGAGTCCACAGAGCTCCAAATCCAAACCAGGCTTCAGTGCTTTGCAACACAGGTGGGTCCGGGAAAGCGTCATGACCCCATCTGAGCCCTACTGATCTGAAAGGCCACAGCCTGTCTGGGGGCAAGCCAGCTGGCTAGGCCAGAAGCTGGGGCTGAACTCTGAACTTGAGAGGGAGACTGGCGGTTGTGCGGGCAAGGTTAGCGCTTGAGGGGCTGGAGCCCGGGAGCCAGGGAGGTGGCGCAGGGAAGGTGCGCGGAGGGGGAGCAGCCCGAGGAGGGGGAAGCTGCAGGGTGGCTGAGGAGGAGCAGCTGGGGAGGAAGGAGGAAAGCCGGCGTGTCCTGCCATGAGGACGGAGGAGGACCGCCAGCCGTCAGGAACAAGAGGGCGCTCAGGGCCCCTGCCAGAAGTCAGTAGCAGAAGCTAGAATACAGTGGGCAGAGAGGGGAGTGGGAGGGGAGTTCAGACCCCGCCTTTGAGGAGCTTCCCCGTGGAAGCGAGGAGACGGGGCTGGAGCTTAAGGGAAAGGCACACTCTCACTTTCAAGTTGCTGGCATGTTGACTGACCATCAGAGGAACTGGAAGATGGGGGAAGCCCCAAGACGTTTCCCCACCCGGAGACTGCTTCCTCCGTCGCTAATGGCACTTCCTCGCTACCATACCCGAGCTGTGCGCACCTCTCAGCCCCACCTGCTGTTGCCGGGGGAGGAGGACAATCGGCCACCAAGGAAAGCTGCCCTGGGGCTCTCGGCACCCTGGAGGGAGATCAGATTCAAGGCTCTGTGGGCTCTGAAACCTTTCTGCCAGCCCCTAGCCCGAGGCATCTTAAATCTTCCCAGTGAAGAACCCCTCTTGGCACCTGGGAAAGAGCGCATACCCCAGGGGTCAGGGGTCCAAGGGGAGCACGGAGCAGCCACCACAAGCCTGGGGTTTTTCTGAGGACTCGTGTTTGAGCTTCGAGATCCATGCAATTTTGCCTGCTCCTCTGTGAGGGGCTTGTGTGTCCTAGACTTTAAAAGTGACCTTCCAAATTGCTTACCTACCTTGCCCCTCAAGAAAGATGTGCCTGCCTTGTCCCAGCCAGAGCAGCCTGACCCCTTGACCTCTACCTCCCCACATCTACACACACAAACACACACACACACACACACCCTTACAGTGGAGGAGACTGAGGCTCAGAGAGGGGAGGTCACATGCCGAAGGTCACACAGCAAGTGCAAAAACTAGAATCTAGGTCCATGAACTCCCTATCCAGTGCTCCTCCTGTTGCCAAAGGAATCAGGGATGGCATAGCTTTATTGCGGGGGAGGGAATCTTGGATTTCACATTTGATTTTGGCAGATGAAATGAGAAATGGGTAGCAGGAAGTTTAAGGTAGAAAATAAGTCATTTAATTATCTGGGCTCCACAACTAGGTTCTGATGCTTTTAAGACTTGACACTATTGTTAGAATTAATAGCCACATTCCAGGGACGGTATAATAGACTTTAAGGAGGCCTTTTGGCTCCACATTATCTTCTCTATTCCGGCATTAAAAACTGTAAAAGCCACCTTTCAGTTAAGCATGGCCTTTTCCCCCTAGGTCATTATTATGGGCTGAATATGTACCACCCCCCACAAACTCATATGTTGAAGTACTGACCTTCAGTATCTCAGAATGTGACCTTATTTGGAGATGGGGTCTTGGCAGAAGTGACCAAGCTAAAAATGAGGTCATGGGCAGGACGGGGGAGCTAATCCAGTATGACTGGTATCCCGAAAGGAAGATTTGGACACAGAGATACACAAGGGGGAAGGCCAGATGAAGAAGTACAGGGAAAGCGCGGCCGTCTACAAGCCAAGCACAGAGGCCTGGCACAGATCCTTCCCTCCAGCCCTTAGATCACCTTGACCTCAGACTTCCGACCTCTAGAACTGCGGGACAATACACTTCTGTTGTTTAAGCCACTAGGAAACTAAGACAGTCAGGCTTGTGATCCTCTGGAGGAAAGCATGGCCAGATTCCTTTAGCAGAAAAGTATCATCTCTTAGCAAGGGGAACGTCTGTTTTTGAGCTCAACTTTCTGCTAGATGCCTCACACGCGGCATCTCATTTCCTCTTCACTGGCGAGATAACAACAAAAATGACGTCTCATCTTTAGGGGGCATTTGCTACACATTGTGCTATGTATCAGGCGGTTGTTAATGCTCTACACTGAGTACCCCCTAGCAGGAGATCTGAGGCACTACTGTTTCCATTTTATAGATGAGGACACTGAATCCCACTGAGGTCAAGTGCCTCACCGAGCACACGCAGCTAACAGGAAGTGGGTGATCAGAATTAGAATTCACTTTCCACTCACCTCTCTCTATATTTTCAAGGTGAATGAGCTTCCCTAGGGCTCTCCTCCAGAGTGGATGGAGGGAAGTTGCCCCCCTGGGCACAGCTGGTTAAGGCAGGAAGAGGAGAGAAGAGCCCCTTACGTGGTGCCTGAAACCCTGCACCTCTGACCTCTGGGCAGCCCTCCTTCCTCATCCCCCCTGCAAGTCCACTGGGTTTGGCCCCAGTCGGGGCTGACGTCAGCCTGCTGGAAATTCCTCTGCCCAGTGATCAAGGCTTGCAGAACAAAAGCTCCCACCGCAGGAAAAAACTTCCTGCTCAGCCCCTAGCGAGAGGCTCGGGTTTCAACCACACAGCCGGTGAAGTCATCGGTCGCGGGCCAGAGGCAGAGGGGCTCCCGAGGGCAAGGAGCAGCTGGGCGGAAGGCCTCTGCTCTCTTCCCCTCCAGGCCGCAGGGGCCGGCTCAGTGGGGCCAAGATTCCCCTGCGGCCGGCCGGGGGGCAGGGCTGTGGCCTGGCCTTGTCAAAGCCCTTTCCCGTCTCTGACCTCAGCCACACCTCTCCTCACGACCGTATCCAGATCCTTTTGCCAGTGGGGAAACTAAGCCCCAGAGAAGGGACGTCAGGGGCTCAAAGATATTCAGCACATTAGCTGCAGGTGGGAGCACTTGAACCCGGTCCTCTAATTCTTAACAGGAGCTGAGCACCTTTGGATACTAAGCAAAGGGGGAAAGATGAGGTCTCCAACAAAGACCTGAGTGAAAAGGAGATAAGGCTGGCTCCTCAGCCGGCCACCCTGCCCGCCGTGGTGTGCTGAAGGCTGCGTGGGAGAACATTCGAGCATGGGCGCATCGGATGGCCACCGCGTGTGCCACGCTAACTCCCCGAGGTGGGGCGCACGATCAAGGCAAAGGGAGGAAGCGACTGAAAAAAAAAAAGGACATAAAGCATCTGGAGACATGAAAGACATTGCCATTAACAATAATGTTCCCTCAGAGTCCAGCACCTGCTAGCAAGGCGGCCAGCGCAGCCCAGAGCTCTATCCACATCCGCCAGGCCTCCTGCCCATCCCCTTTCCGTGAAATTTTGTTTCATCTTTGCGACGGCTACGCAACGCTGTGGCCTGGACCCCAGGATCTACCAGTCCCCCTCTCTTTGGGACCTGGATCCCTCCACTGGCCACCTAAGAAGTCCCTGAGGCCTGTCTGTACTGAGCGGCTCTGCCCCACGGTCCCAAGGTGATCGAATAAGGGGTGTGGGCAGATGACTCAAGCTGGGCCCATTAGATTCTCTTTCTTGAGAATTGGGATGTCCTATCAAGGGAGGATCACAAGAGTAAAGTCTGGAAGCAGAGAGAGAGAGAGAGGGACACAGGCAGAGAGGGAGAGAGAATGAATGACTAATGCAACCGGTATGCTCGGGGCAGGAGACTGGGTGGTGGAGTTCTGGGCTGGCTGCTTTCCACTCGGGGGTCCCCACACTTGCCTACGTCCTTAAGAATAATACATTCTGGTTTTGCCTAAGCTGGCTTGGGTTTCTCTCTGTCACTTTGCCTCCAAGGACTCTCCTAAGTAAATTTCATGATGGCAGGGACCCGGTCTCGTTCTCCAGTACATGTCTGGGAACTGGCACATAAAATGTGCTCGGTGTGTATTTGTTGAATGAACGAAAAGCGGAGGCTCAGAGAAGTTAACCGATTAGCACTTAAGTCACACAGGAAGTAACAGCTGGGATGTGAACTGGGGCTTCCAGCCTCAAAGCATGCACTGCCTTTTACCGATGGTTATTATTCTTCTAGTAAGATCACAGGCGGTCAGAGCTGGAGTGGATCTGCAAGGTTAATAAGTCTGACTTTGTTCCACAGATAGGAGATTGGGGCCCAGGGACGGGAAGTGGCAGGTGTCTCGTGAATCACATAAAACCTCCTAACCCCCGAGGAGCCTGCCGAGTGTTGGATCACGGAAGTACTCTTATACCTGCGCTGAATAGTAGCCGCTGGAAAGCCCCAGAGCCCCCTCTCTCCTGAGCCCTTCTCTTTGGGACCCCCGGGCCTCCTGTTACCCACAAGCAAAGCCCCGCAGGGGTTTTCGGGCCCGTGGTCATCACTTGTGCTGCTCTACCTGTTAAATATTGTGAATATCAGCACTATACGCCCCTAGTGCGATCTGAGTTCTGGTCACTATCTCTCCCTTTAAGAGCGCTCTCCCTTCCGTCTCCCATCCCAGCTGAAATCCCACCATTCAGAGACAGTTCATGTATCCACTCATCCTTTCATTCCACAAATATTTACTGATGCCCTTCTGTGCCAGGCTTTCAGTCCCCAGGAGCTCTTGTTCCCCACAACCTAAAACGCAAATATCCACAGGGAGGGAGGAATCTAAAGTCCTTATGGTCCTCCCCATGGCACAGGGATGAGTTGGCAGCAGGCTGGGATTACCCGCTAGGCTGGCTAAGCCACCCGAAAAAGGCCAGTAGCGACAGGGGGACCAAAACGAGAAAGCAAGAATGAGAGAGAAAATACCAAACTAAGCAGCTGTATCTGCAACCTACAAGTAAGGTTCGTGGCCTATCGAAACACCAACTTTTTTTTTTTTTTTTTTGACAGAGAGAGAGAGATCACAAGCAGGCAGAGAGGCAGGCAGAGAGAGAGGGGGAAGCAGGCTCCCCGCTGAGCGGAGAGCCCGATGTAGGGCTCGATCCCAGGACCCTGAGATCATGACCTGAGCCGAAGGCAGAGGCTTTAACCCACTGAGCCACCCAGGCGCCCCGAAACACCAACTTTTTAAAAATATTTTATTTATTTATTTGAGAGCGTGAGCGCGCGCGCGCGTGTGTGTGTGTGTGTGTGTGCACGAGTGGGGGGAGGGACAGAGGAAGAGGGAGAAGCGGACTCCCCGCTGAGCAGGGAGGCTGATGCCTGGACTCCCAGGCTGGAACCCAGGACCCTGAGATCATGACCTGAGCCAAAGGCAGATACTTAACTGAGCCACCCAGGTGCCCCCCAAAGCACCAACTTTTATTTTATGGATTGGTGATGGTATTTTGATTTACTCATCTTGGAGGCAGGTGGCATGGTGAGCATCAGGGCTTGGGGCCATCTAAGACTCTGAATCTGGTCAAGCTGGCAGGCAACTGGGAACAAATGCCACGACCTCAGCTACAGGGTGGGTGCTTGAGTTGGGTGGAAGTTCTAGGAGGAGAGGTGAGGAATCTAAGATGTATTTGGGACTTCCGCATGCCAGACCCCGTCCCAGCTACTTCGCTGTGTGGCATCTCATCACCCCTCAAACCTGACTAAGCCATTCCAGATGGTGTTATTTCATTTTACAGATGGAGAAAGCTGAGATTCAGTATTGCTAAGTAATTTTCACAAGATGACCTCACTAATAATTATCGAAATGGGATTTGCACCCGGATCTGGCATTGGGTAAATATTGAATGATCTTTTGGGTCCAAAGTCCATGCCCTTTCCATTATAATTGAGAGAAAATGATGGGGAAGTCCCTTCCCCACCCCCAGTAATAATAGCTAACAATTCTATAGCGTTTGCTATGTACTAGGTACTGTTCCAAGCATATCTATCTATCTATCTATGATTCATCTAAATCTCATTTGGTAGACCAGAAAGCCAAGGCACAGAGTTGCAGTCACTTGTTGCAGGTGTCAGAAGGGCACATGGTAGATCTAGCATTTAATCCAGCCATCTGGCTCCCAGGTCCCTGCTCTGAACCTTCCTGAAATCTCCTCCCTGCTTCCCTCAGCTCTACCAACACAGTGTTTTGCTCTTTTATTTTGACTAGTTTGAGAAGCGTGTGCTGATACCTTAAAGCTGGTTTGTTTGCATTTTTCTCATTTCTGGTGAAGTTATGTACTTTTCCACATTTTGATCTACCATCTGTACTTCCTGTATAAACTGTCTGTTCATCTCTTTTGCTGCTTTTTGAGTGGAATCTGGGCACGGATTTTAGCTTTTTGTGAAAAAGCAAAATTTAATATATTTTCGATGTATCCGTGGTTTATTTTTTCCAGGCTGTTATTTTGCTCTTCTGATTATCTCGTGTTTTATTCAACAAAAGTCTCCTCCCATTCTTTAACTTGAAAATCTTTTTAGTCTTTGGTAATGGATTCTTTTCCAATGTGATAAACACGGACTTGCAGATTCTTGGGGTTTTTAAATGTTTTTTCAGGGATGCACAAAATCTCATCTGCAATTTATTGTGAAAAATAGTATAAGGTGTAACTCTCCTCTGTATTCATTACGGTTCTCTCCCATTTATTATATAGTAATTCTTTCCCTCACTGCTGGATTACTTGTAGTTTTACTACTTATTGGATTGATTTTGGATCGTTTAATTGCTTCCACTGATTTTCCCCCATTGTTACCATATGGTTTGGATAATTGTCACTTTGTAATATGTCATGAAATCTGGTAGGGTAATTTACTATCATACCCTTTAAAAGGGAAGCTGTAGTCTTTTTAACTATTTAATCTGGTAACTGAACATCACTATTCATTTATCAGGTTCTTATAAAGTATCCCTTGGGAGCCTTAATTGGTGGTGCATTAAAGCTATCTAGAATTCAAGGAAAAGTGTTGGCTTTGCTGTTTGTGATCCTCTCACCTGGAGTGGATGGGCTTTCCATTTATTTTTGCCTTCCTTTAGTTCTCTCAACAGGGTTCTAGAACCTTCTTTGAAGAAATCTTAAGACTTAAAGTAAACTGGTGTTCAGGTATTGAATGTTTGATGTTAAATGGTGTTAAATGAATCTGTGCATTTTCTGTGTATGCAGCACTGGTCCATGGGCCAGAATGGGCGCTCTTGGCACATGGGAGGGTTTCTCGACTTGAAACTGGGGCCTCGGGTTGGAATGTGGCAGCTGCATGGCTGCAGGCAGTGGGAGGAAGGTTCCCTGGGCAATGGGGCTGGGAGTGGGCATACCCTTGCGGCCTAAGGGAGTCCTGCAAGAGGGAGGCACCCACTGGGGAGAGAGAACACGTGACTGCCACAGAGGGCCTGTGCAGGGGTTAGGGGTGGAGAGCAGGAGAACTCTGATCCTGGCCTTGAAGTTAGACTCTTGACGTTAGCTCCAGATGAGATGATTTACACAATCCAGGGGTCCTTCTGAGAGCTCATGGGCTAGAGAGATGACATTCTCAGAATTACTCTTATACTCTTAGCCCAAATGCCCTGCAGTATCCCAAAGATTGTTTCAGGAGAGGGCAGGAGTCTGCAAATGCTCTTGAGTGCCTGCAATACAAACCAAATTCTATGCCCGGAACTCTGTTCTTGCTCTCTCGTGTAGTATTCACTGTAGCCTGATGATGGAAGGGTCATTACACCCACTTTGAGAGGAGGAAGCTAAGCCTGCAAGAGGTTAAGAGCGAAGCCGAAAGGCACACAGCTACTAACTTGTAGACCCTGCAGTTGAACTCAGTGTTGCCTTCAAAATCTGTATGGCTTCCATTCACCATCCTGTGTTTTTCATCACGCAGGGGCTCAGTGAGCAGCTGCGTCACTTGCAAAGGAGTGAAACACGAGCGAATCCTGAGTCTCGGCCAGGTCATACGTTCACGTGCCCTTTTGTCCACTCGCTCGTCCCGTAAGCATTTGTCACGTGTCAGCTGTGCAGGCCATTTCTCCCAGCTGAAGTCACCCACTCCCCAGCTTCACCCAGCAACGACTCTCCCAGCTACGCTTCCCGCCCAGACTTCCTTCCCACTCTTCACACTCGCACAGCCACCTTGCTGTGGGGGCACATAGCAGGCAGTCTCACGTGCACACGTCGGGAGGAACTGCCCATTTCTCCTTCCTCTCCTACACCTGTTGTGTTCCTTCACTGTGAACAAGGCCATCATCCATCTTCCCTCTTGCTCATTCGTATTTCCAATTATTCACCAAGCCTTACCGATTTTCCTCCAAAATGCGGCTCAATGTGTCTTCCTGTGCCTCAGCAACCACCCCGTTGGGCTGAATCCTGCCCAGTTGGTATTAGTCTGCCCCTAGGCTACCTTCCCCGCAGCCTGACTTGCTCCGGCATCCCGTGTGTTTCTGGTAGACCTTTCTGAGCTGTGGCTGGACACCTTCCAAAGCTGAGAAATACAAACCCAAATAGGACTTTTGGGTGGTTCAGTTGGCTAAGCATCTGCCTTTGGCTCAGGTCGTGATCTCAGGGTCCTGGGATCAGGTCCCGCATCAGGCTCCTTGCTCAGCGAGGAGCCTGGTTCTCCCTCTGCCTGCTGCTCCACCTGCTTGTGCTCTGACAAATAAATAAATCTTAAAAACAAAACAAAACAACAAACTGGACTTCTGTGCAACCATGTCAATCCCGTCCAAGGTGAACTGACCCACTATTGCCACCTGCAACCGTGTTTGGGGCCCCACCAACCGACTGAACCAGGGGTGGCCATCTGGCTGACTGGCTGGCTGGCCAGCAACGTGTGAGATGGCATGGGGTAAAAGGCATGTTGGGTCAAGCAGATTCCCTTGAGAGAATGTGAACAAAGAAATATTGAGAGCGTGGAGAAGTCAGCAGTGGAAACAGACCGAAAAGTCATGAAACAGAGCTGGTACTGAGAGAAACCACTCTTCGGCTCTTGGGCAAGGCAGAGCAAAGCGTGCATGAGAAGAGGAAGTGGGTCAGCACAGAGAGGAGGACGGAGTGACACCCCTCCCCACCCCCCCCACTTGGGGGCCATGAAAAGGAAGCTGCACCTCATAAATGGGATTCTTGACCATGGAATACTTTTAGCTCTAGGAAGAACCCTCCACATTGTCCTTATTTTCTTGTTTTGCTACAGACCAGCAAAGATCACAGTGGGATACTGGGGGTCCCCCAGTCTGGCTCACATCAAACAAACCCTCTTTCAGACGGGGGGGGGGGGCGAGAGAGAGAGAGAGAGAGGCGGCGGAAGTCTTGCAGAACTAGAGAAACAGCCTCAGATCTTCCCTCTGGGGAATCCAGACAATAGCGGCAGCTGCCTTCTTTCCACTGAGATCTCACCGCACGTGGCGACGCACGGAAGCTCCATTTCAATATTTAGACTTCGGTGCTGTGGAAGTCCACGGTGTTTGTTATGCCGGGGGCTGGTGTTTGGAGAGGAACATTGTCTCCACGGCCCTGCCTGGTGCTCACAGGTTGTCCCATTGTCTCTCGAAGGCCCGCCGGCGTGAGATCACAGGCCTGTTCCTGCAGGCACTCTTTCCGATAAGGCCCCAGGAGGTTGAGGTTGATCTAATTCCCTACTGGAAGGTGGTTCCCTGACTCTGGGGGTCAAGTGCCAAGACCGGCCCCCGAGACTGTCGGTGTCTAGAGAAGGGGTTCACAAGCATGGGCTCTGGAGTCAGACCTCTGGGATTTGTAAACTCGCTCCATCCCTTACCGGCCGTCTGAACGTGGGTAAGTCAGTCTCTCTGTGCCTCAGTCTCCTTATCTGCAAAATGGGGAGAGTAATAATATCTACTTCACTGAGTTTTATCATGACTAAAGAAATGTATTAGGTTGACCTCTATGAAATTGTCACTTTGATTGTCTTAAGCTGGCTTATCCTAATATAATTGTGACTAAGGCATAATAACTGCTTAATAAATGCTAGTTAAAACTGTGAGAAATTATATGAACATTTATGATTATTTCAGCCCTTCTCCGACAGTGGGCAGTGGCCATTTTTGACCAGGCCTCCCCCAGACAGGTAGAAAGAAGCAGGGGGTTCTGAGGCCCACTTTTGGGCTGCAGGCCCCAGGAGACTGTGGCTTTTCCTTTAGTGCTAGGTCTGGCTCTGCCCTACTTGGCTGTGGTTCTTCCCCTCCGAGCTTCTTCCTCTGACAAAAGTCATGACATTGGAGCTCATAAAACCCCTTCTAGCTCTAATTACCTGATTCTGAGCGTTCTCAGAGCATAGCAGCCTCCCTCCCCCTCTCAATTCTGAGCTCTTTGCCCCCTACACTTGTTTGCCACTTGCAAATTAACAGCGCTAGGACCTAGCTTCCCATTTGCCACTGGGTTGTGTCTAGCTAGACTGTGGTGGCCTCCGTAGCCTGTGACAACAGCTCAGGGTTATAGCTCCTTTGGTTGTCCAAAGAACTGCGTAGGCCACCTCCAGCTTTACTATAAGAAATACAGGCTTTCTCACTTCACCTTCCCAAATGATAACGGAGACTATCCCTTCTTCACCAGTCTGTACGTCAGGCGTTGTTCTAGGTGCTCATAGGTATTAAGCCCCTGAAACCCTCACAACAGCTCCATAAAGTGGGTACTGTGATCCCTGTCTTACTGCTGGGGAAACCGAGGGACAAAATATCTCACCCAAGGTCACGTGGCCAGCAAGTGGCAGAACTGGGATTTGGACCAGCGTGCATGTTCTCGGCCACAAACTCTGCTCTCACGGTAGTCCCTAGAAATTTTTTACCTGTTCCACATACCCCTCTCACTGTCACTTGCCACCTGATGCAACAGTCTGGCTCCAGAATCTTGTTCCACTTGGTGACTCATTTCTAGCCAGTCACACCCTTAAAGTTTTGAGAGGTGCAGTGTGCAGTGGGCTCGCCCTCACAGGCGCCACCCTTGATCTTTCTGAAGTGTTAGCAAAGGATGTCTCATTCATACCCTCCTCTCACTTCACCTTTAGACCGTGATTTCCTGAGAGAGAGCTGCATTCAATTGTCACTCAGTAGCCATTTTGTAATTTTAGCATCGTTTGCTATCTGAAGAGCTGGAAATCTTCACAAACACCAAGTCCTGTCTTTTTTTTTTTTTTTCCTTCAGCTTATGTCTCCCCTCTAGCATTTTAACTCTAAGGAGCAAGGAACAAGGCAACACCTTTCAGAGTGTGGGTGGAAGTCACCTCAGCCCAATTACCCAGCTCATTTGCCTGTAACTGCAGGTACAGTGTTGCTAAACTTTCTCCAACTACAAATCAAGAATCCCTCCTTCCTCCAATTTCCAAGAATGTGCTCCTCGCTTGCCCTTAAGCCCCCACCAGTAGCCTTCTCAAGGTCCTCCCATCTCCGTCCAGCTGGTCGCTCAATTCCAAAAACACAAATTTTGGGTTTTTGTTTGATGGCCCCGGCCCACTTCCAGGCACCGAAACCGTTATTAGTTACCTACTGCCTTGTAACAAGTTACCCCAAAACTGATCTGCTTTAACAGAAGCCACTTACTATCTCCCATGGTTTCTGAAGGTCAGGAGTCTGGAGGTGCTTAGTTAGGTGGCGCAGGGTCTTCGATGGAGGTTGGGTCTATTTATTATCTAGGCCTGCAGACATTAAGATTCGTGGTCATGAAGATGGGGGATTCACTCCTAATATGGCATCTTTCCTATGGCTGTTGGCTAAAGGCTTGATTCCTCACTGGTGTTTGTTAGTAGACCACGGTTCCTTGGCACGTGGGCCTTTCCATAGGGCTCCTTGGTATGGCATCTGGCTTCGCCCAAGACAAGTGATTCTAAAGAGAGCGACCAAGATGGAAGCCACAGTGGCTTTTTATTGTCTAGTCTCTGAATTCACACACGGCCACGTCCTCATTATTCTGTCAGCCATACAGACCAATCCAAATACACAAAGACTAGCAAGGACATGGACACCAGTTAAATGAGGATCAGTGGGGCCTTCTTGGAGACTGGCTACCAATGGTTTTATAATGCTAAAACATTGAATGCATTCCCCTAAGATCTAGAATAGGACATGGATGTGTATGTCCACTATATCTATTCAGCCCTGTAGTGGAGTTTCAACCCAATACAATAAGGCAAGAAAAAGAAATAAAATGCATTCGGATTGGGAAGGAAGAAGTAAAATTGTTAATTTGCAGATGACACAATCATTTGGGTAGAAAATTATAAGGAATCCACAAAAAAGCGACTAGAACAAGTAAGTGAATTTAGGAAATTCACAGAATACAAGGTTAATGTTTTTTATAATCAATTATATTTTTATATATTAGCACTGAGTAATAGGGAATTAAAATTAAAAAAGAAAACCAAAACTATGGCTTAATGGAAAGAGAAGCATGTATTTGCAGCTGAGTAGTTTTGTCAGCCTGCTTCCTGCTCATAGAATGTGAGGAGTCCAAATGGCCTCTTTTCATTTTGTACTATCTCTGTCTCTTTCAGCCTAAACAGGCAGTATTTCTGCTGACATATTCTTTTCAAACTTCGTATGTCATCAAAAATAAGAAATCCTTAGGGATAAATTTGACAAAGATGTGCAAGACTTATAAACTGAAAACTAGATAGCATTGCTGAGAGAAATTCAAGGTGACTTAAATAAATGGAGATTATTTTTGTGGATCAGAACACTCAATATTATTGAAGTGTCAGTTCTCTCAAAGTTGATCTATAGACACAATGCTATTCCAGTCAAACCATAGCAGGCTTTTTTGTAGGAAATGGTAAGTCAACTCTAAAGACCTATAATCGCCCAAACAATTTTGTAAAAGAAGAAAAAAGATGTTGAAATTACAACAATCAATTTCTAAATCAACAAAGTTAGAGTAATCAACACAATTTGGTATTGGTGTCAAGAATAAAGAGTCCAGGAATAGACCCACATATATAAGTCAACTGATATTGTTAACGGTCTTGAGGTATAATTCATTTGTCACATAACCCACCTGTTAAAGAGTACATCTCATTGGTTTTTAGTATAGTCACAGATCTGCAAACATCACCACAATCTAATTCTAGAATATGCTCATCTCCCTCCCCCACAGAAATCCCATACATATTAGCTGTCACTCCCCATTCCCCTCCACCACCACTCAATGCCCAGCCCTAAGCAACCACTAATCTACCTTCTGTTCCTATAGATTTGCTTATTCTGGACACTAGATATAAATGGAATCATACAATATGTGGTCTTTTGTGACTGAATTCTTTCACTTAGCATAACGTTGTTAAGGTTCATCCATGTTGGAGCATGTATCAATACTTCCTTTTTATTGCCAAATCATGCTCTATTTGCAAAGATACACCGCATTGCATTTATCCTTTTATCACTAATGGACATTTGGGTTGTTGACACTTTGGGGAATAACGCTGCTATTATCATTCACGTACAAATCTGTGGGGGGTGTGTGTCTTCATTTCTCTCGGGTATATATCTGGGAAGGGAGTTGTTGGCTCATATGGTAACTCTGTCTAACCTTCTGAGGAACTGCCAGATGGCTTTCCAGGGCAGCTGCGTCATTGTGCCTCCCCACCAGCATGCAAGGGAGTTCTGCTTTCTCACCAACACTTGTTATTGTCCATCTTTTTTTCCTGCAGCCATCCTAGTCACTGTGTGTGTTTGTCATATATATTTTTTTCTCTCACCACACAAACTATGTGGAGAGATCTATATGTGTGTGTATGCATGTATA
>CM052896.1:31896823-32001857 GCA_028534135.1 Potos flavus
CCATATAGTCCAGCTATCTATATCCATTTCTAGGTGCTTACCCAAGAGAAACAAGAACATGTCCACAAAAAGGCATGTATATGAATGTTCATAAAATATTACACACGAGTATAACTATCATGAAGTCTATTTCAGAAGTGGTTAATGAGGTCATTCTAAATAACATTATTTATTAGGCATTCATGCTTTGATGGACCCTTAGCTTAACATGGCCGTTTTCTTCAATCTATGATTGCTAGCTGAAACTCACAGAATACACTGAATTATAATTTGAGCAAAACCAATACAACTACACTAAGAGAAATCAAAATGAAATGGAAAATTCAAGCACGATCCACTTTTTCTTTGACAAATCAACTCATTTATTTTTCCTCCTTCCCATCTGGTACTTGTCTGCATGCATAAAACATTTCTCCATAGTTGTAAAACTCCAGTTTTAGATTTGGCTTTTGAAAAACAATTGTAATACTATAAACTATTTTCCATATTGCTACTTAGTCTTCATAATGACTTTTAAATGACCGTGTTGTTTACTTTGTGGGTCTACTGCTCTTTAAAATAGCCCCTATTGCTGGACATCTATAGGTTTTTAAAAAATATCCTACTGGAAAAAATGTAGTTAATATCTTCATGTATAAAACATTTTCTTTCTTTCTTTTTTTTTTTCTTTTTGGATTACTCTTTGGGATAAATTCCTAGAAGAGGGATTATTGGATCAAAACATATGAACATTTCCATAGCTCTCAAAATATACCGCTAAATGGATTTCCATTCATTCATTCACCAAACATTTATTGAGCACTTTCTTCTTGCCAGACATTGACTAAGTATTAGGATTACAATGGTGAGGAAGAATATGTAGTCTGTATTCATAAGTCTTACTTTCTAGCTGGGGAGACAGACTCAATCAGGTCATTACACAGACGGATAAAATTATAGCCACACTAAGCATTACTAAGGAGACAGGCATGGGTCTGCAAAAGCATTTCATGGTGGAACCCTACATTGGCTGGTGGTTAACGGAAGGATTTCCTAAGGAAAAAGTGATTGAGCTAAGGACTTAGGGATGACTAGGAGCTAATTAAACCAAAGGGGAGGAAAGAATAGCATTCTGGAGAGAGAGAACGGCACGTACGAATGGGTTTTGGCAGAGTTAAGAAGACCACAATAAGCTGGAGCTCAAAAAGCTGGGGGTGCCAGGGGCAAGACCCAGGCAGGGCCTGTGGGTCATGCGAAGGGCGTTGGTCTTTATTCTGAGAGCAGTGGGACCCTCTTGAACTGGGTATGTGCTTCAAAATACTTGCTCTGGCTGCAGTCCGTGATAGGAGGGAGTTTGAGCAGGGAGATGGGGTACCAATGGGCAGCTGCTGCAGTGGTCCCGATGGAAGACGGTAGTTGCTTAGATGAAGAGAGTAGGAATAGAAATGGAGAGAAGTGGGCACAAGTAGGAAATATCGAGGAGGTAAAATTGACAAAACTTAGTTGTAGATCTGATTTAAGACGTGTGGGGGAAGAGGAAGGAAAAGGAAATAAGAACAATGGCTAGATTTCTGGTGTGAGGAACAGGGTGAAAGTGGTGCTGATCACAGACACATGGAACAATGAAAGTGGACCAGAACAGGGGTAGGGAATTGTACGTAAGGAGTTCAAGGTGTCTTTGAGATAGGCAAGAGGAGCTGTCAATTGGTGGTTGGACCATGGGTCTGAAAGCCAGACCAGAATTTGGGTCCAAGCCATGAACTTGTGAATTGGCCACGTACAGATAGGGACTAAAGCCACAAGTGTGGAGGAGCTTGTCAAAGGAGAAACACTGAGGGTGAATGGGATCTAGACCAAGTGAGTGAGG
The DNA here is from genome assembly GCA_028534135.1 of Potos flavus. Lineage (NCBI taxonomy): Eukaryota > Metazoa > Chordata > Mammalia > Carnivora > Procyonidae > Potos > Potos flavus. Next base: position 31,898,670 of record CM052896.1, read on the forward strand.
AACTCCCACTTTCATGGCCAGGTGGAGGAAGACAACTGGCCAAGAAGACTGAAAGAGATATGGGAGGACATGATGTCACAGAAGCCAAGGGAAAAGTATTACAGGAAGAAGAGAGGGGTCATTAGTGTCAAGTGCTGCTGGGAAGTCCCAGAAAATGGATTCGGAGCAATGGTGGACCTTGGCAAAACTTTTAATGATGGTGACAAGCAGAAGGGAGAAATGGCTAGGACATAAGGACAGGAGGATGGCATGTCCATACACCCCCTTCCAGAAGGGTTGCTGAGACAGGGATGTAGGAGGACAGCTGGACGAAGTGGAGTCAGAGCTTGAGGGAGGGTTTCTGGTTTTGTATTTCTTTCCAGAAAGGAAGACTTATGTGTATGTTGAATGCTGATGGGAGAACTCGGGTTGAGAGCAAGCAGGTAAATGTCAAGAGAAAAGTGATCATCCATAACCTAGTCCCTGAGTAGGTGACGGGGTGGGGGGTGGGGGTTAAGATCTGAAACACTGGTGGAAGGATTGGCTTTGGGCAGGAGAAGGAACACCTCCTTTCCTGTAACAGGGCTATACCCATTTATACAACCTCCAAGGAGGACTTAGAAGAGTCCAGCATTTGATTTAATGCTCTGCTGCTGTGGTCTTGAAATTATTAATAATTTAACAAGAGACCCCACATTTTCAGTTTATACCAGGCCTGCAGATCACATAGCTCATCCTGCTTCCAACAATATCAGAGCTATTACTTCTGCCCAGACCCCAGAATGGAATACAATCATCTAAACCCTTCTGTTATGGCTGTTCACTTCATAGGTGGAAACGTGCATTTCGGTTGTTTTAATTTGCATTTCTTTGACTACTGGCCAGGTTGACTATTTCCTCATGCCTGTTTACTAACCAAATTCCTTTCTGTGTGAACCGGCCTGTGTCCTTTGCCCATTTATGGTGTTTTTGAATGCCATAAAACGGTTTCCTATGTGGGAATGAAGCACAAATTTATTGAAATGTATGAAGAGTTTGCAACAGAAAGAGTATGGGGATCCAAGAAGGAAGGCCCAGGCCAGGGGAGCCCTGGGAAGAAAAGGTCCTCCCTGTCGATGCGATCCCACTGGCATGTGTCCATGGCAGTCTTTTGACCAAGCACCTTCACATCCAGACATTCCTTCGGTCCCCTGTCTGAATGTGGAAACTCACCACGCTGTGCTTTGCCTGGGCTGTTCTTCCTGCCTGGAGTGCCCTTTTCCCCCTAACTTCCCCACCACTAGACTCACTGTGTTCTATCCATCTTGCTATTCAAACATACCTATATCCCATTTTACTGTAATTATTTGTCTTCTGTTTCCCCTTCTGGGCCATGAGCTACAGATGATCTCTCCTCCCCACGATGCCTCGCATAGTATCTGCACACACCAGGTGCTCAACTTCTGTGGGCGAGTGAATGAAATCAATTGATGAATGGTTTGTATACGAAGCTCTCCCGACCGATTGCTTCTCCTCCCCAATTCTCTCACCCTTGACCACATCTGAGCAGCATGTCCCGCCTGGGACACCAATTTTAAGGACTGAAGAGCAAGGCCCCCAGCTAGCAAGGGAACGAGGACACTGTCATCAGATACTTGAAAGATGGCTGGTTTCTCATCATGGTAGAGGGGCAGGTGGGTGGGACACTGGAAACTGCATATGCTCAAATCTAGCTGTCACTAGCTGTGTAATCAGGGCAAATGGCTTAACCCCCCCAGTCTCTGTATCCATTGAAAGGGACTGGCTTATTTTACAGGGTGCTAGGAGAATGAAATGAGATGAACTATGAAAGAGCACATAGCCCAGCACTTGGGGTAGGGTAAGGGCTCATTCGTCCAGAGCTGATTTGGAAAACTGCCCTGTAGATATCTCTACAGTGAAACCAGTGGGTGGGAGACACAAGAAAAAAAGATTCTAGCTACAACTTTCCAACAGTCAAGGCTGGCCAAAGATAGGAAGGGCTTGTTGGAAGAGAGAAGCTCCCTGTCAGTAGAGATACGAACATAAAGACAGATATTGTAAGGGGGATTCAGGCATCGTGTTGCAAATTGGACTAAGTCATCTTTAGGTGCCATCCAACCTTGAGGAGCTTGGATTCTGTGACTGGTACTGGAAAGTCCGCCATAGTAAACATCGATTGGGTACCCTCAGACGTCTATTCTCCCACTTCTTTCTAAAAGAAAGCCTATAGCCTCCTTACCAAGTCAATCAGTTCATTTTATTCTCCAGTCACAGAAACTGGTTCGGAAATAGGCATTTCAAGCCAAGAAAATATGAAGAGGTGTTTGCTTGAGGCTCTGGAGAAGCAGTGTACTCTCTCATCTAAGAGCTACCAAATAAAGAGAAAGAGAGAGAACATGAACAAGAGAGAGGGAGAAAGAGTGAGAGAGAGAGGGAGAGCGACAATTAGTCTTAGCATAGGGTTGTCAGATGAAATACAGGACACTCTGTGATATCTGAATTTCAGGTAAACAACAAATAATTTTTTAGTTAAATATGTCCTAAATATTGCATGAGACATACTCATACTAAAGGAAAGTATTCATTGTTAATCTGAAACTTAACTAGACATCCTGTCATTTTTTCCTGGTAATTCTGACAACCCAATGATTCCGAGGAGGACAGAAAAGAGAGACCAGAAAGAACCTGGATTCCTGGTGACATCACTGAGACACTGGATCAAGCCTTGCCTGAAGCCCACACTTGAAATCTTCAGGTACACAAACAAATAAATTTTCTTTATTGTTCAACCAGATCTGAGACTAGTTTCAGTCCTCAGGACCTTCCTTGTCCTAATGTTTATCAAAAGCTCAAAGTTTTGATCTTATCGGGATACAGATCTTGTTAGGAGAAGGCTTGCTTGGCACTCTTAGTCTGGCTCCCCTACTCAGGAACTTCTGCAGGGCTCTATCCCTTCCTGTGATGTTAATTTTATGTGTCAACTTGACAGGCCCATGGGGTGCCCAGATATTTGGTTAAATATTATTCTGGGTGTGTCTGTGTGGGTGTTTCCAGATGAGATGAACATTTGAATCAATAGACTAAATAAAGCAGATTACACTCCCCAACGTGAGTGGACCTCATCCAATCCACTCTCTAGGCCTGAATAGAACAAAAGGGCAGAGTAAATGAGAATTTGCTGTCTGTGCTTGCTATTGAGCTGGTGATTGGTCTCCTCCTGCCTTCAGATTTGGATACAGACTGGAGCTCACATCAGTGGCTCTTCCGGTTCTTGGGCTTTTGGACTCACACTGAAACTATCCCATAAGCTCTCCTGGGTCTCCAGCTTGCTGCCTGCACATCACAGGACTTCTTAGCTTCCATAACCAGGTGAGCCAATTCCTTATTATATATATATATAATACTGTGTCTGTGTGTGTGCGCATATGCACACACACACACACGCACGTATATATCTCCTGTTAATTCATATACACGCACACACACACATTTCCTATGAATCCTGTTCCTTTGGAGAACCCAGACTAATACACTCCTCTACTCAGACAAGCATCCCTGCAGACACTCGCTAGGCTAACTCTGTCTTTATTTTTAGAATGAGACCTTTACGAGAAGCACAGTTTTGTCTTCGGCTTCCTTTCCCCCCACCCGAGGCGGTCTGAGCTGAGGCCAGCTCCCTCCGAGAAGTCATTACCACCCGGTGGGTGCTGCAGCCTCAGCCCTGAACACAGACCGGCCAGTGTCTGCTTGGCTCCGGAGCAGTGAGGAGCTGCCTCAGGACCGACAGAAAACTGACCGGCTTGTTTTGCTTTGGGACCAGAAGAAACCGGCTCCTTTTAATTCTCAATGGCCAAGCTTGGAAATCGAGCTTGCCAGAAGAGAGGAAGGGGGCAGAAAAGCAGTCCTTTGGGGGAGGCTCTGGCCGGGACATTCAAAAGGCAGGATTTTGCTGGAAACTGTGCTGCCTAGCCAAGACCAGGTGGAAAGATCAATTTGGGCTTTATGAATTAGTCCCTTCATTTTTCTGGGTCTGCTTTTCCTCATCTGTAAAACAGCTGGGGCCATCAGGCTGCATCATGTATATGTCAGGGCCCAGGGCCCAACAAAATGATACGGGGTCCCAGTTGGGACCTTGGCCTTGGGCCTGAGGCGGGCTGGGTCAAGGGCAGGGGGAACAAGCCAGGTGTGAAGCAGGCGCAAGTACAAGAATAATGGCCACAACTTTGAAATCAGCATGACTTGTGATAACGGGCTGGGCACAACTATGCTGCCTTCAACAGCCCCGTGACCCACCTCCCTCCATGTCAGACCTTACTTTGCCCGGCTCCTAACGCTCAACTCCATTTACACCCCCCACAGATCTTGTGTTTGGTATCAAGGCACGTTGGTTGCAATACCTTGCATCCTCCAAGGATGCTGACCGAGATCTGCTCTTTAGCCCTTCCTGCTTTGGTCCTCCTCAGGTAAGATACCCCCACCCTGAAGGATTAGTTAGGTATTGCTGCTGTGAAAACCAGACCCAAACACATCATGGGTGAACAGAAAAGAGGTTAATTTCTATCTAGGGCACTTCTAGCCTGGGTCCAGATGTGGTCAATGTGGAGATATCCTTGTCCGCGAAGTCAGAGACAGCCGCTGATGGTGGCCGTGCCATCTTTAAAATGGCTTCCAAAGTCATGCCGGGGGATCTGACAGTTGACCAACAGGAAGAGTGTGGCAGGCCTTATTGGTCAGGCCTGGAGAGAGCACTCCTCTGTCACTTTTCATTGATCAGAACCATGTTGCCTGGCCTCACCCAGCTCCAAGGATGGACTCTAGCTGGGAGCCCAGGAAGAGGAGGCAGTGGGCTCGGTGAACCGCAAGCCAGTCTCTGCCAAGCCCGACTTCAGCCCACTGGCATCTCTGGCAGCCTGGGCTCACGGCCCACCTTGACTCAGATGCTGGGCCCAGCCTAGGGTTCCTGAAACTCCTCTGACTGGAAATGGGAGTGGTTTGAGATTTTCAGGAGTGTCATTTCTATCTTGGATGGATTTAAGGGGAAGGGTGTGGAGCAGTGAGCCAGGCAGGGGTGTGGCACCACGGCCCTCACCATGGTCACAAATCGCCACCATGAACCACATGCCCCCCAGGCCTATGGACTCTCTCTCCCTGCACAGGGAGGACAGTGGTGGGGACAAGCTGGCTGGTGAGCTCCCCAGAAGGAAGTTTTTCTCGGTCCCACAGCTCTGACATTTCCTGGGAAGCCCGTGTGTGTGTGTGTGTGAAGATCACCGCACGAAATAATTATTATCCTCATGTGACAGGTGAGAAAACCGAGGCTCAGAGAAACTGTGATTTTTTTCTAGGTGCAAATCGTAAGCCAGGGTTTGCAAACAGGTCATCGGGCTCCATATTCCAAGCTTCTTTCCCTATGGCATGCTCTTTCCCTCCTTCCGTCTCCCCCGTGTCCTTCCGTCTAACCAAATGCCACCTCCCCATGAAGCCAACTGCTCCTGTCTCAGAATGCCCGTTGTCCCTCATGTGTGTCTCTTTGGACTCGGCCTTGTGACGGGATCCTTTCGTGTATTTTGTTCTCTTGTAAGCCTCTTGAGGGCAGAGACCATGCCAAATTCCCCTCGGAACCCCTCCCTCTTGAAAGCAACCCACATACACTTATCCGTCCAGTGAATGAATACTTTAGTCAGAGAATTCTTGAATTCGGTTAAATGGAAAATCTAAGCCAACCATGAAAGAAAGATCAAAGGACAGTTTATAGTAAACGACACACACTCGCTCCTGTATTTTTTCTTCACACCCTGTTCCCTTCTCTCATCTCCTGGTTTTCCCGGGCCGCCTTCCATCAGGCGTGGCTCATTCACTCTGGCTAGAGAATTTCCTACCATTCTGTTTATTATTACTAGTAGTAGCAGTAGTACTATTACTATGAATAGCCGCAATTTACAGAGCCTCTGAATGGTCCATGAATGAAGGGCCTGTGTAGCCCCTAGGCCCAAGCGCAGGTCCCGCTTTCTATAGGTTCTTTTTACATTTTTTTAAGATTTATTTATTTATTTGAGAGAGAGAGAGAGAGCAGGAGGAAGGGCAGGGGGAGAGGGAGACAAGCAGACTCCCTGCTGAGCAGGGAACCCCACGCAGGGCTCCATCCCAGGACCCTGAGCCGAAATCAAGAGTCAGACATTTAACGGACTGAGCCACCTAGGCGCCCCTCCCTGCATACATTCAATATGCATTTTGTGGATAAATGAATAAACTTGTTTGGTGCCCAGGTGTTGGGTCAGAGTCTCGTAATTTATTACCTTTAATTATCAAAGCCACCTAGCAAGGAAATTACTCTAAGCGTTATTTTATAGATAAGGAAACTGAGGCACAGGGAGGCTAAGTAATTTGCCCAAGGTCACACAGGTAAAATGCCACGGAGCCCAGGTGCTAGCCAGGGCCCGTCGGACCTGAGGGTCCACCTTCGTGTTATTCGATCCCATTGCCTCCTGGGGCCCTTAGACTACTGCATCCCACTCTCTTTCCTTCCCTTACCTACTCACTCGGGAAGGACTTCTGGACTTGTAATCGTACTGGGTGATGCCGCAGAGGGAGGACCAGGGCTCACGGTGCAGCCGTCAAGACCGATGGCAAAAAAGTGGATGTCCGGTTGGATGCCCACTTTAAAGTATGGTAAGCGCCATGAGGGGAAAGAGGAGAATGCTAGGAGGGACTTTCTTAGCTCGGATGGCGGGGAAAACCTCTCTGAAGCTTCGACTTGATGGACGAGGCATAGCAAGGAGCTAGCTTCTTGGTGAAGAGAGGGTGTTCCGGGCAGTGGGAACAGTAGTGGGGTAGGCTCTGAGGCAGGAAAATGGTGGGCACGGAGAGAAACAGAGAGAAGGCCAGTGGTACGGAGGCTCATGGATGCAGACAAGCTGTAAGCAGCAGATGGTGGCAGGGCCGCTGGGCAAGGAACGGAGTACCATGGCAGACCCCGGAAGAGTTTTAAGCAAGAGAACCACTGCACAGTGAGTAGACCGGGTAGAGACCAGAGTAGAAAAGGGAAGGAGGCCATTGCAATAGTCCAACAAAGAGAACAAGGTGGTTTGAACCGGGGAGAGAAAGTGAAGGTGCAGAGGGGGGCTCCCTTTGCAACCTTTGATGGAACCTTTGCAGAGAAGTCGGATTTCCATGTGTGGCTGGGGCCTGGGCTCAATCCAGTCCACACGGACAGGAGGGGGCCTGGACTAGGCTTTCCAAGACTTCTGGGGAAGAGACTCCAGTTTATCCCATCAAGCCAAAGCAGTTGAGTTTGTATCTAGAGCATGTGTGATAGAAGGATACTCAAGTGAAGGCTGGTTCTGCCTGTGAGGGTGTGATCATTACAGAGTAAGAGCATGGCCCTGGGCTGGGGAAGGCCACCGTGTGCCATCAGAGGGAAAGACAGGTCAGCCATCTGGCCTCAGAATGAGCCAGACCAGGATAAAATGTTGGAAGGAGTTAAAAAAAAAAAAAAAAAAAAAAATACCCTGGCCCTTGGGGGGGTGAGGAGTGGGGTCCAGAAACCCAGGCAGAGTGGCCATGTGTCAGAAAGTGGGCAGTGCCTGCAATGTGGAGATAGGCAGTGAGTGAGGGGACAGAAAGCCCAGCCTTGGGGACACTGGCTGAACAGGGTTAAGATGGTGCAAAATGGAACCTACAGAATTAGAAATCTTTTCATGATTCACTGTCCAACTTGAGGAACATGTAGGGTTATTTTCTTCTCTACTTTCTTTCCCATAAATTCCCCAGTGGATCCCCCAAATGCCAGTTATATTTGGGAGAGGACTAGTGAGAGATGCCTTCATTTAATTTTGAGGTTTGGCCAAATCCACTGGATTTGCCCAGCTGTTGGGGAGATCGACTTTCTGTGGCTTGGTAGGCTTTGGGTTCCTGTTTAGTGAAAACAGTGGGAGTTCTTCAATCAATGTCTGCCCTCAGCCTCCCTCTCTACTCCTTACCCCTACACTGCTCCTGACTCTGGCTGCACCCACAACTCCAGCTCTGGGTGCAATACATTCTCCCTGCCCCCCAGGGCCAGAGAAGAGGCCTGGACACCTAGCACGCACTGGGAGTCCTCCCTGGCTGAGAAGGCAGGCCCCCACTAGCCCCCGCCCTCCCCCCTGTGGAAGCCAGGCCCTCTGAGCAAACCTGTGATGGGGCCACATATTTCCCTCTCTTTTTAAAAATAAGCACTCCCTGTGGCTCCCGTTGGCCCTCACCCTGGCGAGGTGAGTCCCTTCCAAAAATCTATGTCAGAGCATCCTTTGTAACACTGGGGGAAGAGAGCCGGCGGAAAAAAAAAAAGGCTTCTATTTATCCGGATGTTTGACATCCAGAGAAGGAATATTATTGTTTCTCCAGTCAAATACTGGGGCTCCACTGAAAAATATTTTCAGTCCGCCAGACTGAAGTCCAGTGTCTTTGTGAACCGTCGCCAACACTCGCAGGCCCGGGGCGTCGGAGCCCCGTCCGTCCCTCCCAGGCCGCCACACTCCTGTCGGGTGCTCTGAGTGTGACCTAGCTGGTCCTGCTCATGGAGGCGGCCGCTGGGCCATTCTCGATCCTACTGGTCTAGGGTTAGGGAGTTCTCTCCCTGCCATGACAGGCCCAGCATCTTGGGCACCGCCCAGGTAGCAGTGGAGTTAGGCCGAGGAACCGCTGTGACCTAGAGGTCACAGAAGTGATGCGGCTGAAATCTTACCACCAGCCAGTATCCTCCAGGTGCGGAAGCCTGCCTGGGATAGGGCGCGCAGAGCCCACCTAGTCCCTCCCTCTACCTCTCTACGTTAAAAACATCATTTTGCGGTGGGGGAGGCGTTTGCTTTTTTTTAATACTACAACAGTGACACACAGACACTAAAACAAATTTGGAAAATATGGCACGCAAAAGTAAAAAATGAAAATCACCCAATCTCCCATGTCCCGGAGAGAATAACTGTGTCCATTTCATCTTATATCATTTAAGCATGAGTTTTATGAATGACGTATATCTTTTTAAAAACACTAAAATGATTGCTTTTTCATAAGTAACTTGCTTTCTTCACCTAGTAGTATACCGTGACTATCTCTCCATTTTGTTAAATACTTCTCTAACGCATTAACACCTACATGGTATTTTATTCGATGGAGGCCTTGCAATTTTTTAGGCAATCCTCAATTAATGGCTATTAGGTCGTTTCCATTCTTTTGCGACTATAAACAACACCACAATGAACATCTGTTGAGGCTAACTCTCTGGTTATTTGTTACCTATGATTACACCTCTGATTATTTGTTCAGACTGAGGATCAGAGCTGCCGTATTTTTAGTGGGCATTCTCCCTTACCTGGAAACAGATCTAGCTTACTCGATGTACCTAACTCTACTTGTCAGGGGCGGAATTCACACCCAGGGCTGTCTGGCTCCAAATCTAGATCTCCAAATGGCCATTCCCCTTGTTCTGTTAGGTTGATGCTTTGGAATGACGGGGAACATGGTAGGACCAGTGACTTCCATGAGCACGATCCACTGACGCACTTCATTAGCTGTGAAATGAGCTCCCTGGTCAGAAGCAATGCCGTGTGAAATGCCACGACAGTACATAAGATCTTCTGTAAGCCCATGGATGGTGATGTGGGCAGAAGCACTGGGGACGGGGAAAACAAATCTATATCCAGGATAACCACCTACTCCAGTTAAAAGATAAATAAGTGCTTCCAAAATGTAAGTGGTCCAATGTGATCGACCCGCCAGCAGGTATTTGGCTGGTGTCTCCGGAGAGTGGTGCCACATTGGGAGCTCCGGGCTGGTCTCTGCTGTTGGTAGGTAGGGTGGGTATTCAACAGTGACTGTAGCCAGACTGGTCTTGGTGAGTAGAAGTCCATGTGGCTGGGGCCCGGCAAAAACTACATCCGTGCTGTCATGGCTGCTTTGTGTATGAGCCCAATGACATACACAGAGTGGGTCATCTCGTTGACCAAATTACTAAGATCACGCTGTGTTGAGATCATTCTTTCATGAGCATTCACATGGGACACAAAGACCTTCACCTCTGAGACCATTTGGAGAGCTCCTTGTCATCAAATTTCCAATAGTGTTCTTCCAAATCTCCGACCAAACCATTAGCCATGTCCATGAAGGAACATACTCGAAAGTTCTCACACTGGGAGGATTTGCCTCCACCACTGTCCTCGGGGGGGCATCCCTGAGTGCAGCCATGGGGCTGGAGAGCTACTACTCGATGTCGCTCACCCATGGATCTCTCTCCACCAGCCTTCAGATGTGGGATTCCTAAAGAACTCCCCAACCACAATTATAATGCTGTAGAACTCTTTTATAGAAAGCGACCATATCCCTCAGATTTGTATCTGGGAATAGCCACTCAATGATGCATACATCGGGTTACTTTCTCAGCCTTGTCTTGGTGGTCCAGGGGCACAGACCATGTCTACTGACCCCCTTACCTAAGAGTGAGTTCTTTTTCCATCCGGGGATGTTCCCCCAAGGGTGACAGGGACAAATCTACTTCCCTGTCCCGGTAGTACCCGGTTCCCAACACCCAGAGCACTTAGCACAGAGCACTTGGTTCAGAGCCAAGGTTCCTCATGTGTCTCGCCCAAGCCATACAGAGTCAGGTATGCAAATCAAGCCCTATAAGTAGAAAAGGCCACAACCCCAACTCCACTAACCTCAGGGTACTGGGTTGTTTTAGTTAGCTTGGCTGAGGAAGTTGTCAGAATATATCACATTGTCTCAGTTCTAAGCACAAATCCCATGCACCCTTAACTTTAACGGTTCTGAAATGGGTATGTCTTAGAGTCAAAGTTTACATTTCCTGGAGGCTGCCCCTCTCCACACAAAACAAAACAAAGATACTTATTTATATCAGTGGTGTATCTCTCAGTCAGGGTCATTCTTGACACTGAGGTATTAGGCAAAATGACAGCCAACCCCCAGAGATGGGTGAAATTACCTAAGGAGACAGGTGGAGGGGGAGGAAGAGATGTAGGAGATGAAATAAAAGATTATTAGTATTCCTGTAATATCAGGTAACAATTACTGAATGCTTGCTGTGTGTGAGGCACTGTATGTACATTAGTAACTTCAGTTCCGACAATAACCTTGTGAGATAGACACTGCTACCATCAGCAGCAACCCCATTTTTCGGGTGAGGAAACTGAAGAAAGTTGCCCAGAGCCTACAGCTAGTTAGTGGTAGAGGTGGGATCTCAACTCAAGCAGTTCTGGCTCCAGAGACCTTTCTCTTAATGTCTATACCACGTCCATCTCGGGAGTAGGCACTTAATCAGACATTTGCCGGGTTAAGCTCAAAAAGCACCAGCCTGGACACCCAGGATTTATCCAGAGGAGTTCTTAGCTGCAAGCAACAGAAACTGACTTCTCTCTTTAAGAAGGAAAGGGATTTGTTGAGAGGCTATCGGTCTAGGAATCGACGAACAGCAGTTGCTAAGTCCATGAGCAGAAATGTTGAGAACGTGTCAACCCCTGGTCATTCTCAGCACAGTGAAAAGAGGGACATCTGGACGTTTATATGTCCTGATATGACGCCAAAATAATGAACTTGAATCTGGTTAAGCCTCTAATATAACTACCAGTTTCCAAGAAATGCAGAGGCCAGAGGAAATATTAAACAAAACTATGAGACAGCAATCGGCCAAGACCAGAGGCTGAAAATTCTCTTAAAAATTGACCCTAATTCCTCAGGAAACAAGAGACACAAAACCAAAAAAAAAAAAAAAAAAAAAAAAGGAAGGAAAACTTTTATAAATGGAAAGACACTTGGGGGCATGTTAGCCAAATCCAACAGGTGGGTATTGTTTAGATTCTGATTTGAATAAACCGACCATAGAAATACTTTTTTTTTTAGACGATCAGGGAAAATTGAACATGGTCTGGATATTAGATAGTAAAGAATCAGTCGGTGGTATTGGGTGGCATAGTGGTAGTGTGGCTGAATGTGTGGTTTTAAGTTTATATCTGTTGGAGATACATTCTAAAGTACTTAGGAGTGAAACGATAGGTCTGGAAGTTGCTTTAAAATAAATTATGTAGAATCATCACCTTCAAAGAGCAGGGGCACATTTCCTTAATTCTTTCATTGTGGGCTGTGTCTAAGGATTTCCTTCCAAAGAGTCCAGTACAGAAAGGGGGGAAACAGGTAACTCAACAGTAAAGAAACCTAATGAATACCACGTCAGCAGGTGATCAAGGCCAACATCAACCACGATGAATCATGTTGATGGTACGTACACTCAATACAGCGTGATGAAAGTCGCACTTGACCTCTGTGATTTTCCTCCCGCCAACCCATAACCCTCGTATAATCATGAGAAAAACAGTAGACAAATTCCAACAAGGGGGGCTTCTTACAACAGAGCTGACCAGTGCTCCGCAAAACTGTCAAGGTCATCAAAAACAAGGGAAGTCTGTGAAAGAAAAACTGTTTCTCACCTCACAACACCTCTGATACCAAAGGTGTGGATTTTCCACATGAAGCAATTTTCCAATGTTCTACGGATGCCGACGACCGGCTGCCTTACAATTTACAATTTAGTTCCATTCTGACACTAACTACCCAGAGTTAATGTAGATGCCACAGGTTAAGGGCTCGGCCCACCAAACTGCCCGCACTTCACTCACCAGTCACAAGGAGAGGGTGTCCGTGCTGCCCACGCTTCTGCCTGACTTGGCTACCAGTTGAGGGTTCCCACTATCTCCTCAGGTTTGATAATTTGCTATCACAGCTCACAGCACTTAGGGAAACACACTCACGGGGGCATGAGGAAGGGTATTGTAAGGAGAACAGAGGAACAGCCAGATGAAGAGGTACACGGAATAAAATCCAGAAGGATCCTAAGGCACCAGTACTTGGGTCCCTCCCACACCCACATCCCAGCGCATGCATGTGTTTACCAACCTGGAAGCTCCCTGAACTCCATAGTTTGGGGATTTTTTTTTTTTTTTTTTTAAGATTTTATTTATTTATTTGAGAGAGAGAGGGAGCAAGAGAGCACACGAGAGGAGAGAAGGTCAGAGAGAGCGGCAGACTCCCCGCGGAGCTGGGAGCCCGATGTGTGACTCGATCCCGGGACTCTGGAATCACGACCTGAGCCGAAGGCAGTCGCTTAACCAACTGAGCCACCCAGGCGCCCCAGTTTGGGGATTTTTATGGAGGTTGAAGCAGTTAGGCATGATCCGTTAGTAGGTCCATCTCCATCCAGCCCCTCTCCTTGCCCCAGAGGATGGGGGTAGGGAGGGAGCGAAATTCCTACCCTCTGATCTCGGCTTGGTCTTTCTGGCAACCAGCTCTCATCCCCAAGCTAGTTAGGGGCCCCCAGCCACAGTCATCTGGGCTGCATACAAAGGCACTCATCACTCAGGACTGCTCCGAGGGTCTTAAAGCTCTTGTATCAGGAACCATAGACGAAAGCTAAATATTATAGCAGAAGGGGTTTCGATCACTCAGAAATGTGTAAGGGTTTTTTAGGTGGGGCCTGCCTCACCAATGTCCTCAGCCCCGCCTTGGCCTCGGGGCACTCGATCTTACTGCAACTGCGCCAAGCCCTGTGGCCACCGAGAATATCCTTGTCTCCTCTTTCTTTGTGTAACCAGCTTGAGTATCAACTGGGACAGGTGTATCTAACTGGTCACACCTTGTTCACATTATCTCAAGGGAGGCTGGGATTGTGGGTTACTGGCCTTTCCGGCTTCTGGGATGGGAGGTAGGCTTGTCCTGCAAGCAAGATTCAGCATGGAGGACTTCCCCAATAGAGAGAGGGGTTCCCTCACTGCCTCGAGACACTGGGCTGTGACAGTCAGGGGCTTCTCCTTCTGGTCCATCCATGCCCCTGAGCTTAACACCCAGCCACGCTCCCGGGAGGCATTCATTCAAAAGTGAGTGAATGAGAAGAGGTAGTTGTAAAAATGTTCTTGCCTCTTCGGGAGAAGGTGGTAAGATCCTAGGGTTGTGAAACCAGGGTTCTAGCCCAGACCTTGCATGCTACTGGCTGTGTGCTTTTTAGGGAGTCACTCTCCCTCTCTGAGCCTACCTTCCTTCCTTCTATAATGAGGGAGGTGGACCTCATGGCCTTCTTGCGAATCCATTCTTCAGCCTAGGTCAAAGACACGGTCTGGACAAAGAGTCCAGCTCATGGCTGACCTGGTGACTCCTGTGAGGACCCAGCCCTCTTTACTGCTGAGGGAGGAGGCAGGCATCTGCCACAGACTGGTAATGTGACCTTCAGAAGGGCCTTGAAGATACGGAGGACCCTTTCCAACCCTGTTTCCCCGTCTGTAAGATGGGGGCGTGGAGGGCTGGTGACCCATCCCCAGGGACTTTCCCTGCTGCAGGCATCTGTCATTACGGAGCCCACCTGTGAAGGCCTCCGTCCCAGACGTCCTGGCTCAGGGACATCTGGCGAGAAAGCCCTAGAAGAAGAGCCGGGTCACAGAGCTGTTTGCTCAGGATCTAGGGTCTGAGGTGGGCCCCAACCGACACAGGGACTGGCTCTGTGGAAACGCAAGAAAGCCGGCGTGGATGACACCTGCTGCCTCTCCAGAGGGAGGGAGCCTCTGAGAGAGGAGCGAATCTGGGAACATAAATCAAATGAGGTGTAAAATTGTTCCGAGCCACGCTTCGTAAAGCTGCTGCAACATGTCGTTAATAGCAGCCCCAGAGCTGGGGACACGCGGGCCGGCACCTGGTGGGCGGACGGGGTGGCAATTAGTCCAGGAGTGCTGACGGGGACTCGCCCTTCATGCGGGGGGTGCCGCTGACCCACTCTGGCCCTCACTCCTTCTCTGGTGGGACCCAAGGAGGGGGGCTGAGGGACAGGTGCCTCTGGCCTGCCTGTCCTTACCAGCCCCTTCTCCTTGAATTCTCCTTTGAGAAGCTCACCGTGGGCACCTTACAGGTGCAAAGGGCCTGGGGTCACCCCCACCTACAGCTCCATCTTCTTGGCAAGGACAATCCGCAAGCCATCGGCTGCCCCGGACATGGCCAGGGCAAAGGCACCCAGGCAGGTAGGCCAATGTCAGTGGGCTGCTAACTGTCCCGTGCTTTGTTTACCACCAGCGGCACCGGGAGCCTCCTCGGGAGACTTGGGACCCATCAGCGGTCCCCAGACCTAGATCTCCAGGGTGAAGTTGCTTTTGCCAAGTGAAGACATTTAAAAAGATAACAAACTACCATCTATTGTCAGTGTTATGTAGTCATATTAATCATAGACAATTAGGATCAGCATAATCACGTCCCTAAAATCCACTCATCATTGCCTCACGTCACCGTGAGCTGTGAAGACTCTACCAGCAGCAGCAGAGATGGGTGGTTCGAGCAGGGGCTTGGGTGGACCGAGAATTGGGTCGTCGCCGTACATGATGCCCTCACTGCCCAGGCTCGCTCAGGAGGGGGCTTCTAGAAAGAGGTGTGTTTTTATGTGTGTAGCTCTTCTCACCTCCCATCCCGCACTGAAGCTTTACCAGCAACTCGAACAGAACTTACTCGAACAGCCCCCCTCCAAACTGAACTATCCTTCCAGATTTCTAGGTATCTGAGCCAGACGTGAAAGGGCCTATTTTTCGGCGGTGGCTGGTCCAGGCCCCAGGGGCTGCCTTCTCTGTGTAATGAGGATAGTGGCCTTAGCAAGGTAACCTTCTTGGTATATAGTTTTTGTAGGCTGGATTCCCCGAAAGAAGTCAAAGGTGAAGTTTGGGGTGCAAGATGTTATGAGGGGTCTAACGTGTATGAGAGAGAAAAAAGGGGGGAAGGAGAGGTGAGCAGAGGTGAACCTCGATGCAAGTCTGAGGATGCAGGCTTGGCCAGTGCCCAACAGAGTGTCCCTCATGGATCTAAATGCCTGGGTCTTTGTGCCCTCCCCTTGCTCAGTCCCTGGCTGCAGGCTGCCCGGAGAGGCCCAGCCTCGGGTGAGATGGGTATCTGCCGCTGAGCCTAGCTGAAGGGGCTGACATTTGGAGGCCACCTGACCACTGACCGCATTTCTAGAAGCATCCCAGAAGAAGTAGGCAGTCATCTCCGTGTCCCCCAGAATAGTCAGGGTTTTTTGTTTTTTTTTAATTATTTTATTTATTTGTTTGAGAGAGAGAAAGAGACAAAGCGCAAGCAATAGGGAGGGGCAGAAGAGAGAGAAGTAGCCTCCCCACTGAGCAAGGAGCCCCACAGGGCTCCATCCCAGGACCCTGAGATCATGACCTGAGCCAAAGGCAGATGCTTAACTGACTGAGCCACCCAGGTGACCCCAGAATAGTCAGTTTTCAAAGCACTTTCACATTTCTGGATTCTTACAACCACCTTGGGAGGCAGGCAGAGCAGAGGTACTTATCCCCCTTTACAGATGGGCTGAGGCCACTCAGCCACCCATCCAGTAAGATAGTGCTGAGCACAAACTCTAACCCTAACCCAGGTCCTCAGAGCCATCTTCTAGTGCCTCTACGACCCGGAGTCAAGGCTCAGTGATAATAATCATCATCACGGGAGATGTTAACAGTATTATTGATTAACCACTAGGTGAATGGCTAGACACTGTAGCATGAACTTCGTTTATCAGTTCATTTAAACTCCCCAACAATCCTATGGGCTGACTTCTAGTATCATCCCCATTTCATGGACAAGAAAACTGAGGCTCAGAAAGGTGAAGACTCTGGCCCAAGGTCGCTCAGCTAGTAAAGCAGGGTCACAGACTCAGATCCAGGTCTGTCTGGCTCCAGGGCCCGTAGGACCCACGCTTAGACACCAGGGCTGAACGGAGCTCCCAGGCCCTCAGGGGGACTTGGAGAAGGGTCAGGCTAGTGTTCCAGGTATGGGCAGCATGGATGGAAGGGCCCTGAAGACAGACACCACTTCCTGAGGGAGGCAGCACTCTGGACGGGGGGCTGGAAATGCTGCTTTTCCCGGTCGTGTGGCCTGGAACCAGCCCCTTCCACTCAGGGCCTCTGGGAAAAAGAGGGTTGAGCCTAAGTGCATTCTAAAGGATCTGCCCAAAAACTTCTAACCCTCTGGGATTCTACTTTGGACTCCTATCTGGAGCCACCCATGGCTTTGGAGACCTGCTCCTCCTACAGGAAGCCCCCTGGAGGCTCTGACCCCTCGCCACTCCCAGCTCCCTGTCTGTAGGTTGGCCTGGCCTGGGTAGATTGTATGTGCCCCACATGGTGAGACGTCAGTCTCTGTGCTGGGTCATCTCTCCCTTCCCCATCACACTTGTTGTCTACAAGGCACAACTGGCCCCAGGTTTGGCAAACACCACCTCCTCCAACCCTCCTTACTCCTGGGCCCTGGGGAGCCCTTTGGCCCAGGATGATACCTCGGAGACTCCTGGAGAGACAAAGCTGGGAAGGACGGCAAGAGAAGGTAGCAAGGGGGGAGGCAGGGAGTAGGGTACACATGGCAGGGGGCTGGGGTATGGGAGAGCTGCAGGGGGCTGCACATTCCTCAGAGAACCCTCTCTAGGAAATTTCATGCTCTAGCAAGAACTCATAAAATCAAAGATGTGCTTCCATATGCAATAATTTACCCAGAATGAGTGATGAAAGCTTCCCTCCCATTAATCATTGGGCAAGAGGCTAATTGATTTACAGGCGTGTGGCCTGTGCAACACTCCTGGGGAGGGGGGTTGATGTGTGGTGTGAGTGTGGCTCTGACGTCACATGCTCTCCAGATTAGCATTCGAGACCCTCCCCGGGCAGGGCCAGACCTGGCTCTCACTGTCCCGACCCACCTACGCCTCGCTTCCACGTCGGAGCCCGCTGCGCCCCAACCTCTAACATGTTCTCGGAGCTGCTCCTGTAGAAACCAGAGCTGGGGGTTAGGACCATTCCAGACAGGCTTTGGCTGCATCAAACTGGTCACAGCAAGCGCAAACCACTTCTAACCAGTCCAAGCTGGTTCCAGCTTATTCCGATTCTGACCAGATCAAGAGAAAAACTGGTTCTAAAGGGATCTGATCGGAGCACACTAATGTAGACCTTTTTATTTTTTTTAATTTTATTTATTTGAAAGAGAGAGAGAGAGCAAACGAGCGCACAAGTGGAAAGGAGGGGCAGAGGGAGAAATAGACTCCTCACTGAGCAGAGAGCCTGACTCGGGGCTCGATCCCAGGACCCTGGGATCATGACCTGAGCCGAAGGCAGATGCTTCACTGACTGAGTCACCCAGGCGCCCTAACTTAGACCTTTTAAAATAGATTCAGGCTAAATCTAACTGGGATCAAATGAACTCTACCTAGATCAAAGAAAGGCTGACTGGTTCCAACATGGCCTGCCTCTTCTCCTCTGGGACAGTCGGCACTGAAACCAGCCCCTTCCTTGGCCTCCTCTGGGAAGGGGGACCCTACTGACCGTTCTTGAAGAAAAAGCAGGCTGCTTATATGTTCGGTTCTGAGACAGTCTAGAGAAGGAGCTTGTTATTTGTTAATAACTCCATTTACAGTCTCCCGAGTGCCTTTGCACACATGGTTTGACCCCCACAAGAAGTGTCTGAGCCAGGGGTTCATATCCTGTGCCCATCGGACTTTCAGAGGGGGTGCGAGGGTGGGGTCTGGAATCCCAACCCTCCCCCTGCCAGCTTCAAGGCTTGGTTTCCCTGCTCTGAGCTCAGCTTCCTCCCATGTGAAATGGAGAGAGAAGTGTCTACTCCGTTGTTGGGATAAAGATCGAGAAAGATGGTCTCTAAGCACCTGGACAGTGTTATAATCCCCAGCAAGTGCACAAGAAATATTAGCTCTTTTTTAAAATGATGATTGTTGCAACTGCACAAGTTGTCATGCAAATGGGAAACTAGGGGGACTTGTCCCGGCTCTGTCTCACTTGAACCCTGGCCCCGCTGGGCTTCGACCTCCTGGCTCCATCCCCCAGAGAGTTCGTAGGAAGTTAGAGACCTGATCACCACAGGTTCCCCCACCTTCCCCCACTCTCGCCTGCCAGGTGAGACCCTGGCTGTCCTGCGAGGCGTTTTCCGGTACTGTTCCTGGGAAGCCATCACTTCTAAACTGTTTTTGGACACCTGTAGAGGTTTCCTCTTTCCTGAGACTTCCTACAGGTGAGTGAACTCCCCAGCTGGGCAGAGCCCAAGACCCTGTGTGGGCAGTGGGGCGAGAGGGGGCTCCCCCTGGGCTGAGGAGAGAGCCCTGGGCCGAAGATCCAGCTCCTGGGGTGTCCCTGCCCCCCTCCAGGCCTCTGTCTACTGAGGGAGGACTAGCTGAGGGGCTCTTCCCAGGGGTTTGGGGAACTGGGTCTTTGGACCTCTTGGTCTGTTCTGACAGGGGTCATGACTGAGGGTGGAGAAGTGTGGAAGGCACCTCACCCCAGGAAGGATCCAGCTCCTGTGGTTGGCCTGGAAACCTTCCCCTCCTCCCCCCACCCCCATCCTTCTCTCTCAGAAACAAATTATACACACACCACTAGACACTCAAAAACTAACAATTTATAGAAATTACAGTTTGCTGAGGGTTCACTGTGTTCCAGGCCTTTCCCTGCATTCTGTCATTTACTATCACAAGGACCCTGTGAAAGGGGTCATCTGGCCCTCACACAGAGAACAGAGGGCAGGACTGAGCCCGCCTCCCCCGGACCCCCACACTTTGCCCATAACCCTGACCTCTCCCCACCAGCTGCCCTCCCGGGGCTCGCAGGGGCCTGAGTCCAAAGGAAACAGCAAACTGGGGCCCCTGGTCGTCTCGCTGGTTCCCGCCTTGCTCAGCACCGCCCAGGAGCTCCTGCAGGGCACAGAGTTGCCAGGGAGGCAGGCGCTGCGGACCTGGTCCCAGTGGGTTGTCGGGTGCAGGGGCAGAAGGACGCAGACACAAGCCGATGGTGGTGGGACAGGACAGGTGCAGCTCAGAAACCACCCAAATCCCTGGCAGAGCAGGGAGTCCAAGCCCCCCACCAACACACAGTAGCGCTTGACCACCTGGTGTCCACTTGCACACCGCCTCTGCCGGGAAGCTCACCCTCTGTCGGGAAGCTCACCCCCTGCCGCAGCGAGCAGTCAGAACCACTACAGCTGCAGGGACCGCCCTTTGTAGGGAAAAGGCCCAAAGGGGCAGGATTCGTTATGTGACCTTTCCACCCCACATGCGTGCACAACGACCGATTGGGGGGTGTCCCACTGAAGTCCTACAACCACCCCAGGACGTAAATGCTCTCCCAGCTCCCTTTTTTAGCTTAAAAATGAATGCACTGCGGTTAAGCTACCCACGAAGTACAAGTCACCATCTTAGCCATTCTTCAGTGTAGTGTTGAGGAGTGCCAGCTGTATTCACACTGTGCGACCTGTCTCCAGGGCACTTTCATCTCGCAAAACAAAACAAACTCGGCCCAAGCAGTCCCCCTCTACTTCCTGTCCCCTCCTGCCCGAGGACGACCACCACCCTAGGCCCTCACGCCGCAGGAATCATACAGGACTTGTCTTTTCGTGATGCCTAGTTCCATTTAAAAGCCAGGAAATG
This sequence comes from Potos flavus, assembly GCA_028534135.1. Lineage (NCBI taxonomy): Eukaryota > Metazoa > Chordata > Mammalia > Carnivora > Procyonidae > Potos > Potos flavus. The sequence continues at coordinate 31,919,128 of CM052896.1, forward strand.
GGGGCTCAGAGAGACTAAGCCACTTACCCACTATCACCAGCTAGTCAGTGACACAGCCAGGGTTGGAACGCAGCCCCTCCGTCCACACGAGCCCACGCAGCCCCTCCAGCTTGGCTGGCCTCTTCCCAAGCCGTCCCTATTCCAGGTGGAAGAGCGTGAGGCCGTCTGGGGTCGCATGTGGGAGGCAGTCGTGGGGAAGCCCAGCCACCTGGCTCCAGGCCCAGAAACACGTCCAGGAGGGCTGGTTTTCATGACCACGCCCTAGAATTCGGGCATGAACCTAGTCAGCCGGGAGGGGGAGAGGTGGGGCCCGAAATCTTTCTCAGCTGCTCCCTCAGGCCTCGCTTGCTTTTCTAGACCCTTCACCTGGTGGCGTGAGGGTGAGACGGCCTCTCAGAAGAGGGCATCGCGAGACCTGATTCTCTCAAGCCTCTGCTCAATGCTCACTGTGCATTCGGAGACACAGGTCTTGGTGGGGGACCATCTGTCAGTATGTCTCGGCCCAGGGGAGTCGGGGAAGCTCAGACATAGACATAGACCCTGGCCTCAAAGGCCTCCCTGAACTGGGACAAGTGCCGTCACCTGAACGCAGAGAAGGTGGGGCTAGATGAGCCCTCTCTGTGTCTGTGACAGGCATAGTGAAAGAGCTAAGGGAGTCTGCAGACAGAGGTCCTTTCCAGGTGGGGCAGTCAAGGAGGCCTTCTCAGAGGAGGTGGCACTGAGTCAGGAGGATTTAGATGTAGGGAGGGAGTGGAAGTGCAGCCCAAATGGTGGAACGGCCTGAGCACAGGCACAGAGGCCTGCAAGTGCCTTGTCCCCACAGTTAAGGGAGGGAATAGGTCCTGACTGTGTCTCACAAAGGAAGAACGTGGGGGAGCCCTGTCCCCTGACTGGCCTCAGTCTGCCTCTTCCCCCAGGGCACAGACTTCACAAAGGTGGTCCCTCTCCAGAATTGAAGCCACCTCGCCCTAGGGAGAAAACAACCGAGGGAGCCTAGAGCCCCTGCCAGTTGCACAGAGGAGGTCTCAGAAAATGCCTTCGTCGTGACTTCTATTGGGGAAGGTAGGGGGACAGGCCAGGTGATGCTCCTGTTTGTACACAGCGCTGGCTGTGAGTCACCTGGAATTTCCGGAGTAAGTCAGAAGGTTGAGGGAGGGCCAGGAATAGGTGTGTGGGAAGAGGAAGAGAGAAATAGTTCACTAACTTTTACAGGAGAGAGAGAGCACTCCCTATCGTGGGGAATCTGTGACGTGGTTAAGGGGGTGGCAGTATTTGCTAAGATGGCCTTTGAAGCTGGGGAAGGTTCTGAGAAGTAGACAGGGAGAGGAGTGGCGGGGGAGGCTCCCCAGGAGGAGGGAATCGTGTGGGCAAAGGCCCAGGAGTGGAACAATGGAAGCCACCCACAGGCCAAGCGTTCACTTTGGCTGAAACGTGAGTGAAGGGGGGATCTGGGAGTTGCACTGGGTGATGAGCCGAAGGGCTAGGTCACCGACACTCTGCAGCTGGGCTGTCTGGGGAAGGCCGTGAAGAGCCTTCAGGAGCGTCTGAACAGAGAGGTTTAGGAAGGGCGTGCTGGTGAGCTCCTACGACACACTGGAGCCGGAGAGGAGACCACGACGGCGTCCCTCAGACGTAATGAGAGACGGAGCTCCATGGGGCTGAAGAAGCAGAGAAGGATGAGACAGGACTTGTCAACAGAGCCTTCCACAGAGACCAGGACTTCCGGTCCATCTTCCCGTCTCAGAGGGGAAACTGGCAAGACTTGCCCCAGGTCCCCCAGCTGGTCAGGCCCTCGACCTGCTCCACGCACTACCGCAGGGTTGGCGGTCCCCCACCGATGCTGCGTGGAGGGCTGTGTGGGGAAAGATCCCGAACTGGAAAGAAAGAGGGCTATGATCGATTAGTGATGTCTGCCACAGGCACGGGACTGGAAAGGGAGGCCCCCGTGTGCCTGCTCGCTCTCTCTGTGCTCGCACCCACAGTGAACAGACCTGCTCGCCCTGGCTGACCTCACGGCTGCAGGGACCAGCGAGATCCTGTGTGGGAATGTGTTCGGAAGCCTATCACAACGGCATAAGCAGGATGGGTTGTTTTCATGGTTATGCAGGCCTCCCTTAGTCACTGAGCCCGGTGCCAGAAAAAACACACAGCCCCCCAATATCCTCGACAGCTTTCCCCCACCACATGTCCCCAGCCTGTTGCCTTGCTTGTTGACTAAGGTGGGCTTAGTCACAGATGGCTGCACAGGGGCTGCGTTTGAGGCCCATATGGAGGGATGACACACTTCACAACCACAGACCAAGGGCGCGGTGAGTCACCGGCTCCTGGGCCCATGGAGTGGAGGGCAAGGCCCCTTTCATGATGGGCACGGCCGGAGTCTGCTAGAATGTGCAGCCGCGCTGACCACATCTGCCACATCTTGTCAGAGGCCGGCTGCAGCTCAGCCTGGGCTTTCCTCCGGGCCCGCACTCCAGTGTGTCAGGACGGACCGAGGCTCAGCCTCCCGTGTGTACTCTTGGGTGATGGCCCCCGACCTGCTCATTTGCCGCCAGGACAGTGGACCCCAAGGCAGAAGTACCCCCTGTCGGGTGGAAGTCACCAAGATTTCCTTTTTGTGGAGATTTTGTGCAGAAGCGACTGGTGAAGCAGAGACAAGACCAGACTCACAGCCCTGTGACCCCGGCTCTGCCGCTCACTGTCCGTGGGACAGTGGGCGAGTCCCTTAACATCTCCGTGCCTCAGTTTCCTCATCTGTAAAATGGGGATAAAATGATCTGTCCTGCCTAACTCCCTGGGAAAGGTAGGAATGAACTCTGAAACAAACTTCCATTCTTACTCTTCCGTTCCGTTCTTTCAAGTTGGGGAAGGCCTTTCATCCCTATGTCCATATTTGAGCCTCACAAGGCTCCCGTGGGGCCAGCAGGGCAAGTGTTTGTGTTATCCCCATTTCATGGATGAGCAAACGGAGGCCCAGAGTCACATAGCCAGGTAGGAGCAGAGCCTGGGCTTGATTCCAGGTCCCCGTGGATGGCTCGCAGCAATGCTAGGAGGATAGATACCAGGACACGGTCACAGGTCCATAAAAAGCATTACAGAGACAACCAGACGATAGAAATGGGGGACGGGATCATATGAGAGCCCCTGGTCCGGGCCCTCGGGGGAGGGAGTGGTGGGGACCCCCTGACCCAGAGCTCCAAGTCAGGCACCAGGAAACATGCCGTTCCTGAAAGGGGAAGCCCTCCTCCCACGGGGACCCTGCCCAGCCTCTACTGCCCCCCATCCCCCACAGGAACACCGTCACTCTCGGCTCCGCACTGTCCCTGTTTGTCATTTATCACTCACACGCCAGGTCCCCAGTGGTGGTCAGACACCCAGCACCTGCCACGGGGCTGGGCACGCGGGAGCCGCCAGGCAAGGTCTGTGCCATTGAGCTGAATCGAGGAAATTGCTCCCCATTCTGGGCCTTGGTTTCTATCCCTATGGGGTGGGGGGGGATGGCAATGGCTGCTTCTCCCTACCCCAACCCAGCATCCAAGTGAGCACGTGGAGACTCGGGGGCTTCTCAGACTGACAAGATGAGTGAATGTGAAGTTCAAGGTGATCTGTACCCGTGCACCACCCCCACTTGGCTATCCTCTCTGAATTCCCCCCAAACCCAAGCCACCACATTCCCAGAGCCCCCGGCCCTTGACCTGAGTGGTGGGTTTTCTCCCCCATGCCTAGACAAAAAGCTCCTGGGGGCATGTACTCAGACTTGATAGCTCCGAGATCACACGTGGCCAGGTGCCTGTCACCTACATAGGCCTCTGGGCTTCCCTGGCTCAGGCATTTTTACCTGGGCCCGAACCCCCCGAAAGTGTCTGCAGAAATGTGCGGGTGTGCACACAGACGCCTGTGGGACTTCCCTTGCTCTCACTGCAGTCTCCGAGGGACCCGGCGCCCCAAAGGGTCAGACATACTGCTCCCTCCTGTCACCTGCCTCCTCACATGAGGTGGTCCCTTATGTGTGTGACCCCAAACAGACCACGGCTCTCTGACTTCATGTCATGAGCACCTGCCCCGGGCCTGTCACACTGTGTTGCTCAGTGCACATCAGTGAGCCCTGCAGCGAGGTGGGAGCTAAATGAATGTGGGTCTATTTGCCCCCAAGAGTGGCCACGTCAATCCCCTTACTGATCTTTCAGTCTTGTGCCTGATGTGGGATGGACTGCCCGAGTCACATACTCTCTCTCTCTCTCTCAGGTCCCTCTGAGCCCCGCCAAAAGACCACATTTATTGAGTCCCTGCAGAGAGCCCAGCACACACACACAAATGTTGCTACCGGACCCTCACAGCTCTATGGGGTGGCTCAGTCAGGAAAGCTAGATCATGCTGCAGGGACAAAGAAGCCTCACATTCCCATGGCCGACACTAGCCTCGTCCCTCATTTATGACTCTGCAAGGCTGGGATTTCTGAGACACCTCAGCCTCATTCTCACTCTGAGATCCAGCCGCCATCCGAAACACCACTGACCACACCAGCAGAGGGACGAAGGCTCTGGAGGGTCCTGCATCCGGGATTACATGATCAAAATAAAAAATACACATGTCACGGGGGCGCCTGGATGGCTCCGTCGGTTAAGCGTCTGACTCTGGGGTTCGGCTCAGGTTGTGACCTCACGGGTCGTGGGATGGAGCCCCGCGTCAGCTCCGTGCTCAGCCGGGAATCTGCCTGAGGATCCTCTCCCTCTGCCCCTCCCCCAACTCACACACGCACACTCTCTAATAAATAAATAAATAAATCTTAAAAAAATACACACAAGTCACTTTGGCTCTTAAGTCACCAGGCAGAACTAGTCACATGGCCCCAACCACACAGCGGCTGAGAAACCCGTGGAAACAGGACAACAGCACCCATCCTCCCCATGTCACGTCTGTGGACACAGCAGCTGGAAGCCCACCCAAGGCTACGCAAGGGAGCAGCGGGGCTGGGAGCTCATACATTCGTGGCTGCTCCAGAGCCCTGCCCCTTCTCTGACACCATCCCGCCCCTGCACGGGGCTGCCCAGGGCCCAGGAGCAGCCTGGGGCTGACTGAAGACTCTCCGGGGGGGAGTAGGATGAGGTCAGTAGGCTCAAATTCCTGGTGGGGCCACTGTAATTTGTGGCGTGTGGAAGGAATGATGGATGGCAAGGTGTCCCAGACCCCTCTTGGCCACATCCTCTGCAGAGAAGACCTATCTGTCTGTCGAAGATGTGCTGAGCTTCTCCCCGATGCCCAGCTAGAGTCTCGCAGTCCAGCTGGGGAGCTGGGATGGCACGGATGAGAACCCAGAAGTCCATCTGTCGTGGCGGCCAGACAAGATGAACGGGTCAAGATGGCGGATCAGACGCCCACATCTACTTTGGCTGCCTCCTCAGTCCTCACCACAAAAGCCAGAAAGAGAGACTTTTTTCAAAGCATAAAGATTGGGAGAACAGGAGAAGAAGCAATGGCAACAGAATACGGGAAGAGAGAATGCCACGGAACTGGGATACTCACGCAGTAGTGGGGGCAGCCAAGAGCCAACCTGGCTTATATTGCAGAGTTTTTAGAAGGTTCGGGAACTGGAGGCTCCAGAACCTCAGAGGAGGCCGCCAGAGAGACAGGGGTCAGAGCCTGTATGGCGTGAGCACAGGCAGCTCCAGAGTGTGGGGGACCATGTGGGGTGAGGAGGGCACCCCACTGGGGGCAGCCTGGTGGAGCAGGCAGGGGACCAACTCTGGGAAGGAAGGTGGCTGTGACCACGGAGTGATCCACGGAGGGGTGTCAACGCTGGGGTGGGGGGGGTGTGGTGTCCGAGATGGGAGCTCGGGTACATTTGGAGGATTGATCAGATATGTAAATTTATTAAAGATAGTGGGAGATGGGTTCCTCGCTGTCAAAAAACAAGTGACAAACATGGAAGGGAGGGGACTAAATGGTACTGGTGGTGACTGCAACTGGAAGTCTCAGGTAAAACTCATGGTTTTCAAAAAGGAGAGACAGATGATGGATGGGTGGGTAGAAAGATGATAGATAGATAGATAGAAACATACACATATTGACAGAAACATGCAAAGGTGTATATAAACATATTCCCTAGCTCTAACCCCTGAGAGCACATGGGAGCAGCGACACACCAGGGCCCAAATCATGGCTTCTAAATATCATTGTCCATTTGGGGAATCAGCACTCCCCAGAGAGGTGGCTGATTCTAGAACCGGGGCAGAGAAAGTACAAAATGAGCGCCAAGCATCTTGTGGTGCCAGAAAGCAAGGAAGTGCTCAAAGAATAACAGGGATGTGTCCAAAGGACGCAGGTGGCATCCCGCAGGCGCTCCCGCTAGGCAAACCGGGGACAATTTGAGCAGCCAATTCTGTAATGTTGGTAACCAATTATAACCCAGTGAATCAAATGAGAACCCATGAGTCCATACTCCTATAAGTAAACGAACAAATAAACTGAACAAGGTAGGTACATGATGTCAAAGTACTTCCCACAAAACATTTATCAATTCCAGAGGACAAAGGATAACGTTGCAGTGGAGAAGTCTGGCAGATAGCATCCAAGTCAAGGGCTCAACGTGAACATCCTCAGGAATGAGACACACCGAAATCACGCCCCCCACCTCCCCTCCCCCACAGGAGCAATGAGAAGACTCATCAGCATCAGAGACTAGCACTGTGTGCAGGACCCGAATCCAATCACGAACAATGTCAGAAAACTCCAAACAGAAGGACATCTTCCAGCAATGTGGGGGTCATAAAAGTTAAAGAAATACCAAGGAACTGCTCTACATGGAAGGAGGCTAAAGGGGCTTGAGAACGAAGTGCAGGAATGTTTCTGATCAGGACACTTTTGCTACAAAGTACATCATGGAGAAAACTGGCAAAACATGAAAGGGGCTCCGGTTGCGTAGCAGTGATATTTCTGCATTATTGTGCCGTCCTGTGATTAGGGTACGTCCTTGAGAGTAAGTTGCTGCAATGACAGCCCAAGTCCACCAAACCCTTTAGGGTGTACTTCCTACAAACAAGGACGTACTTTTGTAGGAAGTACATCTGCAGAATTTGGTGGACATGGAGTATCATTGTAGCAACTTACTCTTAATGGTTCAGGGCAAAAATTATCTGTATTACACATGCAACTTTCATTTGTGTATGATACTGTTTCAAAATTAAAAAAAAAATTAAAAAGAAGACAAGTAACAAAAACTGGAAAAGGCTTTTCTTGGCTCTGTGGTTTTGGGAAAACTTTTTAAAAGGCATCTGTCTTTTTTGGTGCAAGGGTGCCCTCTTGTGGTGCTTATGGCACAATGCAGCACTCGGCAACCAGGTGGGGTCTGGGAGTTCCTTACTCTTCCCAGGGGTCGGGGTTCTGGGAGGTCATCTCATCCATCTCTGGGCCTCGGGCCAGGGTTTCTCCTCACCTACACTATAAAGATCCCTGTGCCATCTGCTTTCAAAGTTCCTGATGTGTCCCCATCTGACCCAGATGCTGGGATTCTGGGAACTACCCTGAGGACTGGACCCCTCAGAGGTTTTCTGGACAGAGAGGGGAGCTCCGAACCAGCCTGATGAGGGGAGAGACCAGAGAAAAGGGCTGTGAAAGACAGAGACCAGCTGGAACGCCAGAGGCTGTCCCTCACTGTCTCCCTGGCTTTGAGCACATCACCTCCCAACTCTCACCTCACTTCCTTTTTTCTGCACATGTGCAATTTAGAGATCATGAAACTTACCCAGACTCCATAGAGGCTAACGAGGTAAAATAATAGATCCTAGGTCTTCGTAAATGGGTAACCACAAGTCCAAGGCTGCCTGGGAAAGGCCTGATCTATACTTGCTTTCCAGTACAATTACTAATTACCCCTCTTTCTCTCTAATAGATCACTTGGTCACTACTAAGGATAAATAATCTCTCAAGTGCGTGATAAATGATATGGCCCCTTGCCACCTGGGGGTTTACATCTTAATGGATTTTTGAAAGCCCCCAGGATTCTAAGCCTTTGTACTTTCTTCCCATACCTTCCACTCTGGATGTGACACTTGTAGGAGCAATGGACATGAACTTATTTTGGCATCGTCCTTAGCAAATCACAGAGAGCAATCCCATTCTGAGTTGGGAGCTAAGCCCCTCTTAGGTGGGTGGGCACTTGGTGGCTGGCTGGCAGGGAACTGGCTCCTTCTCCAGAAATGCAGGAGTCTTGGCAGGTAGGGGAGCTCCAGGGGCCTGAGCAGTGAGTTTACAGGTGATTTGTTGGGAAAATATTTAATATCCTATTTTTGCGGTGGAAGAAAATGCAAGCTCTCTCTCCCTCTCCCTGGGAAGGGGAGCCCAAGCCTTTAGATGCCAGGGTTGGGGAGAGGGGAACAGAGTGACTTCTGTATGTTTCAGACATTGTCACAAGGCCTGGTCCATCCTGGGAGTAGATCTGGTATTTCCCCAGGGACTGGGGGGGGGGGGGTGGTGGCGGGGGAGAGCCTTGAGGGTGGGACAGTTGGTGAGTGGTATCTGGAAGGTGATGGGAGCCTCTCTGTGCTCTGCTGGGGGTGGAGGTGATGGGGGTTGTAAGTTCCGAAGCAGTGTACTATGCTTCGGAATTCCCCCATATAGACAGGGCCTTGATGGGCTGGTGGTGGGGGTTGGGGGACCGGACAGGGTCTCCGGTGGCTCTGGGCACAGCCAGCAGAGTAGAGCATGTCAGCAGCTGGCCCCATGCAGCAGGGGACACAGGGAAAAGACCAGGCCCCAGACAGAGGAAGGGGCAGTGACTGTCAACAGCCACAGTCAGGCCTCGGGCCAGGGCCTGCCCTGTGTTCCGGGATGCCATGTGACCAGACTTCCTGTAAGCTCTAAGAAGGGAGTGGGAAGAAAATAGGATGCTGTAGAAATACACAAAAGTGGCCCTTAGAACCACAGTAGAGGGGGCATGTGGATTCAGCCTGAGCTTGATTTAGGAAAGTAAAGAACTGCAACACGTCTTAGACCCAAGCATAGATGAGATCTCAGACCAGTCACAGAAACTGAGCGAGTTCCTCAAAGAGGCGCTGGGCTCAAAGGAAGCTGGGGCTGGTGCAGCAGATACTTGGTGTTTCGTTTTTCTTTACTGGTATTTTTTAAAAGTACATTCATTGTGAAAAGGGCATAGGTTCTAGAACCAGTAATATGAATGTTCATATAATAAGAGTTCATTGTACCATGGACCCTTGAAAGGGGAACCTTCCGTGATCAGAGGTGGGGAACCCGAACCTCCATGGGCAGCAGGAAGGAGGCAGTGACTCTGAGCTTTTACAAGGGTAGGTGCTGGGGCCGGGCTTTGTCAGCCTGCGTGCTGGCTCCCGCACCCCACGGCCTCTCTGGGAGGAGCCGTATTCCCACCGTGCTGCTCATTCCCTGGGCATCTACAAGATTCAGGCCCCAGTGTGGCAGGCGGGCCCCAGCCTGCGGGGAAACTGGAGAAGGGAGGCCATGGAGAGAGGTTTGGGTGGCGGCTGCCCTTTGGGGGTGTGTGTGGCAGTGGCCTGGGGACCGCTGATAGCTGGCAAGGCCTGCAGTCAGGAAGACAAGCTGGACATGGGACAGGAGGGGACTGAGGACAAGCTGGGCCCACCGGGCACCTCTGGGTGCTTGGCCTAACCCCAAACTTTGGACTCTATTTTGCCAACCGTGCCAACTTACACCCTGCAGGGAAGGGGATTCTGTGAAAGGCAGCTCTAAGCTTTATGGGGGAGCAGAGGTGCCCCGCTGACACCCCAGTCCTAGGCACAGCAATCCTAGGGCCTCGCCTTGCCTCCAGCGGCCCTGAATTTGGGAAGGTAGTTTGGCGGCTACATGTCTTTGGCCAGCCGTCTCTCCGGGCCACCGCCTGCCCCTCTCACACGGTGAACGCAGACATGGGTGGGGGGTGATAATGAGAAATGTGGCTCCCCACAGTGGCTTCTTTGGGGAGCCCTTGGCTCCAACCATCAGAAGGCAAAGGGGGCAGGTAGGCCGGGAGCCAGTAGCCTTGCTGTAGGACACTGGCTAGCGGGCCGCCCTCCCCTCCCCATACTGGTTTCCGGCATTCTCTCTCCTCTACCTTCTACCTGGCCCCAAAGGCCCTCCATGCCGCAGAGCCTCCTTGCCCCTCGGCCCCCACCCTGGCGTGAGCGAGTGGGGCCTGGAGAGACAGAGCAGGGGGAGCCTCCTAGAGCTGGCCCTGCCTTGGGGCGTCTTTCTCAGAGCTGGATCTGCTCCTGCAGCCTGTGCTTTCTCTTCCCTGGGGAGAAGCCCCAGACCAACACCCCTCTCTGACACCCATCCCTCCCGGCCCCGAACGCCGTCCCAACTTCCCCATGGAATTTCCCAGTTGGCAGAAGGACCTCTCCTGCAGTGGCCGGCAGCGAGAGGCCCTGAGTAGGGTGCGGAGGGCCGGGAGGAAGAGGTGAAGGCCCAAGCGGCTGGGAGCCTTCCTAAGCATAGGACGAGAGTCTGTGCCGGGCTGAGCCGGACGGTGCCTCCCACCATGCCCAGGCTGCAGGCAGGACCGGAGCCGCACGGGGCTGGGCTCGTAGTGGCCGCACAGCCGAGTTCCGGGGGGCGGCAGGTGGGGCTATGCAGGTGGGGGTGGGGGGTTCTGGCTGGTCTGGGAACCTTCCAGAGAGTAGGGGAAGGAGCTCGCCGCAGCTGGCACACAAGAAGTGTTCCCTGCAAAGTGAAGATCTGGGCTCTGGGTGGAGGAGGAGGGGGACCTGAGGACATGAAAGGCCTCGAAGGAGAAGCCGGGCGGACAACAGATGAATAGTAGTGACCTGTGAATGTCATGTTGTCACTTACACAGTTTTTCTCAACCCATCGTCCTCACATCCCTGGGAAGCAAGTCTTAGCATGCCCTCATCCCCGCTTTCAAGACCACACACGGCAATACCCTCCTCTGTAAGAAACTGAGGCACGGAAGGGACGTGATCCCCGAAGGTCCCTCATGGCAGTGCCAGGGACTCCACCACTCGCTGGGCCTTGTGATGTGGGGAGCGGGGGCGCCCCAGGAAAGGCGGGAACTGGGGGTTCTCCAGAGGGGCCCATGGCCATCCCTGAGGAAGATGGGAGGTGGGTTGGGAGGCAAGGTGGGCAGTTGAAATGAAAATTCAAAAGCCCGAGCTCCTGAGCTAAATGCTGGCTGTGTAGCCTTCTGGGGGGTGAGGGAGGTAGAGCCGGCCGGCAGGGGCTGGTGGCAGGGCTGAGGGGGGCAGGCCTGGGCTCAGACAACAACTCCGACATTGGGTGAGCGCTCTCTCTCCAGGCCAGACCTCTTCACAGGCCACCCTCTCCCCCACGTGGACCTTATCAGCTCCGTGCTACGGTTCAGAACACACGGGCTCTGAGCAGTGAGTCCCTTCCCTGGGGTCACAGGAGGAAGTGCTGGAGCCATTACTCAGGCCATGGTCTTCTGCGTCCAATGCCATATTCTTTCTGAACATGACCTGTCGTTAATACGAATGGCTGATAACTCGGAGCAAGTACAGTGCCAGGAACTTAATCTGGATTATCTTTTATCTATATAACCTGCCCTTATTTTATGGCGTAGGAATCTCAGGATCCGAGAGGTTCAATGTCGTCTAAGGCCATACCACCCTGAATGCGCCCGATCTCGTCAGAGAGGTTCAATGTCACACCCAAAGCCACACAGCAGTCAACCCAGATCTTCCTGGACTCCAAAGCCCCATACTCTTTCCTCTATAGCTTGTTTCCCAAAGTGTGTTCCATGGGATTTCCACAGGTGTCCTGGAAGGAGGTGGGACAGCTGTTGGTGGACAAACATCTTGGGAAACATTGAGTTAAGCAGTGATCTTTACATTTGGATTTCCCGGAGCTTGAATAATCTAATCTATTTTGTGAATCTCTGACAGTGGAAATTGGCATGCCCAACCTAATCTGTCCACAGTCCCCGTTTATCACAAAACTGTGCATTAGTTAGGAATGTGTTCAGCTGCAAGAGAACTAATTCCCCCATTAGTGGCCAGGACCCAGTATGGAAAGAGGCAGCCCAGGGCCGATGCGGAGGCTCAGGCACGGCACTGGGAATCCGGGCTCCTTCTAGCTTCCAGCTCTGACATCCTTAACACGGAGCTCCCATCTCCATGGCTGCAACATGGCGCAGCCCTTTCTAGCACCACAGCCGCACTCCAGGCAGAAAGGAGGAGAAAGGCAAAAAGCAGAGGTGAGTCTGAACCTTTATACCCTGGAAGCTTCCCCGAGCAGGCTTCTGCTTACATCTCATTGGCCAGACGTGTGTCCCATGATCACCCTGCCTGCAAGGGAGCCGGGAAGAGTAACTTTAAGGGGCACATTGTCACCTGGATGGGTGACACCTCCTAGGTCTATGGCTAAGGAAAAATGGATCCCATAAAACTCCTCCTGGGCCTGGCAGAACATTCTGTGAACCTGCTTTGGAGAATGCTGCTTACCCTCATGCCACTTCCCCTCATTTTTCCGTGAAAGGTCAACTCATTCCCCAAGACCCCTTCCTAGGTGGGGGACCCTCTTCCCTGCCAAAGCCCTGGGATTCCCCCACTCCCACTCCCCACCCCTTATCAGCACACGGCGGGCTGTGCTGGAGTGAGGAACAGGGATGCTGACCTCCACCACGGATGTGTTCCCTACCAGCTGCTGGAAGGCAAGGACACACCACTAGCGCCTGTATCTACCCCCCAGGCCGTGGTGCACGTGTCCAGTAGTCGCACGAAGGGCGTGCAGAGGCAGAAAGTGGTTCGGGATGCCTTACTTGATGAGCTGAGACAGGTACCAACTTGAACAAACATAAACAGAGAAGCAGACTTCTAAATAAGGACCGGGGGCAGGGGCGGCTTTCGGAGAACACAGGGCTGGGATGTAGTCAGGGCTTAGCAAGGGATAGGGCAGAATCTGGAAGGGCACGGGGATTCCAGGCCGTCTCTCTCCCCGGGGACTCCCCCATCTGCGTGCTCTGTAACCTGGCCTTTTCTGCTCCTCTATCCGGGGGGCGGGAGGCAGATGCCACACTCAGCTCCCAGTGAGATCGGCCTTCGGCCCAGTTCCCAAGCCGGGGGAAAGACTCTGAGCGGCGCGGCCTGCATGGGTGAGGTGTCACCCTGGTCCAATCAGCTGCTCCCCTTAACACCTGGGAGGGGGGCAGGTAGGGCTCAGGTCAGACAGTGGGTGGGGGGATGGTTACAGCAGATACCCCAAGACGTGACTACTCAGTTTAGGGTGTTGGAATATATGGGGGTCAACACATTCCCACCTGAGGGCTAAATCCAGCCCACCAGTGTTTCCAGAAATAAGGTGTTATTAGAACACAGCTACGCCCATCCGTGTACCTATCATCCTTGGCTGCTTTTCTGCCACAAGTACAGGGCTGAATGGTTGTGACAGAGACTGAGCAGCCTGCAGAGCCCCCTATTTATTATCTGGCCCTTTAAAGATCTATTTATTTATCCGAGAGAGAGAAAGAAAGAGCACGTGCCAGTGAGGGGCAGGGGGCAGAGGGAGAGGGAGTCTTAAGCAGACTCCATGCTGAGCGCAGAGCCCGATGTGGGGCTTGATCTCAAGACCCTGAGATCAGGACCTGAGCAGAGACCAAGAGTTGGATGCTCAACTGACTGGGCCACCCAGACGCCCCTTATCTGGCCGTTTAGAGACAAATTTGCCAACCCCTGTGTTGCAAGGAGGAAGTGTGTCGGTTAGGACCTTGTGGGCAATTTGAGGGCAAGTACGTGTCACTCAGACCTGCATCCCCAAAGGCTGCAGCACAGGTAGCTAGGGAGGGGAAGGAAAGGAGGGAGGAAAGGAAGGAAGGCAGCAAGCAAGCACGGAGGGAGGGAGAGAAGGAAGGAAGGAGAGGAGGAGAAGGAAGAAGAGAGGGCAGAAAAGAGGGAAAGAGGGAAGGGAGGATGGAAGGAGGCGGGAAGGAGGGAGGCAGAGAGCGAAGGAGGGAGGAGACGGAGGGGAGGCAGGGAGGAAGGGCAGAGGCAGAAGCCGGTGCCCTTGCTATTCTCAGACCCCTTCTCTGGAGTTGGAGCAGAGCAGAGGGACGTTGGGAAGGGGGTTTCTCGCTCCTCCTGCGCTCAGCCCCGCATCTGCTCTTAATTGAGGCGTAGTGGTACAAGCCTGATTGGGAATAGCAGGTGCCGGGACGTGGTGAACATTAGGGAATAGTCACTTGGCGGGCTCCGGAGCTGCCAAAAACGAAAGTGTGCCGATGGGCCAGATGTTCGCTCATTACCATCCGCTCCTCCTCAGAAGCGTTTAAAGGGAACATTTGTTTGTTGAGGAAACACAGCTGTTCCTAGGGAAATGGGTTTCCCTCCTTTGGGCAGAGGCGTGGGGGAGGGGATTGTTGGGGGAGGGACACTGGGGACGCCTTGGGTGGGTGGCAGTTAAGAGTCGCCATCCAGTCCAGGGCAGGGGTCTTTGAGGACATGACCTCAGAGCCTGGAAAGGCCTAGTACATCCATGGTGACTTTCTCCACATTCGTGTGAAAGATCATTCACCCCTTTTCTCAGAGACGGAAGCAGAGGTTGAGAGAGGCCGTGTGACTTAGCCAAGGCCACAAAGCTCTCAGCAGCCAATGCCAGCCGGGAACCTGGCCTCTGTTCTCCAAGACCCCAGCTCTCGCCCACGCCCATCTCCGGTCCTCTTCAGCTGTATGGGACCCATGTCTTTGCAGCTCAACCTCAGACACTTCATTTCCAGGCCTGTGTTTCTATCCCTATGTCTCGTTTTCAATTTCCTGTCTCTGCCTCTCTGACTCCCTGTCCCTGGGCCTCTGTGTTTTCCATCTGCTGTCACCTGTCTCTTTCTCTGCCTTCTGAAGGTATCTCGTCTGCATCTGTGGGCGAGTGGCTCTGTTTCATTCTTCCCGTCCATCTCTCTCCCTGCCTCTCCCTCTCCATCTGTCTTTCTTTGTGCCTGCGCCACCTCGGTGATGTTGGTAGTATCTCAGGGTCTGAGGCCAGGTCTGTGGGATCTTGCTTCCTTTGGTTCTCTCTCTCTCTCCCTCTGGCATCTCTTTCTGTATATTTAGGACAGTGTTTTTCAAGTTGTATGTCATTACCATAAGGTCATAATATCAATTTGCTGGATTGTGACTAGCAATGAAACAAACAAGAATAGAAAATAGAAAATTTCAGAGGGCACCTGGGTGGCTCAGTCAGTTAAACAGGGAACTCTTGATTTCAGCTCAAGATCTCAGGATCATCAGATCGAGCCCACATTGGGCTCTGCACAGGGGTGGAGCCTGCTTAAAATTCTCTCTCTCTCCCTCTGCCCCTCCTTCCTCTCTAAAATGAACTTTTTAAAAATATTTCAGATTATCTTATGAATTATTTCAGTTCTCTACATGACTGTGTAACGGGTTCAAATATAAAAGGTATCACAGTGAGATGTGGTAAACAAAAAATTTTCAAAAACCACTGAATATGGGCACCCGGGTGGCTCAGTGGGTTAAGCATCTGACTTCTGCTCAGATCATGATCTCAGGGTCCTGGAATGGAGCCCGGCACTGGGCTGCCTGCTCAGTGAGGAGCCTGCTTCTCCCTCTCCCTCTGCTGCTCCCCTTGCTCATGCTCTCTCTCTCAAATGGATTAAAACTTAAAACACACACACACACACACACACACACACACAAACCCACTGAATGGATGTTCTTTGGCTGTAAGTGCAGAAATCTCCGACCCAAGAAGTTCAGGAAGGAATTTGTTATCACCACTACAAGAAGTTGGGAGGCTGCCAGACAGCATCCTCAGGAGTCAGGCACTTTCCCTTCTCCTTTTGCCCTCAGCCATCCTGAACAAGCCAGCTCACTGTCCTCACAGTCACAAGGTGGCTGCTAAGGCTCCATCCACCCCCTGACAAGCCCAGAGGAGGATGAGGGTGCTGTCTGGTCCCCTATATCCCTTTTCAGATGCCACCAACCTTTCTTCTCATGTCTCATTGGCCAGGACAGGGGGTCACATGCCCACCCTTTGACCAATCACTGGCAAAGGAGACAAGCCTCTCTGTGATTGGCTTAGACTACTCAGGAGGCGGTCTCTTTTCTTGGGCGCTGACTGTGCAGCGGAGGGTGTGTTCAGCGGTCCCGAGCCTTCTCCCACCAGGAAGAAAAGGGAGGTCTGTGCTCTGGACAGACTGCCCCCCACATCTGCCGTAGTCTCTCACTGCCCCCTCCGCCTGGGTTTACCTTCTAGTCCCTCTTTAGATCTAGCCTGAGGGGAGGCCACGGGGGTACAGTTTAGGTCTCTGTATTAGCTTCTTGTGGTTGCTGTAACTAATTACCACCAATTAGGTGGCTTAAACCAAAGATCTTTATTCTCTCACAGTTCTGGAGGCCAGAAGCCCAAAGTCAAGGGGTCAGCCAGCCTACGCCCTACTCCCTCTGGAAGCTCTAGGGGGGAGTCCATCCTTGCTCTTCCACCTTCCTGGCATCCCAATTCCTGGCCTGTGGCTGCAACCTCCTATGTCTGCCTCCATCTGCACATGCCCGTCCCCTCTTCTCTTTCTTGTGTGTCTTTTATAAGGACACGTGTGACTGGGTTTCAGGCCCACCTGGATAACGCAGGATGACCTCGTCTTGAGGTCCTTAACTTAATTACACCTGCCAAGACCCTTTTCCTCAAATAAGATCACGTTCACAGCTTCCTGGACACGGACACATCTTTTGCGGCCACTGGTCAGCCCACTCCGGAGCCTCTGTCCACCCCAGGCCAGCCCAGGCTCTTGGAGGGGCAGGGCCTGGAGGCACAGCTGCTCTCCCACTTGCTACCGTGAGACCTTCACCTCTGAGCTGCGGTGTCCTCATCTGCCAAACACAGACCCGAACACTGATGCGAAAAGACCTGACAAGTATCAGGAGGTAACATGTTTTCCTATTGTTTCTTGTCCTGTGACAGAAAAAGCAGGTTGGCCTCTCCCACCTGTTCTCCGGGGAACTAGGTCTTTTTGGAAAGTGGGCTGAGGTAGTGGGGTCTGGTGAGGTGTTAGAAAAAGACCCCCAGATCTCACACGAGCTTCATAGGACCTGGCCAGCCTCCCTCTCCCAGTTGGTCCCTTGAGTCAAAGCAGGAAGTCTCTAGAAAGCTCCTCAGAGAAGCTGCGCCTGTTACCTGGCTAACCTGGGCCACAACCACAGCTCTGGTAAGAGAGAGCTCCTGTCCCTCAGCTCTGCCTGGCGCCTGACAGCTTCCCCTGGGCCCCCCCACATCAGACTCGGACAGCAGTCCTCATGGTGCAGGTGTAGTGACTGAAGTATTTTCATTCATTCAACAAATATTTGATTGAGCTTCTCTTATGTGCCTGTCAGGCACCTTGCCAGGCCCTGGGGGTTCACCAGGGAAAAGACAAACATCCCTGCCCTTGTGGAGCTGACATGTAGCAGAAAGGTTAAGGGACTCGCCGAAGGCCACACGGAGCTAAGTGACCAGACCAGGCCCAGACCTGGATCCCCAGCCTGTTCCGTCAGTGGATGGCTCACTGGTCTTCCAGGAAGCCCCGCGGGAGTGTCCGGTTAAGGGCAACAAAGTTGGAAGGGTGTGTAATAAAGACTTTGACTGGCCTGTGTCCCCTGTCCCTAGCAGGTAATTTCTACTCCCTTGGTATTTCCCACGGTATTTCTTCATTACTCATGATAGGCACCCCCCGACCTTGCCTAATTGTTTATGCTAATGAGGTGATTCATGGTGGGCCTCTCCATAGTTTATGCTAATGACTCAGATTAGAGGGGCTGGCTCTATCAGAAAGACCAACCGCACAAGTAGATAGAGGGTTGGGCTCTGAGTCACGTGATACCAGTCTGACCTCGGAGGGGGCACCTGAGAGTGAGTTCAGTCACATGACCAGTGATTCAATCGATCATCTCTGGATAATGAAGCCCCAAGAAGAACTCTGGACACCGAGCTTGGGTGTCCTGCTCCAGCTGGCAACAGTGCTGAGGGTAATACACCCCTGAGGATGAGAGCAACTTTGCATTTGGAACCCTCCCAGGCCTCGCCCTATGTGTCTCTCCCTCTGGCCAATTCAGATTTGCGAACTTTTGCAAAAATAAAACTGTAGTCGTCAAAAAGACAAATACTGTATAATTGCACCTATATGAGGTACCTAAGAATCGTCAAATCCATAGAGACAGAAAGTAGAGGGTGATTCCCAGGAGCCGGGGGAAGGGAACAGTGGCGAGTTGTTGTTTCATGGATATATTGAGTTTCGGTTTGCAACATGAGAAGATTTCTGGAGACTGGTTGCAGAACGATGTGAATGTACATAACACTACTGAACTTAAAAATGGTTAAGGTGGTAAATTTTATGTTATGCATATTTTACCACAATTTTTTAAAAAGCCATAATCATAAATATAGTGCTTTCCTGAGTTCTAGGAGTCTTCCTAGCAAATTATCAACCTGAGGCTGGTCAGGGGAACTCTGGGAATTCCTGAATTTGTAGCCGGCTGGTCAGAGTGAGAGTGGCCCAAGGGATCCCTGAATTTGCAGAGGATATCTGGAGAGCCCTGTCAAGGATTGTGCCCTTAACCTATGAAGTCTGGCCTGATTCCTCAAAGGGAGGCTAAGAGTGGGAGCTGGCTGGTGGGCCAAATGGCTTTTGGAATCCCATCCAGCCTTGAGTTTCTGTGATTCCTCCATGAAGACCCACAAACCTCAAAGCATCCACCTTCCATTGTCTGTTCTACTTGCTCATGTCTGGCTCTCTCCCTCTGGTTTCCTTTTCAGGGTGTGTGTGCATGTGTGTGTGTGTGCGCGTGCGTGTGTGTGTGTGTGTGTGTGTGTACTCCTCTAGACCTGGAACTACACTTTCTACGACTGCATTGCTTCTACAACCAAAGAGTTTCTTTAAACAGCCTTTCCTCCTTCCCAGGCAAAGGGCTGGTGTCTTTGAGGGGCCCACGGTCAGCGCTCACTGCTGTCGCACCAGACTCCCAAGTCTGCCTCCTTGAGTTTCTTCTGGAACGTTCTCTGGCAGTAGCTCTAGCTGTAGACCACAGGCGGGAGGTAAGCTGTTCAGCTCGAAGACAGCACAATGACTAATGGAACCAAACACGGCCACGGCTGCACCCCTACCCCGGGTCCCGAGGCCACCAGAAGGAATGAGACCCTCCTTCCCAAGGATGACCTCACCGCCCTGGGGATGTGGACTGTTTAATTAGAACACCTTCAATCGGAAACGCTCATCCATTTATGGCAAAAACAGCGACAGGCTTTTAAGGACATGCCATAAGTTTTACAGTTATTGGATTTTCAACTTGTTTACAAAAGCAATATTGTTAAATGGCCAACGGCCAGGCCCAGTTGTTTTTCCTCCTGTGCCTTCTGACAACAGGAAAGCATATTATCTCCCCCAGCCAGCTCCCAGGAGGTGTGTGGAGCTACATTCCATTTTGCTATCTGTTTAATTATCCATTCAGCCCGGCTTACGCTAAAGCTTTTTCTCGTTTGCTCACAGCCAGATCTGCTCTGGAATGCAGCAAAGAGCTCCTTCCCCATTCCTCTACCCCCTGCAGCAGTTCCTGCAAGCAGTTTCACTCCAAGAAAACGCCAACCCCTTAAGAACGGGTCCTTTTGGAACGGTGGATCCAAAGGGGGGGATGCAAGACAGCCTTAGTGACCTTGACACTCGGCTTAACCCCTCTGTCGTGGGCTCCTCCTTGTTCAGAGAAAGAAGATTACTTTAGAAGAGTGGTTTCCAAAATAGGCTGCTGGGCACCAAAAGCCCCTGGGGAGATTTTAAAAATAAAGCTTGCCATGAGTTGTCCTTTCAGACTCTGATTTAGAGGGTCTGGGTCCTCAAATCCGGAGTTCTAAAAGCTCCCCAGGTGTCTGTGATAACCTAGCAGCGGTGCCCTCTGGACTTGATGTGCTCTGCCTGCCTTTGACCCTGAGGTTCTGGATGTGCTCTCCCAGTGGAGGGGGCAGGGCAGGGACCAAGCCTTCCTTCTGCTTTGCGTACCTGCACCAAGCAGGAACTCCACAGCTGCTCGCACCTGCTGCAAAGTCATCCTGGAGAAACATCCAGGTCGGCTGGAGCTCCAGAATCATCGAGTGGGTATAAGTAAATGGGGAGGTGTGTATGAGCTTCTGCAAGGGTTCTGTGGACGATGTCATCACGGCGCACCTGCACTGGCCCAGCAGCACGTCCGAAGGGCCCGG
Source organism: Potos flavus (assembly GCA_028534135.1). Classification (NCBI taxonomy): domain Eukaryota; kingdom Metazoa; phylum Chordata; class Mammalia; order Carnivora; family Procyonidae; genus Potos; species Potos flavus. The sequence continues at coordinate 31,939,294 of CM052896.1, forward strand.
GAAAACACCTGCCTCCCTCCCTCCTCCAGAGGGAGGCAGACTTGACATCTGCCGCTGGCGTGGCTGAGGGATGTAGAGAGGAAGGCAGGGGGCAGAGAGCCCCAGGCAGGAACTCCCTCCTGGCAGCGCAGGTTGGCCCCCAGAGGAGGAGGCTGGGAGAAGGGCCAGGAGCTCCTGCATTCCAACTTCACGCCCCCCAGGCCCTCTACAGCAGTCAGAGTGAGGACGGTCCCAACCTGCTAGGGCTTAACCTCTCCATGGCACTAACCGTCAAATACACTCACACATCCCTTATCCCCCTTCCTCCTTACAGCACCTCTGTGTGGGAGGCAGGACAAGCCCATTCAACAGCTGCAGGACTGATGATCCAAGACAGGAAGACAGGATGGAGTGATCTGAAAAAGGTCACAGGGCTGCCAAGTGGCAGAATTCCCCCTCAGATGCAATCCCAAGTCCACAGCCCACGGACCGCCTTTATCATAATACACTTACTTACACATGGGCCTTCATCTTTCCCAAAGTGCATCCGTAGACATGACTTGATGAGACTAACGGGGGCAAGCGGGGGAGGTCTAACATCCTCAACCCATAATCGAGGAGACCGAAGCTCCAAGAAGCTAACGAGGCCACAGAGCTATACCCCTTGTAAGCCAGGAGCTGTGAGAAGGAAGAGTGTCAAGTTGGGTAGGGGGTGCGTAGCAGAAAGAATCTAATGTTTGAAATTGGACTGTCATTCTTACAAGCTGTGACCCTGGGCGAGGTATTGAAACTTTAAGTTTTGCTCTATTAGAAAACAACATTCAACTGAGTAGATTTTAAAGATCTCATTGGCTTTCTTCAATGATTCATGAATCGAGCAGCATCCAATCTAGCAGAGAAAGGAGCTCTGAGGAGCTGTACAAAACCAAGGACTTTTCTAGGCAGAAGGGAGGGCAAACAAGGAAGTTACAGGAGCAAAAAGAGAATGGACTGTGGCAAGGTCACTTTCCTTTAGGAGACAGCAGGGGTCTATCTATCAGGCAGATTAGTCGCTAGTGCTCATCAGGTAATTCCTGATTGACTGGTTTAGGATTCCATTTCTGGGAAAGACGAAACTTTAATTAAGCGTGGTTTGGTATGAGGGGTTTAGCATAAGTGACTCCGTTTGGGGCCTGTTGTCTTGTTTTTAACAATTCTATGTTAAAGAACAGTTTTCTAAATGTAAAATAACCACTTTATTCCTAATATAAGGATGCACAAATATCAAAAAGATTTTATTTAACTCACTAATTAATGAGGAAACCAGTAAGGTATTAAAAACTGGTTCCAAGAAGAATCCGAAGAGCACGCATATAGACAATCTGAAACGGATTTACAAACAGTGCCAAACTGGTCAATATCCTCAGGACATTAGTTATTTGCGTTCCAACAGACTATTTGCAAGTCTATGGACAAGAATCATTTGCATTATTATCAGTTTTCTACAACTTGGTTGTAAAATAGCTCAGACAATATAAAATGTACAGATTGCCCATAAAGGCATACTATTCAAGGCATCCAGTCACCTTTTTTTGCTCCTGCCAAGACTTCCACAGTTTTACCTAACTTGGGAAAATGGGATGATCCAAAGGGCAGTTGCCAGCATTAAATGAGATGGCAAAAGTTTACTGCCCGGTGTGAAGGAGATGCCCAGTTAAGTTCCTTCCTCTCCTTACCCAGGTAAGGCTCTTCCCTTCTAGAATGGCTTCCCCATTACCCAAGTCCATGGGTTTTCACTCCCCTGAGTCTGGCACAGAGGAAAGGAATGGGGCCTTGATGTCACCCTGACCCGGGGTCTGATCCTAGCTCTGCCACATCCCCGGGCAAGTCGTTTCTTTGCTCCTTAGGTCTCAGTTTACTGCCAGGAAAAATAAGTAGCTGGACCAAGTGACCTCCAAAGGCTCTTCAGCCCTCTAAGTCTTGGCTTCACATTGGTTGTTATAGCACAATGAGAACTGGGTTTTCTGAGACTGATTCATGGCATAGTGAACAGATATGGACTTTGGAGTCAGCAGATGGATGCTTGAATCCCAGCTTAGCATCTAACTATCTGTGTGGTGTGGATTAAGTGGCTTAACATCTCGGAAACTACATGGCTTATCTGTAGATGAGGTCACAACAGAGGCCCAAAGGGTTAGGGACTTGGCGAAGGACAGGGGAGAGAGAACTCGGTCCTCAGAGAGGGGCCAGCAATGGGCAGGGAGAGGTCGCAGGAGATAGTGCTCACTTTGCAGCAGTGCCAAGATGGGCTTCCAGGAGGAGGTGACCTTTGAGTGAGCTCGGCAAGATTTAGACTCAGGAGAGTGATTTACAAGCACAGAGGCCACCTGGACAAAGCCGCAGAGTCTGGAAGGCAAGGCCTGTGCTAAGAAACTGCTCACTATTTAGTCTGGCAAGGGCCCAGGGTACCTGGAGGGGAATTCAGAAGGACAGGCCTGGAAAGGGTTGTGTGATTTTGACTGCCAAGGGCTTTCACTATTGGGCAAAGGAGTTTGGATTTCACCCTTCAGAGAGTAGGGGGCCAGGGGAGGAGGCCATGGGACTCCAGCAGGTAACACCCTGGGAAGGGGCACCTGCCCATTTGGTATCCTCTCCAATGTCTAGCATGGAGAGGGGCACCTAGGGGCACATGTGAGTCCTCGGGGGTCTTAGGAACATGCCATTTCTGATTAAATAGGTCCAGCACTGGGGCCACAGCTCTGCATTTCTAACCAGCTCCCAGACGACGCTAATGCCTCTGACCCATGGGCCACACTTTGAATGACAGTTGCATCAAGTGTACCCGCAAAGCCTGTGGGTAACCTCCGGATCAGCAAATGACAACACTGTCAGGAAGATGCAACTTAGGCTGGATACCTTTCTCTCCTCTTTCCTCCTAGTTAGTCTCCTGGCCCCAGAACCCCAAAGCCAGATTTCCTGTGCCCGGCTGCCTAGGACTCAGCTGCCAACGCACTGCCCTACCTGGGCTGCCCCTTCCAGGCACTAGAGAGGCTGAAGGTCTCTTTGCACCAGTCTCATCTTAACTTATAAGTCTCATTCCCTGTAGGCTCTGGGAGGTGAGATGCATGGGACCGATTTTACCTAAGCTCTCCAGTGAAGATCACGGAGCAGGTGGCCATTCAGCTAAGCCTGGAAGGAAGGATGCCAGCAAGTGGCAGGGTTCATCCTGCAGAACTGGCCCAGACCAAGTTGTTAATGGCTAACAAAAACCTGTTGTCCATGCCTCCTAGAACACATTCTTGACTTCGGCCTGGGGCTCTGAGTGCCTCACACCAAAGGGGCTGATCTAATGTTGGGCATCATGGAAGGCTTTAGGATAAGAGCACATCATACAGGTACCTCTCACCAGGACTCAGCCGGGGTCCTCCTCCTCCAGGACCCTCTCCTCAGTTCCCAGAGTGCTCCCTGCTCTTCCGCAATCATCCCCGCAATGGCCTGCCTCCCGTGCTACACTTGAACTCCATGAAGAGAGGCAGTGTGGCATTTCCAGCACCAGCACCTGCTTCACGATGTTGGAGAAATGAATGAGCGGCTCTACCCAGAGCCCACGCCAATGTACGCATCAGTGGTTCTCAATGTGGCAATTGTGCCCCCAGGGACATTTGGCACAATGTCTGGACACAACTTTGGTTGGCACATCTGCGGTGTTGGGTGGGGGGCGGGTTAAGAGAGGACGGCCGGTGTCCGGAGGCCAAGGACACTTGCTGTAAACAGCCTCTGGTTCAGAGCACTGCCTCACACAGAGGATTCTCCAGCCCCAAATGCCAATAGTTTTAAGGGGGAGAAATCTTGGTGTGGGGAGGGGCAGTGAGTACATACACGGTACTTCTGGGGGACGGTCACGGGGGCACTGATAGAGTCCACTATAGAAACCGAGACCCAAAGGGGGTGAAGTGACTTTCTCTAGGTCACACCACAGGGTAGCGAAAGCCAGAAAAGAGAAACCTGCCTTTGGAGTCATTCTGCCACCACGCCCAGTATCCCCTTTTTCTTCGCTCATGTTGCCACATCGCAAAGTCGTCCTTGCCCTGCCTCCCTGACACAGTTTATAAGAACACTTCAGTAGCAGAGGTGAATGTGTCTTGGAAGACGCCAGACGGTTTAAATCTGAGACCCTGAGCCTTCACGGACAGAAAGACTCCGAGTCCTCTTCCCCAGACCTGCATTTATGGAAACATTCCCACTCAAGAAATTTACGAAAAAGGTAAATGGTAACAAGTAGAGGCAGGCAACGGCGAGCTAGTAAGAAGACAGCTTGGGATGTTCGTTATGCTGGATTTCCGAACAGTTAAGTTGGTTAACGCATTTCCCTTTGGCTTGCGGCTCAGTCTCGGTGACTGTTGGCAATGCAGCGGCCACCTGGTTACACGTTCCAGCTTAAATGCCTCGGTGACACCAGTGAAGTCCTCTCCAGATAAGACCCTGATGTGTGAATGGCAGAGTGCAGCAGACAGATGACTCTGTGCCCACCATTCGAGCTGCTGGAGGCCTCACTCTAACTCTCCTGCACCCTCATATGCACGCAAGGCCCCCCAACAAGCTGTTACATACATGCAAGTGAAAGTAATTTACTCAATTATTTCCTGCTGTTAATTAATTAATTCCTGTAATTATTTCCTATAAGGTTTGGGCATGGGGAAAATCATAGTGTCCTCTCTGCATGGAGTTTCTTCTAAGGAGCTACAACGAGTAGTATGCTAATTGTATGGCTAGTATGGGCAAGGGAGGGAGTGGCAGAGGGGGGCGGGGGGATAGTTTGGGCACTAAGCATCATGAAAACCCAGCCAGGGCTGCAGTTCTATGGAATGAGCCTGCCTTTCAGTTTCCTTGTCTGTCGTAGGGGGCTAACAGCTGTCCTTCCATCCACCTTCTCTTTCTTCCTTTAACAAAGGAAGGTGCCTGGGTGGCTTAGTCAGTTAAGAAGCGAACTCTTATGATCTCAGAGTCCTGGGATCAAGCCTTGTGTTGGGCTCCACGCTTGGTGTGGAGTCTGCTTGAGGATTCTCTCTTCCTCTCCCTCTGTCCCTCCCCTCACACTCTCTCTCTCCCTCAAATAAATAAATCTCAAAAAAAAAAAAAAAAAAAAAAAACAAACACCACTTATTTAGGTCCTGGTGTGTGCAAACTCTGGGCTAGGCACTGGAAATATAACTGGAAGAGAAAGAGAAAGAAGAGGGGTGGGAGGGGCTAAGGACAGTGAGATCCATGGAGAGGGTACAAGTTGGGTGAGCATCAGGTGGGAATATTATTCAGTTGGGACAGGCCCCACCTGTGATACATGGCCTTCCCCACTGGCCCGCAACACCCATGACCTGTCTCCCCTCCTCCAGCCCCCAGTCTCCCTCCCTCAGATAGCAACCAAAGCCAGATCCCCCACCCCTGAAGGTCCCTGCCACCTGGGATGTCACCTTCTCCTGGATCTGAGGCATCCTTCACCCCTCACACACCCCTTTTCCACTATCTGCACGGTCCCCCGTGTTAATTTTCACAGGGGTTTGCCTTGGCTCAAAAGCTGAGCTGCACCACCTCACCAGCCACCCAGGATGGCTATTATCAAAAAGCCGGAAAACAAATGAGGAGGTGGAGAGATTGGAACCCTTGTGCACTGCGGGTAGGACTGTAAAATGGCATGGCCACCCTGGAAAACAATATGACAGTTCTTCAAAACATAAACCATAGGGGGCACCTGGGCAGCTGAGTCCGTCAAACGTCCGACTTGCTTTCGGCTCAGGTCATGATCTCAGGGTCATGGGATCGAGCCCCTCATCAGGCTCCATGCTCAGCGGGGAATCTGCTTGAGATTCTCCCTCTCCTCTTCCCCTGCCCCTCACCCTCTCTAAAATAAGTAAATAAATAAGATCTTTAAATAAAAATAGAATTAAACATAGGTTACCATTTAATCCAACGACTCCACCTCTGGCATATACACAAAAGAAGCAAAAGCAAGGTCTTGAGCAGATATGGGTATACTCATGTTCCTAGCAGCGTTCACGATAGCTATAAGGTGGAAACAACCCAGACATCCATCCACGGATGATGGATAAACAGAATGCGGTCTATACATACAACAGAATATTGCTCAGCCTTAAAAAGGAATGGAATTCTGACCCCTGCTACAACACGGACGGACCTCAAAGCCATTGCGCTAAAGCCCAATCAGCCGGACATGAAAGGACAAATATAATAAGATTCCACTTACATGAAGTACCTAGAATAATCAAATACATTGATTTGATACATACATACCTAGATTTGATACATATACAGAAAGTATAATGTTGGTTATCAGGAGCTGGGAGAAGGGGAGAATGGGGAGCTAGCGTTGAATGGGGACAGAGTTTCGGTTTGGGAAGATGAAAAAGTTCTGGAGATAGATGGATGGTGATGATTACACCACATGCCTACACCACGGAACTGCACACTTGCGTGGTTTAAATGATCCGTTTTATTTGTATTTTACCATGATTAAAAAATCTCACCGATACTTCAATTGTAAAAACAGAAAGAATGAAATCTAAGCTGTGAGCTCCTTGGGGCTGGGCCTGTATTTTTCCTCCTCTATTCTAGAGGCCAGAAGTCTGCTCAGTGATATTAACAAAAGCAATGGCTGTGCAGAGAGAAGAGGAAGGAAGGAGGGAGCGTATCTCTGGGTCAGTGGCCCACTAGGACCAGAGATGAGAGTGGCAGTTCTCTGCCCCCATGGCAGGCGTCTCCTGCGGGCCCTTCTTCCGGAAGCAGGCACTGTAATCACAAACCCCAGGCCTCCACATACCTGACCAGGCCTTCCCTCTCCATTCCTGCAGACCAGGAAGGCCCTGTCACTTGCCACTCCTGTGTTTCCGCCCTCAGATCACACTGGACAACCTCGTTCCCAGTTGTGCAGATCCTCACTACCTCTCTGCGCCTTTGTTCAGACTGTCTTTTGTCTGGGAATTCCAGACTCATCCTTCAGGCTCAGTTCACACCCACCGGCTTCCCCTGAGCTCCTCCGGAGCTCCTGCTCCCCCTGTGGGGCCCCCCAGTGCCGTGCTGTGACTTCCCTGGGTCAGCACCCAACACCCAGATCTGTAATTGTAATCGTGGGCATCTCCAGCTGGAGGGCCGGCTGGACGGCGGGGCACTCACCCCTGATTGGACCTTTCCCCTTCCCACCTTGCTGGCAGAACCCCCCTTTTGTTCAGCTGATCCCCTTCCGCCTGGCCCCGGGAGCGAGGGCAGCCTCAGCCCCAGGGAGATGGAGCCTGTTTAGTCTACACTCATCACTGTACCCCAATCCCCTCACCAGTGCTGTTGCTGAGGAGCGACCAGAAACGGGAGAGAAAATGGGGGTAGGGTGAAGCCCCGTCCCCCCCCCCCTCAATATGCCATTTCAGGCCAGTTTCCGGCTCTCCCAGCCCCCATCTTCTCATGAAATGGGGATGTAAAGAACAGTAAGAACAGTGTCCTCGGGGGGGGGGCGCCTGGGTGGCTCAGTGGGTTAAAGCCTCTGCCTTCGACTCAGGTCATGATCTCAGGGTCCTGGGATCGAGCCCCGCATCGGGCTCTCTGCTCAGCAGGGAGCCTGCTTCCCCCTCTCTCTCTGCCTACTTGTGATCTCTCTCCTGTCAAATAAATAAATAAAATCTTTAAAAAAAAAAAAAAAAAGAACAGTGTCCTCACTGCATCCTGGTGAAGGTGATGAGAGGCTAAGGTCCAGCGCTCTCTCCTTGCCTCACACGCAGTAAACACTGGGAGCTGTCCCGACTGGTCAGCGGCTCACGGGCTGCCGTTCTGACACATGGGCTTTGGACTGGCTCTCCCAACACCCAATGGCACCCTGAGCCCCATTGGGAGAGCCGGACCCCATGCCTTACCTCCCTGGGCTCAGGGCACTGGCTCCATGGCCCACCTCGTGCCCACCCTCAAGGTCCAGGATGCCTCCCTGTGCCTCTGGGTCAGTCCACCCCGATGCCTTCCTGTTGCCACGGCCCTAGCATACGCTGCATTTGCTGCAGGGGCCGCGTCCCCTCAGCCCGGACTGCCCTTCCCTCCGCTCCTGCTTCCACATTCCACTCCCTTCCGCGCAGCTTGGACCATTCTCCCATCCCGTCCTGAGACAGCTCAGGGATGCTCATTTCCATGGTGTGGTCCTTCGAGCACTGTACAGGGATCCTAGGGCTGCGGTAACAAATAACCACACGCTTGGTGGCTTACGGCAACAGCAATTTGATTCTAGAGGCCAGAAGTCTGAAATCAAGGTGTCGGCATGGCCACACCCCCCTTCCTTGCCTCTTCCAGCTCTGTTCACCCCGCTCGTTCCTCAGCATGTCCAGCATCCCTCCAATCCCTCTGACCTGTCCTGGCCTTCTCCTCTCTGTGCCTCGGTGTGTCTTTTCTGTCTCCATGAGGACACTTTGATTCGATGTAGGGCCTGCCCTCATCGAACATGATCTCATCTCAATCCTTAACCTTCATTACATCTACAAAGATCCTATTTCCAATGAATCTGGGGGACACGCTCTTTAACTCGCTGTAAGTGGCAAGATCCAGACCCAGAGAGGACAGTGGAAGACAGAGCCGTGGCTGTCCCCACCCACACACAGTGGTTTCTCCTCCTGGAGCCAGCCGTCACCTGTGAGCCCACATTTCGGCCCCTGTAACCACCCAGACGCTGGGAGTCCACGGTCACTGCTAGAATCTGCCGATAGATTATATCACACCCCCGCTTCCACCTCGCCTACAGGCTGTTGGTACATTCCGTCTGTCAAAGCGCGCCCTGTAAATAAAGCCCATTCCACCTGGGGACTGGCGGTACAGTAAAGGGAAAAGGGAAAGAATTAAACAAATAGAGGCAAAACCTTCGTCATCCACCAAACAACATGCAAAAACCAGGGCATTCCTCCGGACCGTCGATAAATAATCCAGACCACAAAAATAATCTATGAGGCAGCTTGTGTAATGGTAGCATGTGAAAGACTGTGGAACTTTCTAAAATTAATTTTCTTCATTTTGGTTTATTAAAATTGCACTCATCTATCTCCCCTGTTAAATATTTTATTTTTTCATATTAATGGCTGCAATTTCAGCTTGTGCCTGTTTCTGTCATTAACACTGTACAAACTTAATATCATTAGTAGTTTTTCCCTTAATTATGTGACTAGAGAAGAAAAACATCAAAGTTTCCGTGAAATTGGAATAGTATATCTAAATTGCCTCATGTTTATTTTAACATTAACAGTAAATGAAGCTAATGGGCTTTTATATTATTAAAAGCACTCATTTGTGTCCTGCCTGTTCTAATATATAACAAAGCTTTAAAAGATGTTAAATAATTAGTTATTTAATAGGGATGCATGGAATAGATCAAACGGAAGGAAAAGTTGAGGGTAACCGATGGGCACGGTTGAAGGGTCTGCCCCTTTTTGGGCTTTCAAATGGGATTCCCTCTCCCCAGGATCCCTACCCCACTGTAAAGTGAGAGCTCTAATTTATAACTACCCTGGAGAGTTAAAGCAACAAAATCTATTGCCCCAGCCCTGCAGAGGACACACGTGTGGGGGAGGCCAATAATGTTTGCAATTATTTCTGGGCAATCTCCATTCATAATTCAATACCTGCACAGGGCCCGTGTGAGGCTGGGGCTCGGAGGTCCTCTGTGGGAGGGAGGACTGCTTTTTCCCTTATAGTCTCCTCACCTCCTAGCAGGATCTCTCCTTGGCTTCAGGGGCTGCTGATGCATGTAGGCATTCAGCTGCCTTGGGAGCCCAGTGAGACCTCGGGAAGGACTCCTGCCTGTGGGTCTGAAAGAGGTGCCAGACTGTCGTCACTCTCCCGCTCAAAAACCTGCAATGGCTCCCGTGGCCTGCTCCACCAAGGCCGACCTCCTTCTTGGTACTTGAGACCCTAGAGCAGGGTTCTCAAAGCTGAGTGTGCTCAGAATCCCGGAGAGGGCTTGTTACCACACAGGTCACTGGGCACCACGCCTTTGCAGGTCTTGAGTTCCTAGCTGGTTCCATGGGTCTCAATTTCTAACAAGTTTCCAGGGGATGCTGACTGATGCTGCTGGTCTGGGGACCACACTGTGAAAACTATCAGAGCACAGACAGTCTCTCCAGACCATTAGGCACTGTTCTCGTACTCGCTCAAAAGGTTTTCTGATGGCAGCGTGTGGCCACTGTCTCCTCAAACAGACAGCAAGTTCCTTGAGGGCAGGGGCACTGGGATACTTCTCCATATCCCTCAAAACACCACCAGCTCAAGGATGGGCTCATGGTGTATGGGACAATGACTCCCGATAAACTGTCTCTTGTGAGGCTACAGTCAGGACGTTCGCAGGAGCTGAGTGTCATCTAAGTATCTTGACTAGAGCTGGAAGATCTGCTTCCAAGGAAGCTCTTTCACGGAGCTGTTGGCTGAAGGTCTCAGTGCCTCCCCGTAGGCTGATTGAGTGCCCTCACAACATGGCATCCACCAGAGCAAGCAATCCAAGGGCAAACAATGAGGAATCTATAGGGCCTTTTACGTCCTGGTCTCTGAAATCACATGTCATCACTTCTACTTTATTCTATTTGTAAGAAACAAGCCACTAAGTCCAGTCCACATTCAAGGAGAGGAGAATTAGTTTCCCATCTCATGGAGAGAGGAATATCAAAGAATTTATGGGCAGCGCATGCTGGAAAAGGGTCCAGAACTCAGTATCCAATTTTTTTTCAGTTGTGAAATCGTGCAAACATACATTAACTCTACACATACAGTGTAAAGCATAATTATAAAAAAAGCACCCTGAGCCGTCACCACCTAGATTACCAGACCTAGAACTTCATCAGCATCCCAGAACGCCGGTGTGCCCCTTGTGATTTCAATTGCTTTCCTCTCAGTATGTAACCACTATTCTGACTTCTGTGATTTTTATTTTTCTTTCTTTTTCTGTGATTTTATTTTATTTTTTATTTTCTTGCCTCATAATTTTACTACCAATTGTGAGTCACACAAAACAATGTAGTTGTTTTTCCTGTTTTTTGATCTTTGTGTCAATTGAATTGTACTATAATGATTCTTTGGTGTCTTGCTTCTTTCACTCATCATGTGTGAGTTTCACTCATGTTTTTGCATGTAACTAGATTTCATTCATTTTTTTGTTGTTGTATGGAAGACTTATCTTTAATAGTTCTTTTTGCCTTAAGGACTATGCTGTTTGATGTAAATATAGCTATATCTGCTTTCTTCTGATATTTGCATGACATGTTTTCTTCCATCCATTTGGATGGATCCTTGCACTTTAGATGTTTTCCTAGTAGTTTTAAATGCAGTCTGATAATCTTCAGTTTAACTGGAACATTTGCTCTGCTCACATTTGATATTCGGATTTATTTCTGCTACATTATTTTGTGCTTTCTATTTCCTCCACCTTACTGTGTTTCTTTTACTTTCCTTTCTTGTATTTTTTGTATTAATGGAATGTTGCTGTTGTTGTTTTTTACCACTCAGAATTGCTCCTTCAGTTAGTTCAAAAGACATGTTCTCTGTTTTTATTCTTTTAATAGTTAACCTGGAAATTACAACAATTTGTATTCAAAAGTGATCAACAGCTAACATTAATCAATGCATCCTCCTGGACTACACAAAAATGTTAGAATACTTTAAATCCATCTGACCCCTATATGTTGGTGTCTTCACATGTTAAATTCTATCTTTTTAAAAATCCCAAATAACCCTATTATCATAGCTTAAAGCTGTTAATTCTGTCCACCTATATAGTTACTGGTTTCTATGCTCATCATCTGTTCATACATTTTATTCCTCATTCCAGGATAACTATCTTTCTCCCTTTAGTACAACCTTGCCATTCATTGCCTTTGGTGAGGCTCTGCTAATGGCAATTTTTTTTCCTCTTATTTTTTATCTAAAAAGCCTTAATTTTATTTTATCCTTGAAAGACACTTTTACTGACCACAGAATTCTAAGTTGATGGGTTTTTTTTTTTTTTTATCAACGATGTGCTAAAATATTCTACTATCTTCTGGTTCCCATAGTTGCTGTTAAAAGTTAGATGCTAATCTACATTTTTTTTTTTTTAAAGATTTTATGTATTTATTTGACAGAGAGAGAGAGATCACAAGTAGGCAGAGAGGCAGGCAGAGGGAGGGGGGAAGCAGGCTCCCTGCTGAGCAGAGACCCTGAATCAGGGCTCGATCCCAGGACCCTGAGACCATGACCTGAGCTGAAGGCAGAGGCTTTAACCCACTGAGCCACCCAGGCGCCCCTACGTTTTTCTTTTAAATAGATTGTAACCTGTTTTCCTCCTTCTCTGGCAGCTTTAAAAATATTTTCCTTGTCCTTGTTCTCCATTTTCACTCGGAGGAATCTACATGTGCATTTTATTTATTTAAACTTCATTTATTTAACCTTTCAAAATGATGGATCAATACCTTTCTTTAGGTCTGGAAATTCTTAGCCATTATTTCCTAAATTATTGTCTCTGCCCCGTTCTCTTAAGCTTCTCCTTTTGATTTGATATAGATTAGATCTTATCATTTTATCTCCCATATTTCTTAACTTCTCTTTCATAGTCCCCATCTCCTTTTTGTTTTTACTGCATTCATCCAGTTCTCTGATTCTCTCTTCAGCTGTGTCTAACCTGCTAATATAGATTCACTGAGTGTTCATTTCAATTAGGTTTTTCTTTTCTAAACGTAACATTTCCTTCTTTTTGTAATCTGTTAAATCTCTCATTTTCTAAACATTTTCCTGTTCCCTGCAGATATTATGCTTGTCTTTTTACTCCTTTTAAATAGTAAGCACCATTGTTTTATATTCTGTATCGGATAAACCCAGTATCTGAAATCTTGCTGGTGTGTTTCTGCTGTTGCTTCAGGTTCTCGTTCCCAATGCCTTGCTTCCTTGTATACTTGGTTATTCTTTTGTCTGAGTTGTTCATTTTCCTTGGAAAATTATTTTTGGTCATTCTTTGAAAACTGGGATGAAAAGATCTGTCTGTGTTTACTTCTGCCAGGTACCTTAAAGGCATTACCAGTCCAAGACTACTTTACATTAAGTTCATGGTGACAGTCATTCTGACTATTCAGGTGATGTGGATTTGGGCTACAAATCCACTTTTCACAAGTAGCTCTTTTTCCCATCTGCCCTCCTCAGAACCAAGGCAACTTTTCTCCCAGTTCCTGGATGTGGGAGGAACCAGGCAGTTTTTCTTTTGGTTCACACATACACTGAGGGTTTCCCTCTGGAGTTCCACCTTTATGAGGGAGGATATCCTATTAGACTCCCCATCTTTGCTGAGCCCTGGGTTTTATATCCCCCTCCCCAAACCCTTGGCAATGTCAAAACTGAAGCTCAAGTTTGCTGGTTGGGCAAATGCCCATAAGGGACAAGTAGCTGCAGCATTCTCAGAGCCCCTGCTTTCAATTTGCTTTTGGTCTTGTAGCTTCTTACTCTCTTGTCAGCTCTTCAATGCCTTTAAGAAGATTTTTTTTTTTCACTTTATTCAGCATTTCTAGTTGTTTCTATCCTGAGAGTTGATCTAAAGGACCCAAACTGCCATATTGCTGGAAATAGAGTCTGCACTATGCTCTCTCCGCAACCCTGGATTAGCACATTTTCTCAATTGGGGAAACCAAAACGGGAAGCAGGACGGTCCAATCCAGTGGGTGGTGGGGGTGATGGGTGGTGGCTATTGGGCAAAAAGTCCTGCTAAGGATGGTGGGGGTTCCTAGCTCACTAAATGTGAGCCCTGTCCCTGCACCTGAGCAATTGGTCTGGTGTTCTGCAGGGAGGATGGTCCTGATTCTAACCTCCCACTGTTTTGTCAAGGTCCTTGGAGGCTTTTAAGCAGGACAATGATACAGTCAGATGTTACTCCAAGAAAAATAGCTGTGGCTGCTGTGTGGAGTTGGAGACAGTGCAAATTTAGATGGAGTAGTCCAGAGGCTATTGCAGTGGTTAGGGTGAGAGACGATGGCAGCCTGGACGGAGCCCAGGGAAGGGGAAGAAGTGGAAGATTGACTGGTATCAGGGAGTCTCAGGCACGCTCCATGCTGAGTGTGTGGAGCCTGACATGGGGCTTGATCTCATGACCCCAAGATCACAACCTGAGCTCAAACCAAGAGTCAGTCACTGAACCGACTGCACCAACCAGGTGCCCCAAGAGATGCATCTCTTCTTAAGTCTCAATTGACATGAATGGCCAGGATGCAACTTGATTCCAGTGAACCCATCCTGTGACCACACGCTGAGTTAACTGAGGAATGCAATGCCCCTTCCTTAAATGGGCATGCCAGATTGATAACCACAAACACGGGGGGGGGGGGGGGGCTGAGGCGTCCAACCATGCCCAGGTGTGCACAGGGCCCTTCTTCATTTTCATTTCCTTGCACCCACTCATCTTGCTTCCTGGCATAAATACCCAATCCAGGTAAAGAGGATTACAAAGAGGGAGCAAGAGGAGGGGAAAATAAAGAATAGAGAGATAATAAAGGCAGGATAAGAAAATTATAAAAAGTCAAAATTAGAATAAGACTTCTTTTTAAAAAATAAAAAAATTTTTAGAACAAAAAAGTTGTTTAAAACAAATATTAAAAGGAACACAAGAGTTGAAAATAGTGTTTATGGATAATAATTTCAATTGGATTTTAAAAACTAAGATATCAGAACCTGGGAAATAAAAAGCTGTCTAAGTGAGGAGGATTCACTTGGAGCCACTGCCATCCAATTCAAACAGTAAAAATGATAATAAATGAATTGTTCAAGTGCAAAAAATGGGAAGATTGGTAAAGGGATTTCAAAGAAGAATATCGGAAAAGAAAAAAATGAGGTAGGTGGGAAGAACCTAAAATGAGAGGAAGAAAAGAGATGATCTAAAGATAAAAATTAGGTTCAAAAAGATACACGCACCCCTATGTCTATGGCAGCATTGTCCAGAATAGCCAGGACGAGGAAGCAGCCCACTTGTCTGTCGGCTGATGAATGGATAAAGAAGACGTGCTATATATACAATGGACTATTATTCAGCTATCAAAAAGAATGAAATCTTGCCATTTGCCTTGCCATGGATGGAACAAGAGTATTATGCTAAGCGAGCTAAGTCAGTTGGAGAAAGACAACTACCATAGAATTTCACTCCAATGTGGAACTTAAGAAAGAAAACAAATAAACAAAAAAGAAACAAAAAAACCAGACTCAAATACGGAGATCAAACTGGTGGTTGCCAGAGGGTAGGTGTGCAGGGGAAGGGTGACATCGGTGCAGGGAACTAAGAGTACATTCACCACGATGAGCACTGAGTAATGTGTAGAATTGTTGAACCACTATATTATACACCTGAAACTAATATAACACTATATATTAATACTTTAATTTTTTTTAAAAAGATAAAATTAGGAAACAAAAAGGAAAAAATCCAATGAATGTAAGGCCTAAGAGCTCCTGGGGAGAATGAGTGGGCCTGGTCCAGAGGGACCTTTCCACCTCTCAAACCCCTCAGCTGCAGCACAAAGAGGGAGCATGTGATGGAGAGACTATTGTGAGAAGGGATGGGGAGCTCCAGTCTGAGAGGCGAGAGAGCTGGGTCCCGGCTGGGTCTGACTTCATCCCTGCAGGGCCCACACCATACCAGCCCCTCCCCAGCCAGACCTCAGGCTCCTCAGCTATTCAGAGCATAGAGTCAACTTGATATGCACGGGGTTCCCTTTGCTCTGATGTTCTGGGTTGGGGAAGGGGCACCAGCAGGAAGCAGGAGACAGGATCTTTGTTTTATGGCTTCTTAAGGGAAGCACTGAATCCGGAGTCTGAAGTCCTGGGTTTGATTCTCTGAGGCTCCAGAACATAGCAGAAAATGAGATGTTCAGCAGGCAGCAGGGCCAGGGGTAGAGGGGTGAGCAGGGAGGGGAGTGCTGCCCCCTCCCAAGTGCCCAGGCCACCGCCATCCATGTAGGTCACCCCACCGTGAGGACGTCCATCTGTGTGCTGCAGCATGAGCAGTGTCCCAGGGCAAGCTTCTTCAGCTTCTCACTATCTGTCTCCCTGGACACTCAGCTCCTTGAAGGCAGGCCCTTGCCTTACGCAGGTCTGTATCCCACCCCCAGCACAGACCTTGCTAAGACACTGCTCAGCGTCTGTATGAGGGATAAAGACAATAAAAACGATAATTCTACCTCTTGCCAATGCTAACTAGGTGCCTTCACTAATGAATGGGTCTATTTAATCCTCACAACAGCCCTGTAAGTATTAGTAGTATCCCATTTGACAGATGGTAAACTAAGACCAAGAGCACTGAAATAACTTACCCCAGGGCACCCAGCTAGGAAGGAGACAACCTCGGGTTTAGACTCAGGTATGCTGGCTCCAAAGTGGTGAGATTCATCATTCTGCTACGAGGTGAGCGGGAGGGAGCCACCCTGGATCTCAGAGCCCAAATGGTATAGGTATGATTTGGAGAGGAGGTTATCTTGAGCCCCACAGGAGGAGGCAGCCACAGTGTGGCCAGAGCATGGATGCGGCGACCTTACTACATTGTTGGGGATGGGGAGCCAGTGCTCCAAAAGTGCTGGCTCTTCCCTCTGAGGTCTCTTCAGGGGAGCTGAAGCAAATGGAATCTTCTAGAATGGAATAGAGTAGCCACTTCAGTATAAAACCCAGGGAAGAAACAGCCAAGGGACTGGTGTCCCTGGCAAAGGGAGATGGAAATCTCCCTGTGGGGAAGGCACTTTGAGCCTGGAGGACTCAGGGGGCCTTGCCCTAAGGGGCCTTGCCCTCTTCCAGCGTGTTCTTCTCACCATCTTCCTCCCCAGGGTCTTCTGAGACACGGTCTCCCCACAGCTCCCACCGCTGGCTCCAGGCACTCAGGATGCATCCAAGCTTGCATCTGTGCCCCCTTCCCCCATCCAGCCTCTTGCTGGGCCTCCCACCAGCCCCAAGCGCTGTCTGGATCCTTAGGACTCCCTCATTAGCGTGGTGAGGATCCCACAGCCCAACCTCAAGTCCTGGGCCAGCGCAGCTGACAGGCAGACCTCATTCCCTGTGTTTAAGGCAAACCTCTGGCGGAGGCCTCTGGTTCTGCCTGTAATTGTCTCCTCATTAACCCACGAGGACACTGCAGCCTCCCTACAAGGATGTGGACTCGACCCCACCTCCACGGGGTGGACACCGGACAAGAGCCAGGCAGATGTGGGACTTCCCCCGAAGGAGCATATGGTGTAGTGACAGTTGGGACGCTGAGCCATCATGAGCCCCATGGTCAGAGCTGGGGCCAAGCTACTCCCCCTTCCTCAGCCTCTGTTCCTCGTTTCTAAAATGGGCACACTCCTCCCCACACCTCCTGGGCAGATGCACTGCTCAAAGGAGACAGAGCACAAAAACGCTCCCACAGGGTGGCAGGTGCGGGCGGCATTTTCCAAACTGAAGGCTGAGTCTCAAGAACGGGTTGCACGGAATTTAGTGAATTGTGAACCATTTCTTTTACAAAAGAAATAAAGGAAAAACATTATATGCATCACAGGTACAAAGGGTGTTATAGCTGTGAAACTTCCTCCTTAGCTGTAAGGGGGTGTGTGTGCATATACGCTGGGTCGTGTGGGAAAATGTATGACTTTTCCAAGAAGGCTGAAGGCCACTGACCTAGCCATTGAGAGCGGAGCTCTGGGATGGCAGGGGTCTAGTTCAAATCCCAGCTCCTCTACTTAGGACACCGTGTGACGGGAACGCCCGCCTCGTCCTCGGACCCTCACGGGAGATGGCGAGCGAATCAGCCGCTCAGAACAGCACCCAGGACATCACGGCGCCTCAGAATTTCAGTGCCCAGTCTTTTTGTCGGTATGGCTTATACATCACAAGACCTCCAGGAAGGGCTAACTGTCCCTGATTTAAAACAAGGGGAAAAAAGGAGCCAGCGTTTTTGTGGCTGGGTTTTTCTCTGTCAATAACCTACGTTTTTAGGCATCAGCACACGAGGCACCAACCTCATGTCCTCACAGCAGCTCTGTGAGGTGAATTCGCACGTTATTCCCATTTTACAGCTGAGGGAACGAGGAGTGGGAGGTTTGGATCTTTTTTTTTTTTTTAAGATTTTATTTATTTGAGAGAGCAAGCACCAGTGAGAGAGAGAGAGAGAGAGCAGGGGGTTAGAGCAGAGGGAGAAGCAGACTCCCGGCGAAGCAGGGAGCCCGACCAGGGCTCGATCCCAGGACTCTGGGATCACGACCTGAGCTGAAGGCAGATGCTTTACCGACTGAGCCCCCCAGGCGCCCCGGGAGGTGCGAATTTAGTGTGCCTCTAGTCTGAACAAACTCACACTCAGTGCCCAGCACCAGAGGCACTGCCGGCCCTGGTTCCCCGCCTCCTCCCACCCCAAGGCCCCCCAGTGGCTCCAGTTTTGAGGCTCCTGGGCCGGCCCTCCCTGCTAGTCGTTGCTGTCTGCTGCCCGCTCTGCAGGTGCCCTGGGCCTGACCACTCTTGCTATCACACTCCTGCTGTTTCTTATTTAAAACCCCCGCCCCTCAGGGTTCCCAGACAGAAGCTGCTCTGAGTGGGGGCAGCAGCAGGGGGGCCCGGGACCAGGCCTGGGGCCTGCTGGCCTCCACTCCAGTCGCCAGCGGCTAGGAGAATGGGGCTCAGCTTCTGCCACGGTCTCTGGAACCACTGAGAAAGCCCCGGAAAGGGAGGTTTTCCCCTGCCCCTCTCCCCCACACTGGAGCCCCCAACTCAGGAGCTGACCCCTCCTCGCCCGGAAGGCGTGAGCCAGCGCAGAGGCTGGACGGTTGGCCCAAGGTGCCCGTGTCGCCGAAGCGGGCATGCAAGCGGCATCCCATTGCTGTGTCAGCCGCCGGCTCCCACCACATCGATCATCCAGTCCTTAAGACATATTAAAATGGATTTAAAAAGACATTTTGCATTTTCTCTCCTTAACACCCACATTATTGCCACACATCGGCTTTTGTTTTAATTAAAATCGGTTTTGAAATCCTCCATGAAACTTCAGTGGGATTGTTAAAGGCGGCAATTTCCTTATCGGCAGTACGTCCCCACAACATACTGTAATAGTTATTTTGCAACAAAGCACAAGTCTTATTAATTTAGCTCAATCAAATCAGCACCACGTTAATTTATGGGGCTGTAAAAATCTGGCAGTGCTGCTCTAGATCAAGGAACTTAGGGCAAGCAAGACACCAAGTGGGATGTTTATTTTGTACAATGGTCCCTAACTGCATTTCTGTGATTTAAAAGCTTTCCGAAGCGTGCGATGATAATATTACATGCATATAGAATTGTGTGTTTGCTATGCCTCATTACTCCCCACAGAGACCCAAAATCATTTGGTATTCAACTCCTACCTAAAATATTTCCTTTTACATACAAATATTTTTTCTGCTTTAAATGGCTTCTCTATGTTAAAATTTTTTTTTTCCAGGGCTGTGGAGCAAGATCATTTCCTACGTGGGATTCTATTTTGGTCCAGTTTTGATCTTTAGTGGTGGTGACTAAGTAGGTATTCAGCTTCCCCCCCCCCCCACCCCTTCATTTCCTCTGGC
This sequence comes from Potos flavus, assembly GCA_028534135.1. Lineage (NCBI taxonomy): Eukaryota > Metazoa > Chordata > Mammalia > Carnivora > Procyonidae > Potos > Potos flavus. Next base: position 31,958,829 of record CM052896.1, read on the forward strand.
CAATCCCTCCAAGGTGGTTTCGGCGGGGTTAATTTTGCCTTTTCTGCCCTTCTCCCCCCTCCCCTTCCAGAGTCCCGCTTCTGGGTTTACTTTTAGTAATGTCTTCTCTGGTGACTAGGAATGCTTCTCTCTCACTCGTGTCTTAACAACAAAGCTTCACAATAATAACGATAATGATTTACCAAGAGATGCAGCTTAGCAGCCAACAGAGAATTTGAAAGGCAGGGTGGGGTGGGAACTGCAGCAGAGGTGAGGTGGATATCGGGAAATGGAGGCTCAGAGAGAGCAAGTGACCTGCCTGAGGTCACACAGCAAGTTAGGAAGCACACTAGACATTGGGACTCAACCTGGATCCTCTCAGCCCTAATTTTTCATCAGTTCAATGAGGACCATATAAATCAGAGGGAGGTCACTCGCGTGGCAGGTGGGTGCTCTGGGTAGCAACATGCTTGCCCTTCCTCAGCAAGGCCGGGCCCAGTTTTTCAAGCACCTGACTCTGAATTACAAAGACGGACTCTCTGCAGGTGCAAACAGGAACCACCGGCATCTCAGACATGTGCACCTGCTGTGCTGTTCTCAGCAAACCAGACGCTTCCGGGAGGGCACATGCTTGCCCTGGGGATACAGACAGGCCACTGAAATATGATGTAAGCATTAACTAGCGGGCTCAAGACGACCTGTCTCAAGACAGGCCAAGTGTGAACCCCCATTTAGTGGTTGAGAAGACCGAGAGTAGCAGAGAGTTCTGAGGGCTGCCCCAGGGTCAGACGATCAATGGCAGTGGAAGATTCCAACCCAGGGCTATGGCCAAGGTCAGTGCCCTTTCTAGCACACTGGTGGTGTCTGGCACCCTGGCCAGTCTGCAGGGGCCCCAGGGAGATAGCGGCTAACGTCTGGGGACAGCATTTGAGAGGCCCCAGAAGGCACCCCTTGCTCCCTTCCTGACTGTAGCTAAGCCTTCAAAACACCTGTCCTCTGGGGTAAGCCTTGCCTTTTCCCCACACGTATGTATCTACTTTAATTATATAACCCACGCTGCCCAGTTCCTTCTGTGTCTGGTTAGTGAGAATGAGTTTCTAGTTAGTCTAGCAACGGGAGAGCTCTCAGTGCCTGCCAGGGAGCTGTGCCTTGGGGGTGGAGATTCTGACGTGTGACTCCCAGATGACATCACATCTTTAGTGACAACGATGTGGGACTCACTACCTGAAAAGCCATTAGCGCCCACACCGTTGTTGGGCAAAGCCCTCGTTGGAAATTCACCCTTCTTGCGCGGAACCCACACCAGCATCTTCGGTAAAGCATTATGACTTCATCATGAATGGCCCTGCATCCACTCTGACCTGCCAGGGCCGGGAGGTTCCGAAGCCACCCGGAGATGGAGGTGGCTCAGCGATGCTGGGCAGCAACTCAGCACCATATAAGTTAGTGGAGGCGGAGAGAGGTGTCTCGGGGGCTGGGGGGAGGGGGGGGCAGAGGTGAAGCTACTGGAGGCGAGAAGGCCTAGAGTGCTGCGTGCATGGCCTTGAGGCCTCCGGTGGGGAAGAGGGCCAGAAAAGTCACAGCCAAGAAGCTCGCTTCTAGGCAAATGCAAACCCTTTGGCTAAGTTGCAGAAAAGACCATTGAAATGGGGAGGTGAGGTGTGAGCTAAGAGTCTGCTGGATCGAGTTTCAGAAGAGGCTTCCCGACTGGGCAGGGATCACTGTCGACTTCAACAAGTACTTTGGGAAACGTGCTGTGTGCCAGCACTGGAGTGGGCTCTGAGAGAAGAGGAAGCAAAAAGCATTCCCGATGCCAGCCCTGCCCTCCAGAGGATGCCCTGGGCTGCAAGTGTCCAGGCTCTGGGCCCGCCCGTCGGCCCGCCTACAGCCCTTCCTCATTTCCTGCTGTGTTTGCTTTCTCCTTACTTTGGGAGCTGGGCCCAGGAGGAAATGAAAACGTTTGCAGAGGACGCTGCTCTTCGGACCTGCTAGCTCAGCCCCTGCAAACAAGGCCAGGCCCCGTGGCTGAACCAGTCTGAGAGGTATCAGTGGCCACAGAAAAGAGACAGCAAGCAACTTGGTTGCTTTCAAAATGGCTTCTGTCAGACAAGGCCACAGCTAGATCACAGAGTGTCTTTGTGTGAATTTGAAGACGGCGACTTCTTAGGGAAGACATCACCCCACAGGACCTCAGACTGGCACATGGATCCCAGCATGGACCTCAGTTTTTACAGCTCCTGGGGCTGGGCACACTTGTGCAGTGAACAACTTGTACAACTGTAGCTGGTGGCTTTGCCTCAGACCCCAACTGCATGGTCAAGGCCACTAGGCCCTTTTCTGTCATTAAGTATGAGAGGATGCAGGCCTAGGCTCCCCCTACACCTAGGGATCACCCCAGATCTAAACCAAAACGTTCCCCAAGAGATGAAGGAAGCTGTGCTCTAACATACCCCCTCCTTCCCACACAACCACCAGCTCGCTCAGGCACCAGCATCACACCCATGACCTCCATCACTGTGCCCTTCCTCTCACGGAGGGACAGGTAGACACAGCCGGGGGAGGGGGAGACGGCCCCAAAACCACTTCCCCCCGAGCCAGTGCTAGGCCTACCCCTTCTTCTTGCAGTTCTTTAAGAAGGCTTTCTAAAGAAGAGGAACCTTCCGTGGTAGCAGATGGCGGATAAGTAGGAATGGTAAATAGTTTTAATTACTGCATAATGTAAGTGAGACAATAAAGGGGAGACAGTGGAAGCAAGCTGCTGCCGCCGAGGCCCTGGAACTGTTGTGGGGCCCAATTTGTCTGGCATGTGCTGTTCTCAGTCTTGGGAGGGCTTTAAAGAGAACGCCGAAAATATTAATTGCCCGCCTCACTGGCCCATCCATCTTCACAACCGAGTAACACGCTTTTTTAATTTCAGGGGAATCGTTTTCAAATGGGAATCATGCAAATGAGTATTTTAGCTATTCATTTGTTTTACTGCGAGCGCTTTGTGAGCAAATGGCCTACAGCTTGCAATGAATTAACAGACACGGGCACTGGAGACCGATTTTTAATACAAAGTCTTGACTCGGAGACGACCCCGACCAGCAGCACAGAAAATGTTGGCATAGCAACTTTGGGCATTTTCATGCAAATTGGCTTCTATATAGATGATACGAATGCAATGTTTTCCTTCAACTAATCATCATAAAATTAGTTTCACTATATTTAAATGCCTCCACTTAATGCATTATATCCATATGCATGAAATTGCCTCCGCTAATGCAGTACATAAAATGCCAAAGATACAATGAATAGCCAAATTGCAAGCAGTTATGTTATCTCCCATAAAAACGGCTCCCCTCCCCCCTTCTTTTTTTGTGAGTGTGGGTGTTACTGAATGTGTGGGTGCCAAAGGCATCTATCACAAATTGCTATTAATACACAGACACAGAGACACACACCCGCACACGCGCACGCGCGCGCACACACACACACACACACACACACACCCAAAGTCCTTTTCAGTTAAGTAACGGTAAGGTTGTAACCCAATGGAACAAAAGCCAGACGAAGCCGGGGCCGGGCCAGTCGTGCTCACCTGGGCTGGCCGCCCTCCCTCACACTGCCTTGTCTGCAGCCAGAGGAGACGGCAGGGCGCAGAGCACGGCCCTGCCTTGGAGTTCGCTCCATTGGGGGTGGTTTCATGCTGCGCCCCTGCACCCACCGAATGGGGAGGCCCAAGAGAGAGACGCATCTGAGCTAATCAGGGACCAAGAGGCCAACCAGAAATCATCAAAAGTGGAACCACCATGGGTGAGAAACGGCCCCTTAGAGAACTGGCCCTGGCAGCCAGGAGAGATGAGAACTCAGGCAGAACACAGTCAAAGTCAATAACTGAAGAAGGACCAGAGAGGAAGGAAGAAAGGGATGCGCATGGAAGCCCTATGTTGTAGGCGCTGGGCTTGGAACTGCACGCCCTCCATGTCATGTCATCCTTACTACAGGGGAAAGTCAACATGATCATCGTTGGTCTTATGGACTCTGAAATGAGTCCAAAAGAAATTGGGGAACACGTCCAAAGTGACCAGCAGGTAGCAGAGGGAGGATTTAAACCCAGGTCTCCCTCTGGCCAAAGCCCCACTTTCCTCTGTGCCAGGCTGCCCCCTGCAGGTGACATCAAGTAATGGCAGGAATGGGTTCCATCACCATCGCTCCAAGAGCTGTCCTCTCTCCAAGCAAGCTAGGGCTGTGAGGGCAAAAGGAGACAGTGGTATGGGGGCATGTGCTTTCAACACCGATGCTTGATTCTCCCCGAGTATCTGATGAGTCCTCACTATAGATCCCAAATCCCCCCAGGATTAGATTTGTTTTTATGTGGACAGAGAGCTGTGCTCCCCACCTTACTATTAGGGCCTCTACCTCCTCCAATCCCGCCAAGGGAGTCAGCATTCTTCTCAGCCCCAACCTGGATGGGTGTGAAATCTGACTTCAATATGTGCATGCTATCTGCTGCATTCGGGGGGGGTGGGGCGGGGGGTTATGAGAGAGAGAAGCAAGAGGTGAAACCCGAATAATACAAGCCCTTCTTTTCCACCCGGAGATGACTTTCCATCTCATGAAGCCTCCAGTTCTCGTTTTTTGGGGCACTTTGCCTTTGGCTGAAGCCGGGCTGGCATTTCCTCGTAAGAACGCAGGAGGTCGCTGTGGAAACAGTATGGTGGTTTCCCAAAGAATTCAAAATAGAATTACCATATGATCTGGCACTTTCACTTCTGGGTATGTACCTAAAAGACGTGAAAGCAGGGACTCAGATAGATGTTTGCATGGCCACGTTCGTGGCAGCATCACTCACTACATTCACAGGGTGGAAGCAGCCCGAATGTCCAGGAAGGGATGAATGGATAAGCAAAATGTGGGTATGTACGGACAACGGAAGATCACTCGGTCTTACAAGAGGAGGAGAGTCTGACACGGGCTACGACAGGGGGAAACCTTGAAGATATTGTGCTCAGTGAAATAAATCAGCCACCAAAAAGACAAACCCAGTACGATGCCGCTTATAGGAGGTACCTAGAATAGCCCAGTTCGTAGACACAGAAATCACAATGGGAATGGAAGATGGGAGGACGGGGTGTTAGTATTTAACAGCGACGGAGCTGGAGTTTGGGAAGATGAGAAGAGTTCCGTGGATGGGTGGTGGTTTAGTCGCACAGGAGTGTGAATGTACTTAGTGCTACTGAGCACCACCCTTCAAAATGGTTAAGATAGTAGACCTTACGTTATGCGTATTTTGCCACGATTAATAATTTTTTTAAAAAGAATGCACGAGGTAGGAAGACATTTCTCCCAAGACCCCAAGCATGCCACAGCATTCAGGGGCCAAACTCGGGGGCAGCTTGAGGAAGAGGTGAGAACAGCCCCTCCTGATTGCTCAGGATGGCCCACCTCTCGTGGAGCACGTCTGTGTTCAATACAGGCCTGCTGAATTAAATTAAGTGGTAAAGTGAGGGAGACACCGAAGAGGGACAGGATTAGCTGGGGGCGAAGCCATAGCTCGGGAATCCCTCCAGTCTCATTAAGTTGGTCCATTTCCATTTCCTTCTTGTCCTTCTCCCTTTTGTCTTCTATCTTGTGTGGACAACCCCTTCCAGCCATCCCCAACACACAAATACTCCAATTACATTCCCTTCCATTGATCTATTTTGTTCTTGTGTCCCCTCCACAAGTGTTTTTCTCACCACCTGGAATTGTTCATGGCCACCGTGACTTTAGAAACACTAAATCGAATTGGCATGCTCTTCTGCAAATTGAAAGATTTATGCGATGCCGGGTTATCCTTACCAATGCTTATCCTGAACATCGGTCCTGTGGTTCCATTAGTAACCACCAGGTGGCACAAGTGGGAAAACCCAACCTGTATCTCTAATGGCAAATACCACCTCTGGTGGCTGTAGCAAGATTTGCAGGCATGGTGCCTAGGTGGTGATTAACCAGGACTTGAAGTGGGGGCACATCTATATTAAAAAGCCAGCCCTCTCAGTGACTGCAGGTATAAGGGCTCTGAGGATGCCCCATAGCTCCAGCTGCTTCTCATGTTCCCTCTCACACCTTAGCTCCCAGAAGAACCAGTACCGTATCACCTGCCTCTAGTGTAGGACTGCATGCTTCTGCCTTCCTAGTACTGGATGGACCATTCTCTTCCACGGTCTACACCCTAATCTGATGAAATGTTTCATCGCATTCTGTTTCTACTAGGTTTTCCAGATTCAGGTTTTGTTTTAAATTGGTTTCTCCTGGAAAACCTCTCGTGGCTTTATTCCTCGAATGTCTTCCCTAGTGTGACTTCCTGCGCTAGTTTCTCCCATGCCTGCCCCTCTCGCCCTGCAGCCAGTGGGGGGGAGCTGGATCTCTTGCTGCCGTGAGAGCATCTCATCCTTGACCTGTGAAGTTGTTGCCTCCCTTCGGAGAACTGTCTTTTGCAACTAACAGTATTCAGTTGATAAGCAGTTAGAAACCAAAGAAATGATGATTACTAGGAATTAGTGGGGATTCGCCAAGAAAAGGCATATAGATGCTCAGCTCACCTGGTCTCCCTCTGATGAGATGCTTTTCAATGTAACGCATTTTGATTTCTGCAAAGCATTTTGTAAGTCTCCATCACTGGCCTTGTGAACAAAATGGAGAGATGGGGCAAGATGACAGCTTAGATATGCAGATTCAAAGCTGGTTAATTCAGCCCACACAAACAATATGGGGCAATCGACTGGAAGGAGGTCACTGGTGAAATGTTGTCGGGCCTATCCTTATCTCTGTTCTGGTCTACATTTTATTGCCTTGAATGAAGACTCTCAAAGGAGACTTTCCTCATTTCCAGGCACCGCAGAAACACTTGAGTGACAAAATAGAGCCTGGAAAAGTACTTAATAGGCTACCAAAAAATAGATGCAATAAGGTGAAGTTTAACAGACACACACACACACACACAAAATGTAGCGACGCCTGAGTGGCTCAGTCGGTTAAATGTCCGACTCTTGATTTCGGCTCAGGTCATGATCTCAGGGTCCTGGGATGGAGCCTTGCAGCGAGCTCTGTGCTCAGCATGGAATCTGCTTGGGGATTCTCTCTCCTCCTCCCTCTGCCCAACCCCCCTCTCGCGCACGCTCTCTCAAATAAATAAATCTTTTAAAATGTTGTTTCCCATTTCAGTTCCAACAATCAATTGGCTGAGCATAGGATGGGGGATACTTGGGAGCACGGTTGTGTTTAAAGTTCCTGGGGATTTAGTAATCCACAAACTGACTCCTAAAGATGGGGTACAGCTGCTAAAAGAACTAGTGCAGGGTGAGCTGGTATTAATGCAAGCGTGCAGCACAGTGCTGGTGCCAGAGCCACTAAGGATGCCGGGATGAGGGACCAAGTCGGCCAGGATGATGTGTCATTTGATGTAATGCCTGAGCCACAGAAGGAGATAGAGACGGATCTAGTCCCTGCTCCACAACTCTTTGAAGGAAGGGACCATATCCCATTGTGTACATTCCCAGTATCTACTATAGCACCCGACAGAAGAGACGATGCTGGTCACGTGTGTCCAAAGAATGAATACGTGAATGACTGGAGGGTTCAGGAGGCTTTCTTTGAAGACTGGAAAGGTTTTCACTGGAAAGAGGCAACCAGAACCCGACTGTGCTAGGGGCCCAGAGTATCTTTAGTACCTTGAGCCCCCTTTCCTGGGAGCCCACCCACAAACTTTGACAGTCCATGCCTGCGATTCCAATTATAAGTGATTTGCATATCCTGTAGTAGAAGGAGACATCCACCCCGGGTCCAAAACCTTTTCCTCCCACTTGTGTGAAGCTGGGCAAATTAACTTCTCTGCACCTCTTTCCATAACTGCCAAACAGAAGCAAGATACTGCCTCCTTCACAGGGTTGTTGTGAGCATTAAAATAAACGGCATATGTTTATTTTGATGGCTCTGAAGGGCTCCAAAAAAACTGTGTAGAATGAATGAATTTTCCCTGAACATGTCTGCTGCACCCACTGGTTTCCCACTGATGATAAATATCCCCTGTCCACTAAATTCTGTTCTCCAGGTACGCGGCCTCCTCTCCTGGAGGAAACCTCCTGACATCACCCAACCACGATTGTCCTTGTCTCTTCTGGTTCTGCACCCTGTTCTCCAGTTTCTCCGGGGAGCCCCCTGTAGGGATGGTCATCTGCAGGTACAGAGATCTGGGTCCGATCAACAACACAGTGCCGGGAGCTGGACCAGCCGCAGGGGGAGTTGGGAACGGCAGCCTCTCTGGGGACTTTGTGGACCCGAGCTCTAGCCCTGGCTGCTAAAGAACTGGGCATTTCTGGGCCTCAAGGAAGGTTCTCCAAACTGTCCCTCACACGCAGCGATTCTCTGTAATAATCTGGGTACAGGCCATCCTCAGTAACTACAAGATAAAGACGGCTCCTTGGCAGAAGGGGATACCGACGCGGCTGGCATTTTCACCTTCCAAAGACGACTCAGGGGCATGGACACAATGACACGCTGCCCCCTCCCATCATATTTGTCTAAGTGTTTCCTTAACTGGTGAGGAGGTCTGGTTCTTTAACTCCTTCAGGATGCATTGATGGCCATGTCAGAAAGATGTCCTCTGAGGCTCCTTGAATCTCTTGCTGGTTTTCTCAGAAGTAGAAGCGCCCTAGTGCCCTAGCTGGGGGTCTCTAACCCCGGGAGGACCTGGGGGGAAGCTCCTTTCCCTCGCTGGGCCTTATTTTCTCCATCCATAAAATGAAAGAGTGTGGGTAGAGGAGCTCTGAGGTCCCTACCAGCAACAATGGCACAATTATTTATTTCAGTGAGGCCCTACCCCCCAATAATTGAGACTGAAATATCAAAACAAGATCTAGGGTTAGTAAATAAACTTATTAAATGGAACCCTCCAACAATTATTCTTCCAATCTCAATCAAGAGACCCAAATAATCTGGCTTCTCAATTTGCAGTTTCCTTGAATTCCTGTGTTGATTAGTTCGGCTAGCCAGTTAATGGAGTCTGGCACACCAAACCCATTCATTTTGCTTCCTTAGAGGCAGGGTCCCATCTTGAAAACCAGGACCAGGAGGGAAGGGCTGTTGATGTATTGTCAACAGGAGAGTTGGGAGTTCTCGCACAGTGTCCTCACCACCCGGGATCCCACAAGGACAATGACATTGAGAATGAGGATGAAGAAGGCTGGGACAGGGGTGCCCAGCCATCACGGGGCTCTAGTAGAGTGGATGTCTGGTGAGACAAGGCAGTGACAGAATCCACAGGCGAGCCAGCTAAGAGCTGCGGAGTCCAGCGGTATCCAGCGCAGGAGAGCAGGGGGTCAGTAAGAGGCATTCTCCATTGGGTACTAAGAGCCAGGACCAGAGAGGAAGTGCAAATCCCAATTCCAGGGACCACATTAACTTGCTGCTGTAGAAAGCTGGCAGATGTCAGAGGCAGGGGCCAAGGCTCAGGACCCAGCTGGCTCAGACTATGTCCATTCATTCAACAGTATTTATGGAGGACCTACCATATGCCAACTACTGTTCTAGGCACTGTGGATACAGCCATGAAAGGAGGCAGAAGAGCCTTGCCCCCATGGAACTAACTTCCGTGGAGGATTTCAAGCAACAAATGATCACATCACACATGTCCAGGAGAGATCGACAAGAACCATTAAAAAGCAGCACAAAGAAAAAGAATGGAGAGTGATGGGAGCTGCTATTTAGATAGGGCAGTCAGGGGAGGCTTCCCTGAGGAGGTGACATGGAGCGAAGACTTGAATGAAGCAAGGAGTGAGCCACTGGATACCAAATCACTTTCACCAAAAACTGCTCTTGTCACCATGGGTGACGGAGCTGTTAGGATAGCATTCAAGCTGTGAGTGCTGTAGAAAATCCAGCTAATCATGGCCTGAGCCGATAGCATTAATTTAACTCGCTGAAAAAGGGGTGGGGTAGGCATCGCAGGGCTGGAACAGAGGGTTCAAGGGGCCTCGGGGCCCAGCCTCCTCCTCTCTTTCTGCTCCACCATCCTTAGCATGTGGCTTTTGTCCTCAAGGTCAGGAGGCAGCTGCTCACTTCCAGGGACAGAGTGCAAGTTCAAGACATGAAGCGGGAAGAGGAACAGGCAAAAAGATCTAAAAGGACCTCAGCCGATTCTGTCCCCATTAGCCCCAGCCAACGACTTCTGCTGTGTCCTAATGGCCAGAACTGGGTCACAGGGCCACCTCTGCCCCAGTTACTGGGAGGGAGAAGGGGACCGTAGGTGGGACCCCGGCCCACTCATCTGTACCATCCATCCTGGGTCACTTTCTCAGGGCCTCCTTTCATGGAGGGCAGCTCTACAATGGCATTTACCTGAGTCACCTGAAAGCCTATCTCTCTTCCGATGAGTAACAGCCCTACTGTAGGGAATCAGGAAAACCCAGCAGCGGTTCTAGCTCTGCCACAAACTTGCTGTGTGAACTTGGGCCAGTTGCTTCTAGTCTCTGGGTCTTGCTGGAACAACCAGTACACTCCTCTCTGCATTCATGGTATAACGTCCCAAAGGCCACTCTCATCTCTGCCACCATAAATTCTACCACGCAGAGCTCCTAAGAACCCACCTGTGTCCTGGAGAGGCACATAGAATGGTCATTTTACCAAAGGAGACACAAGCTGGAAGAGGCAAACCCAGCCGGCAGGGACAGCACAACGGTGAGGGGGGTGAGGCACAGGCATACAAGGAGCTGCCAAAAAATGGAGTCACCTAGATACACAATATTTTAATGCAACATTTTTTAAATCAAAGTTAATCCCCCCAAATCCATGTTGAACAAAATGTCAACTTTTTAAATAAAGACGAAATCAATATTACTGATTTTTCCTTTTGCTTCAGGCTTCAGCATGGCTCGGCATGGCCTGGCCCGATTACTGACCCTGGTTTATTCGAAACGTTGAAATTTTGTTTATCATCAAGTTTTTGCATTGATTTCGGCTTTTAGAAATCTATTCCGTTAAACTGTTATTTGATTACTGAGTATTTTGCCACCCCCTTAAATTCTGCACCCAATGCAAATCCCTCCCCAGCCTCTCACCCTGCCCTTGCCAGCTTAGGGAGCCTGAAGGGAGCCTGATGCTGGAGGGGAGCCAGTCTGCCCGGCCAGGCGTTCACCCCGTCTGGGGACTTCGGGGTCACACAGTGGGCATGTGCAATTTTTAGCGCTTTGCCATGAGGTATTTGGATTAAAGGCCCTGGTATTTCTTTAATAAGAAAAACAGGCTATAGCCATTAAAAATTTAGTCCCACAAATAGCTCCCAGGAACTCCTCTCTGAGGTGCTATAGATATTTAATCATAGTAAATTTGGGCCAAATCCTCTCCCGGGGCTTCCAGCACCTGCTTCTATACCCCTGAGGAATGTGTCACTAGGACCGTGCTATTCGCACAAAATCCCTCTGCCTTTGGCTCCCCTGGCCCGCTGGCTCACAGGGAGATAAAACACCTTAGCCTCATTACTCAGATGGCTAATTGCGAACTGATTTAATTAAAGTATACAGATATTTCCCCAAGTTAGTTACATTTCATATCACTCCATTAGGAGTAATTGGCTGGAATGAGAAGCTGCGGAAAGGGAGGCTGGCCAGGTGGGTGGGGAGCAGAGAGCCCCCTGGTCTGTGGAAGGCTTGCTGCCTATGGGGGTGGTCCGAAGGCGTGCCTGGAGGGACAGGGTCCCTGAGACGCACCTCCACGAGGCAGCCTACTGGGTACATCCCTGGGTCATTCTAACCACAGATACCAGACTATTCACAGCCTGGGCCGGGACCTGGGTTTCAAGCCCACTCCATACTTAATGAGTTCTGTGACCTGGAGCAGTCCCCTCACTTAGTTGAGCCTCGGCGTCTTCCCCGGTAAAATGGGAATAATAGTAATGCCTGCCTTGAATGGTTGGCACCAGATTAAATGGAACAGGCTTGGAAAGTCTTTAGCATAGTACCTGGCACATAGTGCTTAATGTTAATTCTTAACAAATAATATTATTATTATTTGGGCCCAGGAGTGTGGTTATGGAATGAAGCAGTATGGGCAGGAGAAGTATCTGTCTCAAAGAGTTAGAAACCTTGGGGTCTGGTCTCAGGTATGTCCCTCATTTCCTGTATAATCTTGGGCAGGTTGCTTCTTTCCCTGGGCCTTACTTTAGGCTTCTGGCCAATTAAGGAAAGGAGGTAGATACTAGATCATTCTCCCATTCTTCCTTACCAGCAGAGCCTGATTGTGGCAGCCATGACTAGCTACAACATCCATGTTTCCCAACCTCCCTTATAGATAGGGCATGCCCGATGAATTCTGGTCAATGAAGTGAAAGCCAAAATTGTCCCTTCTTGGGTGGAGTTCCCAAGAAGTTTCCTTTAAAAGGGGCCAACCAGTTGGCCAGCACCCTTCCCCTCCTTCCTTCTTTCTCCCACCTAGAATGTGATCCTGATGGTTGGAGCTCTGGTAGCTATTTTGTGACCAAGAGGTAACCTTGAGCGTAGAAGCCCCTTGCAGAGCCACCTGGCCAAACAGAAAGATAAAAGATGCCAGAGACTCTGATGACATCTTGGAGTTGTTGCCCCAGCCATGACCACCCTGGATTTCACAGTACCTAAGAGAAAAATAGACCTGATCTTTTGTGTTTTGTTTTTGTTAAGCCTTAGCCTTTTTGGGTCTTGATGACTTGCTGCCAAATGCTATCCCTAACTGATACAGGGTTTTCTGCTCTCTCTGAATACTAAAGCTTGATCTCTAAAGCTAATCAGAACTGCCTCCCATCCTCTTCCTGCACCAGGAGGGACCCCTCAACCCTCAGCAGTGTCACTTCACCCCAATCTCGACTCCAACCCCAATCTGCCCACCCACTTTAGGATCCTCACTACACAGCCAAGATCCCCACATTACTAGCCTATACATCTCAGAATTTGAGAAGATAAGAAGTAGCCTCTTCTCACTGAGAGATCAGGTCCCCAGTCTATAGACTTTCAAGCCCCTATAGACCCAGTCCATTTGCTCACTGCTATGGCAGGAAGAGCCAGCCTGGGGACAGGGGACAGCTCTGGTGTACTGGAAACTGCAAGGACTCACTGCTGAAATAATTGGTTTTAAGCCCTCCTCTGTCCCTTACTGATTGTGTGACTGCTAGAGACTGAATGTGTCTCCCCCAAATTTCTATGTTGAAACCTAATGCCCCATGTGTGAGGATTAGGAGGTGGAGACCTGGGAGGTGATTAGGTCATGGGGGTGGGGCCCTCATGAATGGGATTAGTGCCCTCACACAAGAGGCCTAGGAAAGCTCCCTTGCTGCCTCAGCCTTATGAGGTTATAGTGAAAAGACGGCCGTCTATGAGGAAGCAGGTCTCACTAGACACTGAATCTGCCAGTGCCTTGAGCTTGGACTTTTCAGCCTACAGAACTGTAAGAAATGAATGTGTGGTTCTAAGCTACACAACCCAGGGTATTTTGTTATAGCGGTACAGCAGCCCAAATGGACTAAGACAGTGACCTTTGGAAAGTCTCTAAGTCTTTCTGGACCTTGGTTTTCTCCTCTTTAAAGTAGGCATAATAATAGCATGCCATTCTGTAGGGGATGGGATGAAGAAATGACACGTGTGCAAGAAGCACTGTAAATCACATAGTAATAGTACACTCATTGGGACTTATTGTCAGAGACCATTTTTCGAGCCAATCCGCATGTCTTTCCTGTGCCAACCCTGCAGGCATGGTGAGAGGAATCCCCAAAAAAGTACACGCCACTGTCTTCCATTTTACAGAAGAGAAAAATGGACATTCAGAGAGATTAAGTAACTTGTTTAAGTCCACACAGCTAAAGAGTGGAGGTGCTGGGGTTTAAGTCCCACTGTCTGAGTCCAGAAACTTCCACGGTCTCCCTACATAGAAGTGAAGGGCTGTGGCCAAATCCGGCCACACTTGACTTTTAAAGATAAAGTCTTCTGGGACCACGGACACACTCATTTGTGTACATCTTGTCTCTGGCTGCTTTTGCACTCCAGTGGCAGAATTGAGCTGTTGTGTGGCTCACAAAACTCAAAATATTTCCTACCTGGGCCTTTTCAGACAAAGTTCTCTGCAGGCTACTCTATAGTGTCCTGTTTCCCCACCTCTTCTGGGCCTGATGCTGCGGGCCCTGGTGATGGAGAGACAAGTCTCATATGAGTCTGCTTACTTCCCAGGTTACCAGTGAGCCTGGCTGGCCCCATTGCACAGATGAGACCTCCCCAGGTCCCCGACAGATCTGTGGCAGAAACGGACCCAAATCCCATCTGGCACCTCGCTGTCCCCGTGCCCACCACCCAGGAGCTCTCCAGGTTCCATGAGAGGGGCCCAGGACCCCCATCAGGACACAACGAGGGGAAACGGATAGAGGATGTGGAGGGAATCCATCTCCCTCTCCTGGTGTCTCTTTCCATCCCCTCTACCCATTCCCACTTGCCAGAAAGTCAGGACAAGGAGGGGGGCGCCTGGGTGGCTCAGTCGGTTAAGCATCTGCCTTCAGCTCAGGTCATGATCCCAGGGTCCTGGGATCGAGCCCCGCATCTGGCTCCTTGCTCAGTGGAGAGTCTGCTTCTCCCTCTGCCTGCCGCTCCCCACAGCCCCGGGGATCTCTCTCTCTCATTTGTTCACTCTTTCTTTCTCAAATAAATAAATAAAATGTTAAAAATAAATAAATAAATAAAAGGCAAGTCAGGGCAAATTGCACCCCCTCTCCGTTCGCTCCTCAACAAACAAGCTGAGTGCTGGCCCTGTGCTCTGCCCTTCCTCAGCCTCCCAACCCGCTGCCCCATCCAGATAGGGTCAGAGTGCCAAGCTGTCCACCTTGCTCGTCACTAAAACCCCCCAAGCCCTTCCTGGCCCCTCTGCTCCCCCACCCCCGACCTCACTGGTGTGTTTACTTAAGGCTGAATTCTATATCTGGAAGTTCATTAATTTTTTTGTGGGTGCCAAAATGCGGATCATTTGTGCTTATCCTCAACTAAATAAGTCAGGTCATAAGAGGTAATGCCATGGGTAGTGGAATGTAAACAAACACATTCTACCTCAATAAACATGCTAATTTCCAGCTATAATATTCACAAGTAAAAGATCCATCACGCCGACCCTATTTGGCAAAGGCAGCGGGCCTCATCCGTCAACGAGGGAGGCTCCCGCCAGTTCTCTGCGGGAGGGAAATAGTACAACTTAACTTGCTTGATGACGCCCTCGGGGGGAAACATGAGCCTCATAAATGAGTCTGGAAATGTGATAAAAGGATAATCTTGCATAAATGAGCCTATATCATCATTACCTGCACCGACCAAGGCCAGGCGCAGGCTTTGAGTGATGGAGTCACATTTCATATAAATTAAGGCCGAAGAGTTGGAGCACGGGACCAGCGGGAGCTCTGTCCTTGCCGTGTCCCACTGCCCACCCTCGCCCGAGGCTGCCACACGGAAGGCATGGAGGGCCAAGCGGGGGTTTCGGTGCTGGCCGGAACTGGGGTGTTGGGGTGGGAAGGGCAAGGACTACCCAGGCCCGACTCGAACATGAGTAAACCCTTGACAAGTGGTGACACCAGAGTGGGTCTTGGGCCTTCCTCCCACCTCACAGAAAAATTAAGGAATCCATTATTTTATTTGCTCAATGTAGTGGACATAAAGGCCAAGGCAATGAGAAAGGCACTTGGAAAATCAAAATAAGACGAAGCCCTCACTTATAAGAATTCGCCCTGCGCTCAGTGAGGCAAAGCAAGTCCTCCCAGCCTGCTTGGTCTGCGGTCAAGTGTGGAGGGTGCTCAGAGGATGGAAGGACGCAGGGGCCTGGGTAAGGCAGGGAAGGTCGGGCCCACAGTGCCTAAAGGACGGCGGGACACTCTCAGTGAGTGGTAAAGAGCCGGGCCCTTCCCCTCCTCGCTGCGCCTCCCCGGGGCCCACGGGGACACTGGCTCTGGCTGATCAGAGGTGTGCGGCTTCTGATGAGCTCCTCTGCTCCACCTGGGAGACCTTTTAGCCAAAGACAGAAAGACAGGAGACAAGTCCACAGAACATGTGCACCATCTCAGAAAAGACCTGGGAGGGATCTTGACGCTCCTTCCTGATCCTCTCTTGCCCCTTTCCCCTTACGAGGTGGTGGGTGCCCCACTCAGGTCCCCTCCCCCCACGCGGCTGAGACACCCATCCCCCACTGCTGGGAGTGCTGGCAGCCACAGCTCACAGCCGGCCTCCTCCGCAGAGAATCGTCCCCTCCTGAGAGGTGATCCCCGCCCGTCCCTCTGACGTCAGACGAGGTGACTCAGGGGTACAGAGCGTGGCCTCCGTGGCTGACGGCCTTGTCAGGACTCACGCCCTGAGGTGAGTTCCCACTCTGATCAATCAGGCTGAGGCTGGACTCCAGCTGAGATTACATCCCTGCTGCCCCATCCTGTTCCCCTTCCTCCCTTCCCCCAAGAACATGCCCCTCGCCCCTGATGAACGGCGGGTGTCCAAACCTGTCTCAGGCTCTGCTTCTAGGTAGCCTGACTGAGGTGCTCCATCTTCCCTCAGAGGCTGACTTGGACACAGCCCACAAGGCAGTGAAGGAGGGGCAATACCCCGGTTGTGATGAACGTGCTGGGGGGCTCAGGAGGTCAGGGAGGGCACCTCGGAGAAGGGGCGCCCACCTTCTCTGGGCCCGGTCCTGCATCCTCCGGGTGGGTGAGGCAGGAAGGGGCTTCTAGGCAGAGGGAACAGCATGCCCTTTCATTCCCAAAGCACTCTGTGGATCACTTCACAGCAAACAGAGGCAAGCCTGTCACACGGAAAGGGCCTGCTTTGGAAGCCCCTAGAACCACCACCAGGGGGGAGGGGTGGCCAGGCCTAGTAAATGGTTATTGTGGGAATGGGTGAATACATACAAGCGAGTGAGTAAAATCATTCTGAATGTTCCTCCAGTGGACGGTATTTTCTGCATCTGACACTTTCCCTGTGGTGCTGCCTCTTCCCTCACTAGACTAGAAAATCCTTTACAACAGGGGCTGGGGCTGGGCATCAGGAGCTACTCCATGAGGCCTAGATCTGCTTTTCGCACAGACTGGATGCTCGGGAAAGATTTATTCCATGGCCTTGAACTGCTGGCCTCAGGGGAGAAGGGGATCATCAAGAGCAGAGGGGGTTTAGATGTATAAACACCTTCATTCATTCATTCATTCATTCATGCATGCATTCATTCACCAAACAACTTTGTCATGAGATAGTAAAATCCATGAATCAGAGATAGAGAAGAGGGGAAATTACTGTGTACCTACGGCATGCAGAAATTGTACCAGGTGCTTTCATATGCTGCACTTTGATTTCACGGTAACCTGGAATTATTACTGCCCATTTTATAGATGGTGAAACCAAGTGGGAGTAGATGTGTAATTGACATCTAGGTGTACCCAGGTCCAGAGCCCATGGTCTTTCCCTTCTCTCTCCCTCACTTCATCCCCGTGGGAGAATATTCTAAAATCAAAGTTACAGAGGTCTGGAATGGGTTAACCAGATCTTTTCTGGAGGCAGATCTGGAAGACCTTTGGGTATCTCTTTCAGCAGAGAACCATCCAACTCAGGCCACCTGGGTCCGCAGAGCCCCAGTGGGCTGCAGGTCCCCCACCCCCATCTCCCAGGCCAAGGCCAGCTCTCCTGAGGCACATGCAAATACCTGTAACAGACAGAAAGTCATGCTTCTAGAGATTGCATGATTCAAAACCAGCTTTAGGGTTAATTTTTTTGAAGGGAAAAAAGAAAGGTATAAACACTGTTGAAAAACTGAGCTGACAAGCTCAGGGGAAACCTGAGCCACAGAAGTCTTAGTCAAAGTGCTGGCTGAGAAATCGCCCGGCGCTGCCAAGCCCAGGGAAGGGAAGCTTGCACATTCCCCGGGCTGCGTGTTTCAAATACTTTCCGCGGTTTCGCCAGTGGAGGGCCAGGAGAGAGGAATCTGTCATTACCAACTTGGGTCTGCAAAACAGCTTGGCTGGCAGGGAGCAGTGAAATCGCAGGAGGCAGGAGGCGGAAAACCTGACTCATGAGCTTCAGGGAAGGGGGGGGGGATGTGCAGGAGGGAGGGGGTGAGACGCAAGCGACCACAGATCCTTTGACTCATAAAGCATTCTCGCCATCTAACCACCATGACTGCCCCTTCCCGGTGGAGTGAGAGCCTCATGCAGTTTCCCAAACGTTCTTCACCGGCGCAAATATTTGTGGAGCACCTACTAGGTACCAGGCGTCACGCTGAGTATCCCACAGGACAACCCACGGAAGTTAGCAGAGAGAGCACAATATGCCCACTTTCCAAATAAGGAAACTGAGAGCCAAAAAGGCCGAGGAATTGTCCCATGCCCCACAGCAGATGGCCAAAACATCAGTTCAGCCTTGGTGTGCTGAGGGCCTACTAAGTGTGGGGCACTGGGTTAAGGACGGGCGCAAAGATGGAGGTGATAAGGCTTTTTCTGCGAAGGGCTCAAAGTCTTGCAGATATGAACCATCTGGTGTTTTTTCCAAGATACATTTCTATGTGCTACCAAAATTTTCTTATTAACCCATGTGTGGAAGGAAGGGCAAGGATGATCTGGAGACCTGAAAATATGGGGGGGGGGGGGGAAGTGATGGCAGAAAGTGCCCTGGGGGACGAGTCCTGAGGCTTGGCTTCTCGGTTCAGCCTGCTGCTAACTTGCTATGTGACCCAGAGAAAGTCGCTTTGGTCCCTCTTGGTCCCTCTGGCTCTTGATTTCTGAAGACGACACTCTCCGTGCCTGGCCAACCTCCCTTGTGCAAGTACTGTTCACTACACACCGTTGCCTTCGTGTCGACGGCTTCTCATTGCCAGACTCCATCACTCGGCCTGAAGACCTTCTCGGGCAGCAGGGGGATGCGCACCCAAGGTGGGGCAGGCCAGCAATGGGGGTGCTCAGGCCCCCAGAAACAGCCCTCGACAAGAGTGACAAGAGTGTGTGGGGGGGGTGAAGACTGGCCTTCCTGTCCCCTTGACCAGGACAGCTCTGAAGGCATGTGTTCGCAGCCTCCCGGGGCTCCCGAGGGGCACGGAGCCCCAGCTGCCCCCAGGGGTCCTCTGCCCGTCCAGCACCCTGTGTCCTTCCCCTTCCTTCCACCTCTCACATCCCTGCTGCTGCTTCCTGAGACCACCTCCTAAATAAAGGACTTGCCCTCAAATCCTGCTCCAGGCTCCACTTCTGGGAGGAGCCAAACTAAAACACATTCCTCGACGGTAAAGGAGGACTCTGGCCTGGAAGAGTTGTAGCCATCATCTGCAACAACCCCATTACGGTGTGGAAGGGCCGACTGAGGTCCCCAGGGAGAAGCTGCTGTCCCACTGGCTGTGACTTTCGCCACCTCTTCCCCAAATCTCCAGAAAGCAGCCTGCTGAGCCTCACCAGCCCCACCGCCAGCCAGGGGCAAGGCCTAGGAGGTGTGGCCCAGGGTCAGGGAGTGCACAGAGGTGGAGGCACCGATGCGGGGGTTCTCCCAGGCAAATAAACCCCCGTCGACCCCTACCCACAGCCCATGCTGCTCCTTGGGGTGCCCTGAGGGGAGGGGCCCCGTGGAGAGAACCAGAGAGGGGGTGGGCAGTAACAGGGCCTGAGGGCCGTGGCCCCCTCGCTGGGCTCCTCGTCCTGGCTGCCGTCCACATCCCCAGGCCCCCTTCCCCCTGCCTCCACTTGGTCCCATATATCCAGATGAAACCACACGGATGCGCTCTGCTCTCCTGCCTTCAGCCCTCACGCATTCCCTTCAGCTAGAATGTGCTTCCCTCCCTCTCCACCAGCAAACTCCTCCTCTTCAAAGTAGACCAGCCTTCTCCAATTCTATGTAGCCTTCTCAAACATCTGCCCTGTTCTGGCCATCAGGAGTCCCCTGCTCATTCCCTTCCACGGGGTCTGGGACGCCCTCCAGCACCGCAACCAGGACGAGGTCTACGGGGAACCACTGCCGGTGGGTCTGTGTTATGTCCTCCCAAAGGTCTCTGAGGGCAGGACTCAGGCTCATTTTCCTTTCATGCTCAGATCCTCAGAGCTCGAACAGCTCTGCAAACGCGTGCCGCGTGACTAAGAGTAGGAAAGTCACTCTGAGCTTGTGGAGACCCCAGAATCATTGCCATTTCCCCACCTACAGGGAGCCTGATGGGGACACCAAAGGCCAGGGATTTGAGACCACCAATCGGAGCCTCAGAGAGTCAATTAGGCCACCACGGCATGGATCCAGAGACTTCCATTCATAGCTAAAGAGACACAGTGAAGTGGCCCTGTGACAGGCCCCTTCTTGGGATAGTTCTAAAGCACAGTGGTTTTCAAAGCTTTTCTAGCTGTTCGAATTCAAACAAAACCCTCCCTAGAAGTCCAGCACGTAAACAGTTACCCTGGGTGAAGTGGGGCGCATGTGTGGATAGAGTCTTCTCAACAACCCCCTATCCTTGAGGCAAATCACTCTGAGAGCGCCCTGGGACTCCACAGGGCTGTTTAGAAGCCACTGGCCACATGGGGAGAGCTGGGTTCCACTCTGCTACTCCCAGGCTGTGCAATCCTGGGCCGGTCCCTGCACCGGGCCTCAATTTTCTCATCCCCATGATGGAGAAGACAGGGTCTCCCTCACAGGGCTGCCGAGAGGCTCAAAGCTGATAGCCAGGGTAGCTTTGCACATTATGGTCATACATAAAATCTGCTGTCAGGGGCCCAGAAGGACACGAGAAATCTTACATCATTTTGAAACAGGAGCTCTTGGAGGCCCTCAGCCCTGGTCTGCAGAACAGACACATGGCTGTGAGACTCATGGTTGCCTTTTTTTCTTGGGGCTTCAGGCCCCCGCATGCTCACGGGGCGCCTCTTTGCCCCAGACCTCATTACCCAGCCAGCTGGGGCCCTTGCACAGGCATTGTTTCTCATCCCTGGGTGTGGAAGTGGGACACGTGAGCACGGAAAATTCCTCCCCTCGCTGCTTCACCAGCCAAACCCCAGTCCCAGCTGGGGACGCGGACCCCTAAAGGGAAATGGAGGCAGAGTGTTCTGGCTCCAGGAATCAGCTCATGGAACCTTGTTAATTACTATGTAAATTACTTTAATAGCCTGGATCCCCCCCAGACAATTATTTAGGGGTTTGAGACTCTAGGCTGGGGAGACGGGGTCTCAAATGAGCGGAAAGAGCAGCCTTTCCTTGGCCCAAAGAGCTCCCATGTATGGTTTCCCATGGGGTGGGAGTAGAGGCACAGATGGGGGAACTGGAGGGGAGGATGACCTCACGTCTGACCATGGCCCATGAGGATCTTGAGAATGACACTGACACGCAGGAATCAAGTCTATCCTTGAAGGCTGGCACTAAAAAGGCCTCCAGATGATCTCTGATCCACCCTCATGCCCTCTCTGCATCCAGGGAGAAGAGAAGCCCAGAGCAGGTGAGTGACTGGTCCCAAGGCAAACCGCAAGGTGATGGCCAAGCAGGGGCTGGAATGCCAGCCTCCCATCTCCAGCCCAGGGCTTCTCATGGCACCTGTGGATGAGCTGGACCTGGGTGTCTTGCCTGAGACATCATAGAGTGAGACCTTCCCAATTTACAGAGGGGAAAAAAATAAACTTAAGGGAGCCATTTTCTTGGTTTTAAGTTCTACATGTAGTTTTTTGTTGTTGTTTTTTTAAGATACACTATCCTAAAGACATGATAGGCAGTTAGATTTTCTTCCATAAACGTGCTCTTGTACCATGGAACGAAGTATATCCAAATGTCACAAATGCATTCTAGGAAGGGCACCATGACTTTCAGATTCTCTGACCTGAAAAGAACCCTCATTCCTGAAGCACTTCTTTTCATCTCGATTTTCCAGATAAGGAAAGAGACACAGAGAGATGCTAATGACTCCTGCTGGACCAGTGCTCTTTCCACTCGGCCATTTGTTAGGAGTATGGGTAAACCCAGAGTGAGTAAGTCCCGGGAGAGCCAGGGAGGGAGGCGGGGAAGAATGCAGACACTACTACTACGGGGCTCTTGCCAGGAGATGGATTTGACAAGCTCCCTGACTTCTCTCCTGGCTGCCTGGGGGCACACTGCCCCCTCCCGCAGCACGGGCTGAGTTTCACATGTGGTGGCTCAGTGGCCACTTGCTACCTGTGTGACCTGGGGCGTGTGGCATCATCTCTCTGAGTTTTTCTTTCCTCATCTGAAAAAGGAGAATAAGAAACTTGCCTCACAGGCTGGTTGAAAGCATGAAATGAGACAGTACCGTGTATCTGGTGTGGCGCCTAGCACTCGCCTTCTCCCTCTTTGTCTCCACCTCCTTCTCTCCCCAAGATGTCGACGTAAATATTTTCAAGTTAGGCCCAGGGACAGGGGACTGGGGTGTGTCACTAGGTAAACGCAGTAGGCCATCAAAGCTCCCCCTGGCACCCAGTGCCTCCCAAGCACCTCTAGAGCACTGCATTCAACCAGAGGCCATCAGTGCCCACCAAGGCCCAAAGCCCAAAGCCTCTCCCTCATGTGTCCTCCAGGCCCAGCTCTGCCCTATGCTTGGCACTGGCTGTCGGCTCCCCCTCTGCCGATCCCCAAGCCTCCCGTCAGTACCCCCAACTCCAGCAGCTTTCCCATTGTCCCCAGAACCTGGTTTCCTTGGTTCTCGACGCCTCTGTGGAGGACACAGGTGCTTCCGCCTCCCCTTCTCTCGATGGATGTTCCACTGCCGCCTCAGCCTGGGGTTCTAGGTTCTGAGTATTTCCTGGAGTCTGCTAGAAGGAAAAGGTAGGCCCATCTGAGACTTGTCTCTGCCCTTGGGAAGGAGGGATAATACTGTCCTCACCTCGACCATGTAAGGGGAAATGCATGGGGACTAGGAAGCTCTTCCAGCTGCAGAGGTGGTTAACATTTGTGACAGGTATAAAGGTACATATGGGTGTCGGTGTACAGAATATGCCAGACTCTCCTGGAGGTTTCTGATGAACCCCTGCTGGGGCTACCGTCTCCTCCTCCCTCGCTCACCTCAGAGGCCATTTCCTTGGAGAAACCCTTTTCCCTCCACCCACCTTCTTTCCTCCACTTCTCAAAAGGGACTGTCATGAACTGTTTGCCCGCCTATCCCTGCACTCGGCTGAGCTCTAGGAAGGGGAGGGGCCGCGTCTCATTTACCTGGCTCTGAACTAGTTTTGGCAGCAAGTAAGAGAATCCAACCAAAGCTATTTAATCAAAAAGGGGAATCTGCTGGAAGGCCATGAATGTGCTTTAGGAGGGGCCCAAGGAGATGCAGCTGGCCTCAGGAAGGGCTAAACTCAGAAATGGGTCACCCTCCACACTTCCCCTTCCTTTTAACCCTTTTTTCTTCTCCTCTCCATTAGGATTTTCTTCTTGTTTTTTTTTTTTTTCTTCTTTCCTAAAGATATATTTACTTGAGACAGAGTGAGAAAGTGTGTACAAGCAGGGGGACGGGCAAAGAGAATCTCAAGCAGACTCCCTGTTGAGCCCGCATGGGGCTCGATCTCCTGACTCTGAGATCATGACTTGAGCCAAAAATCAAGGGTCCCAGGCTTAAACCAACTGAGCCATCCTGGTGCCCGTCCATTAGGATTCTTTTTTTTTTTTTTTTTTTTAAGATTTTATTTATTTATTTGACAGATAGAGACAGCTAGAGAGGGAACACAAGCAGGCTTCCCGCTGAGCAGGGAGCCCAATGCGGGGCTCGATGCCAGGACCCTGGGATCCTGACCTGAGCCGAAGGCAGATGCTTAATGACCCAGGCACCCAGGTGCTCCCCATTAGGTTTTTCAAATTAAAGCTTTTTACTCAGCCCCTAAAATGTTAGATATACCATTACCCAAGTGAGAAACGGTTCACTGGGCACAATTTTAAAGTGGTCAAAAGCTGCTTTGAATAAACCTAAGGCCTTCACCTTAAGCCCCACCCCACACAGAGGTTATGAAATGGGGGGAGTCAGAAGTTTAGGAACTAGTCTTTGTGGTGTGTGTCCATACCACCAAAACCAAAAAAAAGATAACCTTAAAAATCAAACTGCCAGTTCGTTTACCAGAAAACGATGGGTTTATTCGGGCACAACAGAGAACGGCAACCTGAAGAAACCACCTGCAGCAAACCCATAGGCACAGCTACAAACTATAGTGGAGGAACACTCTTTTACAGAGGCAGGGGCGGAGCTGGAAGGTTATAAACAAAAAGCCCATTGGAGTGGACTGGGAGTCGAAGTATAGTGGCTTCTCATTGGCTGAGCGGAGACCGTCTCTCATTGGCTGGGCTCTGGGGAGGCGAGGACAGCCTTTCTTCCTCCTGCGGGGGTAGTAAAATAGTATCCACCTGCATGCTCCCTGGCTTCCTGTTGGATTTTCAATAGACAATGAGTAGTAGGGCTTGCGAGCTCCGCCTGCCCAACCTCCTGACTCCATTTTAGTGAGTTTCCCCTTACGAATGTTCACGAAGCGAACACTTATGGAGCGCTGAGGGCGTGCCAGAACCCCTGCTAAGCACTATGCGTCGCTGATCGCATTAAACCCTCCCAACAGACATCTGAAGGAGGTTCTATTAAATATCCCCCATTTTACAGATGAGAACACTGAGGCATGGGAAGGTTAAGTTACTTGCCTAGGAAGTTTCGGAGTGTGGATTCAAGCCGCGGCCCGACTCCCAAGCTGAGCGTTATCATGTGTCCTGTGTCAGCCCATAGCTGTGGCACGTCATCCTTGTGTGTGTTATGCACTACTATGACAGTGTTGACGTAGGTGTGCACAGGCGCCTGGGTCCCCGGGGCTGTTACACGCTTGTGCGTGTGTACGGGTGACCGAAGAGGGAGGCTGCGTCACACTTGTGCACACTCTGGGTCTGGCTCTTTCATCTCCCGTGCAGTGCTGGTGAAACTACCCAGCGCTGCTCTTTTTCTTAATGAAAAATTCAGCGAGCGGAGGAATGGTTGCCGAGCACCGGGGAGCCCTGCAGGCTTGGCGGCTTTGGCAGATGAAGCCCCAGGGAGAAGGGCAGCGCCCCCAGCGCTCACTGTCCCCGTGTCAGGAAGTTCTTGGGGTGAAGCGTAGCCATGGCACAGGAAGCAGTAGGGGCTCCAAAAGACCCCGGACACAGCGGCAGCTCCCTTCCCTTGGCCTTCACCACCGGTCAGGCAGGCTCTCCCCAGCCTTGCTTGTAGGCGCCTCCTCCCTACTAACTAATGCCAGAGCTGCCTTCTAAACGCGCCCTCCATCGTGATCACAGCCCTGCTCCACAAACGTCCATGGCTCCCTTCTACCCTAAACATAAAATCCCATGCTTGTGCCTTGCTTTCTTCCAGCACCCAGGCCCAACCTGCTGTTACAGAAAATCCTTTCAGGTAGGTGCCATGGCCGGCACTGGGTGAGGGGAGAGATGCCCTCAGGCTGGGGGTCCAGCCTGCCCCACCTTCCCTGCCTATGCTCAGCCATCCTCCGCAGGGGAGTGGAATATCTACCAGCTCCTCAGAACTGAACTACCGGTGCTGCAGCAAATTTAATTCAGATTCAGCAAAGGTTCTGAGCACCACGTCCATGCTGTACCCCTCTACCTCCCTCCTGTCACTCAGCCTCACAGCACCCCGTTTTGAAAGTACCTCACTGTCCCAGAGTCTGATGTGCTGAAGTCACAGAGCCAGCGAATAGTGGAACAAAAGCAGGGACAACGACCATGGAGTGAGGACCTACTGTGTGGCAAGCCTCATAGTAGGGCCTCCATCTCTTACTTTGTTAACCCTTGGGTCAACCCAAAGAGGTCGGCCCCAGTGGTTCACTGATTCCATATTTACAAATTCGCTGGCTCAATGAAATGTATTATAACCCCCAATCAATACTCCTTGTCTTTCAGGGTCGTTTATAGACATGAGCAACGTGGCAAAAAATTTGAGTGGCTGTATTCCCACGTTCCCAGATGAAGTTCAACAAGGTGACACTCTGCCTTATTGTCTCAGCTCACACTTCAAACAAGTGGCCTTTCTAGAGCCACCCTTTTCACATTTTTGTGTTTTTGTTGGGGATTTCACTATTTAAGGTGGCCCCAAATATAGTGCCGAAGTTCTGTCAAGTATTCCTAGGTGCAAAAAGGCTACCATGTGCCTTAGAGAGAAAATCGGCATATCAGATAAGCTTCCTTTTGTTAATGAATTCATCATTTATATTAAATAAGGTGTCTAAACAGTAACACACATAAAACAAGGCTACGCATTGATCAATTGATGAAAATGCAACCAGAGGCTTGCAGAAAGCTAACACTGTATTTTCCCTAGAATAAGGGTTCAGTATTTGCTAGTTCAGTATTCCCAGCTGCTTTCAAGACCACGGCTACCACAAATAATGACTGTATCTGTCCTTTGCCGGTGAAGAAACTGTTGGCTCAGAGAGGTTAAGTCACCCATCTGAGCTCCCACAGCTAGTGAGGGGCAGGCCATTCTAAGAGGAGTCACACCTCAGTGCCCCCCTCCAGCCGGTTCCTTCATGAGGTGTGGGGTCCATCCTGGTGGCCTGGGACGTAAGTGCAGGGTGGGGGCCGAGGGGAGGCCAATTTGGTATTGAGTATCATTGTCTAAAGTTCTTTTTCATTTATCTCCCAATCCTCATGATTGGATGCCAGTGAAAGCCTGGATTTGGTGTGAGTCAGTCCTTAACACCTATCAAATCCTCCTGATAGTTCCCCCTTTTAATAAAGGAAAACAACTGTCAGGTGCAGAGTGGGGAGCGAGGAGGAGGGTCTGCCTAGAATTTAAGTAACAATTATCTTTATACTTGCCTTCAAATAGAATAGTTGCCATAAATAATGGCCTTTTTAATATTTTATGTATTCATTTGAGAGAGGGGGAGAGAGAGAGCACAAGCAGGGGTGAGGGGCAGAGGGAGAGGGAGAAGCAGACTCCCCACTGAGCAGACCTGAGAGAGACTTGATCCCAGGACTCTGGGATCATGACCTGAGCCCAAGGTAGACGCCTAACCGACTAAGCCAACCCAGGCTCTCATAAATAATGGCTCTTAATAATAATTTTTAATTTTCAACAAAGTGATAGAAAGTTTCTTTTCAAATAGATTCAGTTAAGTAAAGATGTGAATCGAGAAAAATGTTGAGTAAATAAGTTCAAGAAAAATCCCGAAGGTGGCCTGCAGTGGTTTCTGAATGAAGCAAAAACCAAGAAGGTAATATGTGAGTGACTGCTGTTTCGGGGGTGCTGGCAACATTCTGTTTCTTGATCCCGATGCCGAATACACAAACGTGTATGAAGACTTCTAATGGTGTTTAAACCATAGGGGCTTAAACCAGCAACAAATTTATTATTTTACAGTTCTGGAGGTGAGAAGTCCCAAACAGGTCAGTAGGGCTGTGTCCTTCTGGAGGCCAGAAGAGAATCTGCTCCCCAGTCTTTTCCAGCTCCCAGAGGCTGCCTGCACTCCTGGGCTTGTGGCCTCGTCTCCTATCTCCAGAGTCAACACCAAATCTCCCTTTGCTGCCTCTTTCTTTCCTTTATAAGGATGCCTGTGATTACATTGGGCCCACTCGGATAATGCAGGCGACTCTGACTCTCCCCGTCTCAAAATCCTTAATCACATCTGCAAAGTCCCTTTGGCCACGAAAGGTAACGTAGTCACTGATTCTGCGATTAGGATGTGGGTGTCTGTGGGGTCTTTATTCCGCCTACTTCACGTGTTAGTGTGAGTGCATGGCAGCGCGTGCAGGGAGAGTGACGGCGTGTGGATGTGTGCACCCAGAAACATGTGTGTGCGTGGGGAGGGGCGTGTACAGAACCTGCAGAGCTGGGCACTTAGTAGCTACGGCTCCTCCAGGCTCACAGCATTCCAGCACAGCCAAGCAGCAGCTGCCATCTGCCCCCGGCCCTCTCTTTGCAGCCCAGCTGCAGCCAGTGAGGTGGCCCCTTCCCTCCCAGCAGGGACCAGGGGAGAGGTGAGGGCTGGGGATCCCATGATGCGGATGGGCGGTGCTGGTGTGCCCTCCCATCCGTGTCTTCGCAGGGACGGCCTAGGTGGGGAAGGTGGCCTCGGTCCCCCTTCAGCAATCACCCCCATTCAATTGCTCTTTAAAGAGCTCCTCCTCCCACCGACCTAGGGCAGGGTCACCGTCTGTATTCACAGCAAGTTATTTGGTCACATTTCTGGGCACCATTGCCACCCCCAGCCCGGTTTGGCTGAGGTTGAGGTTCTACAAACTGCAAACCCATCTGCCTTCGTAACTGTACCATTTATATTCAAAACCGAGGTGCCCCTTGGAAATAGTTGTTAGTAATTGCAAAACACAATAGCAGCAAGCTATCATTGATGGGCTGCCTACCTTCCTCGTCAGGGCGCTAAACCCTTCACATACAGTATACTCCTTAACCCTCGCACGGACCCCACAAGGAAGGCATTTTTCAGGTCAGGAATCCAACACTCGAAAAGGTTACGTGGCTTGCCCAAGACTCTGAAGCGAGTGAACACAGGAGCTAGGATCTATGGGCAGGCCCTAGAGGTCACCCATACTGCCTTGTTTCTGGAAACGGCATGCCTGGGGACCCATTCCTTGGCTTAGGCTTGGCTCTCCTGGAAGTTCTCCTCCAAAACTCCCCGTGCCCTGGGGAGGGGAGGAGAAGTAGCCCAGGTCTGGAGCTGTGCCTCCGTCAGTTTAGCCCCAGAACTCTTGGTGACAGGCTTGACAGGCCATGGGCCCGGGGCCTTGGAGAGGGAACCAGCCTGAGGGATTGGTCTCCAGCCATCCTTCAGGGATATGAACTAAATCTCAGGCTAGAGATTTTTACACCTAATTTCCCTTCCTCAAAAACAAAGAAATCAACATATAAACTATACTTGCCAAAGTGTCTAAAATGCTACAGTCCGAATGCTCCCACAAAAACCTCACAATGAGGGTTATGTCGAAAAGACACAGGAGCCAACTGAAAGAGCTCCAAATGGGCAGAGCTGGGACAATTTAAGCAACAAAATAAAAAAGTATCAGATTATAACCTGAAGTATAAAATACATATCCATGAGTCCATGGTGCTATAAATCAATGCTTAAATGAATAAATAAATGCGGGAGACAAGACAAGTCTCCGGTGCGAAAGAATTCCAAATAACTTATGCAGATGCTCTGCACTCAGGGAAGAAGGGCACAAGGCCCCCGAGCCTTAAATGGGGGTTGTGCATAGTGGCTTCCCCCCAAAGGGCATGCTGGAGAAATGGAGAGAAGAGTAGCTTACCGTGGAGACAGCTGTCAGTCACCACCTCGGCCATGGGATCAAGGCCAACGTCAAGAGTGTATGTTGATGGGGCACCTGGGTGGCTCAGTGGGTTAGAGCCTCTGCCTTTGGCTCAGGTCATGATCTCAGGGTCCTGGGATCGAGCCCCGCATCGGGCTCTCTGCTCGGCGGGGAGCCTGCTTCCCCCCCACCCCCTGCCTGCCTCTCTGCCTACTTGTGATCTCTCTCTCTCTGTCAAATAAATAAAATCTTTATATATAAAAAAAAAAAAAAGAGTGTATGTTGATAAGTACGATGAGAAGGGCACTTGACTTCTCTCGTCTTCCTCCCCAAAACTCATAACCCTGGTCTAAGCTGGAGAAAAACAGCAAAGTCCAGTAGAGGCGTACCTCACCAGTGCTCCTCAAAACTGTCAAGGTCGTTGAAAACAAGAAGTCTGAAAAACTGTCACCGCCAAGAAGAGCCTAAGGAGACTTCACGACTAAATTTAGTGTGACAGCCTGGATGAGATCCTGGAAAAGAAAAAAGTAGGTAAAAACGAAGGAAATGTGAATGAAGTAGGGACTTTAGTTAATACAAATGCACCAATATTGGTTCATTAATGATAACAAATGTACCACATGAGTGTATGATGTCGGTACGAGGGGGAGCGGCGAGGAGGTACATGGAAGCTCCTTGTACAATCTTTGCAATTTTTCAGCCAATATAAAGCTATTCTAGTATTAAAAAATTATTTTTAGGGGTGCCCGGGTGGCTCAGTGGGTTAAAGCCTCTGCCTTCGGCTCAGGTCATGATCTCAGGGTCCTGGAATCGAGCCCCACATCGGGCTCTCTGCTCAGTGGGGAGCCTGCTTCCCCCTCTTTCTCTGCCTGCCTCTCTGCCTACTTGTGATCTCTCTCTCTCTGTCAAATAAATAAAATCTTTAAAAAATTATTTCTAAATAACATTAAATTGTTATTTAATATATACATTAAATTGTTAGCAACTTATGGTATTTATTATCTGAGCATTAAAAGTAACTAAAAGAAGAATGATTTTGGTATATATTCGCGTACTTTAATCAATTTCTTAGCCACATCTGTTTCTAATATCATGTCACTGGTACTTTTCTAAAGAATATGTTTTCTTTTTTAAATATGGTCTTTTTCCCCCTTCAAAGAATTGCTATAATCATCTTCAAAGTTATATTTTAGGATTACTAAGATGGGAATTGTTCATATGCTTTGTAGACTCTTCTCTGTAGATGACAATATTTTTTTAATTTAAATTTTAGTTAACATAGAGTGTAATACTGGTTTCTGGGGTAGAATTCAGTGATTCATCACTTACGTACAACACTCAGTGCTCATCACAAGTGCCCTCCTTAATGCCCATCTGTCATCTAGCTCAGCCCCAACCCATCTCCCCTCCAGCAACCTTCAGTAGCTTGTTTCCATTTCTCCTTTTTTTCTTTTCTCCCATTCTATATGTTCATCTGTTTCCTTTCTTAAATTCCACATATGAGTGAGATCATACGGTATTTTCTTTCTCTGACTGGCTTATTTTTCACTTAGCATAATACACTCTAGCTCCATCCACATTGTTGCAAATGGCAAGAGTTCATTCTTTTTGATGGCTATATAATATTCCACTATAGATACACATACCATATCTTCTTTATCCATTCATCAGTCAAGAGACATTTGGGCTCTTTCCATAGTTTGGCTATTGTTGAAATCACAATATTTTTAACAAGAATATAGTTTCTCTGCAGATGCCTGGGAAGCTCTGAGCAAATTCTGTCAAATGGAGGATATTTTCACTTCTAATTTCTTTAGACAGGAATGGTTAACCATTTCAGCCCAAATGTTTTCACAGGTAGTGTCTTTTTAACCTCCATTTAGAATATCTCTCTTTAACAAATATGATGAGAAGATAAAACTCACCACATACCTTGACTTTGTAATTCTTTTTAATATTTTGCCAATTGTAGATGCTGCAAAATGTCAGCCTTCCATCTTCCCTTCAATTCACGCACAAAATATAAATTTGCCCAATTAAAAATAGGCATTCCATCAAAACATTCTTCCCACAAGTCAAAGAAAAACTATTGAATTTCTAAATTAAATCTTGGCCACCATTTGAGCTCCCATCAGCTAATTTATTCAACAACTCCCTTGCTTTCGAGGGATAAATGTAAATGTTTTCTAGTGTGAAATCACTGAAATTTGCTTAAGGCTTTGTCTATAATATCTAAAATTTGATACGAGTTTTAAAAGCTACAGGTTTTTTGGGCACACTTGTGGAGCATTGTGATTAAAGACTTTTAGTTTCTTTTGAACACAATTTAGAGGACTCACTTACAAAATTCCATTGTAAACACTTAAAATGATTTACAAGGTAATTCTCCAAAGGCTCAAACATTTAAAAATCTGACTGAGGTCAAACAGCAAAAACAAAAACAAAACACATCTTGCTGTGCAGTGCTGTGCCAAATCATACTGGATGACTGAGACAAAAGGAAAAATCGATAATCCTGATTCTGTCTATTCAAAATGTTGATATTTTGTTCACAGGGATTTTTGCATTAATTTTGATTTTTAAAATACTGCATTAAAATACTATTTGTCTTGACTACTATATTTTTTGGTGCCTCCCCCTTTAACTTTGCCCCAGAGGTGGATGCCTTCCTCCCCCACCCCCTATTCCTGGCCCTGCTGCCATATTGAAATTTGTTTTATATTAAGTATCATCTTTGCCACAAAAATATTATAGTGTAATTACTCTTTATGTGTGTGTGTGTGGGTGTACAAATAAGTACAATATCTATTTCAGTTGATATATCATTGCAGCTTGTTTTATCCCTATTTTCAAATATGTGCACCAGCACCAATTCCAAGTTCATTTCTGCTCCATGAATTTCCTAACTGGATGTGAATATTGTTTTTACCATGCTTCTGTGTTCTACTAAGATTTATGTCTGTGTTTGCCAGCACAAATAACCCTCTCTTCAATGTTGAACTTTGTAAACAAATGCACAAGACTATTTACAACAACATGAGATGTTTTGCCTTCGCCAGAATGAACTCACAAAAACTTACTGTGATTCCATTATTGACATAAGCTGAATTTCTATAAAAAGCACTCAATGACCTTGATTTAAAACCGCTGAAGGCCAGCATGTTTGGTAGCAAGGAGCGGAGGCCCCGTCGAACTAGCTCAAACTGGGGACTTTGTGATGGGAATGGTTCTACCGAGAAAGATTCTGGGCCCCTGGTGGCATCAAGGACCAGCTGCATCAGCATCAGGTGGGCCTGCCTCCATATTTCTTTTATTCAAGGAAGGAAATGAAACTAATTTGTTTAAATTCCAGAGCATCATTCCTAATGGAGCCAGCATCCAAGTCTCTCCTTTCCCACTGAATCCAATGCAGGGTAAATTGGATAGAGCCACCAGGAAGCTCATATCCAGTTCAGAGTGATGACCCCTTGTTCCCAAAGCCAACGGCAAGAAGAAGCAGTCCTTAGATAGAAAACACAGTTGTTGGAATCATAAGGCAGGAGGGATCACATCCCAACCCTGCAGGAACTCCTGCTCCGCTGGGGCAGGGAGGGAAGGGACATTTATTAAGCATCTATTATGGGCGGCATCATCTGTTATGACTTATTAAATACCTGTGAAGGAGGGACTTATTCCTTTTTATCCATTAGGAAACAGGTTTCCTAATTCATTTAGAAACTAAGAGACTAGATCTCCTTTGTGTGAAATGTACGAACGTGCAAAACTACCAGTGGTGACAGAAGTCCGAAGAATCGTGACCTCTGGGGGCAGGGGTGGTACGGACCGGAAAGAGGACACAGGAGACCTCCTACGGTGCTGGGAATGTTCTAGATCTTGGATATGGTGGTAGTTCGATTTGTAAAATGTCGCTGAGCTGTACAGGTAAGATTAAGTGGTACACTTCATCATATTATATTAAGCCTCACATAAAAATAAAAGAGGTCAATATATAAAATTCTGAGGCCAGTCTTCACAGGTCATATGCATGCAGTGAATGGCTGTCGGCCTATCATTCTCCCACGGGGCTAGCAGATGGGGGAGCTTTGTCAAAGCTGGGTTCTCACTGTCTTGGGGATCAAGTAGTTGGAGATTCAAACTCATTTACATGTCTGAAGCAAAGAGAAAGTAGTATTAAAAAAAGAGGGAGAGAGCAGCAAGAGAAAGAAAATCTCTCATAGCTTTGGTGCTTCCTCTGGAAATGATGGTCCTATGAGGAAGGATTTTATTCTTGTTCTAGGAGGTCTGAACAGCGCTGAGCTGAAACCTCAAAAACACTGACAAGGGAATGAGAGGCTGGGGATCAGATCCTGGGGACTTTGCTCCTCTCTGGTTCAGTGTCCTCGTGCTCCCCCCGTGTTTTTTGGTTTTTTTTTTTAAGATTTTATTTATTTATATGACAGAGAGGGAGATCACAAGTAGGCAGAGAGGCAGGCAGAGAGGGGGAAGCAAGCTTCCTGCTGAGCAGAGACCCGATGCGGGGCTCGACCCCAGGACCCTGAGATCATGGCCTGAGCCGAAGGTAGAGGCTTTAACCCACTGAGCCACCCAGGCGCCCCCCGACATGTGTTTCTGAGCCACAGAGTGATTTACCTACTCAAACTGAAGTTACATTCAATTCCCGTCACAGACATTCCTAAACCGGTACGGGGAGCAGAAGGCCGAGACAGGGACAGAGAGGAGAGGAAAAGAGGGTACCGTAAACTGTTTCTAGAGACCACACATTCGTCTGAGGTAAATGAAACAGTAACACGGAGCCAGAACCGTTGAACCCTCTGCTCTGTGCCAGGCACCCGGCACCCCTGATTTCATCTTATCCTCACGGCAGTCCTGCAAGTTAGCACTGTTATTCCACTCTTACAAGAGAGGAGATGAAGGCTCAGAGAAGTTCAGTGACATGCCCAGAGCCACACAGCGAAGACCTGAACTGCCCACATTCCTCCTTGCCTGCTCCCCCACCACTGAGTCATTCTCCCCAAGTGCAGTGAGAACAATCTTCTTCATTCTGCCTCCCTGTTTCAAACACTGCAATGTGTTCCCGATGCTATTATAGACAGACCACATCCTCCCCCTGGGATCCGGCCCCTATCTCTGTCCCGTCACTTGGCCACTTGCCTCTGCCACCTGGCCCCACAAAGATTTGTGCTTCCTCTTATCACAGTACTCTCAGCCTGTGCTGTCCCCTCTGCCCAGAATGTCCTACTCTGCCCCCCCCCCCCCCGGGAGACCGCTCATCATTCCGGGCTTGGCGTCATCTTCTCAAGGAAGCCTTCCCTGGGCTCTCACAGTCCCGTGCTCTATCCATGCTCAGGGAATCCTGCATACTTTCCTCATATCGCTTCCACAATTTGTGAGTATCCATTTGTGTGACTATAAGTTAAATGTCTCCCTCCCCCACTAGAATGTAAGCTCCCTGACCTGCTTGGCTCTCCTGTATCCACCGAGGCTACTGGTGAGCCTCCCACCCTGAGGGATCTCCAAAATTTGATGGGTGGCTGGCTGGAGGATGGATGGATGATGGATGGGGCAGAGAAAGTATTCCAACCCAAATCCGTCTGACCATAGCACCCTGCTCTCTCTACTCCGTTTCACCAAGTCTGCAGTCCTCGGATCTTCATTAAGACCAAGGAAAACCAACATGGCTAATGCCACATGAGATCTCAAAGACCTCCAGCCACCAGTCCGGGGAAAGGAAATAACTTGTCAAGGTTACACAACAGAGTGGCCCTGGAAAGACTCGAACCCAGGCCTCCTTATTACTAAAAAGAATAATAGAGGTGTTCAGATTCCTCAGGAACGATTTGTGAAGGTGGCATTTTGAGACCTTGCATGTTTAGAACTATTCTTTTGCCTTTCTATTTATGTTCCTCTGGACCTAAAAATCTATGGTTTGTACTTTCTTCCCTTGAGTGTCTTGAAAATGTTCCACTGTTGTCCTTCTTCATATGTTTCTATGAAGAAGTCTGATGCCAAGCTGATTTCCTTTCCATCGTAAGAAATGGGTCTTTTCAGGGGCGCCTGGGTGGCTCAGTGGGTTAAGGCCTCTGCCTTCGGCTCGGGTCATGGTCTCGGGGTCCTGGGATCGAGCCCCGCATCGGGCTCTCTGCTCGGAGGGGAGTGCTTCCCCCTCTCTCTCTGCCTGCCTGTCTGCCTACTTGGGATCTCTCTGTCAAATGAATAAATAAAATCTTAAAAAAAAAAAAAAGAAAGAAATCGGTCTTTTCAAATTCAAGGCCCAGAGGATTTATTTCTTTATCCCCAAAGTCTAATGTCTTGGAGCTGAGCATTCCAGGTCTATTTCCCCACGTACAGAGTTAGCCCTTTGAACACAGGAATTCAGATCTTATTTCCAGAGAGTGTTATTGTATTATCATTTTAATTTTTTGTTCTGTTTACTTGTCTTTTTTTTTCTTTCTTTCTTTCTTCAGGGGCTCTAATTATATACAAGTTGACACTTCTCTGCCTGCCTTCTCTGGACAACAGTTTCTCTTTGGTGTTATTAAATTTCTTTATTTCATCTTGGCATTCTTAGCTGTTTTCATTCCTCTCCTATTGTATTGTTCGGTCAAATCTATTCTCCCCTGGGCACCTTGCAATTTGTTTCATTTCTGAGATTATGTTCTTCCTATTTCTTTCCTGAATTTAGTAAACACTCATTTTGCATCTACCATTTCTGTTTTGCCCACTTCCTGAGTTTTCAAATTTATGATTTGAGGTGGGTTTTTTTTTTTTTTTTTATCCTATCTGCAAATATTTGTTTAAAGAAGTTTAATCAAGTCAGGGTGTTCTGCACTCGTTTTTGCTCTCCTTCACCATTGGTTTTGAAGAGAATTTTATTGGCTGAAAATATTTTGACTCTCATTTCCTGTTTTAATCGTACGTTTGTGTAGATGTTGTCTTCCATTTTCTATTTTAAATATCTGATGTTTTTCTCGACCAGGACTTACAAGTGGTTCTATGTAGACAAGGGTAAAGCACTTGAGAGGCTCTCTCAGTTTTAGTTCAAGAGTGTCCTCTTCTGTTTATACAGTAAGGTGAATTGGTGTTCATAGGTTTCCTTTGTTTCTATAGAACCTTTAATTTCTACCTCTCCCTTCCTTATTTTCCTTCACCATCAACCATCCAGAAGATTCCTCTCTCTCCAAGTCATCTCTCTCCCACAAAAATGACTCCTCATAAGATTGCGATATTTGGTCTCATATTCTCAAGCCCCTTTATTCAATTTTCCAATAAACAGCACTCTGATTCTTCAGTATTTCCTCACTCGGGCGAAACTCTTATTTTCCAGGGGAGGTTTTGTTTAAGCTCCACCACCATAAGACCTTGCTGCAATCTCCTCTTTTCCTTGTGGTATCCACCCGACTCTCACCTAGCAAAGCCTCTGGAGCTGGCTCTGTTGGTTTCAAATGCTTTTTCTGCATTGCTGGATTATATGCTCCTCTGGTCTTTCTTCTTTGGATTGTTAATAGGGTGAATTACATTGACTTATCTTCAGTGCCTTGCATTCCTAAGACCATTCTTTTTTTTTTTTTTAAGATTTTATTTATTTATTTGACAGAGAGAGAGATCACAAGTAGGTAGAGAGGCAGGCAGAGAGAGAGGGGGAAGCAGGCTCCCCGCTGAGCAGAGAGCCCGATGTGGGGCTCGATCCCAGGACCCTGAGATCATGACCCGAGCCGAAGGCAGAGGCTTTAACCCACTGAACCACCCAGGCGCCCCGACCATTCATTTTTTTATGTATTGCTGGATTCAATCTGTGAATATTCTGTCAAGGATTTTTGCATTTATGTTCATGAGGGATACTGACCTATAGTTTTCTTTTCCTGTACTATTTGTCTGGTTTGGGCATCAGGATTAAATTAGACTCATAAAATGAATTGGGAAGTGTTCCCTTCTATTTTCTGGAAGAGATTATATGTCAAAAGATTGGTTTGATTTTTTTCTTTAAACACTTGGTAGAATTTGCCAGTGAAATCTTTTGGGTATGGAGTTCTCTTTTTCAGATGGTTTTTAACTATAAATTCAATTTCTTTAATAAATATAGGACTATCCGAGTTATTTATTTCTTCTTGGATGAGTTTTTAGTGGTTTGTGGCTTTCGATGATTTAGTTCATTTTATCTAAGTTGTCCATTTATTTTGTAAAGTTGTTCATATTATTATTCCTTAATTAGACTTTTAATGTGTGTGAGGTCCTTTGTGATCATTCATTTCTCATTCCTGATACTGGTAATATGTGTCTTCTCTCTCTTTTTTTTCTTAGTCTACCTAGAACTTTGTCAATTTTATTCATTTTTTTTAAAGAATCAGTTTTTTTTAAGGTTTTATTTATTTATTATTTGAGAGAGAGAGAGATTGAGAGTATGAGTGGGAGGAGGGGCAGAGGGAGAAGCAGACTCCCTGTGGAGCAGGGAGCCCAATGTGGGACTTGATCCCAGGACCCTGGGATCATGACCTGAGCCAAAGGCAGATGGCTAACCAACTGAGCCACCCAGGCGCCCCAAAGAATCAGCTTTTTATTTCATTGTTTTTCTCTATTGTTTTATTTTCAATTTAATTTAATTTTGCTTTTGTCTTTATTATTTTCTTTCTTCTACTTGCTTTAGGTTTATATTTCTCTTCTTGTTCTAGTTTCTGAAGGTGAAAGCTTAGATTGTTGATTTGAGATCTTTCCTCTTTTCTAATATAACCACTTAATGCTATTGATTTCCCTGTAAGCACTGTTCAAGCTGCATCTCACAATTTTGGTATGTTTTCCTTTTATTCAGCTCGGAATATTTTCTAATTTCCATTAACACTTTCCTTTGACCCATGAGTTATTTAAAAGTGTGTTTTTAAGTTCAAAGTGTTTAGAGATTTTCCAGTTTTTGCTCTGCTATAAATTTCTAGTTTCATTTCACTGTGATCAAATCATATACTTTGTATGATTTCAATTATTTTTAAGTTGTTAAGACTCGTTTTATGACTCAAAATGTGGTCTTCTTTGATGTAGGTTCTTTGCACACTTGGAAAGAATTTGTTTTCAACTGGTTTTTTTTTTTTTTAAAGATTTTACTTATTTATTTGACAGAGAGATCACAAGTAGGCAGAGAGGCAGGCAGAGAGAGAGGGGGAAGCAGGCTCCCCGCTGAGCAGAGAGCCCGATGTGGGGCTTGATCCCAGGACCCTGAGATCATGACCTGAGCATGAGGCAGAGGCTTTAACCCACTGAGCCACCCAGGCGCCCCTGTTTTCAACTGGTTGTTGACTGAATGTTCTAGCACCATCAATTAGTTCCAGTTGGTTTATGGCTCAGCTCTTATATATGCTTGCTATTTTCTATTTACCTGTTCTGTTAATTACTGAGCAAGGAATAGTGAAGTCTCTACTATAACTGTGGAGTTTTCCACTTCTCCTTTCAGTTTAATTGGGTTTTGCCTCATGTATTTTGAAGTCCTGTTATTAGGTGCATACACACTTAGGATTGTTATGCCCTCTTGATGAACTGGCCCTTTTATTGTTATGCCATGCATCCCTTTATCCCTAGTAATTTTCTCTGCTCTTTAGACTACTTTGTCCAATATTAATACAGTCACTGCAGCTTTCTTTTGATTGGTGTTGCATCATGTATCTTAATCTTTTTTAACTGCTTTGTTGAGATATAATTCATGCATCATAAATTCACCTATTTAAAGCGTACTATTCAATGGTTTTTGGTTTTTAGTATGTATGTTTTAGTCTTTTAACCTACCTATATCATTATATCAATATAATTGTAGGCAGCATATAGTTGTAGCTTGTTTTTTTTTTAATCCATTTTGACCATTTCTTTTCATTGGTATGTTTAGTCCATTTAGATTTAGCGTAATAATTGATATCTTTGAATTTAGGGCTGTCACTGTATTATTTATTTTCTGTTAGCTCTCTCTGGTTTTTGTTCCTCTGTCTCCTCTTTCCTTCTCTCTTTGGGTCATATAAACATTTTTTAGCATTCCATTTTAATTTATCTTATATTTTTTTACTATATCTCTTTGATGATTTTGTGATTGCAACTTACATACTTAACTTTTCACTGTCTACTTTGAACATATACTTTACTACCTTATATGGAATGCAGAAATATTACCACCATATAAATTCCTTTACCCTCCTTTCTTATATTATAGCTGTCTTTTATATTATATCTACATTGAAAATGTCATCAGAAAAGTCACATTTTTGCTTTCAACTGTCAATCATATCTTAGAGAACTCAAGAGAAGGTGAACAGTCATTTACCCAGATATTTACCATTTCTGTTGTTTGTCCTTCATCCCTGATGTTCCAAGTTTCCTATGGTATCATCTCCCTTCCATCTGAAGAAATTCTTCTAGTATTTATTTTAGAACAGGTGTGCTGACACAAAATCTCTTAGTTTTCTTTTATCTGAGGATATTTTTATTTCACCTTTATTCCTGAAGGGTAATTTCAATGGATATAGAACTCTGGGTTGGTGGTTCTTTTCTTTCAGCACTTCCAAAATGTTATTTCATTTCCTTTTAGCCTTCATGGTTTCTGATGAGATATCAACAGTCATTCAAATATATGTTCTCCTATCTGGGCGCCTGTGTGGCTCAGTGGGTTAAAGCCTCTTCCTTCGGCTCAGTGGGTTAAAGCCTCTTCCTTCAGCTCAGGTCATGATCTCAGGGTCCTGGGATCGAGCCCCGCATCAGGCTCTCTGCTCAGCAGGGAGCCTGCTTCCCCCTCTCCCTCTGCTTGCCTCTCTGCCTACTTGTGATCTCTTTCTGTCAAATAAATAAATAAAAATCATTAAAAAAAAATATATATATATATATACATATATACATATATATGTATATATATATATACATATATGTATATATACATACATATATATATATATACACACACATATATATATATATGTATATATATATATATATATTCTCCTATAGAGAAAGCATATTTTTCTCTGACTACTTGCCAGATTTTCTTCTTTGTCTTTGGTTTAAAAACATTTGATTACATTTGTGATCAAACATTTGTACTTGGGAAGTGATGTTTTTGAGTTGATCCTGTTTGAGGCTGCTGAGTTTCTTGAACCTATAAATTTGGTAAGTTTTCAGCCATTATTTTTTATTATTATTTCCTGAACTGCACGCTTTGTCCACTCCTTCCAGGACTCTGATGACATGAATGTTTGACATTTTAGTATTGTCCCACAGGCCCCTGAGATTCTGTCCAATTTTGTTCAATTTTTTTCTCTCCATTGTTCAGACTGAATAATTTCTACCGATCTATCTTTAAGTTCACTAACTCTTTCCTCTGTCATCTCTATTCTGCTATTGAGCCTATCCAGTTATTTTTAAATTTGGATTATTGTATTTTCCAGTTCTATATTTTCTATTTGGTTCTTCTTTAAATCTTCTGTTTTTTACTGAGACTTTCTCTTTTTTTTCATTCAAGAGTGTTCACACTCCCTTCTTATAGTTATAGTAGAAGCTTTAAAACCTTGTTCTGTTCATTTCGCTATCTATATTTTCTCGGGGTTGATGGCGATTGATTGTCTTTTGGCTGTGAGTTGGGATTTTTCTAGTTCTTCAAATCCCAAGTCACTTTAGATTGTATCCTGGACATTTTGAATATCTTGTCACATAACATGATATGGATCTTGTTTGGATACTAAGAAGAATGTTGATTTTAAAAAATATATACATATTAGCAGACAAATGATCGAAGCGAGTTTCAACCACAAGCTTCAACACACTTTTTGTAGGTTCTGGTTCCAATATCAATTCAATTTTCAAAGCCTTTTGTGGTGCTATTCAAATGCATCCTACATGTGCCATACCAGTCTGAAAACTGGGTGGTGGTCTGCCCTACAGTTCAGTTCTCAAAATCTTTCATATTCTGTTTGTCATCAGATCGATGCATGCACAGTTTGGAAGTGACCCCGGAGGTTTACACACAAAGTTATGGAATTACTCTCTGGTGTTCTCTCCTCTCCACAATCACTCCAAAACTTCCTGGCTCCCTGGGGCCTCTCCTCCCAGTTCCCAGCCAGAAATCTGGGGCTTTAGTTTCCCAGCTCTGCTATGCCCTTCTTATGACTGCATCTGTGTCTGGGACTAGACAGTGGGAGGACAAAGAGAGAAAACAGCAACAGGAATTTGCTCAAGCTCTTGCGTTCATAGGTCTTCTAACAGAGAGAAGGTTTTGTTTCCCTCAGGATTTTAGGTATTTACTTGCTGATGCTACCCTCACCATTGCCATTACCACCACTGCAAGACTGACTAGGGGCTGGCATGGGTGGCATGGGTGAGAAGGAAAAAAGAAACAGAGAAACTTCCTTCTCCCTCTGATCCTTAGGAGCCCCTTTCCTACTCTTCGGGCCAGAAAGAAAACTCTATTCGCTCTCTTGAAGCTCTTTCTCCCTGTACGTGGTACACACTTCCAGATTTCAGGCTACCTTTGAGTCCAGGCCAGCCAATACCGGAGGGAAAAAATGAGAAACTCCACCCAATTCAGTTATACTTCAAATCCTTGTTTCCTTCTCCAATCTACTATCATCTAGTTTTCGATGTTCACACATTCTTTCCTGGGATTATAACTGCATTCAGTAGGCGACAACGCAGATTGTATTTATTTCATCTTTCCCAGAACCAATCCTTCATCTATTAGGCTTCACTTTCAATTGTATTTGTCATTTCTAGAAATTCTGTGTGGTTCTTTTTCAGATTCATCAGTTCTGAATCAATTCATCATTGATCAGTTCTGATACTCTTTCTCATTCTTTTATTATACATTCAATCACTTCTTTAATTATTTTAAACAAACCACACATAATTATTTTATATAACAGATAATTTCAACATCTTCAGTCAGTGTTGCTGTTGGTCTGATTCAGCAATGTTGTTTTCTGCTGACTCTCATTTCATGTAGCTTATTTTCTCTTCTGTTTAATGATTTTTTTAGTATGACCTCCTGTTCCTTGGAAGTTTATGTGTGAGAATTCTTTGAAGCTTAGATTTAAACTGTGTTTCTCCAGGGAGCATTTGCATTTGCTTAATCAGGCATCTGGGGAATACTTTAAACTGTATTTTTACTTAGGTTTTTTGTTTTGGGTTTTTTGTTTTTGTTTTTTTAGCAAGAAAATGCTGGGTCAATAGGCAGGGTGAATTCTGGCACCACACTCACTTGAAACCGGGCTTGTCCTGGTTTCCTAGAGATTCTCAGGAAAGACCTTTCTTCTGCTCCAACTCCAGTGAAGACAGAGGCAGAAAAATCTCTGTGGATACTCTCCCCCCCCCCCCCCCCCAGTTAACTGTATCCAGTTAACTCTGGGATCCTAGCAATTCTGTGAGGCCACATCAGGCCCATCTGCCGGGGGTACCCACTGGACAACTTCCATTTCCATTCCACTACCTGTTATGGCGCAAGGAGGTCCAGGATCTTCCCACCTCTTTGGCTGCACCAGGGGCTCAAGGCCTCTCCCTGTTTGGATCCCCAGACCTAACTGCGGGATCCACATTATTTTCGCACTTCCCCTATGATTCCTCTGCCTCCCTAGCTCATGGAATCTTTCTTTAGTTGGGGGGGGGCAAATAAGGAGTGAGTAGCAAAGAATGGACTGAAATCCAGATGTTCAGACATCTAAGACAGGCTCCTCCCAAGCCTGCAGTGAGTGTTCACACAGTAGAACGCATCCTACCTGTGCAGAAATGCCTGGGAACCCTTCAGAGCAGAGACTTACCTGCTAGGTGAGGAATACTTGATAAAAGCTGAATGGGTGAGGTTGAGGCCACCCAGGAAGGAGGT
>CM052896.1:32002357-32050805 GCA_028534135.1 Potos flavus
GGGTAGGTGTAGTGCCCATCCTGTCCAGCAGAGGTCAGTCTTTCAGGGAGGGCAATAGCAGGGCACGCCCACCGGAACACTCCTAGGGGCCAGGCAGTGTGCACGACCCAGCACTGGGAAAAACAAAAGTCCAGCTCCTGGCCTTGTGGAGGTACCAGGTGTGTCATGCTGAGAAGACACGTCCAGCCAGAGTGCCACCTACACCTCACACTTCCTTACCTGCGGCGCGAGAGCCCCTACTCCAAAGTGAGCGCCTTCACTTCGGAAATCAGGTGCTAAAGCCCCGCTAAATGGGCGGAGGCAAGTGGCTCCACCCTCTGGCCATAGTTGATTGGACTGGAGCTGGACACGTGACACAGGCTGGGCCAATCACCCTCTCTGCTGGGTTTCCGCAAGCGCACATTCTCCCTCCTCCCAGAGGTGGAAGCTGATGGCTGTCCCACGGGGCCAGGCGGGTGAGATGGGTTTGTCCCGTGGGGCCAGTGAGGACGCCCCTCTCCGCTCTCTGACCAGGGAGCATAGTTAACCAATGGCTTCAGGAGCTGAGCTTCGGGCTTTAAAGACCAGCAAGTCCACCTGCCTCATATTACATGTGGGGAAACTGAGGCTCAGAGGGAGGTGACAAGGTCAAGGTGAAGGAGGGGAGAGGAAGTGGCCACCTCCACAGTTGGATGTGAACAGGAGTCAACAGAATTACCACTGAGAAAGAGGAGCGCGCGGGGGCACGTGCACACACACACGCGTGCGCGCCACACACACCTCCGTCTGCGCACACGGCATTCACACCAGCTCTATACCAGAGAGGGTCTTCCTCACCCTCGCCCACAATGCCCGCCTCTCCAGCCCAGGCACACAGCCCGGTCATGTGCCTGCAGGGGCAGCACTGCCCACCGCACGGTGACTGAGCATGCAGGACTACAGAGGAGACCCTTTCCCAGGAGGGGCAGGACCCCACCCACAGGCACCTGGCCAGACGACCTCCCCCCCATTGGTCTTGCCGAACTTTCTTAGAAGTGCTCTACACTCAAAAACACTGCCCCTTCCGCCTGCCTTCCTCCTTCCCTGTCTCCTTCACCGGGGTCAGATCAGCATGGTTCTCCGCCGTTCACTCAGCCTCCCCAGCACCCCGCCCTTCCCCTCTAATAAATCTCTTGCACATCTAATCCTGCCCTGGCTTCTGCTTCTCAGAGAACCTGGATTAACTCCTTACCTTGCAGCCACACCGTGGCTCCTGAAGTGATGGGACATTCGTGAGCCACACACCAACTGGGACAGTGGCCCAGCAGGTGCCTGCTTGTCCTCACCATGCCCACGACCCATTATCCCCTAACACCCGGACTCAGGGAATTCACTCCTCCTGGGATGCACGCACCACCCCTCCCTTCAGCCCCTGAAGCTACTTCTCTCTCAGACAATCCCAATTCTGAGACTCTTTCCTCACACAGAGGTGAACATGTGGGACTGAGGCAGACTGGAAGGCTAGCAGAAGGAGATAGTTATGTATGTTTATGGCTATGTTTTATTATCAAGCACTTACTATGTGCAAGGCACAGTGACAGCAGAGTATTCCAGAAACTGCACAGGATTTGGAGACACTTGGAAAGCAGGGTCTGAGTTTGAGCGTTCCCACTCAAAGCCGTGTGACCCAGCATCTCTGACTCCCTATTTCCTCATCTATAAATGGGTTGTGTAAGAATTTCATGTTACAGCGCATAACACATTGATAACTGCAGACCTCTACAAATAGCCAGAAGTATTAACTATTAGGGCTACAGTTACTACTTCAGTCTTTGAAGGAAAGAGCCTGGCCAGTGGGGTCTAACTCTTAATTGGGGGCATGCAAAAACCAGCC
This sequence comes from Potos flavus, assembly GCA_028534135.1. NCBI lineage: Eukaryota > Metazoa > Chordata > Mammalia > Carnivora > Procyonidae > Potos > Potos flavus. The sequence continues at coordinate 32,004,210 of CM052896.1, forward strand.
TCCATACACCACAGCTCAGCAGCTGGAGCCTATGTCCTGGGTAGCCATTTGCACTCTGAAGGTTAGGACCCAATGAGAGTCTGACCTAAGTGTCATGTCTTTCTCCTCTACCACAAGACCTCTTCTGCAAGAGCAGCCCTATTGGCTAAAACTGAGGGTACAAGGGAGGGGACTCCTCGTGGGAGTCAGGGCACTGCAGAGGACAGCCTAGATGCCAGTGGGGTGGGTTCAGTGTCTGAAAGGACAGTTACGAAGCGGACTTGGAGCTCTTCCCAGGGATGGGCTAGACAACTGGACATTTTCCACCTGAGTTACCTGGGGAAACTCTCTACATCTGAGGAGACAGGTGTAGACAAAGTTACTAAGATGTTCAGGGGAAGGAGAGCTCAGACCCAAGTGGAAAAATCCAGGAAGTCTTCCTGGGGGCGATAGCATTTGGCAACTTTTGAAAGATGCTGTGGGGACCAAAGGAGAAGACTCGAGGGAAAAGGACCAACGTAAGGAGAGACTAGGAAATGGGAAAGGATTGACTAGTTCACCTGAAGTGGGACAGGAAAGAAGGAAAAGAGTAAAAATGAGGCCATAGGGGTGACCAAGAAGGGACCTTTAGGAGGACCCCTGTTTAGCAGAGGGATAACAAGATGAGATTTTGAGCAGGGGAGTAATGCTCTCCGTGTGTATTAGGAAGATGGGCATCCCAGGCCCGCCCCAGGAAGGTTGTGGCAATCTTTGCCTTTGTTTTAAAGATTTATTTATTTGAGAGAGAGAGAGAGAATGGGGGAGGGACAGAGGGAGAGAGAGAGGAGAGAGAAGCAGACCCCACTGAGTGAGGAGCCCTTTTGCCTTTGTTTTAAATGGCCCTACCTCTCTGTGATTTTATCAGGGACTGAGAGTCAGGGAAGCTGTGCCTTCTATGTACCCCAAGCCTGACGTCCTCTGTGTTCCATTCAATACACAGGCTCACTCCCACACACAGCCACACACTCTCAGAGGGCCAGGCGGAGAGCCGAGCCTGCTCCCAGGTTGCATGAACAATGATGGCCACCAGAGGGCGCCTCTGCCATCCCAGGAAAGAGCCTGAGAGTGGGCTTAAGAACGAGCCTGCCTCATTTTATACATGGGGAAACCGAGGCTCAGAGAGCCGCTGGGGGTGGGGGTTGTCAGAACATGATCAAGGTGAACGGAGGAGAGAGTAGCCACCTCAACAGCTGAATGTGAACAGATGGCACTTAAACTGCAATTTGCAAGTCAAGAGAATGAAGACCGAAAAAGCAGCACCCCCCCCTCCCCCGCCCCCACCAGCACACACGGATCCACATGCCATTGCTCCAGAAAGGGCTTTCCTCACCACCTGGCACAACGCCTGCCTTGCCAGCATTAGACACTCACTCTTTTAGAATAAAATACCCACGTCCTGCGAATCTCTGTATAAACACATACGCCCCTCTAAAGGTGCTAGAAGGCATTCTGGGGCCCCGAAGTGGGAGGTCTGCACTAGATACTGGGGTCCTGGCGACAGCCCCAGGGACTCACGGCAACTAGGAATGGGAAGGTCCACCTCCTTTTCTCAGGATGTCGCCTTGCTCCTCCCCACTCCTGGACCGCCCCTTCTCTACCTCTCCTGGTAATGAGATCCCATTCACCCTTCAACCTTTTATGTAACTCCCACTGGAAACTTTCACCGGATCTCTCCACCCTGTTCCCCACAGCTCTCGGGACCCGCCCCCGCCAGCCCTCTACCCACCCCAATTCAGATGTCCTAGCCTGTAGTAGCCCCTCAAGGCAGCGGGGGAGGGGGGGGCTGTGAACCCCTTATTGGCACATGCCTGACTCAGAGCCTCCCCCACCCCTCCCTCCAGCTCCAGCTGCTGCTGAATGTCTCCCCACTGCTGCTCTTTGTTGGAGTGGGACACCATGGTCCCAGATAGTTGGAACTGCAATCAGGAGACCTGTGTTTTTATCCCCACTCCGCCACCAACTGGTGAGCTTAAGTCCCTCCCCATCTCTGAGGTCTTCCTCCACTCCCTTGGCCCACGAGAGGAAAAGCCAAACACCTCTGGGATCCCTTCCCACTCAGATGTTCTGAATCTGAGGTTTAACTTCCAATGGCCCTTCAGAGAAATGTCAGGTCCTCTTAGCAGAAAATGTCCAAGGCCTAGAGTTTAGCCCTCCCACCATTGTGCGACTGCCATCTCCTAGTCCTTGGCCTATGTTCTCGAAACAGCAGGAGGCAGGAGCTCTCGGTTTGGGGAAGAGAATCACACACGTGTCTGGACCATGAAGCCACAAGGCTACTATCACAGACAGGGCTCTCGAATTCAGCCCACAAAAGAGAAGTGTTCCTTTCCAAGAATTACTAATTTTTTGATGCTTAGAAAGCCTTGGAGATGTTATAGAACCAGTTTTAGTGGTGGACCTTGAATGGTGACAGGCAGGAGTCCTCCAGTTTCACTTGTCGGCATCTGTGCCTCGGGCTGTCTTGGCCTGTAAGGCCCTGAACCTTCATGCTACTCAAGCCCCCAGCTCTTTCTGGACCTGCTCAGGTTCCTCCCTCTTGGCAGAAGCCCTGGGTGTCATGGCCACAGTCTTTTAAAAAATAAACACAGGGCAGGCAGCGGGTGAATTATGTGCTCTGGCTGGGAACTTGCAGGGTCCCCGGGACTTTCCAGCCTTTGTCTACAAGGGGCTGGGTTGAGGGGTGGGAGGCGAGGGGGGTGCCTCTGGAGACCTACCAGTTGCCAGCCTGAGGGTCTGCATTTGGGAGGCCTCCAGGAGATGTGGAGGCGATCGGAGCTGAGCCTAGTCTTACAGACGTTTCTAGAGAGGGCGGGATGGCCCACAGCATGTGTGGAGTGCTGGCCGGAGTCAGGAGGTCCAAAGCTGGTTCCCATCCCTGCTGTCAGACAAGTTGCTCTCCTATCCTGGGTCACAACTGCCCCATTGATAAAGTAGGGACCAGCATTGCTGCTTCACCAAGCTCCTCGGAATTCCTATGGGCTTTCAGGCTTCTGAGCCTTTGCAGACGCTGCTACCCCCCTGCCCAGACACCCCTCTCCCCAGGCTCCCAGGGGCACTGATCTGCCGTCCTAACTTTTGTTCTCCCCAGCACACCTTGCTCACTCTGTCCACTCTTGTGCTCAGTGGGAGTGTGGGGTGCAGCAACCTCTCTGAGGCCCCCACAAAATTGCCCTGAGCCGGAGAGAGGTTCCTTACAGAGTTATTTGCAATAGAATGAGGTTAGAATTTAAGTGTCACAATTAGGATATAGTAATAACAATAATGACAATGTCTAACAGCCACCAAGAGTTTGCCATGCCTGGGACACAGCTGACCCTCACAAGGAATTTACAAAGTAGACACAGTTATCTCCATTTTACAGAAGAGGACACGGAGGAAGAGGTTAGCTAGGATATGATACATTCATGGCCTGAATATTATATGATCATTTAAAATTATGATGATGTGCTGAAGTTTAATGTCATGAGGTATGTTAGCATGTTAAAGGGGGTACATGTACATGTGTGTATATATACATATGTAGGTACACTGAAAACAGAGAGACAAAAATAAAATGTAAATTAAAGAAGAAAGTTGAATGGAAATACCCCCAAATGTTCACAGTGGCTTACGCTGGACCACGAGTTATATCGATTTTCTTCTTTGTACCTCCCTGTAATTTCCCCATTTTTGACAATAAGCAGACGTTCTTTTAAATCATGAAATGAGAGGCACCTGGCTGGCTCAGTCAGTAGCACTTGTGACTCTTGGTCTCGGGGTCGTGAGTTCTAGCCCCACGTTGGGTGTGGAGATTGCTTAGAAATAAAATCTTAAATAAATAACTCATGAAATGAAACAGACATAATATATTGTCTGCGAGCAATTTAAAGAGTAGAAATTCTTAAAAAAAAAAAAAAAAAACTAGCATTCTGATTTGAATTAGATCTGAAGAGAGGGCAAGGGATAAAGAAACTTTGATCCTGAAGGGGCTTTTCCAAGCTCTCTTCTGACTTGGTTTCCTGAGCCAAAGGCAGTTCCATCCTCATAAGATTCATTTAACCATTCATTCATTCATTCACTCTTTCTTCACCTCCTCATCCATCGGGTGCTAGGCATGTGGGGAGAGATACAGAGTTCACAGGGCTCATTTCTGGCCCTTGCTGAGCTCAAACTGGAGGATGCTAAGGGCCTGAACAGGGCAGGACAGGGGAAGGGTGGTCACGGGGCAGGAGGCCAGGGGCCCAGCGGGCAGAAAGGACAACACGGGAGGTGTTGGGGTAGAGAGCACCCAGGAGGGGAACAAGGTTCTAGCTTGGGCGGCACACAGTGGTGGGGTCCCTCGGGGCCACCCTATTGACCGCTGTATCTCCAGCATCCAGTGGCTTGGAACGAACAAATGAATGAATGAACAAATAAGACAAATGAGCAACTAAAGGAATACCTGAACCTTTATCCCAGACAAGGGATTAACGTCTCCAATTTATAACAAACTTTGAAAAGTAGAAAGGGGAAATCAACAACCTCCTAGAAAAATAGGCTAAAAATATTACCAGACAATTCACAGGAAAAGAAATGCAAATAGCCCTGAACCATAGGAAAGATGATCAACATGCTCAAATAAAAGAAATGCAAATGGAAACTCCTCCGAGATACCATTTCCCACCTATCAGATTGGCAGAAATCCAGAAGTCTGGCAAGGTGCGGTCTGCTGGGGAGGCGGGGAGGGAAACCAGCACCTTCCCCCAAGGCTGGTAGCAACTTGACATGGTGTAATCCCTTTGCAGGGGAATGTGGCCAAAGCTAGCAGAAATGCGCGTATCTGACCTGTGACTCAGGAATCCCATTGCTACAAACCAACTCTGGCAGGTGTCCCGAAAGATGGGAAGCACAAGGCTTTTTACTGCCATTCTGTTTGTGACAGCGCAAGACAGGAAACAAGGAAAACGTCCATCAGCAGGGGGCTGTGCTTATCAGCACGATGGAGGAGTCTGGCGTGAAGAAGAACAAGGAAGATCTGGACAGACACCTGCGGGCAAGATGGAGGGCGAGATAAACCGAGAACGAAGGTGGAGGCAAGCATGACTGCGTATTTTTCTGTTAACATTCTTTTGAGAAAAGGAGGGAGGGAGGGATACGGATTACATATGTACATACACATGTTATTATGTACGAGACACACGTAGACACCAATGGAATTTTTTTAAATTTTTTTAAGTTTTAAAATTTTTTAAATTTTTACAAAAATTAATACTCAGGCAGGGGGGGAGTGGGTGAAGGGGACACAGATGAAAGTTAAACCTCTCTGAATATTCTTTGTTGTGTGGTAGACTTTGGAGCCATAAACAAGATGGAAACATTTTAAATCGATTCATAAAAGCAGAGCGCAAAATGAAGCCAACGGATCTAGGCACGGACTTAGTGACAGAATCACAAAGACAAGAACTGTTCCGGGTAACTTCCAAGCCAAGTGACTTAAAGACACACACACACCAGTCACAATGTGTGGACCTAGTTGCATCCCGACTCAAACAAGTTGTAAAAAGAAAAGGCATTCATGAGGCAATCAGGGCAATGGGAACACTGACTACTGATTAGGTATTTGATGGTATTAAGTATGATAATGGCCCACGTGTTAGGAGTGATAGGGTTTTGTGGCTTTGAAAAAGAAAAAAAAAGAGGGGTGCCGGCGGTGGGGGGGAGAGTTCAGTGGGTTAAAGCCTCTGCCTTCGGCTCAGGTCATGATCTCAGGATCCTGGGATCAAGCCCTGAATCAGGCTCTCTGCTCAGTGGAGAGCCTGCTTCCCCCTCCCTCTCTGCCTGCCTCTCTGCCTACTTGTGATCTTTCTCTCTGTCAAATAAATAAAATCTTTAAAAAAAAAAAAAGAATCCTTATCTCTTAGAGGTAATATTGAGTATTTGTGAAATGATAAGACGTCTGGGATGTGCTTCAGATATGGTTTGGTCACTGTTGGGGAGAGGGGGGATGAAGCAAGGTCAGGCGTGAGTGCAGGTGCGAGGCAGACCCCAGAGCCGCCTCCCCCCACTCCTGGCCTGAGAATGCTGCTCTGAAGGACCTCATCCCAGAGTGTGGGGACCATGGAGGGGACACAGTCCCTTCCCTGGAGGACCCGCAGTCTAATCTCACTCCAAAGAGTTCCCCCGTTGTGGAAACCCAGACTCATTCTTGTGGTTAAGCATGCCCACCTCCCTGGTTTGTGGGTCCCCTGTAACATCTGCATTTCTTAAAGATGAAGTCACAGAAGGCAGCTGTTGTTTTAAGGATTGCCAAATATGTGGAGCAAGGAGAGCCAAGGTGGGTCCAGACTTGTGAGGGGAAGGCCCAGATGTGGCAAGTGAGGGAAGTTTGGGGTTAAAAAGGGGGAAAAACACTTCTCAAGGAAAACTTTCTCCATGACCCAGCAGGGAGATTCAATGTCATTGACAGGCTGTAGAGGGCGCTAGAAGAACGTAACCACCCGTGGGCCGAGCAACAGCGCAACTCAAGCCTTGGGGAAGATTCCGGAAGTTCTGAAACAGTCTCCCCAGGGGCACGTATGGCATTTCATCTGTAAAAGCCAAATGGTGGTCACACCTGCCTCTCGTGGTTATTAGAAAGATCAAGTGTGATCACAGGGATGAAACAATACAAAGGAGGTAGGAGCAGAAAGATGCCTGAAGCCAGGACAGCCAAAAAGCATTGGGTCATGAGACATGTTTCTGTTCTAAGCCAGACCCTGCAATGTAGTAGTAGAAGGAGCACCTGGACTCAGAGAACTGTGGTTTCAATTCTGTCTGCACTACCGTAGAGCTGTGCGACCTTGGGTGGCTCACTGTACCTCTCTGAGCACAGTTTTCACATCTGCAAAATGGGCATAGCACCTCACTCAGTTGCTGAAGATTAAATGAGAGAAATCTTTTGGTGCGTCTGGTGCCCACTGAGCACAGGCCATGGGAGGGCTGGGTGAGAGAAAGTGAACTGAACAGAAAGGCAAGCTGGCCTCCTGGTCCCATGGTGAGGAGGCTGCCAGGAGCTCCAGGCTTCAGGAGGCTCTGAGGCAGCAAGGTGACTGCAGAATTGGGCCTCAGCCCTGGCGGCAGGGGTGTGGGGGGGGGGAGGGATGCTCAAAAACCAGAGGCCCCCCAGCACCAACGCGGCACATCTGACCTTAGACTCAAGCCCTGGTTGTGCGGGCTACAAACTAGGGGACACTAGTCAAGGGTCTTTACTTCTCCATACCTTGCTTTCCTCTTCTATAATGTGGGGGATACTAAGCGAGCCTCACAGGGCTCAATGTGTGTGTGCAGGTGGGTCAGAAGCTAGCATGTTCCCAGCAGCCTCTCCCTGAGTCCAGCTTTACCCCCAGTTCCCTTCATCCCGGGGACTTTGGGGGTGCAGAATCTGAGAGTAGGGAGAAAGGGAGAAACGCTGCATAATGAATGGGTTCTTTTCTCTAGGCCAGGGAGGCGAAGGGACTTAACCAGTCTCCTAATAAATTGGAAGCAGAGCCAGGCTGCTTCCCGGAGGGGGTGGCATTCTGGGAAGCAAAGAGCTTCCCTGCACTTACTAGGGATTCACTGTCTGATTCTGTGTCCTTGTACTTCATCCTGTGACTTCTAGTGTGTTTCCCTTTACCTTCAGCCAGAGCACCCACATTTTCTGGGCTCCCAGGGAATGGTGTCTTTTTGGGGGGGGGGGGAATGGTGCCTTTGATGACCTAGGGAGACTTGATGCCAGACCCCTGACACTCCTGTCATCAAGGGACCAGAAAGAGGGGAGGCTTCGGGTGGCTGTAAGTTCTGGGGAGAAGGCAGGAGAAGGCAGGACACAATGCCAGTGTCCCAAGCCCCCAGCCTGAGGAACATCACGCTAAGAGACCGCGCAGCCAGGAGGGCGAAAGAGAAGGAGCTTCAGAAGACTCAACCTAGGGGAGGAAAAACTAGAAAGCTTTAGGAGAAACCATCCTAAGTTCGGAAAGCCAACTGCACAGCAATGGGTGCCTAGCGGGGTCAGGGGCCCCTCACTCTTAAAAGAGCTTCTTGAAGTCTTTGGGCCAATTCCTGGCGGCTGCGGCTTCAAAATATCTTTCAGTGGCACTGACATATTTATGAGTGAAATAATGTGATATCTGGGATTTGCTTTGTAATAATCCATTTACCAAGAGGGGGTGAAAGGTTTCCGTGAAACCAAAGTGGCCGTGGGCTAATGATGGTGGAAGAGGGGGATGGGGACACAGGCGTTCCTTGTACTATTCTCTTTACTTTTGTACACATTTGACGTTTTCCATAACAAAAAGTTCCCATGTTCAGAACCAGCCCTTTCTCTCCAACTTGACACTCACCGCCCAGGTCCTGGGCCCGGGCGGGGGTGATAACCTCACACAGGTCAGCCTGCTTTAGCCCTGCCCCTCCGGCCTATTCTCAACACGGCCGCCAGAGGGAGCCTGCCACACCGTGCAAGTCTCCCGGCTCAGACCCTCCAGTGTGGCCCCACCTCACTCCGAGAACCCCAAATCGGCACTCCGTCTCACCTGTGTTACCTCTCGGGCTCCTCTCCAGCCACGCTGGCCTCTCTTCAGCCTCCCACAGTCTTCGCCATGACCCTTAGGGCCCTGTGTGCTGGGGGTGCTGGGGGAAGGTCTGATGTGACCAGACCTCCACCACCCCTCGCTTAGCTCAAACATTATACTATTGCATGGGACATAATTGTACTTCAAACAATGTATGTGTTGTCTATCTGAAATTAAAGGCTAACTGGACATCCTGTTTGATATCTGGCAACCCCATCCCTAACGGTCTATGAGCTCCTACAAAAGAACCACGTCATCCTCATAACATCCCCAATACCCGAGCACCCCCTCCTAGCAGACAGTCACAAAAAAGTACCCTCTGGGCTGATGCAGCCCCTTGCCCAGCTGCAAGGATTTCGGGTCCACTCGCTTCAGTGGTAAGGTATCCTTTTGTAGTGCACAACCTGCCCAACCATTCACAGCGGCCTCACCAGAGGCCAGAGAAGCAGGTGCTTCCCGAATGACAGAGGCTGAACCCGCCCTGCCAGCTTTTCTTCTCGCCAGCAGTGGGCCGGGACTGGGAGGGAATGACTATGCCAGGGCCTAGACTGGCAGCCCCCTCTGGGTGCTTTTGGCTTTGGGCCCATCTGGGATGGTCTGAATCCTTGCAGTAGCCTGTGGGGGTGGGTAGAGGGGCCCCATGCCAGGCGCCAGCTGCCCCCATGGCCTGAGGGTGCCCACTTGAACCATTCCAAGTAAACATTTGACCAGCCCGGCCCCGGCCATCGTCCCACACCAACACTTGGCCCTTGTTCCTGGACAGGCCCCTCTGTGTCCCGTCCTTTGTGGCTGACATTTCAGCTGGGCCCTGGAGGGGCTGGGGTGACCCCGTGCCCCATCCCCATTCTGCAGACAGGCCCTAGGGAGGTGGTCCCTCTGAGGCAGGCACACAGCGGGGGAGTCCCAGCAGACGAGCCGTCGCCAGGCTGGGCCGGCCACCCCCTTGAACGCCCCACGTGGGCTGCCGAGCTGTGGAGCCCACAGGTCTGACTGCAGAGCCATGGGGCCGCCAGCTGACTCGGCTGCTTTGTTCCAGGCCTGGAGTGGTCTGAGCGCAGCTGAGGACTGTGGCTCCTTCTTTGCTGAGAAGCTGCAGATAACGCAGGCGACAGGGCCTGATAAAGCGTCTGTCAGAGGCTTCCTCCCAGACAAGCCCCGCTGTTCCCGCCGGCCCCAAGGGCCCCTGTACCCCAAGCCTGTCTCCAAAGGTCAGCCCCTCTCTGGGGTCTCAGCCTTCCCTGCCAGAGGCTGAGGACAGGCTGACAGACCCCTCCCCACTCATATCTTCACTCGCACTCTCCAAAGGTCCTAAGGCTTCTGGGCCCAAGAGCAGAATAAACTAATCCTCTGATTTATTCCCATGAAGAGAATGCCAAGGAATGTGACTCTCTCAGTGGAATTCCAGACCGTGGCTCCTGGGGATTTAGGGGGATGGGAGTTGGGGGATCTGGAATCTCTTCCTAGAGCCCCTCAAATAACATCCTGAGTCATCTCTTTCATGTCAGAAGAGCCTACTCTGTGATAGGTTCTATGAGGGGAATGGGGGCGTAGGAATAAAGACATGGTCCATGACCACAGGAGCTTCCAGAAAGGGGGGACAGGAAGATCGACCCCAGCCTGACCTGACCTGGGGCTGTACCCCAGGCCTACCAAGGAGCCTGGCTTGGAGCAAGAGGTGCATAAGGGGGTACCCAGCCAGCCTTGGGGGTTTCTGGGTCCTGAGGGGAGACTCAATGCCCAAGGGCTGGAGAGCTGAGACCCAAGACACCCAGGAGCGAGGGGTCTCCAGCCCGATGGAGGCCCCGCCCTGGGAAGATCAGGCTGGCCGCTAGGAGAGTTGGAAGACACCTTTGCCAAGGCCCAGAGAACAGGATTTCCGAAGCCAGGCCTCCCAGGTCCCGAGCACGGTTCAGGTGAGCAAGTGTGGGCTGTGGGTACTGCCAGGGAGGATGTCTGTCCCCCAGACAATGGCAGCCTTGCTCCCTGCAACTTCGTGGGGACACCGGGCTCCCAGCTGAAGCACAGGGACAGTGTGGGATGCAGGGCTGGGGCTGCCTGCTGTGTGAAGACCAACCTCAGTAAGACCCCCCAGCCTCTACCTCTCCCCTGCTGTGTGACCCAGGGCAAGCTGCCGGCCCTCTCTGAGGGCCTCCTGGGGACAGAAGCCCCAGGAGAGTCCCAGTTCAGAGCCAGTGTGTCTAGAGGGAGAAGGCCTGGGCTGCCTCCTTTCCCCAAGGAGGGGGGACTGTCTCTCCCGCTCCACTTGGAGTCCTGTGGAGAATGGGGACCCAGGAGTTGCCTTTCCCTGAGTAGTGGGGACCCCACACAATTTTCCAGGCAGGCCTCTGGCTCATAAAGGAAGGGCCTGAGTTCTCAGGCACGGGGCGTCAAGAGAGGCCTCCCGCCCTCCCTGCCCGTCCAGCCAGCTCCCTCGGAACCTCGGCAACCATACAGGCTCGGTCTCAGTGCTCCTTCCTGACATGCCCCCCAGATTGACAATTCCCTCCCTGGGACCCTCACCTGCCATCTGCCTCCCGCCAGAGGACGTCCGCCTTTGAGCAATACTATCACAGCGGGGCGCCTGGGCCCAGACGTGAACACGGCAGGCAGAGATCCTGCCCTCAAGGAGCCCATCCTCCGTGGCCAAAGGTAGACCGCAGCCCCAATCACACCAAGGCAGAGAGAACCACAAGTGAGTGGTAAGGGCGTGAAGAGAGAGCACAGGCTCTGAGAGAGTAAGGGACATCCGGCCAGCCAGGAGAGGTCTTTCGGGGCGGGGGGGGGGGGGGGGGTGTGACATTGACACTGACGCCTGAAGGCAGGTGAGAAGGGAGACCGGATTGGTTCCAGTACTGGTCTGGGGCTGGGACACACTCACCCCTGGAACCTCTCCCTCAGATCCCCCCACCTCACACCCAGGACCCCCAGGAGGCCTCAAACCAAGATGACGCAGGCTGAGGACAGGGACAGGCTGTGGTATTTCTGTGCAAAGCTAAAGAAGGAATGGCACAAAACGAGGCGGGCGGGTCCTGGATTGTGGCTCTGAGCTGGGAGGGGCCGAGGTGATGGGGTTCACAGCACCTGGCAGAGAAGCCCACTCTTCATGCCAAGTTGATAATAAAAGTACTCCCCCGTTAATACTATAGATATGCTTCCTTCCTCTTTGGAACAGGCGGCAACACAGACATCCTGGCTTTTGTTCAGGAGGGGCCCTGCCTCGTGAGCCTGAGTGGAGAGCTCGGCTGGTGGCGCAGGCAGCCCAGGCCATAGGCCTCCCGTCCTTCCCTCGCTTGCCTGGCTCTGCGTCAGACTTCCTGTGTGACCTTCGGGAAGTCACGGCCCTCTCTGGGCTTGGCACTGTCACTTGAGGGCAGGGAGGAAGTTGTAGAGTTGTCCCCAGCCACTTGGTCCTGGGGGCATTTGGATGTGGGTGAACGAGGGCTATAGGGGTCTGGGGCTTGCCTTTCCATTGCCACTCCACACCATCCCCAGAGCCCTGGGGCCCTTTGCCGGGCACTCTTGCCCATCTCAGAGGGAGGCGCTTGTTCTCAGCACTATCTCATAGGCTGCCAGCCCGGAAACCGGAGGGCTTCCTACTCTGGGTCTCTACCACACACTAAATGTGGGAACCTGACCTGAAGCTAGTTGCCACTATCAATAATGATAAAGACTATAAAGATTATAAATTAGACTATCATCATGAAGCAAAGCACCAGAAAAAAAATAAATGAACCAAAAGGCAAAAAGTAAAAAGAAATGGAATCCCATTCCATCTCTCAGTTGCCCCCCCCTACAGCATCATTGGACCCCCACGGAACCCCGGTCCGTGGCAGGACAGATGAGGCAGGGGCTGGGGGCCAGACGGCATTCCTTGTCCCTCAGAGAGCACTGGGGAAGTAGGAAATGTTCGCCGGTGCCTGTCCTGAGACAGACATGTCTACATTCTCGCTCTCGGTCACCCTCCACCAGCTCTCTGGGCGGTACACGGGTTTTTCCTTTTTTCTTATCGAAATATAACATAGAGCACCACGCACACCGACCTCCAATTGTTCACAGAACTCAAGCTCAATGAACTTTTATGCACATGTAAGCCTGCGTGACACCAACCAGATCATGACAGAAGATACTTCCAACATGCCAGAAGCTTCCCTCAAGCCCCCTCACAGTCAACAGCCCCCACGGGGGACTGGCCCCCCAACACACACCACAGATTAGCTCTAGTCGTTGTTGAACTTATGAATGGAATACCATGTACCTGTTGTTCGTGCCTGGCTTCTTTCACTCAGCGAAATGCCAGGCTCGCCCATGTCATCGCACCCATCGGTAGTTTGTTTATGCTGAGTGTGATATCCCATTGCACGACGGTACCCTGCCTTATCCAGTCACTCTTCTGCTAAGGCATGTTGGGATTGATGCCCTTTGGGGCCACTGTGACCAACGCCTAGGAACCCTTAGTGCCTTTTGGACCTATGCGCATTTATTTCCCTTGGTTATGGACCTAGGAGTGTGGCTGCCGGGTCAGAGAGTAGGCAAACGCTTGCCTTCACAGCTATTTAGACGGTCAGTACGTGTGGTCCCATTTTACAGATATGGAGATAGAGGTTCAGAGAGTTGAAGCAGCTTATCCAAGCTCACGGAATTACTAAGTAGTGAGGCCTGGTATGGAATCCAGAGAGATTTTCCTGACTCCAAATTCTTTTCAGGAGAGGTCAGCTTTCTTGCTGACCTTTTTAATCCTGCTTTCTAGAACAGGTAAAGCAGGTACGAGGGTGGAGGGAGCCCAATAAAAGGGGAAGGAAAGGGGGGACTCTGATGGCCTGCTCTGCGATTGGCTCCTCGGGATGTCCAAGCCGCCCCAAGCAGACCCAGAAGTGGCAGGGGGACTCTGGAGCCACCAAGGCATGCATGGTCCATCCCCTCGGCCCTCCAGTCTCATTTCCTCTCTCTCCCTCCCCGTTGCTCCAGCCACATTGTCCTCCTTATCGTCCCTGAAAATGCCAAGCATGTCCTGCTTCTCGGCCTTTCCACCTCAGCTCCCGCTGTCAGAACACCTTTTGCTCCAGACGTCCACATGGCATGTCCCCTACTTGGCTGTGGTCTCCGCCCATCAGCCACCGTAAGAGACCACCGCCATCACATGCTGTCCCCTTTTCAAATTCTATCTGTCTGACCTAATATCCTGTGTACCTTTGTTTTTTGCCTAACTCCATCGCAGAATGTGAGCTCCAAAGAGTCAGGCCTCACCACCTTGCTTTCCACTCCACCTTCAGCATGCAGAGCAGGCCTGGCACCTGAGAGGCTCTGTGGACATACTTGTTGACTGAATGAATGAATGAATGAATGAGCAAATGAATGAGCAAATGAATGAGTGAATGAATGAGTGAATGAGTGAGTGAATGAATAAATGAGCGAATGAATGAGTAAATGAATGAATGCATGAATAGCAGATAGCAGCCCCTTGGAGCAGCTACTGGCAAAAATCGCAGGCCGAGAGGATATCGTGTTTGTAGCCCCAGAGGCTGATGTTCAAGTTCTGAGATAAGGCTCCCAACAGGGCATTGGTCTAGACCCCTCAAGTGGGGTGAGGCAGTACGAGTCTGATCACGGTGGCCTCCAGGCCCGGCCACAGCTCAACCATCACAGCAGGTTCTCACGGGAGCCAGAAAGACAAGGACCACAACGTGCATCCTGGCACCTTCCAGGCTGGCCTTGCAGGTAAGGGGAATTTTTGATTCTTGGGTGAGGAAGGAGGAGCCAATGGCCACAGATCTCCCCAAATGCCTTTTTCCTTGTGGGGGCTCAGAGATCTTTAAAGTAGGTGGGGCTGGGAAGGATATGAGGGATCAGGAAAGGTCCCAGCTCCCCCGTCCCTATCTACCCTTGCTTAGAATACATTCTTCATTCCCCACTGCTACTTGCTGGCCTGGGAAGCCTTTGCCGATTCACATTATGGCTCTGGGCCTCAATTGCTTCCTTCTACCAAATGGGTGGAAGTTGGCCATGAAGTACAGTGAAGAAACAGCCCTGGATCAGAGGTCTGCTGCCATGAATTCTCATGTCCCAGGACTGCTGTGTGTCTCTGGCAAAGTCCTGGCCTCTCTGGGCTTCAGATTCCCCACGCATCAAATGAGGTAGTGTGGCAAAACTATCTCCAGGGACTGAAATCCCCACTCAGGTGGGAGCGAAGTGACTGACCTCCTGTCCTCTTCCCAAGGAAGAGCAAGTTTATCCAGAGAGGCAAAGAGATGGAACCGAGGGAAAAGGAGGAAGACATGACCTATGAACTTGGCCAGGGTCACAACTTTGCCCTGGCCTGCGCTTACTGGATATTTCCTCTCTGAACCTCACTGAGCGCCTGGCTGGGGCATGGACAGTGCAGGCAGGTGGGTGGGGAGCTGTGCTCTACTGCTCCTCTTTATAAAAACAGGGCTCTGAGTTCCGGAAGGTTATCAACCTCAGACCGCTACCTAGGAACCATCTCCCAGAGTTTGTCCAAGCTGCTCACTGCTCTATGACTTGTCTCCCCGTGACACCAAGACGGGGCCAAGGTAAGTCCACTTCTCACTCCAAGTCACAAAGAGAACGCAATTTTCAGATGAAGAAACAGAGGTCTCCCCAGGGATCCCACAGACCGCTCACTTGGCCATGCATCCTGAGCTCACTGAAGCCTCACACAGCAAGGAACACACCATTATTGCAAAAACGACCACTCAGAAAGATCAAGTGACTCGTGCAAGGTCACACAGCCAGTGGGTAACAGGGCCAGAAGTAAACCCCGGGTCTAACTGGAGAATGGCTCTCCATGCTTCCTTCCTGTGGACTGGTGGAGGAAAGGAGCACTCTTGTGTCCAGGAGCCCAGGAGCCCAGGAGCCTGAGAATCTATTTCCACTGACAAGTGGTGGGGAGGAGGAGCCAAGCCTCTGCACCTGTTTGCTCGAAACAAAAAGGCTTCTCCTAGAAAATGGCCTTGCTCATTGCCACACCTCACTCAGGTCTCAGGTCAAAGGACATTTTACCATGAGGATCTTCTTTCTAGGACCACTGATTCTAAAATAGAACCCGCCCCCCACCCCCACGATGCGTTTTCCCTTTATACCATAACACCAATCACCGTCTGAAGCACTATCTTGTCTGATGTGTCTATTTATTTATTTATCTCTCCCCTGAGAATGTAAGATTTTATCTGTCTTATTTATCACTATCACCCCAAGGCCTAACACAGTGCCTGGCACATAGTAGTTGTGTAATCAATATTTGCTGATGGAAGGCACGCATGACTGAGTGCCTTTTTCCCCAACAAGTGAAAGAAAATGGAGCATCTATTATCTGCTGGGCAAGGAGGAGAGGGCAGACCATGTACCTCTCATTTCTTCCATAGCTTTTGTTAACCCATTTCATGGATGGAGGAACTGGGGCTCCCTCCAGCATCAAACCACCACGGAGGGTGAGTGGCAGATTAAGCAGTCCATCGGGATTAGGGCCTTCGACCCCTTGGCGGTCTGGCTCCAAGCCCAGTGTTCCTTCTAAGAGTGGGGGGACAGGGCCCAGAAAAGAGACGCCAAAGGTCCCCAGAGCCCTGGCAGCGACTGTCGCGGTGTGGCCACCAGGCTCTGGCCTCACGCCTTGCAAGCCACACCCTGGGCCGAGCAGCTCCGAATTCCTCCCGCCCCGCCCCCGCCCCGCCTGGCGCCGCCCCCCACCCCCACCCCTGCGTCCTCTACCCCCACCCCCCATCCCCACCCGCCCCTCAGCAGGACAGGAGAACCGGCCACGGGCCGCTCGTGGACCTCCCCACCCCCGAGGTTCCCCCAGCCCCTGGCCCGCCCGGCCCGAGCCCCCAGACTTGGGGCGCCCGCAGGCCCCGCGGGTCAGCGGGAACCGGCAATTTCCCGGCCGCCCGCCCCGCCGCCTGCTCTGTACTTAGCCTGATGACGGGTTCCCGCGGCCCTAATGGCGGGGCGGGCGGCGGGTTCAGGGCGGGCGAAGCCGGCCCAGCCGGTCCCGTGCTCCGCTCTCAGGCGGCCGCCGGGCCTGTGTCATCCACCAGGAATTTCTGTTTTCCCCTCCGCGGGGCTGGAAGAAAAAACAATAATTAGGTCACTGGGCAGGCGGCAGAGAGGGTGTGGGACAGGCCAGTGGCGCCCTGTTGGGCAGGGAAAGGGTCTGGGAGGACGATGGGGAAGGAGAGGCCCCCACAGTGGCCCCTGTCCCCTTCCTGCCCTCCCCAGGATGCCAGATGATGGAAGCAAAGGCATTCCTGACCTTTGCCAGCGTTCACTCGTGGGTCCCTTCGTGGCAAGCATTTACTGGGCACCTCTGGGCACGTAGTTCTGTACTAGGCGCTGGGGTCTGAGCACTGAATAAGAGAAAGAAGGACTTGGTAGAAAAGTCCAACCAGCGGCCTGCAGTGATACACAGTGGGAGGCCTGCTGCATAGCGCAGAGGAGTTTTAGGGGACTATGCTTGCCAACAAGGAGGGGGGGTGCTGCAGGTAGTTGGGGAGTATCTCCTCCAGAAAGTGGCACCTGCACTAATAGAGGAATAAGGATTGGCCAGGCCAAGTGAAGGGGGAGGCAGGAAAGGTATTGGGGGTGGAAGGAACAGCATGTGCAAAGGCTCAGAGGTAGGACAGTGCATGTTATGGGACTGAGTGTACGGTAGAGAAGCATCGCATGAAGGTTTCATTCTGAATGTGACTTCACTGACTAAAGACACGCATTTTTGGCCCAGTGAGGCCCCTGGACACAAAGCAGCTACTTCGGCGCTCCACTGAAGATGGAGCCACGTGTTTCTACACTGGAGAAAAAGTATTTTGGACTTCCTGACAGGTGCTAGGTCTACGTACTGTATCTTTGGGCAGGTTAAAAGATTTTCAACAGTCATTTGGATTTAACACATTGCTTACCTTTCACTCTGACCTTAGGACACCACCCTGGGGAAGATGGGGGGCCAGAGCAACCCTATCCGGCTGCGTTGTCCCAAGTATGAGTGATGAGACCAGGGAGGTGGGCAGAATTGGTGCATAGAGGGTTCTTATGAGTCATGTAGGGAATTTAGACTTTATCTTAGGGGAAATGGGGAACAATGGTGTAAAGCAGGGTGGGCGGGGACAGGATCAGATTTCTGAAAAGTAATAGCCAATAATAACCACTATTGATTTAACTCCCATTATGTGCCGGCATAGGGCTAACGAAGTGTTTTACACACAGCATCTCACTAAGTTTGATGACGATCTGGCGAAACTGTTTCTTAGTCTAATTTTATAGAAGAGGAAATAGCCGGAGAGGTCATTTGCCCCAGGCCAGTGAAGGGCAGAACCAGAACTGAGACTTGCTAGACTATGTTCTGGGAGCTCTGGTGAGGATGGAGGCTTTGTCCCGATCCTCAAGGAGCTCGTTGTCCGCCGGGGACCATGGGAGCGTGATGTATCAGTCAGAGCCGTGTCAGAGTGGAGTTTCCGTCTCTCTCCTAGGATGACCCAGGAGCAGATTGTCCAGGACAGGGACAATGATCCTACTCCGGGAGGGTGTCCAGGTACCCAGGCCCCTCCTACATGGCTGTCTGCCATCTTGATGTGTCCAAGTTGGGTCCTGGCACTACACCCACATCCTGGGCAGGGGGAGGGGGAGGGAAGGAGCCTGCCCTTTCTCCTTAGGGACCTCACTTCTATATCTTCATCTCTACCGGCACATGCCGCTCTCTCTATATCCAAATCCATATCTCCATAAAAACCAACATCTGTGTCCATAGAGCCACCAATTATCCACTTTCCAAGGCATCACCTCTACGGATAGAAGCTTTAGTGCCGAAAAAGACAAAACACAATGAAGGATGAAACCACCCCTACTGGTGAAGCACAGAAACAGAAGACATCACAACAAAGAATCATTTCCGTTTCCTATTGACATCCTATTGGTAGCTTAAAAAAGAAATCTTGCACGTAACACTCGATTTATCTAAACAACGTAAAATATTCTTCATATGATTATAATAAAAGGAAATTTTTTTCCCAAAAATGTTTCCTTATACATTGGGGTGTGTCATTTCTCTCTGTGGGTTTTACGGGTCAGCAAATATGGAAGCCCGCTTGGCAAATCGTTGCAAAGATGAACGAGACAGGGCACGCCCTTTGCGGTTCTTTCAGCCACACGCCACTCCTTTGGAGAAGATGGGGCCTAGACAGGCGGTCGGGGACTCTGCCAATGGCCCTGGGTCCAAGCGCGGGGGCACCATCTGGAAAGCAATTTGGGAGACAGTCTAGAGCACTGGTTCTCCAAGTGTGGTTCTCCACCAGCGCCATTGGCACCAGCTGGAACTAGTCAGAAATGCAGAATCCAGGCCCCACCCATGCCTACAGAATCAGAAACTCCGAGGGAGGGCCCAGCTCTCCGTGTTTTCACAAGCCCTCCAGAAGATTCTGATACAAGCCGAAGTTTGAGAAGCACTAACCTGGGGCCCCATATACTGAACTGAGAGTCAGAAAACCTTGGTTCTAATCCTGGACCTGGCAGACGGGGCTCTGTGACTTGAGGCAAGTGAAGTCCCCTCCTTGGGCCTCTGAGTCTTCAGGTGTAAATGGGCGAGGTTGGCCCTGGGAGCTGGAGGTGAGCTGGATGGTTCTTAAGGTGCTTCCTGGCTCAGACAGTCTATGTTCTCCCCGGCCTGACTGCTGGGAGTGGGGCCTGCGCCTTGAGGCAGGGAATGGAGCTTCCTTCTTAGGGAGATGCTCTCAGTGCAGAGCGTTCTGGTGACAGGAAGTGAAAGTGGAGTCACGAGAGTCTCCCTTGTGTGTCCCGGCCTGCAGTGAGGCCCCAGGGCCACCATGCAGTCCTGCCTATACATGGGCTCTCTGTAGGCTGAGAAGTAGAATGGGTGTTCTCAGGGCACCTCTGAGCTTGGATCTGGATCTGGTGAGTGTTCTAGAATGTTCCGTTGTCCATCTTTCTGCCTGGGCCCAAGCTCCCAAAATCTGGCAGTCCCAGGTCCCGACTAGAGGTGGAGATAGCAGGGCACTAAATTTGTCCTGTCCCACCACCTGGGAGACAGCCTTTGCCCATCTTGTCCTGGCTTCTCCATGTGGGATATCTGAGAACAGTCAGACTGTACCCCCCTGGGATCTGATGATGAACTCCCTCTTTTTTTTTTTTTTTTTAAGATTTTATTTATTTATTTGACAGAGAGAGAGATCACAAGTAGGCAGAGAGAGAGGGGGAAGCAGGCTCCCTGCTGAGCAGAGAGCCCAATGCAGGGCTCGATCCCAGGACCCTGAGATCACGACCCTAGCCAAAGGCAGAGGCTTTAACCCACTGAGCCACCCAGGCACCCCTGAACTCCCTCTCTTGACCCCAAGATCATTCAGGCTTCTGTAGGGTCTGAACCCAGGCTCAAGGTCTCAGGCCCCAAACTTAGATGGTAAAGGTGCTCTCCCAAATGGCATTTACCCCCAAGCCCTGAGGAAACCACGCTGAGAATCACTAAAGTCTGTCTTTTGATTCCAATTCCATGGGATTCTGTCTGAGCAGGACTTGGTGCAGAGGGGGAAGAAAGGCAGCCTGGTGTGTAGTATAGAAAGATCCTGGGGTGCCTGGGTGGCTCAAGCGGTGAAGCGTCTGCCTTCGGCTCAAGTCATGATCTCCGGGTCCTGGGATCGAGCCCTGCATTGGGCTCCCTGTTCAGCAGGGAGTCTGCTTCTCTCTCCCTCTGCCCCCCCCCCCCCACTCATTCCCTCTCTCTCTCAAATAAATAAATAAAATCTTAAAAAAAAAAAAAAAAGGATCCTGAGCCCTAACTCAGGACCCTGGGTTCCAACTGTGGCTTTGGAACTAACATTCTATACGACTTTAAACAAGTTAGTCTCCCCTCTGGGCCTCAGTTTCCTCACCTGGCCATTAGAGTCATAGTATCTACCTGAGTTTGAAGCTCCAGGAGAAGGAGACAGATAAATACCTTGTCAAGTCCAAGGTAGGATGCCCCTCTTTTCTAAGGGCATCATGGCTGGAGAAGCTGGACTCGGACTGTATTCTGGCTTCACAGCTCTCCAGCCATATGACCTTGGGCAAGGCACAGAACCTCTGGGGTCTCACTTTCCATGTCTATGAAGTGGGCTGGTCCCCCAGAGATGGCAGGGGAAAGAATGACAGGAAAGGGGCCAGGCAAGCTGCTAGCACTTGGTTGCTGTGTGCTGTATTCGTTATCCAATGCTGTGTAACAAATTGTCCCTAACGTCAGCCATTTAAACCCACACACGACTATTGTCTTACAGTGTCCATGAGTCAGGAGTCCCCATGGCCTAGCTGGCCTTTTGCCTCATGGTCTCTCACAGGCTGCAGTCAAGCTGGCAGCCAGGCCTGCCATCGTCTGAGCTTGACCAGGGACGGATCTTCATCCCAGCTTACTCACGTGCGCATTGCAGGATTTGGACCTCATGGGTCGCCGAACTGCAGATCCGGCTCCCTCACTGATCTTGCTGGCCTCTCAGGCTGCTGGCCAGAGGCCCCACTCGGCTCCTTGTTCTACAGGCCTCTCTACTGGGCAGCTCACAACATGGCAGCTGGCTTCACTCAGAGAGAGCAAAAGGGTCCCCCGAATGAAAGCCGGGGTCTTTTTGTAACCTAGTATCAGCAGTGACATTGCATCACTTTTGCCATATTCTGTTTGCTGGAGGCGGAAGTTATGAAGCCTAGCCCACACCGACAGAGAGGGGATGACACAAGGACATGGATCCCAGGAGGCAGGGCCACCGGGGGTCATCTTGGAGGCGCCCCACCACTCTGAGCAAAGTCCTCAGAGGGAGGGAGCTCCAAATGGAGGGCGATCCTGGGAGAGGTCAGAGAGTGGTGCTGCGTGCTTGAGGGATTCCTGAGACAGGGTCCCCAGCGTCTGCACACCCTGATTTTTATCTTCCCTGCAGGGCCTGTCTGATGGGGAGGGGGTGGTATTTGTAGCCAGCAGGAGCTGCATTCCAGGGCTGGGTACTTAACATTCCAGAAGAGCGCTCAGCTAATGCTCAGCTAATTATTGCCTTGCCCGTCCCAGGCCTGAACCACCCGGCTCCCCAGCCCCCAGCTCCCGTGGCTTGGCCAGAAGACTCTAGTAGCTTTGTTCTCGGGTCCTCTTGAGAGGCCCAGAGATGGGCTGGACTTGCACAGGGTCACATGGCAATGAGTCAGTGGCAACATCAGGCCTGGAGCCCAGGGCCTTTTCCCCTGTGGCCTGTGGACCAGGGGGCAAAGGCAGCAGGAGCCTCGGGACTGAACCTTTGGAGGGGAAGGTGGACTAAAGCAGGCCTCAGGCAAAGGGCTACTTCTCCGAGCCTCCATTTCCTTCCCTGTAAAAAGGGAAATTTTCCCAAGATCCCATAACATGTGACAAAGACTCTCTCCTTGACCAAACTTCAGAAAGGCTCCTCTGAGTCTCTTTTTCAACTAGGCCTCATCCTTGAGCCTTGTCTTTAGCCCTCCCAGCCCAGTGTGAGCAAAAATCCCCCTACTCTGGATGTCTGAAGACCCTTTCCTGCCTTCAGCAAGAATCCTGTTAAGTCGGTTTAGGAAGAAGCCCCATACCCTTGATGTCAACTCTTAGTGATATTCCAGCCACTGCCCCCTTATTCTACTTGTTGCCAAAAATCCCCAGCTGTCTTTGCTGTGTCCAGAGTGGAGCCCGATCTCCCTCCCTACTGTGATAGTCTTACTACCTATCCCAATGTTCCTGAATAAATCTTCCTTACCCACCATTTAATCATTTCAATCAGTGTCGAAAATAATTTTCTTTAACACAGGCATCTTGTTATACATATTCTAGTCCTTTCCCTTTGCAAAGGGGTTCCAGGAGGCACACCATTCCCACCGCTCCTTGGGTGGCGAAACGGGAGTGTAGGCTTGAGGCAGGCAGTCCTTTGTCCCAACACCAGGAACAAGCAAAGGGCTTGGGCAGCAGGAGGCCTTGAGTCTGAGGAAGGCCAGCGGAGCCAGAGTTCTCTAGATGCCCTTCCCACCTTCTACTCTGATAGCTGGGCCCACTCAGCTCTGAGGACTTTATGGCAAACACTGAGGGCCAACGCAGCAAGAGGGCATGAGGGAGGCCTCTGACAGGGGGTCAAGGGAACACAGGGCCAGAGTCAGGAGTTGAGGGGGACCTTGAAAGCCAAACAGGACTTAGCATGTGGAGGTGGAGGCAGGGCATTTCCCACGAGGATGCAAGTCTGGCAGAGGCGTGCAAGTGGGTGGCATGAGGAGCTGCAGGGCCAGAGGATGGGACACCCCGGAAGCGGGAGACGCCCATGGCGCTGAGGATTCTGGAGGCTGCTGCGCCCCTCCATTGCCAGGGGCTCAGTGTCAGGACCCTCCAGCAAGAGCCACCAGCAGGCAGCCCAGGCTTCTCCTCCACCTAGGGGGATGCTTCCCTGCTCCTCCCCTCTTCCCTCAGCACCCAATTCCTGGGGTTCCCTCAACCTCCCCCTAAGAGTGGAGCTCTATCAAAAATCTTAAAATTTGTTCATAGGTTCACATACACACGGTGCAATCACGAAACCTCATGCTCCCTCCCTGTCTCCCCAGCCCCCCATTCTCCTCCCTGAGGCAGCCTTTGCTAGTACCTTATATACACTTTTTTGTTCTTACACAAATAGTAGCTTCCTACATTCGCGGTAGTACACCTTGCTTCTTTCACTTATGATTTTATCTCAGATTGTTCCATACCAATCTATGTCATTCTTTTGGCACCTGCATTCTTTTGGTACCTGCAGATATATTCTATCAATATATCAACACGTATTTAGTCTCCAAAATGGTAGCAGATTCATGTCAACGAACAAGTGTAGAGTGTCTACTAGGGCTCAGGCTCTCAGTACGTCCTAGAGATACCCCGTCTGTGCAAGTTGGAGCTCCCAGGCTCACGGAGGCAATAAGATGACCAGGGCATCACAGACTAGAGTAACAGCGAAAGGGTCATTCCGGGAAAGGATGCTTCTACATTGAGCGGGGAGAGAGGGAGGTCTCTGAACATTTTCGTGGGCTTTCTTTGAAGGGTAATCTGGATTTAGGTGCTAGGACAGGGAAGGATAGCATTCTAGGCCAAGAGAACTGTGGGAGCAAATTGCAAGAGAGGGGACAACCTGTGGCATGTCTGTGCGACGAATGAGGACCCAGGGCCTGTGGATGGAGGTGGGATGAGGCTGTTTGAAGCATGAGTCTGGGGAAGCCTTGAATTTCAGGAGGAGGCCACGGTCTGATTCCTGGTATCCTCCCAGATCCTTCTCTGGGGTCACCTCCTCTGGAAAAGGGGCCTCAGGGGAGATATTGGAAAGAAAAGGGGCCTTTTCGGGAGGAGGCAGGGCAGAGAGGCAGCTCTAGGCTGGATGGAGCAGTGGCTTGTGATTATTAAGATCTGCCCTGTGCATTTACTTTAATTTATTTAACTTAATTTATTTTAATTTTTGCTACATTTACTTTATCTCTGAACCATTGGAGAATTAGTTGCCAACATCATGGTATTTTCCCCTAAGTATTTCAGCAACTATTTCTTTTTTTTTTTTTCCTAAGATTTTATTTAATTTGAGAGAGAGAGAGAGAGAAAGTGAGAAGTAGGGAGAGCAACATAGGGAGAGGGAGAAGCAGGCTCCCTGCTGAGCAGGGAGGCTGATGCAGGGCTGGACCCAGGACCTGGGATCATGACCAGAGCCGGAGACAAACGCTTCACCACGCTTCACCGACTGAGCCCCTCAGATGCCCCCTAGCAACTATTTCTTAAGAAGAAGGACATCTTCCTACACGACCCCTACAGAGTGAGGACACTCAGGACATTTAACATTTTCATACTCTTATCTGATGTACTGTCCATAGGGAAATGTGCCCCATTGTCTCAATAATGTCCTTTATAGCTTCCCTGTCCCACCCAGGATCCAACGCTTCTCAGGTGGATTTGCCCCAAGACAGGTTCTATGAAATCTGATCCCTGGGAGGGGGGGGTGGTTGGACATGATTTCCCACGCAGTGCCTGCCGCATGTCAAGGTCACCTGCACTTTCTTTTGCAAATAAATACCCTGAAGCTCAGAGGGGTGCATGGACCTCCCCCCTGCACACAGGTCCATGCACACACGCACACGTGTGCACACACATAGCTAGAATGAAGGAGGGCTAGGATGCTAACCCCATTCTGACTTTTTTTTTTTTACTTTTTAAAAAAGAATTATATATTTATTTGAGAAAGAACAAGCGAGTTGGGGGGAGGGGCAGAGGAAGAGAATCATTAAGCTGACTCCCTGCTGAGCAGGGAGCGAGATGAGGGGCTCGGGGCTCCATCCCAGATCCTGAGATCATGACCTGAGTGGACACCAAGAGTCGGACGCTTAACTGACTGAGCCACGCAGGCGCCCACCCCCCATTCTGACTCCTGGACGCGGCTCTGTGTTGCCCCTCCACAATACATAATCATTATAGAAAAATTGGAAAACACAGAAAAGCCGAAAGGAAAAAAAAAGAAACCCACTAGGATGCCATAACCTGGAGATCACTTTTTGTTAACTCTTCCGTTAAAAGATTTCGTGTTATCTTTCTAGATGTTCGCCCATGTAAATACACACATATAAATATATATTTACTTTTTACAAAAATGGGGTCCCCTTGTTGTCCAAGCCGCTCTTTTCACTTAACACAATACAGCCTCAGAGAGGAAGGCAGGGGGCCATGTTTGTCACCTGTCCTCCCTGTCCCTGCTGCCTCAAACCTGCCCCAGCAGTGTCAGAAACTCAACATGCTCGTAAAGGTCCCAAGGAGAGGACTGGGGTGAGTGGGTCTGTGGGGAGGTGGCTCCCTGGCCCCTTGGCTACAGGGACCCTAAGAGGTTGCAGATGAAAGGTCAAGAACAAGGGAAAAGACCATCACCTCTCTGTCTCCACGGCCGGCAGCCTGGGTATCTTTCCTCACATGGGCGTCCCTCCCGTCACCAAAGGTCCCAACTCAACCTTCTTTATGCTTTTAGCACCTCCTAGATGTCATGGGGCAAAACCAAACCAAGCAGTTGCCTGGTGAAGTGGGCGGGGCCCCACACGAGGCTAGGAGAGACCCAGGCTCTGGTCTTGGCTCTGCCAGTGATCGCAGAGTAACGTGGGACAAGCCAAATTCCTCTGCTTTCCTCATTCATTCACTCCACAGTCTGCTCCGCACGCCTGGCCAGGCCCAGGCTGGCTGCTGGGGATTCGAGGTGCCGCCATGATGGGGGGTGGGGGAAGGACGTGATGAACTAGAGTCAGAGAAGGGTCCGGGTGAGGGGGCCTGAGCCACGTACAATTAAAGGACTATAAGAATAAGAATACGAAATTATGAATGTAGACTTGGTTACAGAGACTTTGAAGGGACTGCCACAAGTAAGGAACCCTGAGGCTGAAATTTCTTTAGCTTCCGGGTAAATTCACCTCTGGCAGGAGGGCCTCCAGAGAGTGGACCTTCCCCAGAGGCCTCTAGGCACCAGCTTCTCCCCACCACTGCCCCACTCGTGGTCACTCTCTTGGGCCTCTAGTTGGGATAACATGGACTAATAATAATCATGGTGAACCCTGGGGCCTTGTCTGATCTGGACTTGAACGAGAATGTCTTTAGTATACATCCCCCTCTGTTTGCTGTCAGGGTTTGGCAAGTGCTCTGACCATCTTTCGGATTCCTTCTTACCACTTCACCAGAAAGGGCCACCCGTCAGCGTGCAAACCTCTTCTACTGTCTATTGAGGGAAGTACATGGTTTCCCTCGACTGTCAATGTAATGAACCGTGTTGGTGGATTCCCAACATTGATCATCCTTGCATTCCTGAAACAAATGCCTATTGGATTATGAAGAATTCTTTTCATTTGTCGTGCTAGATGGCTTTTGCTAATATTTTACTTAGAATTCTTATATCTACATTCACAACAAAACCAGTCCTGAGTTTTCTTTAAGGTGTCCAGTCTATAGACTGCTAGGCAACTGTTAACAAGAATAACTCAGACCTCTGCTCATTTGGAAGAACGTCTGCCATCTATTTAGTGGAAAAACAAATTGTATACGTCATATAGCATGACTGCGTTTCTTTTGAAAACTGTACATTCACAGAATTCAAATGAGGGAACTTTCGAAGATTTTCAAAGGGCCGGGATGGCTCGTCTCCGTCTCTGGGGAGCCCACCGGTCTGCACACAGCTAGGCCTATACCTAAGAGTCTTCCCTGAGCCTCCTGGAGCTGCCAAGCCCCCTGCTATTTCTCTTGGGACCTATCTCTTCCCATGACCCAGCCCGTGTTGGGTCTTCTCTATCTGACCCTCTGTAGTCAACCGCCCACCCCTGGGGAGGAAGGGGCCCAAGCCTATCCCATGTGTCAGCTTTATCCTTCATGGCTGTTCAGTGGGAGAACCCAAATGAGGGCTCCTGGGTCCTAAGATGGGACCATGGCAAAGGGAGTGTGTGGGAAAACAGAGGAAGGGGCACGACCGCCTGGGCCCTGAAAGGTCTCCCAGAGGGGCTGGCTTAGGCTTGGGGTCTGGGGGAGGACCATTGCTGCCCCCAGACCGTCCAGGCCCATAGCTCGCAGGCAGGCCTCAGAGCTGGGGCAGGACGTGGTATCAGCCTCCTCTACTAGCCAGCCTGGTCCAGGGCTTGGGTTGGGCTAGGGTCTGCCTGGGCTCCCCCAGGAGGCCACCTCCAGTCCAGCACTGAAAACTTAAAGCCTAACCAGCGGGCTCTTTCTTGAGATGCACAAACCTATTGAATAGAACAGAGTCCAACAAACCCAGAGAATTATGGGCTGAGCGGGAGGCCCAGCAGAACTCCCAGGCCAGCGACTTTCAAGAGCAGGGTGGGGGTAGTGCATAGGAAGAGGTCTACTTGGCCTCTAGAATCAGCCAGCCCAGATTCGAGTTTCTGTCAGCTGCGTGCCTCTAGGCAAGTCACCTAGCCTCTCTGGGCCTCAGTGTTCTCATCTGTCACTGGAAACAAATTTGTCACCGTCCTCATAAGGAGCTAACGAAATCATGCAGGTGAAGCTGCAGCCTCAGGCATTGGCAGTCATATAAAATAGATTTCACTGTGCTCCTCCTTCTATCAGGTGTGATTATTTTCATGGCAACAGAAACTCACCTACACTGGCTAGAGCAAGAACAAGAAAATGCTGGGGGGAGGAGGAGGGAAGTTCCTGAAAGGAGCCGGCGGCGTCTCCTGAAATCCCGGCGCAGGACCCGGGGGACCTCGGGAAAGGGTGCTGTCAGGGCGGAGAGCCCCTGGGTGCCCAGGCAGGCCCCCTCCCTCTCCTACCTTGCCGCCGTCTGCCGGCTCCGTCCGCTCCTCCAGGCAGCAGTGGAAAGCAGGGTCGTCACCAGCGCCCGGCCTGCCGTGGCCTCTCGATGTGAAGACGGCGGGCCGTTGCCGAAGTCTTTTGGTTCTGATTCCAAGTTCTCTGCAGAAGGCACCGATTGGCTCAGCGTGGTCAGGTGCTCACCACCTGAGGAGAATCAATGTGGCAAATTCCACTGGAAACGTGTGGTTAATGAGGGTGTGGAGCAGCTCCAGCGAAGGGACAACACTAGGCAAAAAAAAATAAAATAAAAATCAGGTGTCTCTTGTTTGCTCCAGATCCTACCTACCCAGTCAGACCCTGGAGCCCCCACCCCTCCCCCCTTCCATCACAGAAGCAAAGCGGAGGGTCACTTCCCCCGGGCTGGCCGATGTCCTCGGTCTGTGAGACACATACCCTCCCTCCCTGCTAACCCACGCAGAGCAGACACCGTGACTGGGAATCTAGATCACGAAGCTTCCAACTTGCCGCTCTGCTTTGTAGCGGAGAGTATAAAGACACTCGGTTTGATTCGGGTGGGCACGTGCGTCCCAGCTGGGCACAGGCTGCACGCCCGGAGGCGGCCATCCCCCCCTCCCCCGTCCCCTCGCACCCTGCTCGCCTGCCAATTCCCCGGGGTGAGTGAGGAGTCCTACCTGAGTATTCACCCAGCCCTCGGGCTGTCCCGCTCTCCCGGCCACCTCTGCCCACATCCCAGGCGCATGGAATCCGCGCCCGGCTGGAGTCTGCAACCAGAGTTCTGACCAAGGGGCAGGAAAGGCTGGGAGGTGAGGAAGGGGTGCGCAGGTGGCCAGGGGCGGAGGCCTGGGAAGCCAAGGCCCCAGCGCAGGCCGGAGATGGCGCCCTGTGGGAGGCCCTTCGCACAGAATCTCCACAGGACACACGTGTGGGCACATCACCTGAGCTCCTGCAGAGGCCTTTCCCATCCACCATCCAGAGCCTTCATTATGCCCTTGAGAAGTGGATCACCTCTTGACAGATGGGGAAACTGGGGCTTCAAGTCGCCCAGCATGTCCAAGGCAGAACCAGAGTTCCATGCCTAGTCCTTGTGCCACCGAGTCTCTCACTCTTCTGCCTCCAAGCCCCGGGCCTGAGCTGTGCTTCCTCCTGCCCGCGCCAAGACGCCATCCTCTGTGGCTCCCTTTCTTCTCCGAGAGCACAGACTCCATGGTCCCAACCTGCCACAACCGGCATATGTGTGATAGGAGGGCTCTCGTCCTCAGGCCTCAGATGCGCAGAACCAGCAGGATGGCTCTCCTCGAGGACCAGCCAAGTGCCCTCCCAGCTGCCTCCCGGCCTTTGTTTACAGCCTCCCCCTGGCCTGGGGGCCCTCTCGGCCACCTGCTCTGGCTGTCCGGCCCTGGGTCAGAGGCCTGAGGACGGCTCTGGCCCTTCTCTCTGTGGCCCCTCCACTCAGCAGCTCCTCCTCCTCAGCCCGCATGAGCTCCTCAAGGGCATCTCAGTTTCTCCCGAGAGGCACTGGGTGGGAGGGAGCCTCCGGAGCAGCAGGAGAGCTGGGAGTGGGTATGTTTGCCCGGCAGGAGGCTGAAGTCCACAGAACCCGCCATGATGAACCGGTGAATTCCTCCGCAGAGAAGGAGTGAGGCGCTCAGAAGGCCTGGTGAAGACAAAACCAGCCATGTGCTCCACATACACAGGCCTCTGGACGTGCCATTCCTTCTCATGGGAACCTAGACCTCCAGGTTCTAGGTGGGCCCTCACAATCCCCTTGGTAATGGAATACCCACTTCTTAGCTAGCTGGGCACAAGGCCACCCAGAATAAAGAATATGTTCTCAGTCTTCCTTGCAGTTAGATCGGCCATGAGATGAAGCCTGGACGATAGCCTGTAAGTGCAGTGCAGATATCTGGGAGTGTCCCTAAAGAGCCAGGTTGCTGGAGCTCTCGCAGCCACCTTGTACCAGGAGGAGAACATGGGATGGACGCTATGCATGTTAGAACAACAGGCTAGAAGGAGCCTGGGTGCCTGCTGCTGTGGAGGAGCCTAGGAGCAGGCCTTCCACCACCAATTTCTACTTGGCTCAGACATAAGCTTCTATCTTGTTTAAGCTACTGTTATGTTTGTTTTGGTGGTGGTGGTGGTGGTTGCTTTTACATAGAGCCTATGCTTGGCTCTACGTAACTGATAAAGCCAGCAAACTCTGTCAGTCTTCAAAACGCAGCTCAATTTTTTCCTCCCTTAGGAAGCCTTCTTAATGCCCAGGTAGGATAAACCACTCCCAGACTTGACCCTCCTCCCGTTTTTCTTTTTCTCCCTCTGTATAGCAACGTACCTGTTCAGGTGTCAGCTCTACTTCTAGCTGGTGAGACTGTGAGCATCTTCAGGTCAAGAACACTGAAATATCTGGCTCAGAATGCCTGGAACCTACGCTCTACTATTCCTAGCAGCAGCAGCAGCCAGAGGACTCCTGGTAGTAGCAGTAATAGTCGGTGTAGAACAATAGATAGTATTTGTTGACGGCTTACAATGAGTCAGGCACTATTTTAAGAGTGTGTGTATATTACCTCATTTAATTCTCATAGGAACCCTATGAGATCGGCACGAGCATTAACCTCATTTTACAGATGTGGAAACTGAGGCAGAGAGAGGTTGAGTAACTTGCCCAAGGTTGTACAGTTAGAAATGGGCAGAGCTGGGACTTAAATCCTGGGAGTCTGACTGACCCTAGAGTCCAACCTCATAGTCTGTCATTCTTGTCATAGGAGCTCCATTAGCTTGTCATAGGAGTACCTTCAAAATGGGATGTGAGGAAACCGCACAACTCCCCTCCTTCCCCTTTCCTAGCAAGAATACAGCAGGAGAAAAGCCCTTGCCTGTTGATTGGGAACCATAGGAACAGAGCTCAGGGCTCTGGGGGAGTGAGAAGTCCCAGAGACTCCCAGAAACTAGGCATCTGCCAGGCCACCCAGCTCAGTCACCTCTGCCGCGTAAGGAAACACCCCACAACTCAGCGCTTGACCTGACCACACTCCAGTCCCGCTCTCAGTTCTGCGGATGGGCTGCATGGAGTCCCGGCTCCATGTGGGATCGGCGTGGCTGCGTTCAGCCAGGAGCTTGGCTAGCCCCAAATGTCCAAGGGGCCTCCCTCACGCCCCTGCGCTGGGGTTCCTTCGCTCTCCTTCCACACGGTTCCTGGTCCCTGTCCTGTCTGCCCGAGTTTCTTTCCATGGCGGCCGACTTCCAAAAGAGAGAGAGAAAGCAGAAGGCCCCAGGCCATTTAAGGTTATGCCTGGACCAGGCACAGAGTCACTTCTACCATATTCTCTTCCTCAAGGAAAGTCATGTGGCAGAGGAGGCGGGCAAAAGGGGAAATGTGCAAGCGCTCCGTGAAGCCTCTACTTGCATGGAGTCGGCTAATGTCCCATCAGCCACAGCAAATCCCAGGGCAGAGTCCAGAGCCAAGGACTGCAGAACCTTCTACCCCAGTAGGAGAGCATTGCAGATTTACCGAGCAAAGCATGTGGATACAGGGAGGGGTGAACAATTGCGAGGCCATAAATATAATCAATCTTCCAACTCTAACTGGCTGATTTACCTTCACTGGGCTAAAAACTCTGTCCCAAGTTGGTTGGAGTTTGGTTAGAGGAGATGAACCACGAAACTCAGCCATACCAGCTCTGTGACCTTGAGAAAAACATTTGACTTTCACTAAAGTCTCAGTTGGTTCATTTGGGTAAAGGGAAAGAGGGAAGCTCCCCCTCTCCCATGGCACAGAATTAGGGTGAACAATTGAGATCTTGGTTCCGCCTGGTTTCCTCGTCTATAAAATGGAGATGACAAGGGCCCATAGGGACACGGCAAGGACACAGGGAGTCAACATCAAGGACTTAGAGGTCACTGCCAGATACCCAGCAAGTACTGACCTTTGGGAGGAGGTGGCGTTGTTAGGCACTCCCTCGCCACCCTGTCCCTTTCCTTCCTGGCCCCCGTTACATGGGAACTTGTACTCATGTGTGCGACTCATTGGCCAAAGTCTTTCTCCCCCACGTAAAGCAAAAGTGCCATGAGGGCAGGCTCCATACTTGGCACGGTCAGGCACTATTTTAAAGGTTTATATATATGACCTCATTTAATTCTCGTAGGAACTCGATGAGATTGGTAGGAGCATTAAGGAGCATCCCCAGAGCCAGACACAGAGAGGGTGGTCGTGGAGTATTCGCGGAATGAACACATGGACAAATGAGAGGGAGGATGAAGGAGGGCTTAGATGGAGACCCACTGGAGAGTTTGGTGAGACTGGAAAAGGCTTCATTATGTCTATTTCAAGGTCCGCTACCAAGCCCAATGGCTTTCCTTCCACAAATCTTAAACTTATAGGGAGCCTGCTCTACCCACTCCTAAACCCCACACCTAGCAATATGCCCTTCTCCTGGGAGTTGATCTTTGGGGGCAATAACTCACTCTGCATTCCCATCCCTTGACGCCCTGAGCCTGAGGACTCTCCCCACAATAGTAGGAAGGATCACATGAGAAAACCACTGATCACTCTCCCTACCCATCATAACATGCCCCCCCACCCACCCAGGGAGCTAGCAGGGCTGCTGTCCCCATTTCACAGAGGAGGAAACTGAGGCTGCTACGTGACCAAGCGAGTCAGTTCTATACCCTGTGGAAATAGCCAAGTAACCCGCCCAGAGCACTTGGGCAAGGGGGCGCTGTGCTGAGCAGAAGCTTGGGAACCCACTGCCCTGCCTCAGCCTTCACCCCTGGAAAGCAGCTCAGGCTGGAAGGGCTGACACAGATGGTCTCAGCCCTGGTTCCTGCCCTGAAGAGTCATGACAGGGCTGAGGACAGGCAGTTCCAAAGTACCCACCCCGGCCGTCACTCTAGCCCGGAGACACTACGCTCACGGAGTCAGCCGCGTGGCCGCCTCAGCCGGGACCACAGCCACCCCTGGGGGGTGTCCCGCTTACTTCTGCCGACCGGAGAGCCCATGGGCAGTTATGATGGTCTTGCGTTATTTAGAAACAGGAAAGGAGGATCTAATCCATGTCATTTGGGAGTAACACTGACTTGCTTCTCTATGCACATCATAGAGCCCCCGAAATGAGGCTTGTTGTTTCTTCTTTTTTTTTTTTTTCAGATTTATTTGTTTGTTTGAGAAAGAGGGAGAGAGCATGGGGGAGGGGAGGGCAGAAGAAGAGGAAGAGAGTCCCGAGCAGACTCTGTGCTGAGCTCTGAGCCCGACGTGGGGCTTGATCTCACAACCCTGAAATCACGCCTGGAGCCGGAACTAAGAATCGGTCGATCGGCTGACTGTAACAGCCAGGCGCCCCTGAGGCTCATTATTTCCACTGGGCAAATGGCAATCTGAGGCTGGAGATAGTTACTTACCCAAATTGGACCAAAGTTACCCAATGGGGCAAGTGATCAAGCGGGGGTATCTTCCTAGGCAGTGACTTTGGAATCCTTTCCCACCCATTTGCGCAAACTCAGTTGCTTGGTCTGCCCTGGGGAGGAAGAGGGAGAGACAGTCATCATTCCCTTTCAATGGAATTTTTCTACTTTAACAATGAGTCTGGCAAACATAAAATCTTTTAGTATATGCACTCTCACGGCAGGGGTGGCGAGAGTTGGAATGGCTCCTCGGTGGATGTCCAGCTCTCTCAGGGGCCTCGAGTTCCTCTCTGGAGGCCTCTGGCCTCTGCCGCCATCCCCGGGGATTAGGGAGCCCAGCACCTCCAAGGTCAGGCCTCCATTCTGGCTAAGAATGCTGGGTTCGCCCTCCCTGGGGCTCCCAGACCCCGTCCTCCGTGGGGAGGCAAAACTGCTCCCCACAGAGCCAGTGGCCTCCAACTTGTCTCTCCTTTTTCTGAGGCCAGTCTCCTCTCTCCTCCCAGGGAGATCAGATGTGTTCGCGTAATGGGTCTGTGGTTTCCACTCCGGGCTCCTAAGCCAAACTCCATGGAGTCTCAAATATCCCCCAGGCCTCCAAGGAGGAAGGCCGCTGAGCGTGTCCGGGGAAAGGACTGCATCTGGTCCGCGTTAACCAGTAGCTGCCACTGCCTCGAACCCCATCGAGGAGCGGGGCCGGATGTGGGGAGACCACGAGGGAGGACCTGGCGGGACAGAGAGCCGCTCCCCGCTGGCCGCACGCGCCCCGGGCCATCCCATCCCTGAGGACCCCGAAGATCAGCAGGCCCTTCCTGACATTCAGGCCAGATGTCCCACTTCTCAGGGTGAAAGCTGAAGGCTCAGAGGGCGCTCAAAACCTGGCAGGTCCAGGGCAGGGCCTTCTCCCAGAAGGGGGACCCTGAGCCTCCTTCCCTGTTGCTCCCATGACCTCAAAACGGTACAGAGAGGCAGGCAGCTGTTGGCGGCCCGCTCGGGAGGAAGCAGAAGCTGGCATTAGGGGCTCACAGGACTTTAACACGAGGTGGGAAAAACCCCAATGCTGTAAGAAGTGATTCGCAGAAGGCACGAGGCTCCCAAGCCACCCACAGAACAACGGTTTCTCCACCCATGTGCTTTTTGACCTGCCCACACCGCAGACCCACCTTCACAGGCCACCACACTGCCTGAGCTCCTGGCGACCTGGTCCTCCCTCCCACCAGGCATGGGTGTGCCCTGGTGGGTTCTCACAACAGCCTCATTTCACAGAGGAGGGAACCGGGGGCTCCCCTCTCTGAGCCCAGGGATGCTGGGCTGGGGGGAGTCTGGTTGCTCCCTCCAACTGCTTCTCTCCACTTCTGGGCCTGAGCCAGGGCACGTGGGGTCCCCCTCCTGGGGTGTAGTGGCTTTGCTCCCCGGTACTCCCAGACCTTCATCTTGGGGCTCCGCCCAGGGTCCCGCTGGGCAAGGGGCAGAGAGCACAATGGTCACGACCTCATCTGGTTTGTGTGCTTGTTCTTTGGCCCCGAAGAAGCCTTCAGAACTAAGTTTTAGGGGTGCCTGGGTGGCTCAGTGGGTTAAGCCTCTGCCTTCGGCTCAGGTCATGATCTCAGGGTCCTAGGATCGAGCCCCGCATCGTGCTCTCTGCTCAGTGGGGAGCCTGCTTCCTCCTCTCTCTCTGCCTGCCTCTCTGCCTATTTGTGATCTCTTTCTCTCTGTCAAATAAATAAGTAAATAAAATCTTTATTAAAAAAAGAACTAAGTTTTACATAAATAAGAAAGACAGGGGTGTGTTTGTGGAGCTGAGTCTGCTCCCACCTCCCCAACCACACCCCACCAACCTAATGATCTGAACTTTTTAAGTACAATAAGTTTAAATAGTGCTGGAAAAAAAGGTAAACAATGCTCGCTCTTTATCTGCACTGTCTGGCAAAAAAAAAGAAAGAAAGAGAGGAAAGGAAGGAAGAAAGGAAGGAAGGAGGGAAGGAAGGAAGGAAGGGAGGGAGGGAGAGGGGCGCCTGGCTGGCTCAGTCAGAGAAGAGCGAGACTCTGGATCTCAGGTTTTAAGTATGAGCCCCACATGGGTGTAGGGATTACCTAAAGATAAAAAAAGAAGTGGGGGTGCCGGGGTGGCTCAGTCCGTGAAGCAACTGCCTTCAGCTCAGGTCATGATCCCAGGGTCCTGGGATCGAGCCCTGCGTTAGGCTCCCTGCTCGGAGGGAGTCTGCTCCTCCCTCTCCCTCTGCCCCTCCCCCTGGGCTCATGCACGCTCGCTCGCTCGCTCTCTCTCTCTCCCATATTCAAAGAAAGAAAGAAATCTTAAAAAAATGATTAAAAAATCTTAAAAAAAAAGAAAGAAAGAGAAAGGAAGAAAAGAAGGAAAGAAGAAAAAAGGAGGAAGGGAGGGGATGAAGCGAGGAAGGAAGGTGACTAAAAATGAAAACGTCTCCAAACTCTAGAAAGCACAGATTAGAAGGCATCAGGGAACCTTGACATTGCACAGCTCAGACTGTGTCCCGCGGAGTACAGAGTTACGAGGGCTCCCTGCTGTGCCAAAGGCTCTTTAAGAAAGTGATGTCCTCAGGGCACATAGTCCAGTCTAACATTAATTCTCTAAACCTTGGGCTATATATTTTTTATTTTTCCCCATTATGCTTCTGAAACAAAATTAGAAATATCGAGAAAGTTGGAAAAATAAACTGCCAGTATTCCTACCATCATACTGCGAACATCTGCACACACACGCACGGTCACATATGTACAGACAATTCTGGACATTACTTTTTTAACTTCACGAAAGACCGACAGACCTGCATGGAAATCCCAGCTCCGAGCAAGTCACTTCAGCTCTCCGAAGGCCGGTTTTCTCATCTGTAAAAGCAGGCGACGGGCGCTACGATGCAGAGCACAGGGGAGGGGGTGTGGGGAGCATCTGGCCCCAGGGAGCATGCGGCTCCATGACGGCTGCTGTTACCAAGGCTGCTGAGCTGGGCGCCGCCCCCCCACGGGCCCCCTGTGAGCGCCGGGACACCCAGTGGGCCCCCACACCCGTGTTCATTCCACAGCCACGTAGAGAGTGTGTGCTGTAGGCCAGGCCCTGCACTAGGTGACAAGGGCACAGAAATGAATGTGACAGGTCTTGTCCTCCGTCCAGAGCTCAGTCCAGGAGAGGGAGCAGATACACACATCAGCAGCTGAGAAGATGGGGATGACAGCCACGCAAACAGGTGCTGTGGGACGCCGAGCAGGTGACAGAGCAGCCGGCTCAAGAGAGAAGAAGGTGCATATGTAGAACCAACACGTGGGAGGGCACTTCAGGCAGAGAAAACAGCATGTGCTAAGGCCCAGAGGCCCCAAAGAACATGGCCCGGCCTGGGATTAGCAAATCCCCAACTCTGGCTTAGACAGCAGATGTCGATGAGAAACACGGTTCAGGGGTCTGAGCCTTGCATGACATGGGGAGAGGTTTGGGGTTCATCCTTACACCAACAAGAAGGCTTTTAGTGGCCAGGAGCAGAAAACCCTGATGCAACCAGCTTAGCGAAATGAAGACGTAAGAGCTCATGTGTCAAGGAGATGAGAGGAATGGCATCTGGGTTTAGTTAATTCAAGCTGCTCAACCACATCTTCCAGGACCCCATTAATTCCTGCCTCTGCTCTGCCATCTTCCACGTGTCATACTGTTCTGAGACGTGTCTCCTCATGGACCTAAGGTGACTGCCTTAGTTCCAACATCACATGCAGACACCACAATGTCCAGAGGTGCTCCCTGGCGCTCTCCCACCAAACCTCACCTCTCTCAATCAATCAAGGAACTCCTTCCAGAATTCCCCTAGCTTCCCTCCACTTACATCCCATCCTCTCCCTGAACCAATCTCCGTGATGTGCTGAGACAAGCGCCTCCCCTGGGAACCTCCAGTTGTGGGATACGGAAGACAGAGGAACAGCATTGCTGCTCTGCCAGCAAGGGAGACAGACCTCCAGCAGTGGGTGCGGAAGAAGCATCCACAGGGTCTGGTAAAATCCTGAAAGCGCTGGTGCCTCCGTTTCCTCAACTATAAAATGGGAATAACAGTTTCTGCCCCACAGGGTTACTTTTGAGAACAAAACCGCATCTGTCCTGGAAAGCCCTTGCAGGAGTGCCTAACACATATTCATCTGTCATCAATAGCAGTTGTCACTAAATTATCCTGCTCCCTAATCCAAACTCTCGTTCTCTAAGTTCGGCTAGGTCCCAGATAGAAACATGTGTAGTATGACAACTGGAGTGGGGGAGGGTCCCTTCCTCCCTCTCTGGGCCCCAGTTTGCTCATCTCCACAAAGAGATGATTGGGCCAAGGAACCTCTGCACCCTGACCTTTTCAGCCATGAGCCTTTCTGGGGTGCACGTGCCACACCAAACTGCTCACCCATTCTGGAACCCACCATGCTTCCGCTTGCTCCGCCCGCGTCCTTAGTTTAGAAAGGACGCCTGTTTTTTGGAGGCTACCTCACATGCCCCGTGTTGGGAACCCTTGCCACCCTGCACCCCTGGACTCGGCTGAGCCTGCCTCCCTGCAGGGCGCTGGGGGCACCGGCTGCCCAAGGGGGGAAGTGTGAGGCATCTCCTGGTGGGAGCCCAGGAGGGGAGCCTGTGTTTGAGGCCCGAGTCTCCCAGTGGCCAGCAGGGGGTGGTGCACAGCAAGGCCTCCATACCAAGTTCCTGCCGTCTTACCAACACCATGCATGAGCACGGAATATTTATTGAGGCCTTACCTTGAGCTGAGGAAGGCTTCAATCACCTTCCACGGAATATCTTATTTCATCCTTATAACATCCTACCCATGAGGTAGTTACTATGATCATCCCCACTCGACAGATGAAGAACCTGGGGCTCAGAGAGATTAAGTGGCTGGCCCAAGGTCACACAGCAGGTACGTGATGGAGCCAGAATTGCACCCCAGGCCTGTCGGGCTCCGGAGGCCCTGCTCCCTGAACAATAACTTGTTCTCTTAGGAAATGGAACCACATGCCCATTCCCCAGATGTTACCCAGATGTTCTTTTCCATTTGCTAAGGTGGGTTCTATGGCCCAGTATGTGGTCTACCTTGGTGAATGTTCCATGTGAACTTGAGAAGAATACGCATTCTGCCATTGTTGGATGATGTTTTCTATAAATTGAATCCAGTTGATTGATGGTGCTGTTTAGTTCAACTTCATCCTTACTGATGTTCTTCCCACTGGATCTGTCCATTACTGACAGAGGGGTGTGAGTCCCAAATAGAATGGTGGCTTGTCTATTTCTCCTGGCAGTTCTCTCAGTGTTTGGCCCCATAGGCTTTGATGTTCTCTTATTAGATGCATGCATGTTAAGGGTTATTTTATCTCCTTAAAGAATCCATCCCTTTGTCATGATGCAACGCCCATTTTATCCCTGATCGATTTCCTTGTTTTGAGGTTTGCTTAGTCTGAAATTACCACAGATGCTCCAGCTTCCTCTGATTAGTGGCAACATGGTGTATCTTTCTCCACTCCTTTTCATGTATCTGTGTCTCTATTTTTAACATGGGCTTCATCCAACTCTTGGTTTCAGCTCAGATCGTGAGCTCAGGGTCATAAGACCAAAACCCGAGTTTGGCTCCGCACTCAGCGAGGAGTCTGCTTGACACTCTCTCCCTCTCCCTCTCCCCCACGCTCGCTTGCTTTTTCTCTCTCTCTCATATAAATAATCTTTAAAAAATAAGTAAATAAATAATAAAGTGGGCTTCCTCTAGACAACAGATAGTTGAGTCTTGTTTTTTTGTTTTTTTTTTTTTTAAAGATTTATTTATGTATGTATTTGACAGAGGAGAGAGATCAAAGGTAGGCAGAGAGGCAGGCAAAGAGGGGGAAGCAGGCTCCCAGCTGAGCAGAGAGCCCGATGCGGGCCCGATCCCAGGACCCTGAGATCATGACCTGAGCCGAAGGCAGAGGCTTTAGCCCACTGAGCCACTCAGGTGCCCCTTGTTTTTTTTTTTTTTTTAATCCCTCTGATAGTCTCGGTTTTTTAATTGGTATATTTACACCATTCATATTTAAGGTGATACTAAGATAGCTGGATTAGTATCAACCACATTTTTAACTGTTTTCTGTTTGTTGTACTTGTTTCTTTTAATCTTCCCCTATTATTTCTTCCTTATCTGGTTTTATGTGATTTCATTTTCTCCCCCTTCTTAGTATATCAATTAAATTTCTTTAAAAATTTTTTTAGTTGTTGCCCTAGTGTTTGTTTACAACATACCTTTACAACAAATCTAAGTTTACTTTCAATGGTGCGGTACTACTTCACGGTATCTAATAGCAATATGCTCCCAGTCCCTCCCTCCCATCCCTCATAACATTGCTGGAATTCATTTCACTTATCCAAAGGCTATAATCACCCAAAAATTTTCTTTTTGCTACTATTTTTGCTTTGAACAGTTATCCATCAGATCCATTAAGAATAAGAAAAATAAGGGGCACCTTGGTGGCTCAGTAGGTTAGGCATCTGAATCTTGGTTTTTGGCTCAGGTCATGATCTCAGTCCTGGGATCGAGCCCCACATCAGGCTCCCTGCTCAGCGGGCAGTCAGCTTCTCAGCTTCTCTCTCTCCCTCTGCTGCTCCTCTGCTTGTGCGCTCTCTCTGCCAAATAAATAAATAAAATCTTAAAATTAAAAAAGAAAAGTATAAGAAAAATAAGGGGCACCTGAGTAGCTCAGTAGGTTAAGCATCTGACTCTTGATTTTGGCTCAGGTCATGATCTCAGGGTCATGAGATTGAGCCCTGTGTCAGGCTCCATGCTCATTGAGGAATCTGCTTAAGGCTCTCTTCTCCTCCCTCTGCCTCCCCCTCTGCCCCTCCCTTCACCCCCTTCACCCCCACTCTCTCTCTCTCTCTAAAATAAATAAATAAATAAATCCTTAAAAAAAAAAAGAATAAGAAAAATAAAAGATTTTATTTGATCTTCATTATCCCTTCTCTGATACTCTCCTTTCTCTGTGTAGATCCAAGTTCCCAACCCACATATCTTCCTCCTCTCCAAAGAACTTCTTTTAACATTGCTTGGAAGGCAGGCCTACTGGTAACAGATTCCCTTGGTTTTGGTGACAGGTAGTTCCCATCACGCACCTGTTACAATTGTCCCACAGTTCTTAGATATTCTGTTTCTTTTCTTTTTCCTTTTTTTTCCCCTCCTCATTCTTTTTTCTCTTTGCATTTCCATTTGGGAAGTTTCTATTGACATATCTTCATGCTCACTGATTCTTTCCGCGGCCATGTCCATTCTGCCCGTGAGCCCATCAAAGACATTCTTCATTTTGGTTAGTGCTTCTGATTCTCACATTCCCTTTTGATTCTTTCCATCTCTCTGCTTACACTACCCATGTGTTCTTGCATGCTATTTCCTTTTTCCACTGGAATATTAATCATAGTTATTTTAAACCTCCTATCTGTTGAATTCCAAAAATCTCTATGATCTCTGAGTCTGGTTCCAATACTTGCTTTGACTGTCCAGAGTGATTTTCCTTGTCTTTTAGCACACCTTATAATTTTTTGTGGAAAGCTAGACATGATATATTAGGTTATAGGAACCAAGATAATTAGGATTTTAGCGTGAGGCTTTATCTTAATTTGGCTAGGAGCTGGACTATGTTTAAGGTTCGCTGTAACCCTGGGTATCAGGGGTTCCAGCGTCCTAGAATTTTCTTGTTTGCTTCCTGCCCTGTTGTCTTTGGGTTTCCCTAACAACTTCTTCTGAAAGAGAATCTGGGTCTTGCAGCCCTTTCTGCTGTAATCCACCGTTAGTACACTGAGGACCTGCTGCGTTGGTGGTAAATGTTGGGGAGGGGAAGCGTTCTGTACTCTTTTATCATTAAATCTCGGATTTTTTTTTGTTGGCCTGAGTCCCTGGACTGTGACCTTCAGAAGCATATCTTAGCCCTTTTTTGTTCCCCTTAAATGACACGGGAAGGCTAAAAAGGGCTGGGATTGTCTAATTGTCCTTCCCCCATCAGACAAGGCTCTGGGAAAGCAGTTTCTTCTGAAGGGTAGGTCTTTGTTATGGAAAAAGTTCTGGGCATATTTCAAAGTGTTTATTTCTTCTGCCCAAAACAGAAGGGGTTTTTCTCTGATCTTCGCCATGTGAACTGGGTAGGGCTCCTGGGGGTAAAGCCCATGAAAGTATGGGCGTGCCTAGGAGCGGGCCAAGTTTGTAACTGTCAACCCAGTCTGTACTCAGCTGCCAGCAGGTCATCAAAATTACCATTTAATAGCAACGACACAATAATAATAACACATTAATAAAGAGAATGGGAGGAAACTTTTGGCGAGGATGGGGATGTTTATGGCATAAATGGCGCTGATGTTTTCATGGATGCATACTCAGGTGCAAACTCATTAAGTTGTACACACTAAATATGTACAGCTTTCTGTATATCAATCACACCTCAAAAATGTGTTTTTAAAATTATCACTGGCAGAGGGAGGATAAAAAATTACTACTTCAGTGTGCCCAGGAGTTACCGGCTCTGGTGGCTTCTGCTTCAAATAAGCTGATCGTGGCTGATCGTCCGTATTCACTCGTCTGGCCAGGTTTCCGAGGGGCAGTTTGCCTGCTGATCCCTCTTCTGTGATGCATCTAAAAGCTGTTGACTTGTAGCTTATTCAGCTTTCTGTTGTCGTGAGCATGGGAGGGACAATTTCCAAGCTGAAACCAGAGGTACCCTTCCCGCCCTTGCTGGCATTCGGAACACATCTGCCTGCCATCCAGTCATGGGACAGGGGGACAGGCAGACCGTGCTGCAGCGTGAATCCAGGAGCAGCTCAACCCACTACAGGGCCACTCAGCACGCTCGCCCTGCTCCTGCAAGAAGAAGGCACCACCGTGGGGAAACTGAGGCCCTAGGGAAAGAGCCGCGAACCATGTCCCCAGGCCCCATCGGCCTTCCCACTCCTCTGCCAGTTCTAGTCTTCTGGATCCCCTTATCTCCTCGAGGGACCAGACAGGGCTGCAGTGGAGGTGGAAGCATGGGGTCATGGGAAGTGGGTGTGAGGCAGGTCAGGGGGGCCGGTCAGACCCACCTCGCCAAGTCTAAGCTCCACCCTTCACTGACTGACTTTGGGCTGCTCACTGCACTTCTGGGGCCTCCAGCCTCTGTTAGCTCGTAAAGGAAGAGCACTTTCCAACCCAGGAGAGGAGGGAAATGCCTGCCACCGAGCCTGGTACATCACAGGTATCCTACAGACATATTTCCTTCTGTCCCTGCAGGAGCCCCTGTCACCTCCAGAATCCAAGCCAGTCGCCCTGCCTTGGTGCTGAGTGTGGCTCCATCAGTGCCCGCTTTCTTCCACCCCACCCCCCAGCCCAAGGGCCACGCAGACCAGGAAACAAAGGAAGGCTGAAAGCAGAGAGCTTGTGTTAATGGAGTTATGTGCCATGCACCGCTCTAAGTCCTTTACCTGTATCCACTGATTTAATCTGCACATACACCAAATGTATCATCTAGGAAATATTGTTACTCTTATTTTACAGAAAAGGAAAGTTGAGGCGCCAAGAAGTCTACAGCAAGACCCACCATCAGTAAGTGGCGGAGCCTGGGTTTGAACCCAGGAAGAGAGGGCGGAGGACGTGAAGATCCCTGACCTTGGGAGGAGGACACTTGGCAGAGGCAGAGTCCCTCCCACTATCCTGGTTGGGCTGCAGGTTTTCAGGTCTTATGTCTCCCCACCAGCACCCTCTGGCTCTAGGGTTTACTGAAGGGATGTTGGTGCTAAAAGGGCCCCCAGGGAGCTGGGCTGAGGCTGGTGTGGATCCCAGATCGTGTCTTCCTGTCCCCCTCTGTGGCAGGTAGGGGCTTGGGGACATGCCTCTGCGCCCCACCCAGGGCTTCTCCTGTGTGTCTGGGGCTTCTCAAGCTCAAAGATACACAGGAAGCCCCAGGGATCTTGTTAAAATGCAGATTCAGATTTAGTAGGTTTGGGGCGGGGCTCAAGATTCTGAATGTCTAACAGGCTCCCTGGGGGAAGTTGCTGCTGCTGGTCAAGGGACCACACTTGGAGAACAAGATTTTTGGAGGCCCCACATCTCTCCAGGGCAGGTTCCTTCTGTGCCTTATTTCTCTCACTCCACCTGCCTGGTTCCCTCTGTATTCCCCAGCTCTGGAGTAAGAGTTCTCCCCCCCCACCATCTCTGAGATGGCAGGGCAGCCTCTGAAGGACCCTTAGGAAAAGCTACCCAGCTGTGTAGGGAAGGGTCTGCTGCATAAAGCAGTTACCCACCGCGGGCCAAGTCTGTGCACTGGGCCCAGCGCCTCCCATCACCCCTAGATCCCCGAACACTGGCTTCTGGCTCCAAAGCAGCTCTTGGGTCACCTGTAAACTGGAGACATGATCACAGAACCT
The DNA here is from genome assembly GCA_028534135.1 of Potos flavus. Taxonomy (NCBI): domain Eukaryota; kingdom Metazoa; phylum Chordata; class Mammalia; order Carnivora; family Procyonidae; genus Potos; species Potos flavus. The sequence continues at coordinate 32,047,837 of CM052896.1, forward strand.
GCCCTCCCTCACAGGGTAGAGGTGGGAATGAAATGGGTTCACACGTGTAAAGCAGTTAGCCGGGGACCTGGCACCCAGGAAGCATTACCTCTTAATTTTTTGAATGAATAACCAGCAGGTGTGGGTTCGAAGGTAATTTACAGATCATGAAGCACAGTAGGCCGGAAACCGGCCCGTGCGTCAGAATGGCCTGCGGGATGTGACAAAACCCCACCCCCAGAGTTTCTGACTTAGTAGGTCTGGGGTGGGGCCTGAGAATCTGCATTTCTGACCAGTTCCCCCCGGGGATGCGGCTGCTGCTGGTCCAGGGACCCATGTTGAGATCACGTCTGATCTGGGGCAACTCCTGCCCCTGACCCATGAGGAGGAAGCCCACAAGTCCGAGCTGGCAGGGCTAGGCCGCGTCACCCCGGGAGGCAGGAGCCTTCCCACCAGCCTGGGCTCCAGGGACACCAGCGAGGGGCTCTTCTGAGGCCCCTCCACAGGCCTCTCCTCCAAGCCTGCCCCCCCTTGTCTGGCCCAGTGCCCCAGCCCTCAGAAGGCCCCTCCACCCACCTTTGTTTGCATTCCTGGAGCCTGCGTCAGCCTGGGTAGTGGGCATGTCTATGCGGGCAGCCTGGTGCGGTCCTGGTGGCAGGCCCTGTGCTCCAGGCCTCCTGGGCTGGGGCCGCGGTGGCCACGCAGGGCTCACTTAGCAGTCCCCGTGACGCACGCTTCCTCCTGGATTCCGGGAAATGCTTTCCCGCTGCTGTTGCTGCTGCCGCCTTTCTCTCGTTAAATGAGAACTTCTCTGCAGACTTCCATGGTAACATTGGGATGGGGAGGCAACGGGAAAAGATGGACAAATCCATTTCCCAGAGGGGCCCCAAGAATTCCCATATCTCTCTCTCTCTCTCTGACACACACACACACACACACACTCCCACCCTCTTGCCAGCCCTGGCCTGAGCCCCCAACCCACCACGGAGCTTCGGTCCAGCCGGGCCAGCCCCAGAAATGCTTGCTTTTATTAAAAAGGAATGGCCTCACAAAGGCACGACTGTAGGAAAGGTTGTAATTTGCCCAAATAAAACTTAATTTGATCCATGAAATAGCTGTGGTTTATTGTGTAATAGATGTGCTATGTGTTTCAATTTAATAGAAGCCAATATAATAGGGGGCCAGCTGGGGCCTCCAGAGTCCGGCCTCTTTCCCACCACACACAGTAGGGCCACACAGCCCGCCCTGGTGGGGGAGGGCTGCCCACAGACTCCTGGCCCAGACCAGGGAGGCCCATGGGAGAAAGAGCCCAGGGACAGACAAGAGTGTTTGGGGGATGGGGGGGGGGGAAAGAAAGAAAGAAATGAAAACCACCCTTTTTCCAAAGCAAGGCTGTGAGTGTGTGAGTCTGAGGAGGGGGCTGGGGAGCTGAGTCACTTTCCTGTCCCCTGCTGGAGTGGGAGGGCCCCCGCCAGGAGCTGTGGGAGAAAGGAAAATGGTATGTCACCTGGAATGTGTTTGGGGGCTGTCCCTCTGAGAAAGCCTTCAGGAACAATCCCTGGGGCTGTAGTCCGGGGACTGCCTTGGCCTCCAGAGCCTTTGCAGGCAGCTGCCTGTCCCCAGGCTCGGCATGACAGCAGCAGAGGCTCGGGGTAGAGCCAGGGCTGGGGGGCCCACTTGGGTCTGGGGAGGCTCCAGAGAGCGTCCAGTCAGCACCCCCTGACCTCAGCCCACCCCGGTAGTCCAGACCAAGGCCCAGAGAGCGTACATGAGCTGTAGGTCATCAAAGAGCCAGGAAGCCGCTCAACTGGCTCTCGTTCCAGGAATCCTTAGGATCTACAGGTGTGGGTCAGGGGTAGGGACAGGCAGGGGGGCTTCCAGGCTGGTCTTCCAGCCCCCCAAGGGCATTGGCCCACTGATCAAGGCCAGTAGGGAAGGGAAAGTGGGCAGGAGAAGTGGGACCTCGCCTTTGCCGGTGTCTCCCGGGAGCCGAGGGTCGCTCCAGGATGATCTCATTTAACCCTCATGACCCTGTTTGGTAGGTTTAGTGGCAGGGGCGGGACTTGTCCAAAATCAGTTACCCCTGGACCTTCTGAGGCCTCCTGTGGGTGGAGACAGAGTCCCACGAGCGGCCAGCCCCCTTCCCTAGTCTCTTACGGCTCTGGGGGCTCTGATCCCAGTTGCTCCTGACTCATTCTCCCCATAAAGCTTCCATAAAAAAGGCCTTTATTTGGCTCCATGTGATCTTGGACACACCTCTGAGCCCCAGTTTTCTCATTTGTGAAATGACAATAATTACACGTACCCCACGGAGGCCGTTCTGGGAATTAAATCAGGTACCATATAAAAGCATCTGGGCTCGGCATTCAGTAAATACCCACTAAGTCCATCTGTTTCGAACAACTCATCCCGAGAACACCATATGCCAGGTGTGTTCTGGACACAGGTTGGGAGAGAGAGAACCATCTGGATTTGAATTCTAACGCTGTCATTTGCTTGCCTGGTATCCAGACGGGTCATTTCACCTGAGTCTCAGTTTCACCACCCATAAAATGGGCAGAACACTACCTACTTCACGAGGACAGTGGAATAATTTAATGGGATAATATGTGGCATATAATAGGTACTCAATAAATGATAGTTGCTTCATTATTTATCATCGTCATTCCTCTCTTCTAAATGCTTTTCCATGGCCTGACCTCCAGTGTGTATGACTGGTATGTCCAGCATAGCACTGCCCCCTAATTTTGTCTGTGCTGTCCCAGCAGTCCCCCCACGGAAGGCTTAGTCTTATCTGTGAACTGGGGTGTCCGTGCTGAGGCTCAGAGAATCCTCTGCATCCCAAGAACCCCCCAAAACAAATCGCCCATAAATCTGATGACTGAACGAATGGAAAGCAGTTACCTGGAGGCATCGGCATAACATGGTCTTCTATTCTTTCAGGAACGTGTCACCTCGTTGCCAAGCCCACCGCTGGGCTGACCCCAGGG
>CM052896.1:32051305-32200895 GCA_028534135.1 Potos flavus
GCTGAGGCACATGGAGAAGTCTCCAGAGTCAGTCTAGTGGCAGACATCGGATTTAAACCTGGCTCTGGAGCATGAGTTCCTAAAGATGACCTTCTCCTGCCTCCTAGGTGTTGCACGCAATGGATGCCCACTGGTCTCTTCCAGTCCCACGGCGTCACCCCTTTGCTCCTGTCCCCTCTGCCACCCTCAGCCTGTCACTTGTCCGTGAGGACCGGAGCCGTAACACCCCCACAGAACTGTCTCCTTGTTCCATCTTGCACTCTGCTAACTGCCTGAGCCCAAAGGGCCCCCCCACACTGACCCCACACCAACATCCCCTCGGTATGGGGACAGGATTAGCTGGGGTGGGGAAAAGAGTCCATCGGTAAATAACTTTGGGAAACAGAGTCAAAGGGTGTATTTCTCAGAGGATGTGGTGGCCACGATCCCCGCCTCCTGACAATCCCGTTCTTGGGTAGTCCCTCCCTCATCGTCATCGAGAGCCATTCTAGTGATAATAGAACGCGTCGAAGGGATGCATGTCACTTTCGAGCCAAGGTGATAAAGGATGGCAGCTTCACTCTTGGTCCCTCTCATTTGGGTCCTCTGCTCTGGGGGAAGCCACATCATGCGGAGCCTGGTGGAGAGGCCTGTGTGGTGAGGGACTCGGGCCTCCAGCCCACAGCCACGTGAGCGAGCTTGGAAGCAGGTCGTCAGGCTCCAGAGAAGCCTCAGATGACTGCATCCCTGGCGGACAGCTTGACTACAACCTCACGAGACCCTGGACCAGAACCGCCCAGCTGAGCTGCTCCTGCATTCCTGAACACAAAGACTGTGAGAGATAAGAAATGTTAGTTTCAAGCTGCTATGATTTAGGATAATTTATTACGCAGCGATAGATAATACACAAGACTTCTCCAAGCACTTAATATGCTAATGTAAATCTCCAAGAAAGAAGATACACAATGTAACATTCCCCTTAGTTATCTGGCCAAGGAAGCTTTCTTTTTTTTTTTAGTTTTCTCAGGAGAAAACTGATTTAATATGGCTCTGATCCTACAATTAAATGTGACTTCTAACCCTGATCTGTTACGAGCTAATCGTTTGCTCTTCCAGAATTTCCACTTTTCCCTTTTATAGAGTAGAAAGAAACAACCTGCCTTTGCATAAATCATAAATACAACCCCAGATGGCCCTAGATCTGAGCTCTTTGGTGAGGGGTGGGAGAGTGGCTAGTCTAGGTCTTATAAGGAGCCTCACCCTGGGGCTCAGGTGGGTTTTCGAAGGCGGCAGGTGGGCCTGAGACCCATTATATTTTTCTTCCTCGAGCCATTACCCCAGAGCAGTGAGAATTAGTTTCTTCTTCCAGCTTGTGTGCTATTCAGAGATGGGAGACATGCACCTGAACCTCCCCCCTCAGACTGGAAGAGCTTCCCCCCCACAAACACACCCATCCTGTGGATTCAGTGCAACCATGGGCAGGAGGGAACATCAGAACCTTCTCTGGCCTCAACAGTAAACATATGCCCTACTTCCCTTCTCAATTTATCCTCTACTCTTTCCCTGGTAAAAGAGATCAAGTTTCAAGATGCTGGGTGGGTCAGAGACCCACAGGAGCCCGGTAGTCCCTCTTTGTTAAAAAGAAGACATTAAAAAAAAAAAAAAAAAAAAAAAAACATAATGCGAATACTTTATTATCAATGAGTGACTGGTATTAGCTTTTTATCTGGGCATTAATATTTCAAAAACCATACACCAAGCCCAGGCTTTTCCACCTAGCTCTGCTGTATCGTTTTCTTTAAAAAAAACAAAACGGAACGGAAACAAAAACACAAACACACAACAAAACGAAAACCAAAGAATAATAATAAAGAAGAGGAGGAAGGAGGAGAAGAAAGAAAATATATTTGTATTGAAAGAATTAGAAGCCAAAGTGCGTCTTTCTTGTTTTGTCCGTATACACACATTGCACCATACATAAATAATTACATTGTAAAAATGACTCCATAATTACAAGTATAATATATATTTCCATATAATATATAAAACTTTATATTAAATCTAGGTAGATGATATTGGGGGGAGAGGTGTCGTCCGTGGGGGCTGTGTCTCTGGGCGGGGGCGGGGGGGGCGGGGGGGGGCGGGCCGCCGCTATCTGTGGCTGTTGAGGAGGACCTCGAGCCAGCAGGGGCAAGAGGTGATGAACTGCCGCGAGTAGCAGGGGCCCCAGCCCTTGGCGAAGCTGATGCGGACGCTGTTGGGGTCGTAGGGCCCGTCGGCGGCGTCGGGCTCGGGCCCGTGCTGGAGCAGGCCCGAGCGCTCGAAGTCGAACACCTTGATGGAGTAGCCGGGCGGCACTTTGCGCACGACGAGGGCGCGGCCGCCGGGCGCGTCGAGCGTGGGCGAGTTGACGAAGATGGGGTGCTCGCCGCGGTTGTAGGCCCACACGCCGTCGGGCTCCTTGCTGAGCAGGATACCGAAGCCGATCTTGCTGCGCGTGCGCCGCACCGACTCGCTGCGCTGCTCCAGGTTGAGCTGGCCCAGGCAGAAGCCGCTGCCCTGAGGTAGGTCGTAGAAGATGCTCACGGCCTGCTCGTACACCGCGTAGAGGCGGCCCACGCGGGTCCGGTGCTCCCAGTAGGCCACGCTGCACCAGTGGCTCGGCTTGGCGGCATCCGGAGACATGCTGGCGTCTGCGGGGCAAGCACAGAGCATGGAGGGGGGTGGGTGGGGGGTGGTTAATGGGGGCGGGGCAGGTGGGCGGCATAGGGGGCCAGAGGGGGCGCCGCTTCCCCGGGCGGGGCGTCTTGGTGGGGTTTCCAGCGCGGGGTGGTCTTCCAGAACTGTAACTCGCGGGACAACAGGCCCCCCTACACACGCGCCGAGGGGGGACCCGAGGTTAGGAGCCCATGGAGAAGGCAAGTCACCCGCTGGGTGCTCTGGTTTCGCAGACAGGAACCGCACCAGGCTCCTGCCGGTAGAATTTTCCAAGCTCAAGCTAGCAGAAGAGGGACAACCCCCCACCCCACACACACACCCAAAGGAGGAGCTGAACATTGAGCACCTACAATGTTCCAGGGGCTGCACACTGCGCTTCTGACTACACCTGACTCACTGGGTCCTCCCATCACTCCAGGGCCAGGCCACCTTCTCATTTTACACATGAAGATCCAAGACTTAGCAGACACCAGCAGCCTGCAAAAGGCCACACAGCCAGTGCGGGGGGCTGGCCAGGGTCTGAGTCCCGCCAGTCCAAGCCTCAACCTGAACAGAGTGGGGTTAAGCTATTCCGGGGGCATACATCATCACTCGAAGGGGACTCGGGCACAGGAAGGCACGGTGGGGTGGGGGAGTTGACCGCCAGAATCCCTTCCAGCCCAGAATGTTCCCAGCCTTGGCCTTGAGCAAGATGCCTAGTTTCCCAGTCTCTCTTGGCACTAAGTACAGATTTTCACCTGAACTGCAGCCCCTTCTGTGAAATGGGGAAGCTGAGGGTTTCTGAATATTAAAGCAAAATTGCCCCACAAGGGCTCCAGAGATTGCCAGCTCTCAAAGGTGTGTGCTGCCCCTCTCTGGGCCTCCGTTTCCCCATGGACAGCAAAAGGGCGGCCCAGATGACTGGAATCCCTTTCCACTCCAGCTCGTGTGCGTGTCTGGATGAACAATTTTCTGACACCAGACCGAAGGCCACACAGAGGCCGGGGCCTGTCGGAGGGCCTGCCCCTCAAGGGCAGCGGTAGGCAACCCCCTCTTTGGCAGCTTCTCAGATTCTGAAGCCTTTGGACATCTGGTCTTTCCTTTGAGCGCAGAGCTCTGAGAAGCAGGCGGGCATCCATGACTGCCCCGTGAGGTGACATGTTCCCACACAGCCCTTGGATGGGGCTCGTGCTCAGAGGAAGAGGTTCTCCCGAGACTATGATGGGAGCACAGCCAGGCACTTTATGGCGTAGCTTCTCCAAGATCGAAGTCCAACCAAACCGAGGAAGAAAACACTGCTAACAACTTCATTCGGGAGCCTGGGCGAGGTCAACTGTCTGTGTTCAGCCCAGCCCCGCCTAGAAGCCCCAGAGCAGCGGGGGGACAGGGCCCCTCAGATCCTCCTATGACCTGGCAGGCCTGCCTAGCCACCTAGCAGGAAACTGTCTTCCCGAAGGGCCTCCTGTAGGCTGCCAACTCCGCTGAGGCCTTGGACTAGGCAGAGCCCCAAAGGGCGTGCCCCTCACCCTCTGCCTGGTGTTGAGGACCCAGACACAGGTCCCCAGGCCACTCCCTGAGAATGTATTAATTTGCCTCATAGTCCCCTCCAGGCTCCTCCTGGTTCTGGCCAGTGGGGGATGGAGGAGGGGAGCAAAGACACTGATCCTTGCCCTCAGCGCACTCGCCCCTTGGCTAGCAGGTAGAGAAGCAGCTCTAGTGTGGGGTGGGTGACCAGGCTGCGGGCAACTAGGCCGGTCCCAGCAGGTGGGCAGCCAGGAACACTGCAATCCACAGCCCCTGTCTCCATCCATCCATCCATCCATCCATCTGGTACAGGTCTGGAAGTTTCCAAGAGGAAGGAAAGCAGTGCCATCCCAGCCTGGCCGAGGAACCGCAGTGCCCGTCTTCTCATGAGCCATGAGAGTTCCTTTAGTGCACTAGACGCAGAGAGGTAGGGAAGCAAACATCTATGCCTGGAGAATGTTGGGGGGCAGGAGAGGCAATACGCATCACCTTCTTCCCAATAGCCTTGGTTCACTTCTGTTACCAGACCCTTTCATAGGTGAGGAAACTGAGGCCCAGGGGGGTGCCATGAGCTGGTCGAGTGAGTGCCAGGCCACACTCCAGAGTATGTGGGGGGGGGGGGCTCTTCTCCACACTCTGGGTAGACCCCCCCCCCGAAGCCCCTGCACTGAGCGAGTCCTCTCCTCCCCTAAGCCTCAGTGTTCCTGTGTGTAACCAGACTGCTCTCCTGGTCTGAATCCTAGAGGTGCTCACCCACAAGCCGGTGAGTCAGTCCTTCCCCCCTCCTCCCCCCAGTGAAAGGCCTTCACTCCCTGAGGGCGCACTGCAGCTTCACTGAATGAGGCTTACTGCTGTCCCCCTCTACAGATAAGGCTTAGAGGGCCACCCAGTCATAAAGTGGCAGCTCTGCCCCAGGGTGGAGCCACTCCATCATAAAAGGCAAAGAAGCACTTTGGCAGTCCGAATGGGGGAGGGGTAGGAAGGGGAGGAGGGAGGTTGAGAGTAATCGAACTGAAGGGGGGGATACTTCCTGTCCCCCTATTCTTAGCTCCTCCCACCCCAGCCAAGCCAAATGCCCCTCATCATCTACCCCCACCTCATCAGTACCCCTGTCCCAGCCTTGCTCCAGAATTCTTCACGGGGATCGGATCCTGTGCTTGGGAGATGAACCCCAGAGCTGCCTTAGGGCCAGGCCTGCCCCAAACGTCTGGCTCAGGGGCACTGCCTGAGCCAGGCCACACCTCCCGCAGCCTCTCAGGTTAGGCAGACTGGATAACACTTCATCACACCTGGGCTCCTGGCCAAGTCTTCCAAATTCCAGAAGATGGACTGGTGCCTCTGAGAAGCCCTCCCTGATCTCTCCCTCCCAGGCACCTGCAGCCTTCAATGCAGTCACTCCTGATGCCTGAGCAGGTGTCTGTGCTCTTGGTCAGTGCCCCCGGCTGGTCTAGACTTTCCAGGAGGAAGGGGTGGGCCTCAATCCTTTCTACCTCTGTCCCAAGACTGCGTGTATCCCCAGGGTGCTCTCAGAACATGCTAAAAGGCAAGGAGGAAGGAAATAAAATTCATCCTAAGGGTCAGCCCACTGCCCTCACCCCCAGCTCCCATGGAATCCTGTCCAGCAGGTAGGGCCGGGGTCCCAGGCCCCAAGGGATGGTGGGCAAGGACTTAGGTCTGAGGTCTCCCGAGAGCAAGCCAGCAAGTGAGCCCATCGCCATGCTCAGGGCCTCCCTGTCCCCACCCAGCTTTTGGGGTCTTGGGGCTCCAGAGCTTAAGGGACCCACTGACGTCATCTTGTCCAGGGAGCCCCCACACTTTGGGCTTTCACAAACCAGTACATTGTTTAGCAGAGGGATTGTGAAAGTACAGGGTTACTACTGTTTTATTTTGTCACGTACAGACTTATTAAAAACCCCGAGACCATCGACTACCAGTAGCACAAAAGAAAATATACTTTGATACTAATGAAACAGGTAGGACCTAAATCAGAAATGTAAAAGTTAACACAATTAGATTACAAGAAATTTTCTTATCTCTTTCATCGTGGACCAGTGAAAACATAGTGCAGAGACTGGCCTGTGGGAACCACTAATTGAATCCAATGTCCTTGTGCCCCACGGACTGCACCCCAGGGGTCCCAGGGGACTCACCCAAGCACACACAGCAGCCAGACAGCAGCACTGGGACCAGAACGTGGGACCCTAGAACTCTGCTTGTCATAGGAGCCAAAGGATTTCAGAGCGAGATGGACCTAAGGCTCTCGCCACTGACCGGACGTGTGGCCATGAACCAGCCACTGAAGTGTCCCTAAACCTCAGTCTCCCCACTTGTAAAATGGACTTATTCCTAACCCAGCGCCTCATTTATACAGTCCATCTTTGGGTTTTCTGGAAACTCCAGCAGCAGATCAATCAGGTGCAGAAAGAAGTAGCTGTCTCTTTGCCGGCCCCAGGGCTGGCTCTAACCCTTCACAGGCCAGGGCTCCTTAGGAGTGTCGGGGGTCATGACCCAGGGCCACCACCACGGGAGGTTACGGGAGGACAGTGGCAGCGCCGCTCACTAACCATACAGCACTGTACTGATGGGAAGGCTTAGCTTCGAGCCTGGAGCCCGAGGTTAAAGAGGGGCTCATCAGCACAGGAATGAGGAATGGAGCAAGGCACAGCTGAACGTCTAGAACCAAGTCAAGGGCCGCTGCGGCTCTGTTTACACACACACACACACACACACACACACACACGTGTGCATTCAGGTCTCATGCACTGTGGCTGATACAAGCTGACCTGCTCTCTGCGAGTGAGAAGGTCCGCCCCCCAATTCTGCCCTCCCCACAGTGGCAGAGCCCCACTCCGCCGCCGCGCTCCTCGTCCTCAGCCCGGCTGCCGCTCGGGCCGTGAGGGGACAGTCTTCTGCGGAAGATCTTTTTCTCCTCATGGCTCCAAGGCTGTGGTCCCGCCATCAACCTAATTAGGAACCAGCTCCTTAATTGCAAATAAATACCAGGGAGTCAGACCCGAGTGAACAACATCAAAGATGACCGTGCTCTGACCGAAACTCCGGCTCACTACCCCCTGCTCGGGGCCTGGCCTGGTTCCCAGCCAGACTCTGGGTCCCGGCTGGGAGGGCTCTGGGTGGGGCAGAGGGGGGAGAGGAGAGGCGCGGTCTGGCGCTGTGTCTGGGGCGGACCTGGCAGAATGGCCCCAGGCTGGGTGGGGGGTCAGGATCCTGCCTCTGGGCCTGCACCAGGCAGTTCGGCTTCCTTTGCCTGGCCTCAGGCTTCCCATCTGAATAATGGGCTCCAGATTTCTGCGATTATCATGAATGGGATAAGTGCCCTTAGAAGAGAGACCCAGGAGAGCTCCCTCACCCCTTCCGCCCTCCTGAGGACACAGCAAGAACACGGCCATCTACGAACCAGGAGCTGGGCCCTCACGAGACACCAACACTTGTCAGCACCTTGATCTTGGACTCCCCAGCCTCAGGAATGGTAAGAAATAAATACGTGTTGTTTAAGCCACCCAGGCTACGGCATCGTTGTTACAGCAGCCCAAACAGACTAAGATCATGGCAACACAGAACTAAGGGACGTCCGCAGGATGGAACGCGACTCACCGATAAAAAGGCACGAACTAGTGAAACACACAACACCGTGGGTGAATCTCAAATGTATTGTGCTAAGTGAGAGAAGCCAGACACAGAAGATAGGCTGTTTGTTTCTATTTATATAACATTCTTGAGTAGACAAAACGAACCTACAGTGATGGAAATCAGAACAGGGATTACCTCTGGGGAGCGGGAATGACTGGTAGGGGGCGTGAGGGAACGTTCTGGAATGATGGGCATGTTTGACATCTGGATCGGTACCATGGCAACTGGGGTGTCCATGCTGTCCGAAGGCACCACCTATACTCGGAAGAGCGGTGCATTTCAGTGTAGCTATGATGCCTTGAAAGAACGAGGATGTGCTGTTAGGCCAGCTCCCTGTGGCTGCCCTGGAGTGGCCTCAGCAGGGCTCTGCGGTGGCCCAGGGGACAGCCCCTGTGTTTCCAGACCAGGCACGGGTGACCCAGCTCCCGGTGGTGCCCACATTCCTGCCACCAGAGGGTGGTGGATGGCTGCGGTGGGCAGGAGGGGAGACTGGCCCACACGTATGCCCGAGTCAGCCCCTCCGATGGCTGGCATTCCTTCCTCTCCGCCTCTCTGCCCAGTGAGTGTGCTGCGAGCCCAACGTGTAATTTGGTGGGGGGGGGGCACCAAGGGGGCTGACTGCAGCCTGGGGGAGGCGGCAAGAGCTGAAATCCCAAGAAAAGCCTTTAGCTTCTTCGAATCAGCAGTTTTCTGTGAAAACAAAGGGCAGGAACGTTCCTGTGTGCTCCCCCGTGGGCTGCACGGTCCAAAAGTCTGAGCATACGCAATGCAGCTTGTTTTCCTCGTGATCCCCCCTTTCCGTTTGGCCAAACTGCCTCGGACCTGGCCATCCCGTGAAGGGAACCAGAGATGTGCCCGAATTTAAGTCTCTGGTCCCTCAGGCTCTAAGAGGGCGAGAAGGGAAGGCTCAGAGCATTGGCAGGCTGGCCCCCCAAGTCGTCCTGGTCTCCAGGGGCTTGGCGGGGCGGCCTCGGTGTTCAAAGCCTTTGCTGCTGCCTCCCGCCTACCTGGGGCCACAGCAGCCTCCCTGCCTCTCCCGGGGCTGGAAGGAAAGAACTGACCCAGCCCCACCTCAATGAGCACAGAGCCAGGGCAGACAGACCCAGACCCCGCCGAGGGCTGGGAAGGGAGACTCAGAGGCCCAGAGAGGTAAAGTGATTTGCCCAAGGTCACCCAGTAAGTTGGTGGCAGAGCCGGAGAGGAGCCCCCGGGGTGCCGGCTTTCCCAGTCCCCTTTTTGCAGGCCGCACGGGGGCCTCCTGCCCTCCAGGAAAGCTCCTTTCTTCTGTCCCATGTCATGCCTGTGGCTTCAAGTTCCCGTCTAGCCGGCAGCTTTTTCATCTGCGGCTCCCAGGCCTGGGAGTAATTATGTGGCCCTGGATCTGGTTAACCTAACACCCCTTTAAAAGCCCTGTTTGCCCATTAGATAAGTAGTTTTTGTAATCAGACGTAAGGGGGGAAAAGGAGTTTCCACTTAACCTTCCTTTGTCATTTTAAGCTGCAGAAATGGCTTTGGGTTCTGCAGCAAGTTCAGAGATGCAGCATTCATTAGAGGCTCTTTATTTTTTCTTTCTTTTTTTTTTTCCCCTTTGTTAAGGGAGGGGAAGATCAGTCCTTCATCCGCTGGGCTCTGGCAGTAAAAGCAGAGAAGGAATGCGCACAGGGCCCTGTCATGTTAATGGTCAACAGCTCAGAACGAGCCTCTCCGCTGAACTCTTTCCAAAAGCAGGGCCCAGCTGACAGGAGTTTCCTCTTATTCGCTCCCACTCGCCCCTCCCCACCCCCCACCTCAGCTCCAGCACCTTTGGCTCCTAGAGGAAGCCAGGCTTCCAAGAGGAAGTTCCTAATCGGTCATTACATCACGGGCGGTCTGGCCACCGCTGCCGCCTGCCCAGGGTCCACCTCAGGGGCTCTCTCGGCTGCTGGTCTCCGGGGCCAAGGCCTGTGCTGCCCCCCGCCCCCCGTCCCCCCTGCAGCCAGTAGGCCAGCCGGCTGCTCTGCTCGGGGGATCTCCCCCCGCCCCCACCCCCCCAAGACAGGGATGAGATGGGAGTGCCAAGGGGGAATGACAGCAGGGGAGGAGGGAGGCCGGGAAATACACAGGCCCTGTGGCCCAAAAGGACGACTTTGCAGAGGCAGAAACTGAGGCCCGAAGCCATAAAATGACTTGCCAAACACACTGGGAATTCGGGACCCATGGGGGTCTCCTGTGAAGGGCTGGATGTAAGAGCGTGGGCTCAGGAGCAGTGCTTCCTGCGTGCAAATCTCAGCTCTGCCACCCACCAGCTGCGACATCTTGGGCACACGACTTTACCTCCCCGGACCTCAGTTTCCTAATCTGTGAAATGGGGATGCAATCATTGCTTACTTCATTGGGCTGCTGGGATTCATTTCAAGGGCATCAAATAATGTCTGGTTCGAAATAGGCACTCCGTAAATAACAGGCATTCTTATTCTTACTAATATTATTAACCACCGTACAATCTTATCTCTCTATATTATTTGTATACATTATTTAATAGACTGACTCAGCTCTTTGGTTCCTAAAGGTTTTCACATTAGGTAATAATATCTACAAAGATAAGACATGCCAATGGAGTTGAGAATCAAGGGAAAAATAGTAATAGTAGTAGTAGTAATAATAATAGTAAAATAAACCAGCCAATAATACTAATAATACTAACATACCAGCCACCCTTTAATGAACCTTTACCAAATGCCAGGCGGAATACGAAACACTTTAAATGCACTATTTCAGCATACCGGAAAGTCACTTTACACTCCCACCCCCCCTCCCAGTCATTGCCATTTCAAGATGAAGGGACCGAGGTCCCACCGTCAGGTAACGTGTCCACAGCCCCCAGCTAGGAAGCTATGACGCTGGGATTTGGGGTCAACTATCTAGGCTTTGAGACCAGGGACTCTGCGTTACTCCTGTGGTCGCAACCTGGAGGAGAGTGGGGTAATGCCGCAGGAACCATCAGTGACCACCCAGCCCGCTCCACTGCGAGCTCGCAGGGGAAGGTTCTATAAAGACTGGACATTAAAAGGGGTCCCTGGGGGAGCCTGGGTGGCTCAGTCAGTGAAGCATCTGACTTCAACCCAGATCATGATCTCAGGGTCCTGGGATCGAGCCCAGCATCAGGCCCCCACCCTGGGATCGAGTCCAGCATCAGGCTCCCTTCTCAGTGGGGAGTCTGCTTGTCCCTCTCCACTCCCCCCGCCCCTTCCCCACTAGTCGTGTGGATGCGCGCTCTCCCTCTCTCTCTAATAAATAAAGTCTTCAAAAAAAAGGGGGAGTCCTTGGCTGTGGCAATGTGGGGGGCCACCACCCCACTACGTGCCGCCCACCATACCATTACCAGGAGGGCAGTGGGGTTTTCAAAGAGCATACATTCTAACAGCTACCAATGGCCCCCTACAGAGTCCCGTGAACATACACACTTTCTTAGTTTTTCAGTATAGTTTCTCCCACACACTCCCACCACCCCTCCAAAACCCGATGAGTGTTTTCTAGATGCTGCAGTGCAGAACGGTGGTCTTGGGAAAGGGCTACTAACCCCAGCTGAGTCCCGGGGGTCAGAGGGGCAGCTGGGCTCTTTATCCATTCTCTCTCCAGAACTCTCAAGTCCAAGAGATGGAATCATCCCCCTTCTCGGAGGCCAGAGCCTGAGTTGGAGAGGCCGCAGGGCAACGCAGGGTGGGAATCCTGAGTGCCTGGCCTCCCGCCCTCTGCTGGGCCCTCCATGCTGCCTCACGGGCTCCCTCTGCTCTTGGGGGTGGTCCCCAGAGCCTCTGCCATGGAGGGGTTGGGGTGTGTGTGTGTGCAAGGATAGTCCGTGGCCACAGGCCATAACTGGCCTTCTCCAGGGAAAGGCCAGTGGGGCCCTGTAGGGAGGCCTTTCTTCCAGCCTCGGTGCCCTGCCCCTGGCCTGCTCGGCCCCACATCTCTGGTGGAACAAAGTGGCAGCCTGGGCTGGGGTGGGGAAGGTCTCCACTCCTTTATCCTGTGTGGTATTCAAACAAGTCCTTAAAAGTGAACTCCTCGTGTACCCCTGACAGAAAACAAGTTCCCAGCCGGGCCCTAACACACAGGCTTGCTCGGCGTCCCCCCACCCCCACCCCACTTTCCCCGGGACCTACTGCTTGAAGGGGACCCACTAGGGGAGCAACGCGGGGGCCCCCGCTGCCATCAGCATCCATCTCGCTCTGCCGCCCCCGCGCGCTTGTGCCAGGCTCCCTGCACCAAGGTAGCAGTGGCTTCTCTCCCTGGGTCTCTGTGCCCTGTGGTCCAAGCTCTCTTCTTACAACACTCTGCGGGCAGCTACAGCCTCCGAGAGCCACCCCGGGGCTGCCATCAGCCTGGGGGACCAGACGACACCAGAAACACCATGCACCAGCCTGGACCAGCCTGGCCCTCCTAGAGGAAACGCAGTCACCTAAGCCAGAGGCAGAAGAAGACCCCCAAGGAGGCGGGGCTGGGACCCAGTCCGGATTTGGGGTCGGGGGGAGAATTCTGGTTCCCTGGGCCCTTCGAGGGGAGGACACAGAAGTGTCCGTGAGGGGAAAGACAGCGATAAGCAGCTTAGAAAAGTAGCCCACATTTTCAAGAAGGAACCAGTTTCTGCAACAAAAGCCTCTGAACTTTGCTCCCATTCCAAGTCCTCTTTTGTCTTATCACAAAGTCGACTCTGAATCTGTTTGTTTGTTTTCTTACCCAGAGACCTACTGGGGTGGGAAAGCCTTGCTTTTCATATTGCCCCTGGAAAGATTCCGAAATAACACTATTTGTGCAAGATCATGAAGCTGGGCACCACCTGGGTCCCCAGGAAAGAGGCGGCAGTTCTAAGAAGGGAAGGGCTCCCCCCAGTCCTCCCTGGCTGCAGGGGGGCCCTGTTGATGGCCTGATTCTCGAATTCATACACAAACCGGGCCCCTCCCTGGCCTTTAGGGTTCTCGGTCAGCTGAGTCGGGTTTTCTATTTTTTCTTCTTCTTCTTCTTTTTAAGATTTTATTTATTCGTGAGAGAGAGAGTGCGCACACGATGCAGGGCTCGATCCCAGGACCCCAGGACTATGACCTGAGCCAAGGCAAACGCTTCATGGACTGAGCCACCCAGGTGTCCCATGAGCCAGGTTTTCATCTTCAAGCTTTAGGTGCCAACATTCGCTCATTCAACCCAACCTTGACTTCCCTGTTGGATCCGAGACCACAGAGAACAAAATCAGCCCTTTCAGGGTTCAGGTGGGGACAGCCTGGGCATGTGGGAGAAGTGCAGGGATGCAGTCTGTGGCAGATGGTGGGGGTCTCCAGGGAAGCCCATCTCCGGGCACGTTCCTGCCCTGCAGGCTCCAGGGTCGGGGAGAATTCGGGGCCCCTCTGCTTTTCTTTTCTTTCCCAAATACAATTTTACTGGAAAACCTCCTGCCTCGGACTTCTGCTTGGACCCCACATAAAGCCATAAAAGCAAAGCACCTCAAAATCGCCCTCCATCAGCCTGTGTCAGCTCTCAGGGGCAGGAACCCAAAGCTGGTACAGAAACGGCCCGAGGGATAACCAGGTGAGGCCCTCCCAACAGCCTGGACCCCTCAAATGCCTGGCCCTGCCACCTCCTGCCATTGGGGTCCCTTAGCTCCCTGTGCCTTGGACACCCTCCTCTGCGTGTACTTTGTCCATCCTACTCCCCCTTGATCTGGCAGGCTCCTGATACTGCCACTCTGCAAATCTGCGAAACTGGTCTGTTTCCTTTAGGAGGAGTTTCCATCTCTGAGAGCCAAGACCGGCTACATACTTTTGGGGGTCAATACGAAAATGGAAACGTAGGATTCCTTGTTCAAAAATTATTCTGGGGGCGCCTGGGTGGCTCAGTCACTTAAGCATCCGACTCTTGATCTCAGCTCAGGTCTTGATCAGGGTCCAGGAGTTCAAGCCCCGTGTTGGGCTCCGCATTGGGGGTGGAGCTACTTAAAAAAACGACTCAGAATTTCAGTGGAGAAGGTGGTGCACTGAACGGAGCGGAGGCCCCTCCCGAGCATGGGTCCTGAGTGAGGCGCGTGGTGCCCACCAAGAAGGTGGTCCTGCAGAGTGCTGGTTTCCCCTCGCTCCACTCCTCACTCCAGGGGAGTTAGCAAAGGCCCTCACGACAGACAGCTTCCCCCTGACCCCCAACATTTGTCAGACTCCTGCTCAAATGTCAAAACCCCGACGTCACCTCCTTTGAAAAGCCTTCCTCCGTCCCTGGGTGTGACCACACCCTGTCTGATGCTGCTATCAGGAGGGCGCACCTGTCCCCACCCCACTCACCTGCACACGGACGGGCCCGGGATAAGGCAGCCCCTGGTTCTGCCTCTCCTCCCCTGGGCCCCGGAGCCATGAGCCCGACAGGGTGCTCTCAATGGTGGGATGCAAAACGGATTTTCCAGCTGAGAGCTGGGGGGGCCGTTGGGAAATCCATGGGTCTTCCCTGGGTTTGAAAAAGGTGAGTAGCCACACCTGTTCCCAGCTGACAAGTGACAACCTGGGACACTGAGGCAGGGAGGGCGAGGCATCGTTCCTACTTGCTGATCCTCATGAAGCAGCCTGGCCGATGGAATCCCAGACCACCTCAATGTGCCCCCCCGACCCCCCCACCCCCCTGCCCAAATCGCCTACAGCCCAAAGTCATCTGCTGGCGATGGGGGTGGATTTCATTTCCCTGGCTTGCTTAGTCCATGAGGGTGAAGGGGACAGAGGGCATGGCTCTGAATGGAAGAGCCAAAGAACAGGGTGGGAGGCTGGTTTTCTTATTTGCATAGCTCTCAAAAATAAGCCTCATCTAACACCAGCGTGTTATTTACCAACAAGCCAGTGTCATGTGACCTCTGCAAGTCAAACACCCCTGCCTTGATTTTACACTAAAGATGCAGGTTAGGATAAACACCCCCCCCCCCAATTAAAGTACCGGAGGCAGGGGCATTCGATTCAAAAAATAATTCCTGCATTAAATCCTCTTCTTTAAAAGATCCTTTTGCGACACAAAGGTACATAAACCACACCTCTTTAGTGAATGCGGAGACCTACCTGCTGGGTTTTCTTAAAGTGAGGGTTGCCTGGATCACTCTTGTATATTTCTAGGACAAACAGGAGGGCTTTGTAATAAGCAAAAAAACTAATATTGACTGGAGAGATCATTAAGCCACAATTAAATACTAATATTTGCCGTAAAGAATGCAGTAACAGGAGATTTAAATGTTCCCTGCAGAAATGTTGCAAAAGGCCCCGCGGGCTTGGCAGCGGCTCACCCCTGTGACCAGGTCTCCCGTCTGTGGCTGTGCTACTGTATGCGGCTTGAAGCCCTCTCGGCCCAGGCTCCTGCCTGTCAAGGGCAGGCTGGTTGGATCTGGGGCAGGAGGTGCAGGGGAGGGAAGGAGCCAGTCGGTCTGTCCATCCCGTCAGGCTAGCAGGTGGACACAGTCCCACAGCCCTGGCCCCATGCTCCAACCCCAAGTCCAATAGTGGTTTCCACAGCAGCAGGAGGCCAAGCTTGGCCCCCGCAGCCCAGGCCAAGAAAGGTAGCTCTATCCCCCATCCGTGGTGACGGTGGGATGCTGTTTTGAAATATGGAGGGCTTTCCAATCCTCCAAGCCCATTCGTAAGTGACCCCATTGTAGGTTATGAAATCTAAAGCTCAGAGGGGTGGGCTGCCTGCCCCTTGGTCCTCAAGGGTTAACAAGGAAGCAGGATCAGGGCATGTTCGTGTCTTCTGAGGCCAAAGACGCTCCTTCTACCGTCCCTGCCTCCCGCCAGGCACCTCGGGAAGGTTAGCCATCACCTCCGGAACAGTTGCGTATTTCTCAAAGTAATCCTTCAGCCTGTGTCTGAACACACGTGGACTCACGCGGCAGGACTCAAGACACGAGAGCAGTGGTCCTGTCAACCATGCTTCTATCTGGTCTCCCATGGCTAATGAGCTGCAGGCTTGTGTGCCATGATTCGGTTCCTAACCCTTGATTTCTTCTAGAAAGGACAAGAAGCCCAAGGAGAGACATCTAGGCTGAACCCAACCGACAGCAATGCCCCGTGCCTTCTAGAACGGCCTCCCCCGCTGCTTGCAGTCACAGGGACCTGAGTGCTAGTGGGAGAAAGGAGTGTCTTTCCTGAGTCCTGGGCAGGCGCGAAGGGACTCCTGGGGAAGGAGGGTGAGTAATGGCGCGTGGGCCCTGCAAACATGAGCAGAGCTCTGCTAAGTGACGACCCTGCCTGCAGCCGCCGTAGGCATCCTCTGCCATTGCTGGGTTGTCACTGAGGCCTCATCTCCGGTCCTTCCCTGGGAATCCAGGTGCTCGTGAGCATCTCATTTAACCCTGAGAACAATCCCAGGTATAATCTTACAGACGAGGAAATGGTGGCTCAGGGAGGTTAAGCACCCTGCCCAAGGTCACATGGTCAATTAGCGTGGATCGCAACGCCAGGCAGCCAGACCCCCCTACACACCGCTCCTTCCATGCCTCCTCAAAGAGTGTGTCCCAGCAGGCACCCAACTTCCAGCCTAGACCCAGCTGGGCCAGGCGGCCAGGGCAAGTCCCTCTCCCCACCATCTCCCACGGGTGTGCCTCGCGCCTCCTCCACCGAGGCTGGCGCCGGCCACACAGCCCCCCACCCTTTCCTCCTCCCTTCCAGTGGGCACGAAAGGCCCTGCAGGCCGCCAGCTCTACATTCCTGGAGCACATGCCCACGTTGGGGCCACTAAGGAGGATCCCAAGTAATTCAGCCCATAAATCATGGCCATTGTGAATTTCCCTTTTAGCCACAGGCAAAGTCGAACTTCTCCTTCCCGCACTGGAGTTAACCACTCTTTGTTCACTGTATCTCTCACAGCTCCGCCTGGCTGGGGGCCAGCTCTCAATTATTAATTAATCTGGGAGGCGCAGGTTGCATTCCTGGCCGCCTAACCACTTCCTCCTCGGTCAGCCGGGGCTCGCAGGCCAGGCCCACTGAGCGGCATCACGCTTCGCACAACATCCCAGCCCTATCTCGTGGCCATAGCTGCCAGAAAGGACACTTAAAACCAGAGTTGAAAATAACAGCACCAAAACCAAATGCCCAGAAGTCTCCTTCTCTGGCTCCATCCCAAGCTGAGTGCCACCATCACCATAAAACTGTGACATGCCTCAGTTTCTCCTCTGTGCCATGGGGAGACGTGCCCCCCCCCCACAAGCACACACCGACAGCAGCCTGCGTGTGTGCAGGAGGGGGGTAAGTGGCGAGCCCTCCCCTGATAATTCTCACTAGCCAGAAAGGGGAACCCCAAGACGTGAAGCCGAGAGGCCATCAGAGGCGGGGCTGGGGAAGGTGCTGCCTCTCATCTCTCTGTTCTCTTGCTCTAACCTCACTGGAGGAAGAATGACAGGCACCTAGGTGACACAAGGCAGGGGACGCTATAGTTGAGCTCCGGTTTATTCAAATCATTCAGGAGTCTGCAGAGACGGTGAGGAAGAGGATGGGAATGTGGGGCTCACATTCCCATCTGTGTCTGGGTCAAGTCTCTGGGAGGCCTTTGCATGAAATCCCGGCATCCACAGAACAAAGTGACCACCCTCGGTGTGAACCTGTAGTCTCCGCCCGCCCCCCCCCCCCCCACGACAGTGAGATACGGCTGTGAAATGAGAGCACAGGTCTCCTAAGATCAGTGTGGCATCCTTGCACCAAGGAGGAGCTTTCACTGCTGATTAGAAGTAACGTGGAAAGGCTCACACCAGTGCTGGCTGGCGGAACGTCGACAGCGAGCCACAGTAGAGGGAACACATCAGATCATAAAAAAAGGATGAACATCCCTTGTTGCTGGAAAGTGCCATCAGGTATCCTTTGGTCATCTTCCTCCCTTTCCCCTTCCTCCACTGGCCCCATACACACCGCACCATAGGCCAGCTTCATCTGGAGTGTCCACAGGCCAAGCTCCGGGGACACCACCGGCGGGCAGGGTCTAAGAAAGACCTCTGAAATCTCACGCTTCATCTCCTCCATAACATGTCTGCTTTTGATCTGATAAAGACACATGATTTGTCCCCGGAGTCTTCACATAATGTTGACACTCTGAGGAGGAAAGGACACTTTGGGCTTCCCTTACCCTGAGTGCTGAGGCTCTCGGATAAAGCACGCATCCTGCCAAGATAAATTATTGTGCACATGCAATAAAGCACCATTAATTAGGACTCGTAAATCCAGAGTTTGTAATAATTCCGAAAGCAGCTGGGTTGAAGTTAAAAAAGAAAAAGTTTTGATAAACAAATGCAAAATATAAATAAGGTTCAGGAGAACTGTTTATCCTACGAGGACTGTATAAACAACTGGCATACCAATTACAAATCGCTCTTATCTGCTCACTCAAGCACATCTCCAAATGACCTCCAACAGGAAGCATTATCCGGTTAGCATCACAGTCTGTGGCATTTGAAAATCACCAAACTTGGTTTCTTAGACAGCAGCCTTTCCAGTCGCCCACCATCCAATCTGCCTGCCCTGGTGAGGAGTCCCCGAGTTGTCACTGTTCCCTTTCTAGGTATCTGGAAGGGAAGCCACTTGGAGAGCCGAGCCCCCAGCATCCCCCAGGGCCCTTCAGCAAGCGGCCACCTAGGAAGGAGCAGTGGCCCTTGGCTCAAGGCCACCAACTCGCCACGCAGTTATCTCTGTGCCCATCTTAAAGCAGCAGCATCTCCTAGGGCGTTGGACCCGGGGACCCAGCCAACTGGGGCAAGCGCACGTGAGAGCAGGTGGGGAGGGGCCCCGGGCCGTGTCGAAACCCCTGGGGCGCCCACGGCAGGAGGGGAACCAAGGTCTGTCACGGCCTCCTTGGTGATTTACACACAAGCCAGGTTCTGTGCCTTCTCCCTGGGAGGCAGCTGCATTTTCAACTCTGGGGAATCGATACTGTCTTCTGGGGAGCAGGCAAGGTGAGAGGCCCGGGACAGCGGGGTGGCAGGAAGAGGCACTGGGTGAGGCTGGGAAGCCGTCAAGCTGAGAGGGTGTGTTGGTCCTGGCCGGCGAGGGACAGACTGCAAGGCCCCAGAGAAGCGGGCAGAGGGCCAAGCTGGAAATACCGAGGGCCGCTCCAGCTCCAGCAGTCGGCTCTGCCAAGTCGGGGAGGCGGCACTGACGGGGGAATGGCAGGTTCCGGCCGGGCGGGTCCCCAAGGCCACCGAGTCAGGAGCAACCGCCTATGTCTCCGGGCACGTGGGGGCTCGAGCCGTGCCAGGGAGACCCAGAGCCGCCAGTCTCCCTGGGGTGCCTCTGCCCCGGCGCGACCCCGCATCCCGCCAGCCTACGGGCCCCTGAGGAATGCAGAGCCCCTGAGAGTGGCACTGACCTTGGGCGGGGAGTCAGGCCTGGCCTCCTGGTCCAGAAGATTTTTCGTCTCCCTCTACCTTCTGCCTCTGAGTTCTGGAGGGGCTCCATAGAGCCCCCCCCCGAGACCACTGCCAACAGGGGGCCTCCACCTACGGGCCTTGTGAGCGTTTCAGACAGACATCTGCTGGATCACCGAGACCCTGAGAGCATCCGCTGGGTGATGGAACCAGCCGAAGAGGGGCTCCCGAGGCTAGCAGGGGCCTCTCTCTGCCGTGTCCCTTGGGGAAGATTCAGCTTGCAGGACAGGGAAGCCAGGCGTCCCGGTGGGCGCTTTTTCTCTGCTGCCCCCACTCCTCTGCACCTCCTTCTCGGGCTTCAAAACTTGCTATCCGTTCAGACCAGCAAAACCACTGAGGCAGGGGCTTACAAGGGCGTGCGTCCCAAACCCAGGCAGACGTTCTGCCACAGACATCACAGGCTCTTTCGCTGACCCACAGAGGAAGGATCTTCATCCATACGTTTGGAATCTGAGCATGACTAGGTTCAACTCTTGCCCTCTTCTTGGCCTTTCCCGTAAAACCAGCAGATGGACCCACCTACTTACAGAGACCCACCAAGAACCACATCCTAGCAGGTCACGGCCGCCGGTCTGAGCCTCTCTACCTTCTCCAAGTGCCCCCTCCCGACCGCTCCCACCCAGCCACGAAAGGTGGCCCTGCCCCGGGGCGTGGGGGGCGGGTAGCCCACTCCCCGAACATGTGGAGCTCCACCCCGAAACCCTGAAAGCAAATTCCCTGAGGGGAAAGAGTGGGTCAGATGTTTTCAGGAACCACTCATTGTGGGTTTGGGGTCCAGCCAACAGAAGTACCGCGGAGATGTGAGAAGAACCCTTGCTGAGGAGGCTGGCTCCTCCCTCGGCCTCACTAAGCGCCTACTGTGTGCAAGGGGGCAACAGCACCGGCTCCCGGAGGACTGGTCCTTCCGTGGTGAGGGAAGCGCTGGAGGCCAAAGCGAGGACAAGATGACGGAGATGTCAAAGGAAATCAGAGAGACTCCTGTTTTTGTAAACACCATTCCTTCTGGTCAGTTCCAAGTTATTCGGCGGGCTCTACACACATATTTCTTCCCTCAAACCGAAATAGCCTAAGACTTCCAGTCTGAGAGGAGTAAAAGAAAGCATAAACATTCTTTGTGGCGGGCCTATAGGAGGTGATCCTGGGCCTGGGCCTATAGCTAAGGGCAAGCTCGTGCCGGGCCCCACCCACCAGGAGTCGGGAGGGTGACAGCCCTGCCCCCAACTCAGGATGGACTTGGTCACCTGGGGAGGCCACCCACCAGCCGAATGGGTCCCGTGAAGGTCTGGGAGTTGGGAGTGAGGGTGGGGGGCACGCCACTCCTGGATTGCTGGAAACTCTGAAAAATTACAGAGCGCCGGGGGGATCACACTGTCTAAGAGCAACCTCGTGCTTATTTCAGAGAGAAACTTGGAGGAAGTGAGGGGGAAATCAAAGGATTCTTGGGGACTTGCTAGACCTCAGGGCTACAGACCATTCGGCCCAATGCCCTCCCTTTCCAGAAGAGGAAACTGAGGCTCAGAGAGCAGAAATCATTTGCCAGAGGCCAGGCAGCGGGGCCAGGCCCTACAGCGAGGGCGCCCCATCTCTGTGGAAAGACTCGGTCCTCAATACCACGGGGCTCCAGGAACAAATAATCCTGAGGAGGCCAGCCAACACGAATTATTTTTGCAAAAGGGTCCGTTTGTTTGTTCTTGTGGGTAACAGGGAGAGAGTCCTTCCTCGCACGGCTGTCGGAGCAACCCCCCGCCTCTGCCTGAGAAGTGACCCGCCCCGGCTGGCCGGCACCACCACAGACTCTCAGGCAAAGGATGTGCGTTGCAAAAATGGGGCAAAGTTTCCTATTCTGAAGATAACATTGTAAGACACAGGAAGTCTGCGAGCAGAGAGCCCGCGTTTCCAGAAAGGTCTCTGCACGCCCATTCACAGCCACTTCCATTGTACAGGGCTTCTCGAGAGTCGAGGCCGGGGGATGGGGAAGGAGGCGTGGGGACAGGACTGGGAAGGGGCAGCAGCCACTGCCCACGTAAGGGTCCAGAGAGGGCTTTCCAGTTCCCCAGGCTCACTGACCTCCCTGCGACGCGGACCCCATTCCGAGCCCCAGCTTCCCACTCAGAAAACTAAAAGGGTTAAAGGGGCCCATGTTCCTCCTACTTTGGGCTCTGGTGTCCTGATTCCCAGGCCCCGCCCCTGGAGTTTCTGATTCATGGGTCCTGGGTGGAGCCCGGGAACCTATGCTTTTTAACAAGATTTAAGAGGCCCCTTTTCTGGCTGATATGTCATGATCCCAAGAGTGGAGGGTTCAACAGCCTGGCATGGTAGTCGAGAGACCTGGTTTCCTCGAGGGAGGAATGACAGGGGCAGGAAGGAGACCGAACCAAAGGGACTTCCTAGCATCAGACAGACGTGGCGGTCCCAGCGCCAGGCCGGGAGACCGGCAGGGAAGGCGACACTCTGGAGCCACCGCGGATGGCCCTGACTCAGTGCGTCTGGGTGTGTGTGAGGACAGAGCCTCGGGTCAGCGTGCACCTCCGCGTGAGACTTGGAATCAAGGACCTCGGTTCAAATCCCAGCTAGCTGTGTGTCTGGGACAGATGGCCTTAGGTTCCTCTCTGGGCCTCAGGTTCCCCATCTGTGAAATGGGATCAAGAGCACTCACAACAAGGAATCATTGGATGGAGACTTCCAGACTAATAGCCGACGCGTCCTGCAAGCTGACCATGTGCCAGGCACACCTAGTTCCCACCACATCCCTAGGAGGTACTGCTATTTAGTGCCCCATTTTACAGAGAAGGAGAGAACTGAGGCCTCTTGGCCAATCCAAGGTGGTACAGGATTCATCAACATTCAGTCTGACCTCTCTGCTCCCAGTGGTGTGCAGCAGGCAGCGAGGCTCTCCACAGACGCTGCCTTCCTCCCTCGGGCACCTTCTAGAACCGACACTTTGCACAACCTTGTTCTCCTGGTGTGTCAGGAGACCAGACTCAGAGCTCCAAGTCCAGGGAAGAGAGGATGCAGCTACAAAAGAGCATCATTACGTTCATTTATAAATGAGGGGCATGAGGCCAAGAAGGGCGGACCCCCAAATCCATCTAGGGGAGAAGGACAGCCGAGAAGGAGGGGCTGGAAGGGATGGGGAAAGAAAGCAGTGCTCTGGGGGTGAGGAATGGCCCAGGCCAAGGCACTCGGGCAGCAGAAGACAAGGCAAAAACAGCCTCCCGTGGCCAGATCACACAACACGGAAGGGCTGGCGGAGAAAAAAGAGCTTAAGAGGTTGGCTAGGGCCAGACCACGCAAGACCTTCACTATCCGACTGGGGTTGAGCACTTGCGTTGTGGTGTGGGCACAGGGAGCCGCGGAAAGGTGGCGGGCAAGGAGGGTCAGGGCCCTGAGAGTTCCCCACTGTTTCATGGGTGCACACCTCACACCCCATAAGACCACTCGGTCATTAACGGCAGGAACACTGGCTACAACCAGCTGTGATTAATACGAGAAGACAGGTGGATTTTGTAAGTGGGAACTCTAGGACCATACAAAGCACTCAGCGCTGAAGATATAGAACTTTTTCTCCTGATCTTTATTTGTCAAGCGCATTTGGAGAGAAGACAGACTGCTCTAGTTTAAAAAAAACCCAAGGCGTGAGCAAAGACCTGGTATAGTACAATGAGACAAGCATCTGTAAATATATATTTATCAACAAGTTTACAGTATTGTTCATGATTCTCTGTGTCTCTGGCTACCGGATCTGTCAACTTCTGAAAGCACTGTGTCATCAAGCCCTAACCTTCTGAGGGCTTGTCAAATTCTTTTTTTATTTCTATTGTTGATTTAGAGATTTCAAAGCTACGCTGTTAGGTGAATAAAGGTTCTTGGTTATTTTGGTTTTGATCTAAGTCAGGGGTCAGCAAAAGCCTAATGCGGTCCACCACTTATTCTTACGAATAAAGTTTTACTGGAACATGGATATGCTCATTGTTTCACGCATTGTCTGTGGATGCCACATCGGCAGAGTGGAGAGTGGGACAGAGACAGCAGAGCCTGCAAAGCTGAAAATGTTTATTATCTGGCCCTTCGGAGAAGTCTGCCAACCCTTGATCCGTGTAAAATTTTGCCTCTTAGTTCCTTTTAATGCTCTTTGCCTGGAATTCTACCGTCTCATATTAATATTGTTGTACCTGCTTTCTTTTGGTGTTTTTCTTTCCTTTTCCATTTTCTGTAATTTTGACCGGCTTACATAATTTTGTTTAGGTGAGTCTCTTCTGGAAATCCAGCATATAGTTGAGAGCGTTTGTCACATTTACTGTCACTAGTGTCTGGACTTGCCGTACAGTTATCTGTTTTTGTTTGTTTGTTTGTTTTTTGTTTTAAATCTACCATAGTTTGTTTAGAGTAGTTGACTCCCAGGAGGAAAAGGAGAGGGGGAGGAAGACTTCTGCTGTATCAGTATATTTTTGAAATTTATATAAAGAGAATATAACTCTATGACTTGTGCAATGACACATGATTTTATATTTAACAACAAAAAGGAGTTTGAAAGACCCAAGAGTCATGAACATACAAGGATCTGTATGATGAATTCTTCAGTCAACAAAAGTTCCAGTCACACTTTCCTTCCCACCACCTCCACCCGCAGACACAAAGACAACAACAACTTTATATAAATGGAGTTTATATAATGCACATTTTGCTTCAGGGAGGGTCCTGGCCCTCTCTGTCAGACTGACCAGAAACTGGGCAATGGCACCCTGAGGTCACCGGTGGCCCCGGCGGCTGTCCCTCCCGCCCCGGCCCCCGCCAGGCCATCTCCACGTTTCCAGAAGGCCCAGTCCCCAGCGCCCGGCCCACTGCCTTCCCCGCGGCTCTGTTGTCTTGCCAGCACCTCCTTCAGCTCGGCGGACATTCCGGCATCCAGGGCGTGTGTGCGGAATGCGTGCTCGGGGCAGGCCCAGCCCGGCGCCCCCAGCTCCGAACTACCGCCCCTGCTCTCCTGCCAGCCCCACTCCCAGAGCGGCCTTCGGCTCCCCCCAGAAGCAGGAGACCTCCAAGAGACTGTGCGCAAGGCCCCGAGAGGGGTCAGAGTCCAGATGCACCAGCAACCCCCCCTCTTCGGCCTGGGGGTTCAGGGACAGACCCGTCCTGGAGGGGTGGGATGTCCCCCTCAGGAGCCATCGGGGGGGTGCCCTGGCTTCAGGCTGTGGGCCTCACTCTACCCCACTGTGCTAAAGAATTTGTCTGCGGTCTCCTGCCTCCACGTGAGTCCCTGTCACTCTGGGCGACTCCTCCTCAAGGAAAGGGTGGCTGGAGGAGGTCTCCAGTGGAAAGGGAAGCGGCATTTCCCGCCACCTCTGACACAGCTGCTGGACGCCCAAAGACACCTCTCCCCCCATGTCCTCCTCTAGGTATCGAAGTTGGAAGTGAGTGAGAATTGTAGAAACGCACTCCCTGAACACCTGCTGGGCTATGCTGGACCCTCTCACGTCCTCCCCCTCCGTGAGATCATCCACCACAGTCTGCGAGACAAGGACTACCGCCCACGCAGTACAGATGGGCAAACTGAGGCTCGGAGAGATTAAGCAATGTTCCGAGGTCACAGAAGCGAGCTGGCAGCAGAAGGTGCTGCCCCAAACCCCGAAAGTCTCCGTACTTTTGGTGGGGGACTTCTCCACTATGCACAGCTGCCTCAGATAAACCCAAAGCCGAACCTCCCTCCTAACTCGGGAGGGGCAAGCCCAAAGCTCCCCAGGAGAAGGAGGAAAGTGTCTTCCTAGGGAGCAGAAACAGCCAAAATAGCCACGAGGTGAGAACCCCGGTCCCCCACTCTCACCTCTGTCCAGAGGAGCCAGCATATGCCCCAAGCCACTCTGCTCCTAATTTGCTGTGTGACTTGAGGCAAGTCGCTTCCCCACTCTGAGTATCCATTTCTTGAAAACAAGGGGTTCGGGCTAGAAGAAACTCTGATGTTCCTTCTGGCTCCATCAGTCCCATTCCACCCATTCCTAAACCTGATGGAGTCCCCGCGGGAAGATTCTGCCGTGGTAGGGGACCCCTCCCCTTTGTGGGTATGTGGGACGGAGGGGAGGGCGGACAGAGCAATGGAAAACAAATATTTTCAAGGGATAGGAGTAAACACCGCCGTTGGCATGGCAAAGCCCGTGGAGTTGCTGAACTAGAATCCTGAAACCGTTAAAAATAGGAAAAGAAACGGTACAGTTCACATATTTTGCAAAGCTAAGTTAAATCAACATCTGCAAAAAATATCCCCGTTAAACGGAATAGCAGGATTTCATTAAGTAAATTGCAAGTTGGCAAAAATTCTGAAAGAAAGGGGAAAAGCCACGGGCTGGCCTGTAATTTAAACCTTATTTTAACTGTGACAGCATGACTGCAAAGGGCTCCATTTCCAAACAAAAGGAAAAAAATAAAATAAAACCTAAAAAAAAAAAAAAATTTTTTTTTTTTTTAAAAACGGGCCTCCTGCACTCCCAGGCATCCCCCTCCCCCTAGCTTCCACAGACCCACAATATTTTCAGTAATTATAACGTTACCTAGTTTTCCCATGGATGTAACAAATGAGGGACAGAGGAGAAGGGGGAGGTGTGGGGAAGAGGGAGGAAAAAGTGAGCACACAGACAAAGTCACCATTGTCACCTCTAATTAGGTTTTTTTTTTTTTTTTACCAAAATGGCTTGAAGCATAGAACTCTGGGAATCTTTTCCTTCCTCCAGGAGGCCTTTCTGTTTAACCCCACTGTGGGTTCCCTGGCTTGAAGCCCTATACAGAGGTGGGGGCCAAGCCCCGTGCACCCAGGGAGGAGGGATTACCAGCCCTGTGCTGCCGCTCACCCGCCCCCTCACCTGGGCCAGGGCTCCTCCTTCCCTGGGCCTCAGCCCCTCGTCCCTAAACGGTGAGGGTATATGGCTGCTGGCCCAGGCCGGTGCGGGGAGATCAGTGGTGAGCACCCGCAAAGCTCAAGGATGGGTTGTGGGCTCTTCCCCCTGGAGCCCAGAGGGCCCTTTGTGCAGGGGACCAGACAGCTGCTGTGGCCATTTCACAGACTGGAAAGCAATCCGGGATCCTGCCCCCCCCTCCTCTACCCAGCACCCCAGCCTCCTGCTCTGGGGTTCCCTGGAGGGTCATCCAAGGATGAGCTTAGCAGAATAATATGCTCATCATCAAAAGAGACTGGATCAGGAAGGGATCATCTACGTGGTTCCTCAAATGTGTTTTCTTATTTAGCGGTGGAACACTTCCCGCTCCTGCTCCCCTACACAGAACCTCAAGGAGAAGCCGTGGATCGAAGGTGCTTTTAAAAGCATAGGTCCTCCAAGCTTCATGCTGTGTAGCAGCACCCCAAAAGTTCGAAAACCCACAGATCCAAGGTGTCTCCTCTCCTCTCCTGTGACAAAAGAGGAAACTGAGGCCTCACAACAAAGAGTGACCGTGGTCTGTGGGCTTAGGGGCGGGCGTGGCCCTGCACGCGTGCTGACAGAGCCCGGGAGTCCATGAGGGGCTGCCGGGCACCTTCCTGTGAGCAAACAGGAATTTCTGTCAGATCCGCGGCCTGGTTATGACTGCTTCACAGGAAAGTGACCCTCAGGGCTGGGCCATGACCCCCACACCTTCAAGGAGCTTTTGAAGAGTAAGGACAGTACTGGAGCCAATAGAGACAGCTCCTTTTTGTACACAACTGATCTGCAGCCAAAGCTTCCAGAAAATCCAAACAGATGGACGGAATGAGTATGTAATCCTTAGAGGCCCAGACAGGGAAAGCAGCTTGCCTAAGGTCACACAGCATGGGAGTGGCAGAGGGGGGGATGAGGGATAAGAACAAAGCAGCCCTTCCCTAGCCCCAAGTCTTCCCTCCTCAGTAAGGTGAGACACACTGCACCCCCAAACCGAAGAAGCTCCCCTGACCCCCAGCTCCTCACTGCTGCCTCCGCAGGGAGCCGTAAGGGCTCATCTTGTCCTCTGCGCTATTGTCTCAAACTGACCTTTAACCCTGTCGCTGTTACCTTGGTGAGTGTGCAATGACATGGGTCTTTTCTCCGGACCTCAGGGAACTCACCTGTAAAATGGGGATTAGAATTAACTACATCCTCCCCTCCCCAACCCACGGTGGTAAGGATTAAGGGAGACACTATATAAAATGCCCAACTCTGTGCTCAGCGGCCAGCCGGCACTTAGCCCGCACCACCCTATAAATGCCTGGCATAGGAGGTGCCCGCCTGATAACATCGCGGCCGAGGGACAGAAAATAAAGCAGGCACCTGCATTTACTGAGCTCCTGCCAAGTCCCGTGCGTCGTACTTCCCGTGAGGAATCGGGGTGCACTGCGTGTGTTTGTGGGTAAGCCAAAGGTAGTCAGGGGAGAACGAAGTGTGAACCCCCATGTACTGAGAAGGGCGGCCAAGCCCTCCCGCGGGGCAGCGAGGGGCCACCCACTCCCCAGGGAGTGTCCCCTGCAGCCTGGCCAACTTTGACCTTTTTGCAAGTACGAGTTTGAGCTCATCCCCTGGCTTTGATTTTAGGAGGGCACAGGCAGGAGGCCCACCCACTCGGTGACAGTGGTGGTGGCTGAGGGAGTCCGCACAACACAACAGAGCCAGATGGAGAGAGACGAGGGGTGTCTCGGAGGACCCGATAACAATATCGCCCATTTATGGAGCATTTACTATATTCGTGTGTTAGGAACTCATTCCCCTGAGGTCGACTACCATTATCCCAACTTTTACAGGACAGACGAGCCTGGGACCAGCCACGGGGAGTGGCAAGGCTGACACGTGACCCCAGAGCACCAGCTCCCAAGCACCCCCACCTGCTGCCTTTTGGGACCCCCGATGATGATGATGAGCGGGCCAGGAAGCGGGGCGAGGAAATGAAAGTCCAGCATCGCCCAGCTGGGGCTCTTTCCCTCTGCAAAACCCTGTCCCCACAAATCTCCAAAAGAGGGAGGAAGCCCTTGCAGGAAGAGGAGAGAAACATTTTGGAGGTTTCCGCCTCGAGTCTGTGAGGACCTTTGGAATGAGGGTGCCTGAGCGGTACAAGGTGGGGGCAAGGACCAGACCCCACCACAGTGACGGGCTAGAGGTCCACCCTGGTCGCTCCTGGCCAGGGACCCCTGGCAGTTCTGGCCCAGTCCCCAGTATGATGGGACTTCGAGCAAGTCACTTCCCTTCCTAGAGCCTCAGGTACCCTGTCTGTGGGATGACGTCTTGAGCTGAATGACGCCTGACATCTCAGGCCCATGAAGCAGGACCCTTAGAAAAGGCTGTCCAGGGACGGAGGAGAGGAGCAGGCATGCCGAGGCCACACTGGCCACACCTGCTTGCCCCTGGCGTATGTCAGAGGCTCACGAGGGAGCCAAGGCAGGAGGAGTAGGGAGGTGGAGAGACGGTGCCCGAGGGGAGATGCTAAGGGTTCTGGGGCTCCTTGGAGATGCCTCAACTCACAGAAGGCCCAACTCTGTCCAGATCTCACAGCTAGGATGAGGGGACGAGGTGGCTGGTGCCGAGGGGGGCACTGGGACCATCCCCTTCCACCCTCAGCATGCCCTATCGCTCACAGCCTCACCACGTCTTGCAGATCTCAGACCCTAAAAGTGCCCAGAAGATCTGATCAGGCCTCAGGGCCTTTGTGGCAGCAGCACGGGAGGCTGGGGAGAGGTGAGAGGGAGCCAAGTGACTTTAAAACCCGATCCTGAGACCCCGAACGAGCTATCTCCCCTCTCGGCGGCCCAGTGACCTCACTTGCAAAATGGTAGTAATTAAACAACCTTTCCGGGGTTGTTGTAAGAATTCTGTAAGACAACATGCATAAGGTACGACGCATTGTGCTACACGTCTGGCAAACGCTACTGTTATCCCCTGACACCTTCTCCCTGGAGTGTCCCTCATTTGCCCCCTGCCCGGGGTGAAACGTCACCTCCTCCACGAAGCCTTCCCACGCTCACCTAGGCAATTCCTGCTGGGATCCCACAACAATCCGTTGCAGACCTCTATGACACATTGCTGGATGTAATCTTTAATTGGGTATCTGCTTCCATTAACTGTGAGTCTTTTGAGAGAAGAGGCCAGAGCTGCGGCGGGGAGAAGGGAGTGATGTGAGACCATCTGGCCGAGGCAAAAACTCAGAGCACAGAGGTGATGTGATCCCCAGCAGTGACACAACAAGCCAGGGCCAGCAGGAGTCTTGAACCCCAGCCTGCCGAGCACTGGCCCACAGCCTCCCATGACCCAGGTGAGCTTCCTGGGCCTCAATTAGCCCAGCTTGAAAATAAGTGATGCCAGTTTGCCCCTCAAGTTTTCCTAAGGAGCCAGTGAAAAGCCAGGTTGTAAACTGCTTTTTAAAAAAGGCACCATCCACAAAAAAAAAAAAAGAAGAAGAAGAAGAAAAAGGCACCATTAAACGCAAGAGATTTTTATTGTTTATAATCAACTACAATAAAACATACTTTACATAGCAGCTTCCTACGGAAGGAGTAGGAAGAAAAGCAAGCTGGCCATCCCGGGCCTGGCTGAACTTCTAGTTGTCAATAAGTCACTGTGTGACTCGGGGAAGTCACTGGTGTCTCTGGGACCGTTTCCTCTTCTCAACAAAACAAAAGCTTTGGGCTGGCTGACGGCCAAAGCCCCTCCAGCACGGCTATCCCGCTCCACGGCCGGCCTGGCTCAGGCACGGAGGATACGTACTGCACAAGCCAGGAGGAGCTCGAGCTGAGTGCGTAAGGCCCCGAGCAAGCTACATATCTCGATGCAACAACCTTCACGAGACAGGTGGGGACCACAGCCGGAGAACACACCGGTCCCTCTCCACCCGGGGAGGGCTCCCCCTCCTCCCTGCCCCCAGGCTGGCTTCGCAATCCGCTTTGACCTGGACACCTGTCATGTCAGGAAGGCAGTGTGGCCCAGGCACGCAGGAGTCCTGACTTTCAATCTTGGTTTCTAGAACCTCTGCGTCCTCTTGCAAAAGAGGCAGCGACAGACCCCATCCCACCTGCCACCGCACGGCCTGTGCTCAAGAAACTCTGGCTGAAGGAATTGGGCTTCTGCTGGCGCTCTACCCACCTCCCCTCAGCCCTCGCGGAGCCCGTGCATGGACACCTGCTTCTGTCCGAAGCCGCACCCTGGCCGCCTTGCTTTGCCCGACGGCTGCGAAGGGCTAGAAATGAACACCCCAGGCCCAGAGGTTATCCCGCGGGCGGAATAACCCTGGGGGGAGCTGGATACCGTTTCCCAAGTCCGCAGCCGGGTTCAGCTCTGAGGGCTCACAGAGGCACCTGGCTTCCTCGTGCTCCCCGCACTGCCCCTCCCCACTCTCCTACTGCTGCTTCCTGAGTCCAGCCCTCAGCACCATGCACTGGGTCTGCTTCTGGAAACGGCCAAGCTGAGGAGACCCTGCCCGGGAACCACACGTCTCGTAGCCGTCTCGTAGCCGGCAGGAGCCGTTTCCCAGCCCAAGCTCCCGGACAGACAGGAAGTGCCACAGATCAGGGGCTGGGTCTTCTCAGCTCTGCGCCCCCGTGCCGGGCATAGGCCAAGCTCCGTTCACGGAGTAGTCACCAGCAACACGGAACACTGGTCCTTGTCCCGAGGAGCCCCCACTCTAGCTGGGAGGTGGGGCATACAACAGTTCGTAAAGGTACTCGGCAAAAAAGAGGTACTTGGTACCAGGGGGGGTTCCTAGGCATCTAGGAAAAGGTTATGAGTCTTCCCGACAGAGGACTCGGCCAAGGTCACACGGCTCCTCCGCCTTGTGAAAACAGACTACGAGGAGCCCATCAAGGGCAGGGTTGAGCAGAGCCTCTCTGCGTCCCCACAGCAGCTCAGAGCAAGCCGCGGGCAGGCCAGGCACCCAGGAAGGGCCACGGGTTAACCTCTGAGGAGCGACCCGCAGCCCCGCCTGCGGCGAATGTTCAAGGGTGTGTCTACGTGTGCTTCCCACTTGTACACATTAACCTCAAACCACAGCACCTGGCCAAGTGTGGCACGTGTGCTGCAGACCCGTGATTTTCCCCGTCTCTCTGAGACGCCCAGCCCAACGTGTCAGCAGGCCCTCGCCGGCTCCGCTGTCCCCGCAACTCGGAACCACTGTGCACACACACAGACTCAACCCGCCTGCACCCGGCTCAGGGCCAGGCCTCTCTCGGCACGTATCAGCCCAGGCCCACCTCCCGGGATTAGAGTCATGAAGTCCCTAATCCAAGGGGATTCAATGAGGCAACTTGTAGCTAGCACTAAATACACGGCCCCGCCCCGGGAGGTGCCCCGTGGTCGCTCACTGTGTCCGTGACCTCTGACTGCCTCGACCCGGGATGGCCTTCAGGAGCTCCTACCCCAAACATTTTTAACCAGGAAAGCATCACATTAGCACCGGGGGAACCTGGGCACCAGGCATGTGTCCCGGGACCAAGATCCAGAGGCTCTCTCTAATCCGAGCCTCTCTTTTAACAGAGGAGAAACTGAGTCTCAGGGAGGGGCGGTGACTGACGCGGGCTCCCGAAGCCAACACCAAGTCGGGCATTTGGAAAAGCCCACCTCATCTCTACAGCTCTCCCTACAGCTTTGCAAGGCAACTCCCAGTCCAGTCTCCTTTTCCTGATGATCCTGGGCCAAAGGGAGTTGGGATGCTGCAGGGAAGGGGAAAAGCCGGGGGAGGGGCGGGAGCTGGACTCCCCCCACCCCCCCAGGAGGCTGGCAAGCTAATGAAGTGAAGAGAAAGATTCAGGTGGCAGTTCAAACGCTCGCATTTTAAAGATGAAAGTACGCGATTCAATTAAATGTTTAAGTAGTGTTTTCTCATACTAAATCACTGAAACGTTTGTGCATTCCTTGAATTTCTCAGGGCACTGTTCATTTTTATTTATTGTTGTAACCCAATGCCCTTAGCAGCGTGAATGGTGCTATTCGAAGGAAACTAGTTTTGCAACGGGGAAAGCTGTCCCAGGTCTCTTAAAAGGTTCATTATGTGCGTGGTAATTCAGTTCTATTAATAATCCCGGACTATATAGGCAGGGCTTACTTTCCATTTAGCATTATATTTTCCACAATTCTGTAAACAGCTCCTCCACACAAACCCTTTTGATATTCAATTCCTCCCTGTTTTTTTTTTCCCTAACCACCCTTCTCTCTGAGCTTACTCCTTATAAAAAAAGAAAAAAAAAAAGGAAAGAAAGAAATCACCAAGCACACATATTTTTTCAATTAAGCCATGCTTGGTGCCAAAATATATGGATCCCACTAATAGCCATAAGTAATCTTAAGGTCTTTTCCCCAAATATTTTGATTATTTTACAAATCCCCCAAGGAATGTGCTCTTAGGGTGATTTATGGAGCCCGGGCGGGATTCATGATTTGGGGAGAGGTCTGGATGCAGGGGAGCAAGTTAGGGTCTGGGGGTGGCTGTGTGTGCCCTTCAAACATGGCCCAGCACTGGGGCGGAGGGGAGGGGGGGAACCCAAAAGGCTCTCGGGGAAAACTTCCGGCCACGTCTGCAGGGGTGAGAAGGGCGGGCGAGCGGCTCCCACACAGGACCAGGCCGCTGTCAACCCTCGGAAGGAATGGTGGCTGGAGCAGAAGTGACCACCGAGGGAACCACCACCCCCCCCAGTCGCCTGTGTTTGCCCTGCATTCCAAGGTAGAGTGTTGTGTTCGACCTCTATCAAGTTCACGCCACTCACGTTGCAACTTTTTAGTAAGTCTACGTGACGAAGGGGGAAAAGTAGGTGTCAGAAAAAAACGAACTTGGAAAGAAGAGCCTGGGGTTAATAATCGTCAGGTGAAGAAGCAAAGCTAGCGGGCGGGTGGGAGGGTGCCGGTAGCCCGGTGGGTTCTATAAACAGCATCTCCAGCCCACCCGCCCCCCGGCCATGAAGTCTCCCAACCCCTGGGGGACAGGGCCAGGGACCCTCAAAGACCCGCTGCTGGGATGGGCAGGTTGGGCCCTCCATGGGGTTGCTGCCGAGTCTGGTCAGAGCTTCCTGCTCACCAAGGGGGCCAAAAATCAGGATGGGCTGCAGATGAGGCTCCGGGGGGGTGGGGCAGTGAGAGCAAGGGGCCAGGCCTTGGAAGCCAGAACCCCAAGGTCCATCTACACCCCACTGGATGGCTGCATGACCCCAGCAAATCGTGCGCCCTCTGCCAAGCCTCCGTCTCCCCACTTGCCCAGTGGAGCTAAGAATTTTGTCTTCCTGGCCGGAGCCTCTCATAGAAGATCAACGGGATACCTTGAATTGTTCTTTGTAAACTGAAAACCAGGCCAGAGGAATTTCGCGATATTATTATTGTCACACCAATAACCGACATACAAAACGTCCAAATGCTTTCGCCATCTCCCAGAAAGTAGCCTGAATACAACCTTCCCTTATTTCTGCTTTAAAACAAGATGAACCCTCCAGAGCCAGGGCCTTCGAATTCTGGGGTCACCCCCCCACCCGCCCAACTCTGAGGAATTCAATTCTTCGCACTTAACTCTGACTCAACTGTCTCATGAATCCCCAGTGGGGAGACGCTGGATTCACGAGAGGGTCACCGTCACGGTTCACATCTGGAGGCCAGGCCTCTTGCACTTCCTCCCTCGGTTGCTGTCAGACTGAAGCCCATCGCTGACGGGGACAGTTTCATCACCATGCCACCAAGGGCATGAAGTCGGCCGTAGCCAGAAATGGCTGAGCCTCACTTGAACAAAACTCAAGATACAAAAGCACAGGCTGTCACTATCTCAGCCTCTCATGTAGCAAGAGGGTGTCCCAAAATGACATCCTCCCTGAATGAGTGAACGAGTGGATGCCTCTTCATCAGCAGGGACACGCCAGTCCCAACCCCCAGCCCCCCACTGCCAACCCCAGGAACCCCCCACCCCAGTGCACACCCAGAGAGGAGCTCGGAGCCTCTGGGTCAGCGGCACGAACAATAGGGTGAAGTCAGGGTCCTCGAGGATGTGGACCAAACAGCTGGCCGGGAAGGGAGAACTTTAACTTCCAAAAACCACACACGTGCCATCCTACACGTTGTCCCACATGTCAGGAGAGAACCCCAGAGTCCTGTGGCCTTCTGAATCCCAGGTTTGCTGGGGCCGGAGAACCCCCAGCCTTGCAGACACATAATAGGACAGGAGTCACCAAAGTCACACAGCTGCTGTGTCCCTTGCTCTCTGCAGGTCCAACATTTGCCACAAAACCTCTCACTGTATGAGGGGGCTTGGGGAGGTCCCGGGGGGGGGGGCGGGAGAGGCTGGTGAGACAGGCGCCAGTGCACCCTATCTCCCCCCGCCCCCCGCTCCCAGCACCTCCCGCTGATTCACAGGGAGCCTGGCCTCTTATCAGGGCCCGCCAGCCAGGCACCGGCACACATCCCCACGGGCCGCACCTTCCACCCAAGCAGGCCTTTGTCTCTGGCTCCAAACTGGCTGCAGGAAGTGGGGCGCAAGGGGGGTGGGGGTGCCACGAGGCCCCGGAGGCACTGCCAGGGGCCCCCCCGCCGGATGTCGTGTGATCCTCGCCTAGAGACACAGCAGCAAGGCGGAAAGGAGCTCAAGAGATCATCGACCACGCACCCACTCACTCTGTGGATGAGCAAGCTGAGGCCCGGAGAGGAAAGGGGACTTGTCCACGGTCGCACGGCAGGCGGGAGGCAGAGGCTGGGCTGGGGCCCGGCTTCCCCAGGCTGATTCCCTGTCCCGTGCCAGGCCGCTGCTGCACCAGGGGCTCCGAGCAAGAAGCTTCGCTTTTCTGATGCTTAGTGTCCTCACTGACAAAATGGGCTCGGCACGCAGATCTTGAGGCTACAAGTCCAAGGTGGCAAAGTGCCTTCCTCCAGGAGGAAGAGCTTCTCTTAGCGTCAGCAGAGGGGGTAGAGTGGGGAATCAAGTGGAGGGGAAGAGGCCAGGAGGGAGAAGGGAGCCACCAAGAGCAGTTTTACTGTGGGGCGAGGTAGGGTGGCCGTGGGGGAGTCAAGCGGAGGGGCAGAGGCATGCCAGCCCTGGGGCTGCCCAAGAAGCCTCTCGCTCGGGTTGGGGGGCGGGGGCGGGGATGGAGGGCAGGGGTGAGGAGTGGAGGGGCTGGCGCTCAGGACTTTAAAAGGAGGATGTTTGGCTGGGGCCTCTTCTCTCTCTCTCAAACAATCCACCGCCTTATTCAAAACAGGAGGACACCGCTGGAGAAGGGCTGGATC
Organism: Potos flavus; assembly: GCA_028534135.1. NCBI lineage: Eukaryota > Metazoa > Chordata > Mammalia > Carnivora > Procyonidae > Potos > Potos flavus. The sequence goes on from CM052896.1 coordinate 32,086,715, forward strand.
ACCTTATTTCCAGATCCTCTCCTTAAGGGAGTGCCACCAGCCACCTGAGAGGGCCCTGCTGAGGGCTGGGGCAGGACCAGGGCTGAGCCGGGGTCACCAGAGGGGGCCCCCATCTTACTGGATGTGACACCCTTCCCTGCCTCCATCGTGTCCACAGACACCCAGATTCTTGGGCGGAGAGCCAGAGGGGACCCTGAGAACAAAGTCCGGGCCCCTGAGAAAGTCGAGCTCAGATCGGGGGTAGGGGGCAACTAGCCCACTCACACAGAAGTGGGGGCACAAAATCAGCACCCAGACCCCCCGACCCGTGCTTTCTAGCACCGACGGAAGGGCTGGGGGATGGAGGGGCAGCAGCGCGATGACCCCTTCACCACCTTCTTGGACTCATCTGTCCCATGGAGCCTTGGTTCGGCCAGCCAGTATTTATGGAGAAGGGACACAGTTCTAGGCTCGGGGTAGAGCCAGCTGCGAACAAGACTCAAACCCTACTTCAAAGAGTTCACACGGGCTTCCGTTGGTAACAAGCTGCTTTTTGTTATTCGACAAATATTCACCGCCCCGTCTCCTCTCAGTCCTTCCAAGCCCTGAACCAGATGCTAGGGATGGAGGTGGCCCCCGGCGGCCGGGGCCCTGCCCTCAGCCTGAACTTGTCCCCTGCCGGGGCTCACGCTCCTGTGGCCCTTCAGGTGTCCACCGCCTTCCCTGTCCCGGTGGATGGGACCACGGACCAGCTCTCGGCTTTTCTGCGTGTTCCCAAGTGGCCTGGCCCGAAGGCAGGCCTCAGAGCATCCACTCAAAAACTGGGAGTGGACTATTTACCAAATGCCTCCCTTCCTCTGGCAGGAAGTCGCTCCCAGAGCGGTGGTTTTTTTTTTTTTTTTTTCCAACTCTTTCTGGGCTCATGGTTTGGAAATAGCAAGGGGCTGTGAGTTACAAGATCCGGGCCCTCTCTCTTCACGGCTGCCGAGGGAGAAAACGGATACGGCCTTTCCGGAGGGCACTCTGACCTTAGATGTGCGTGGCCTCTGACCTAGCAGTTCCGCTTCTAGGAACTTATCCTAAGGAAGTAACCAGCGATGCACACAGACGTATGCACAAGGATGCTCGCCAAGCTGCAGCACTTACGATCGTTAAAAAATAAAAAATAAAAAGTCGCTGTGACAACCTCCATGTCCAGGCCTGGGGGACTGGTGAGTAAATGCTGTGCAGCCGTGAGCTGGAATATTTGCCGAATTAAGGAAACGTTCTCGATGTTGCCAGGCGGCCAGCTATATGCACTCTGTGTGGCTACCTTCTTTTCATTTGGCAACAGACGCCTATATAGCAGATTTCTGCTGCCTGTCTTTTGTGAAGAAAGAGAACAAGAAAAGTAATATTCCAAGCTAATTAAAAAATAATAATGATTTCCTTTCCGGGTGGTAGAGTTAAGGATAACTTGTGTTTCCTTCATGCTTGTTTTCTAAATGGTCTGCATTGATCATGTGTTACTTTAAAAAAAAGTGGGGGGCAAGAAAGAGGAAGTACTGTTGCAATGGGCAGACCCTGGGCCTGGCTCCTTCACTAATGGGCTGTATGGACAAGCCACAGGGTGACCTGGGGAGCCTCCTTTGCTCATCTGTATAAGGAGGCCAGCAGGGATGTTGATGGCCAGTAAGAGAGTATCCGCTCGGGTCTTCCCATGCATCATCTCATTTCACACTCACAAAAGCCCTTTCAGGTAGAGACCCATTTTACAGACGCAGAAACTGACCCCACACCGGCCCAGAGGCTTCTGAGCAACATCCAAGCCCTACCACCAGCTACCCCAAGAGAAGGCCACCCAAGTCAACCTTGTGGGACCGGCTGGGAGTGGGGGTTTGGGTGGGACCCTGGGAGAAAACTGCCCCTCCCCCAGAGCCCCCAACCCTTCTAAGAAAGTGAAGTCTCGGCTGGTCCGTTCTCACTGCAAACTGCAGGGGACTCTGGGAATCCCATGGGAATAAGGCCCTGCAGGTGGATCCATCTATCTGCTCAGCCTTCCCTGGGGAGCTGCGAGATCCAGGGCAGGGGTGACTCATGGAAGGGCAGGGCTATGTGATGTCCTATGTAGAAACTGAGGCCTGTGGAGAGAAAGGTCAGGCAGGAGTGTGGCCCACCATATGCGAACCAAGGAAGGGTGGCCACTAGGGGCTGCCAGACCCACCAGAGCTCCAAGAAAAAGAATTTCAGAGCGGACGATATGGGCAAGCACTCAGTAGAAGCACCCAAGCCCAGAGGCAAAGCCAGGTGTTGGGCCAGGGAGCCCCCCGGGCTGTCAGAGGCAAAGGCCACGTCTACTGACCCCCAGGGCTTCCTTAAGTCAGGCTGGGGGCCTAGGAAGAGGCGCTGACTGTGGACAGGGTCAGACAGCCGCGATGACCCTGAGAGCCATGAAGTGCATCAGGGAAGGGGCAAAGAGCCATCCAGCCACCCCTGCCCCAGTGGAAGGGTCACCCAGCAAGAGCGCTAGGGGCAGAGTCCCATTCTGTCTGAGGGGCTAGCTGGACACCCCACAGAGCCTCGAGCGCCACTGAGAATCTTGCGTAGGAGCTCGCTGCCTGAGCGGGAGTGGCCCGCCCGGGACCACCAGACACATCCTCAGCCAGGGCTGGGCCTCCTATGTCACCTACCGGAAGCTGAGGGCACTCAGGGAAAGAACTTGGCCCCTTCACTGACGAGGTGTGAACTACAGTAACTTGCCCCTACCCCAGACTCCATGAGCCCGGTGTCGAAGTCCTTTCCGCTAGGGGGTGAAGTTCCCAGGTGCCCCGAGTGGCTTGGAGGGGAATTCACAGGGGGTAGGGGTGGCATGGGTGGGTCACCGTGTCTGGAAGAGGGGTGCGGGACCAGAGCAGTGAGGGGGTGCTGACAGCCACAGAGGTGGGCTGAGAAGGAGGAGAAGGGTGTCCCTGGGGTGGGAGGAGCCCTGTGGGCCATCACCATGCAAGGGTCCCAGTGTGAGTCCAAAGCAGCCCCAGTCGGCCTCAGAATCCCAAGCTGGGAGTTAAAGGGTCACCAGACCTGAGTAACGGAGGTCTCACTGGCTTGCGAAGTATGACGTGCACTGGACAGAGATGGGGGGAGGGCCCCAGCTCCCCTCAGAAGCTGGGGGGGGGACCAGGACCCCCTCTCCCCCACCCTGGCTTCCTCCTCTCAGGGACCCCTCTCCTTAGCTCACGGAGGTCCTGAACACCTGCTTCTCTCAGCAGGGAGTGGCCTCACTGCCTGGTACAACTCAAGCCCTCAGGGACACTGGCTTGCAGAGGTCCCCAGAGGGAAGGGTGGCAACAGAATCTTTTGGGGGCCCTTAGTCAAAATGTATATTCCTTCTGGAATTCCATAGGGGTTATGTTGCATAACCCAGAAAATATCCCAAGAACCAACAAACTGCACACTTTACCTCTGAGAGCTGTATGTTAGGTTAATTTAATATCAATTTTTTTTTAATTTATTTTTTTTTAATTTAATATCAATTTTTAAAATTACCCCAGAAACATACAGTGCTGGGCCCTACCCCAGAGAGTCTGACTCAGTAGGCCGGGCAGTCTGCACGTAACACATGCCCCAGGTAATTATGGTTCCCAGACAGTGCCCAGACAGGAAACACAGCCCTGGGACCCTGGTTTCCACATAATGCTGGGCCTGAAAGTCACACATCCTCCTGTCAATCTCTTCTTCATTTTATAGATGGGGAAACTGAGGCCCAGAGCAGGGAAAAGACCCAAAGCCCTTGCAGGATCCTACTGGAATTCTAACAATCCTTCCCTCACTGAGAGCAGGGTTTGCTACAGAGAGGGTCGCTGCGAGGCAAAGTCCCTTGGCAGTTCTGCTCAGGAGAGTGGAGTGACCCTACCTTTTGGCAGATAAGGGAGGGGCGACTGGGGGACCTTTCCTGACTGACTGCCCCTGCACAGAGTTCACAGAGCAAAGACATCCACCATCTCCTCACCTGGGCCTGAAGGAATCAGAAAGCCAGAGGAGACAGAGATTTTTTTTATTATTGTTATTTTTTAAATACGAATTATTTCCAGCCGGAAGGCAGAGGGATGGGGGCCGTTGGAGGCCTCGGGCCGCCGGCACCCAGCCAGCCTCATAAATGTCTGGCAGCTGAAGGGAGACTCAGCTCATTGCTATCGAAATGAGCTCGTTTCTGCTAATTTCCCTGGCTCACCGACGGATGCATCCAGTGTGTTCCTGAATCCCTAAAGACGTTCCCTAAGCCACCCTCCAGGGATCTGCCAAGAGTCATGGAGTGTAGGCAGAGCTTCAGGGTGGCCTCAGTTTCCCCAACCAAAGCGTGGGCAGAAGAAAAGGAAGCAAAGATAGTTCATTTGACTGTAGCTAGGTCAACTGCAGTTCGGGTCAACCCTTCCCCACAGGGCCGCTGATTGCTGCGGGTGAAAGGGGAGACGAGAGGCCAGTGACACTCAGAACAACCCTCACTACTTACCAAGCAGCCCCCATGTTCCCTAGGACAGGACTAGGCACCTGGGATAGATTCTCTCTTTTCATTTACCCAACAACCAAGCAAACAGAGCATTATCACTCTCATTTTAGAGACGAAGAAACCAAGACTCAGAGAGGTTATGGAACGTGCCCAAAGTCACACAGCTAGTGAATGGTAAGGCCCTCCTCTAAAGCCAATAATCCATGAAGCAAAAAGAGGCCAGGCATGGCAGGGACGACACTCACCCCGCAAACACACCGTCTGGGCAGGGTGTGCGAAGGCTCCCCGTTACGGGGAAGTTCGGAGAGGAGGGCAAACATCCACTTGCCATCCCAGGCTGAGGTGACCAGGGAAGGCTTCCTGGAAGAGCCCTAGCATTCATGCCCAGGGCTTCGAAGCTCGAAGGAGGCAGTGAGTCACACCACCTTGGCTGGGACGTCCACCTCCCTGGGGCCAAGTCCAGGCCCAGAGAAATGCAGCCCAGAGGAGTGGCCGGAGAGAACCCAAGGAGCCAGAGCCGCAGCCCACCCCGTGGGCAGGGCCCTCCTCACAGCTGGGGTTCATCTTCCCACCTGGGGGGCCAAGTGTCCGACTTACCAGCTGCTAAGTCAGCGCTGATAGATCCCCAGGCTGGAATAGAACGCAGCCATGAAAAACAATGTTTATGAAGAGCGTTAATGACACGGGAAAATATTTATATAATGCTGTGGGGGAAAGGCAGGATATAAAATTGTATTTTTTTAACAGAAAAAAAAAGTTTAAACAGAATAAGCCAAATATTAACAGTGATTATCTCTGGAGGGTAGGATTATGGTCCCTTCCCTGCATCTCTTTGCACTTTTCTATGCTTCCCAAATTGTCCACAATGAGCCATACGTTTCTCTGGAAAACGAAAACCAGGAGGTGTATTTTAAGCTAACCAAAATGATGCCGCCGGCAGCCTTCCCCAGCCCCCTTCATCACCAAGGGCCCTCCACGCTGCACGCCTGAGTCCCCGGGCAGTGCCACCTGCTTCTGTCTCCCGGCGAAGGACCAGGGAGCCACACTGGGACACAGACTGCTGGGGTAAGGCTCTCTCTGCAGGAGGCCCTTCAGTGGCCATCTGGGGCCCCGGGAAGATGGAAACACGATGCCAGACGTCTACTGGCTACCTGTACTGTCCTCGAGGCTGCCCGGAGCGATCCACACCTGGGTCCCATCTGCCGCCAAGTGAGGGCCTTCAGTCCCCACAGGAACACCTGCACGGCCTCGAAGGCGCCACATACCTATGCCCCGCAGCCACCATCCACGCCCTTGCTCCAAACGAGGGGGCCTGCTCCCTCTGCATTACGGCCCTTCATGGGAATCTGTCCTCTGCACCCACAGGCAGCCAAAGCCCCACACAGAACTGCTCCCTGGGCAAAGCAGCGCTGCCAGGAAATGTTGGGAAGTGTGCGGGTGCAACGCGGAAAAGAGATTCTAATCCCACGGGCCTTGAGGAAGGCGGCAAAGAAAACGTCACCTTCTATGGCACGGCGTCACAACGGCGAGAACATACACACGTGCGGCAGGAGACCCGAGCACAGAGAGGGAGCTAAGCAAAGTGGCAGTGCTATTCTCCTTGCAAACTTGCTGGATGGCTGGGACGCTTGCTTCGTGCACCAAGCCCCCCACCCCCGCAATGTTCACGGGGGTCACAGGAACAGACAGACTGGTAAGAGGGGCCGCCCGGTGTGCCATCACCCGGTGTCGCACTCAGAGCCCAAGGCCGGCCACGTCCCCCTGCCCCACACGTTCAGCTGTGTCCTCGTCAACCTCTCCTGCATGACCTCCCCTGACGCCGTGGGCCTCTCTGCCCCCCCAAGAATGAGAGCTCCCGGAGGGCAAGGGGCTGTTGTATTTACCTGTGCCCCCAGCCAGTGCTGTGAAACATCATCTCCCAGTTACATTTTCAACAGAATTGCACAGGAGGCTTCAAAGAGCCACCCTCCTTCTGCAAGACGACGAGAGCTCTGTGGACTGATGGTACTGGTGGTTACACTACGACGTGAATGCACTTGATGCCAGTGAACTGGACGCTTAAAAATGGTTAAAAGGATATGTTTTCCGTTATGCGTATTTTACCACGATTTTTTTAAAAACCATTCTTTTAATACCAAAGAGCAAGTGCCCTAGGCCTCTCCTAAGTGGGGTCCTGGCCCCCGTCCGCCTCCCCAACCGCTCAGCCTCATTCTGGGCCATGGCCTGTTTCAGAAAGGGGGAGGCTGCCCCCCTCACTTCCTTCCGTGTTTATCCAGAGGAGTTCTGGGAAGCAGAGGCTCAGCCCAGGCCGCTGGGGCCCAGCTCCAAGGCTCAGGGCCTGCCATAGGGGCCTTTTTCCACCTACCCGGGCCCATAGCTGGCACTGCCCAACTTCCTGGCTCACTTGCTTTTTTTCCCCCTCAAGTCATTATAAACCTGTTTACCTTTGGGCTGCACAGGGCCCAGGCTCCAGGCAAATGATCCTAAGTGTCAGCCAAGGAGAGGAGCAGCAGGAAAGAGGGGACCCCGCTCCCTCAACCAAATCCTTCCTTCTCCCTCCAATTCAATACCCGTTTACCAAGTGCCTCGCTGTGCCGAGCCACCACCATCGGACATGGACAAGTACCAAGCCAGCGTTGAGAAGGGCAAGCAGACCCCCCACTCGTTCCTGTGCAGAAGTGAACCACTATCCCCGAGTCTTTGCCATGAGGTGCTGGAGGATGGGGTGACCGGCTCTGCTGTGGGGGGCAGGGGAGGCTCCAGAGAGGGGGTGGCATGTGAGCTGGACCTTGGGAAGGAACAGGAGGAGTTGGCCAGGTGGACCAAAACAGCCCGGCAGGGCGTTCGCAGCGGAGGGGACGGCAAGGCGAGGGGGCCGTGAAAGAGCCTGGAGTGCAGGCAGGCTGACGCAGGGCCTGTGTGCCAGGCCGAACTTCTGCCGGCGGGTGGCAGGGACCATGGGAGGATGCTGAACTGGGGAAGGCGATGAATGGGGCCGGGCTCCCTGCCTCTCCCAAACACATTCCTGGGCCCAACACAGGGCAGGGGCTCTGGGGCATGTTCCAGGCACCAGAGGGCCCCCTCTTGGTCTCTGGTGTGTTCCTTTCCCGGTCTGTGCACGTGGAGAGCTGCGGGCCCAGGCCAATGAGCCTTGGGCCTGGCTGCATCTTCCATTCACTTGGGGTGCTTTGAAAAAGGTGGAGGGGTCCATCAGAGACTTGCACTGCACTGGTGTGGAGCGGGGCCCAGGCATCAGAATTTTCCAGAGCCGACCACGTGATTCCAACGGGCTCTGCTCTCGGCGGCACCCTTATGAGGCCCTGGCAAGACGCTGCCTCCAACTCGACTACTCCGCTCGGATCAGGGAAATCACCCGGGTGGAGGAAGGCAGTGGGGTGCTTGGCATAAAGCCAGCACCCAGCGGACGCGAGTTCCCTTTTTTCCCCTTCCTTCTCAGAAGCTCGTTTCAGCAGACATTTCTTTTTTCCCATTAGGAAAGTTTTCAACCATACCCCCAAAGTAGAAAGACTAGTAACAAGAGACTGCCATCTATATCCAAGTAGTGGGTGTTGTTGCTTGTTCCACTCGGGGCTCCTTTAATCCTCGGCTACTGGGAGGTCGGGGCCACTAATGGCTCCTAGATGCCCCTTATGGGGAGGAGCGTCCTGGTCAGGCGTTTAGAGCCCCCCAACATGGGGGTGTTGACACACATGCACATGCTGACGGCCAGTGACCGACGCGGGAGCAGAAGGCTGACCCCTTGGCTCGCGGTGCAGTTCCGGCTCCAGAGCTCCCGACGGGCGAGGGCGAGGCCGAGGCCGGCCTCCAGCTGAGGCCGCATCCTTGCTGCCCCATCCTGCCTCCCTCACGCCCTTCTCCTGAGAACATGCCTCCCCATAAGTCACGTGTGTCTACATCCCCCTCAAAGGTTCTGCTTCTAAGACCCCAACCTAAGCTTATTCTCACTCAGATTCAACAATTACCAAGATGGCTTCACTGAGCCCCTTTTATTTAGTTATTTGCTTGTTTGTTTTGGCTGAAGTACCTCATATCATTTCCCCTGCGTCCTTCATTATGCATCTCTAAAAAATGGGGGCGGTTAGGTTTTGACTTCCTTCCCTGACTTCCCTCCCAAAGGGGAAGGCTCTTGTGGGGGAAAGAGCTTGAACTGTCAGCGGTGCCAAGGGACAGGGACCAGAGGCCAACCGGGCGGGCACCAGGGCAGCCGCTCTGGCCCTAGCCCAGCCCTGGACTATGGCACAGCTTTGGTGGCCAGCAAGCCATGGTCACCCCAGGTCCCACCTCTTTTGTGTGGATCAAGAGCTCTGGGACAGTGTCCCAGCATCCTCTTGGGGATGCTGCCAGGGTCTAAGTTTCTATCCTTAAAGGGGAGGATGGCGTGCATTAGCCAACCCAGCCGCGGCTCTCTGCTGGCCAAAGCCCCCGCCCACCCTTCTGCCTGGAGCCCGGGCAGTCCCACCGACCAGGAGGCCCAGGTGCGACGGCCCACACTCACCCAGGCCAAGGAGCCCGCTGTGGAGGGAGGCAGCATGGATGGGTGAAAGGACACACAGCTTTTTTTTTTTTAATGGTGGTAAAATACACATACTTTGAAATTAACCACCATTTAACCATCTTTAAATGTGCAGTTCAGTGGCACTGAGTCCACTCACCATGTTGTGCAGCCATCACCACTATTTTCTCACCCCAACAGAAAGCCTGTGCCCGTCAGCAGCTCCTCCTGGTCCCACCAGCTTTTGAGTTCAGAGAAAACTTGGGTCCGAGTCACAGCTCCTTCACTTGCTCCGTGTGTGACTCTGATAGAGAAGTGAGACCTCTCTGAGTCTCAGTTTCTACATCTGTAAAATGGGAGGACTCAGAGAGGTGCCAGGAAAATCAAAGCAAATAGGCATTAAAAGCCGAGCTGCTCCTGGCACTATCCAACCAAGGCCAGGCTGGGTCCTCGATGGCCGAGGACTCGCCACCTCTCCCTTCCCCTCTCCCCCCTGCTTGTACCCTTCGGGTTCCTGGGCTGTCTGCAGTGGTAAGGGGAGAGGAGGCTGCTTCCCTCTCCTCGAGGCAGAGCAACTGGAATGAGCACTAATGGGTTCCAGTGTTTTCCTCAGCCATGCCCAGACCCGGTTCCAAACCAAAGAGTTACAAAGGCCTTTAAACTCCACACTTGGGGTGAGGTCAGCCAAAACCCGCATTTCCAAGCACGGTGCTTTTATACTTTGAAAACAGCCAAACGTGAACTGGCCACTTCTGAGGGTCACAGCGCCTGGCAGCCTCGTGGCTTGCCAGCACTAATGGCCGCCTCCCCAACCCCTCCCTCCCTCCCAGCTGTGGAGTCATCTCCTGCTGGGCTGTCTTGCTGAGCTGTCTTTCCCCATCCGAATCAGGGGTGAGGGACAGGAACTGGGAACAGGAGAGCCATCCTCTGGTCAGGGTCAGCCCCTGAGCGACCCCAGGCAAGTATCCTCCCCTCTCAAGTCTGTGCAATAAGGAGAGGTTCCCTCGGATCAGGACTCAGCTCCCTTCCAAAGCTCCCACCCCGTAGTTTGTGTGAACGTCAAGCTCAGAGCTGGAAGGGATCTCATCAGGTCATCTGATCCAGTCCTCTCCACTGCTTTCCATTTCACAGACGGAGGCTGTGGCAACTCACCCAAGATGCCACATGTCTTAGTAGGATAAATTCATACTTGACCATCTCAGGGAATGTCATGGGGCAGAGGTGATATTCCTGAGAGTCCAGGAGAAAAAAAAAAATCCCCATTTTGCAACTCTTCCTCCAAAACATGGTACCCAATACCAAGCACCCAAGCCATTAAAATCCTGTGCTTATAAAGTCAATATTTAAAAACTAATTGTGTTTCTATATATTAGTAATAATTGGAAAATGATTCATAATTTATAAAAGTACCAAGAAATGTGAACTGCATTGGTAAAAATTTAACAATGATGTGCAAGATGTGTATTCTCTGATGAGAGAAATCAAAGACCTAAATATATGTAGAGGTATACCATATTCATTGATGGGAAGACTCAATTTTGTTAAGCTGTCAGTCCTGCCCGAACTGATGTATAGATTCAATACAATCCCAATCAAAATCCCAGCAGGACTTTTTGTAGAAATTAACAACTGATGGTACAATTAATAGAAAAATGCAAATGCTTAGAATAGCCAAAAACTCTGGAAAAAAACCAAAGTCAGGGGATTCATGCTAACCACTTTTAAAACTTACTATGAAGCCACAGTAATCAAGACAGAGTGGTATTGGTAAAAGGAAAGATAGGTAGAAAATGAAACACAGGGTCCAGAAGGAGAACACGCATAATATCAACTGATTTTTGACAAAGGGGCCAACGTGCCTCAAAAGAGAAAGGGTAGTCTTTTCAACAAATGGTACTCAAATAATTGGACTTCCATACACACATATACACATGCACACACACATGCACACAGAACCCAGGCCCTTATCTCACATCTTACACAAAAATTAACTTATCATGGATTATAAACCTAAATATAAAACCTTAAACTACAAAACTTCTGGAAGAAAACATGGGAGAAAATCTTTATGACCATGGGTTTGGCAGAGCTCTTTATATAACACAAAAAGCATGAAAAGGAACAATTAATAAACTGGAGGTCAGCACAATTAAAAACTTCTGTTCTTCAAAAGATCCCATTACGAAAATGAAAAGACAAGCCACAGACTAGGACAAAGTATTTACAAAACACATATCTTTTAAAAGACAGAGAACCAGAATATATAAAGAACTCTCAAAATTCAATAAAAAAGCAATCAACCCAATAGAAAAAAAAAATGTGCAAAGACCTGGACACTTCACCAAAGATATACAGATTGCAAATAAGTATATGAAAAGATGTTCAACATCCTTAGTCATTAGAAAAATGACTTAATACCTCAATGAGATACCACTATACATCTATTAGATTAACTCAAATAAAAATTGACTGACCCCACCAAGCACTGGTGAGGACACAGAGTAGCCAGAACTCTCCTATGCTGCTGGTGAGATTGCAAAATGGTACAACCACTTGGGAAAACAGTGGAGTAATTTTTTATAAAGTTAAATATTCTTTTATACCACACACCCAGCAATCCTACTCCTAGGTATTTACCCAAGTGAAGTGAAAACTTACGTTCACACAGAAACTTGACCACACATGTTTATAGACAAAAATACTGGAAATAACCCAAATGTCCATCCACGAAGCAAAATGACTGAATCTCAAAGCATTTTTCTGAGTTAAAGAAAAGAAGTACAAAAGGCTACTTGCTGTATGATTAAATTCATAGGACATTCTGGAAAAGGCAAAACTATAGAGACAGAAATCAGATCAGGGGTTTCCAGCCGCTGGGGGCTGGGGTAAGGGCTGATCACAAAGGGACACCAAGGAATTTTCAGGGTGATGCAAATGTTCTATATCTTAACTGTGTGGCAGCGGTTACATTAACTATCAAAATTCCTAGAACAGTACACTTTCAAAAAGTTTTACTGTATACAGATTATATCTTCATAAACCAAAACAAACACTAAACCTTGTGCAGCCCCATGAGGGCCTGTCTTGTTTCTGCAACAGTCTGTGAACTCATGGACAGAAGGAGGGGGTGGTTCCACCCAGAGAAGGGTAGCGACTTGTCGAAGGACACAAGCTCTGACGTCAGCCAGATCTGGGTTCAAAGCCCACTTCTGCCACTAATTAGCTTGTTGCCCCCGGGGCAAATGGCTTCTCCCCTATGAGCCTCAGTCTGCTCATCTATAAAATGGGATACGTAGCCACACAGACTACCTTACTGAAAGGTCATAAGGAACAAGAAACATGGACCATGTCTGCCACATGTTTTGCCCTCAAATTTTGGCCATTATTATTACTATTTCTACGACAATTGTTATTTCTGTGAAAGAGCCAGGACTGAGTTTCAGGGAATGGCTCCAAACCGTTTCTTCCTGCACAAGGTGGGCTATGCCAGGGACCAGGGCTACCAGTTTCCTGGTCACACCCCCGAGGGACAGAGGCAGACTCAGGTCCTCTCCAGAAGGCATTCACACAGTTTGCTCGGGGCCAAGGGATAAACTCAAACCCAAGTCGAATCCCGGCAAGGGAACAGTATGGAGGTGAAAACCACTGAATGTTGAGAAAAAAAAGGGAAGCCACTGTGGGCTGCCCAATCCCTGAAGGCTTCCTGGAAAAGGAAGGCTTTTGGTCAGCCTCAAAGGGCAAATCAGATGTGATTAAATCAAAGGAAAGGAGCTCTCAGGAAGAGGAGAACCAGAAGATCCCTCCAGCACTCATGTCTCCCCCACCCAATCCCCGGCAAAAAGCAGCAGGCAGCCCACAGCCTTGGCACTGCCTTTCAAGCAACAGCCTGGGGCCAAGGGGAGGTGCAGGCATGACAGCAGAAGGTCCGGGCACCTTGCGTCAGCCAGGTACCCACATGCATCCCCACATCTGGGCAGGAGGGTCCGACGGAGGGCTGGCCCGGAATGCTGGGCTTTCACCTTCCCCTCTCCTTTTTTGTTTTTTTCTCCATGGACCTGAATTTCAGTTTGTCTGGGGAGTGTTTTCTTAAGCCCAAGTGTTTTTCCTGCAGCCGAGGCCCGCCCCCTCCTGCCCCTCCTGGGCTGCGGCTGAGCAGCGGCCAGTGAAACTGCCCAGCTGGGGAGGGAGGGCCGCCTTTGATGCGCACCCCTCTGCAGACATCAATGTCGCTGTGTGCACGGCCCCTTTAATAAGTTCTTTCCGTGGAAAACCCTGGTAACTCGGTCATGAATCAAGCCTATAAACACCTCAAACCCATCAAAGCACCCAAGAAAGGGAGGGGGCGGGCGGGCAGAGAAAATCTCTTACGGTAACTCACACACTGCTCCCTCAGAAGGGCTTGGCTGCCCTGTCGTCAGAGGCCCCACTGGGGCAGGGCCAGCCCGCCCAAACAACGACAGGTCACCCCGATGCCTGAGGAGCCGAGGCCCCGAAGGACACTGCCCGTCTGTGTGTCCTGGGGACGCTGCGAGAGGCCCAGTCCGACGCCCGGCAAGATTTACAGCCCAGAGCAGCAAACCCGGCCGGAGGCTCCCAGGGCCCAGGAATGTAATAGTTTGGCTACCGGTGAAAGGCCCAGTTTATTGGAAACACACTTCTTTTCCAATGTTTGGTTTCCTTTTACTCTTTTCTCCTTTTTGTTTTTCCCAGAGTGCACCGCCCAGGCCTTTGGGGAAGGGCAGGGAGCTAAAAATCCTACCCTAGAGGTGAAGCTGAGAGGTAGGGTGTGGGGCCCGAATCCACTGGGAGCTGTGGGGTCCAAGGTCAGGCACCGCCCCTCTCTGGTCCCATCTGTAAAATGGGTGGGATGAACCGAGTGTCCATCCTAGAAGGGTACAACAGCCAGGCAGCCAGTGGAATAAAGCTGACCCCACGTGATGCATGGCCCTGCGATCCCACTCCCAGCTAGATGTCCCCATGAACCCAGAAAGGCTCATCCGAGAATCCTTATTGTCACGTCACGGGTAGGAGCCCCAAACTGGGAACTGCCCAGGTGCCTATCTGTAGTCAGATGGCTATGTCAGCCTAGGAGAGCCGTGGGCCTGTGGGATACTATCCAGCAATGAATGAGCGACCATAGGTATTCACAGCAATACGGACAGCCTCGTGAACATTCTGCCGTGATAAAGAGCCCGCAGGCTCTGTGGGTGGGTGCTGACCAGAAGCGAGGGGCCGGAGGACGGTGCTCAAAAGGTATAAAATTCAAAAAAAAAGGTATAAAATTCAGTCATAAGATAAATATCCCTGGGGATATAATGTACAACACTGTTAACCGTACCGGATTGTATATTTCAGAGTCGCGAAGGGAGTGGACCTTAAAAGTTCTCATCACGAGAAAAAAAAACTGTCGCTAGGTGGTTACGAATGTTAACTAAATTTATGTGGTAATCGTTTCTTAATATATCCATACACCAAGTCATGCTGTACACCTCACACTAATACAATGGCAGACGTCAATTATATCTCAATTAAACGAAGGAAGAAAGAAGAGCGCAGAGTAGAGGTTTCCATCTGTACCAGCTTCAGAAAGAGAGAAACGAGCCTATGGTATTCCAAGTCAGAACAAAGCTCAGGGACCCACGCGGAGGGGACGGTGCGGTAGGAAATGATTGGAAAGGCACATGAAAGGGGGCTTTTGAGGTCACATTATGGTTCTTGATCTGGGCGATAGGAACACAAACACGGTCAGTTTGGAAAAACTGTTCACTTGTGATATATGTGGTTTTCTGCACATATATTATATACATCAATAAAAAGTTTACATTAAACAAATAAACCTCTATACTCATGGACCAGGCAAACCCATCCTCTAAGGATACAGTCAAATCCAGCCATCAGTCAGAAGTATTGCCGGGGCACCAGCTGTGGCCCACCACAGAGAAAAGTCTGGCCGTTCCCCGAAGTGGCATTCAAGGCCCTGGGTGAGCCTCACTTCTTACCGCCCTGCCAGGGTCACTCCCGTTCCCAGAGAAGCATCTTCACATGGCCTTGCCTTTGCCCATCAGGCCTCAAGACCTGGGGTGCCCTTTCCCCTGTGGCCTGGTGAAACCTTCCGTCTGACCTTCGCCCCAGCTCCACTCCCAGCATCCCCTGCGGCCGCCCTGGGCAGCTGCCGTCTCCCAGGCTGCACGGTTCCCTGAGGAAACAGCATTCACCGTAACTGCCTCTCTAGGAAGTGATTTTCTCCCCCCAGTCTTTCCAATTAGAATCTAAGTTTCCTGAGAAGGCCCCACCTTGGGGACCTTGTCCTTCACACAATCCTATTCTGCATGCTGAGACTCAGTTACCAAGTCACCTCATTACCGTTCACGGAAAATCAAATGCGTACCAGGCGCCCTACGTATGGGCCCTCCATGGTGTCCATGAGGTGGTGCCAGGCCCGCCTGTGAGAAGTGGAATAAGGCTGCCAAAGAGAGGCTCAGTGATGTACGCTACAGGTCTGTCTGGCCCCAAAGCCTGGGCTTTCCACCCCTGCCCCGCAGGGTCCCCGAGCAGCCCGTCACCCATAGCCCTGACTCCACACCCGAACTCAAGGTCCAGAAGCAGCCCTGGGCAGAGCTGAGTGGCGCGTGTTACTTTTTAGTAAAGCTATTCACACCAAAGGAGGCGTCCCGGCAGCAGGACTCAGGGGAGGCTCCCTCCAGCCGTCCGAGAACCCGCCTCGGTGCAGAGGATGAAAGCTACGCCCGCCTCGTGGAGGAGCTCGTCAGACGTCTGCTCTCCTCTAGCTGAGTCTTTAAGCGCCTCCCACACTCAGTTTTCTTACTCGAAAACTGGGAGTTACAACACCTGTTTTAAGACACCCTGTGCACCCATCCCCAGAAGTGATCGATTATAGGCTGGGGGCCCGGCTGTAGAAAAGGCTCCCGCCTTGAGGGGAAGATGGCCTGGATGCTCTAGGTCCCTCTAGATCTAGGTTCTTAGCCCTAGCGGCATATCAGGGTCACCAGGGGAATTTTTTAAAAAAATCCTGATGGCCTGTCCCTCCGCAACCAATCCAGGATGGGTCTGAGCCTTTTAAAAACTCTTCAGGGAATCCTAATGTGCAAAGAGGACTGAGAACCAATGAGTCAGACCAACAGACCCATTTTACAGATGGAGAAGCTGAACGGAAGCAGTCTGAGACCACCAAGAGATGTGGGACAGAGCCAGGACCAGAAGCTGGGTCTCCTGGCCCCCAAGCCAGGTACGGCACTACCGTTAAACTCAGGAGGAAGCCCCTGGGTGTCTCTCCAGCCGTTGCCCTGTGGGGAAGAGGGCAGGCAGCTGAGACAGAGCTGGGCAGCCTGGCAGGAGGAGCTGGGCCCTCTCTGCCATCCTCGGCTCCTCTCTCAGGTCAAATAGCAGTGGGCGCCCCAGAGGCAGAACTCCTCCAACCCAAATGAGGGTTTCCTTGAGCCTGAGACAGACAACATGAGCTGAGAGAGTCCTGGGGTGCGGAGAAGCCATGGCATCCCCGTAAAATCTGTTTTGTTTTAAACCCTCTGGGGTTGCGGGGGGAGAGTGCGAGGGCTTCTGTGAACCACAGACACAATCCCAGTATCTACTGCACACTAGGCCCTGAGCTGAGCACGAGGTGGGGAAGACTCAGGCCCTGCCCCTCCAACAGAGTCAAGCCCCCCCAAACCCCACTCCCAACCTCTGCCCCCTGAGAGCGGCCTGGAGCCCGTGCTTTGTAAAGTGTCCCCTCTCCTCCTGTCACCCTGGGGGTAGGCTGGAGTAACCCTCCACATCCCTCAGCCCAGCAGGCCCAGAGTAGATCTGAGTTTTGCAGAAGCCCACACAGCCACCGCATGGAAGGCTGGGACACCACACGGTGGCCAGGGAGCCTATCTCCTCAGCGCCAGACAGAAGGCAGCGGACCAGAGGACCCAGGAAGGTGAGCAGAGACAGGCGGAGGGGTGGGGAGAGACACGGTCTGGGACTTGCTGGGGTACACACATCCTGATGGGCTGCCGTGGACAGCCTGTCTACAGGGGTGCCTTTGGGTGCCCCCATTTCAGCCCGTTCAGCCCAAGAGTCCAGGGCCAGGGCGAGAACATGTGCCCTCGGCCCCCCGCTCTCCTCCTGACACTCCCTGCTGCCCATGGATGTCCCCCCCCATTCCAGGCTGAGTGCTGGGGCCCACCTCCCCACCTTCTCCCCCCACCTGGCACGGAAGGCCCAACAGCCCAGCGGCTCCCAGCTCTGTCCCGTGTTGGCACGACCCTGGACGACTCTGAGAGATTACAATGGTTTCCGGGCTCCTATCTCTGAGCTCCTACCTCTCCTTTTAAAGATCAGTTGAAGTCCTGGCAGGGATTCACCTTGCAGTCTGGGGCAGCGGCTTTGATGTCTGCTCCAGACATGAGACCTCTGTTTTTCCGAACCCAGAAGCTTCTACCACAGGGTGAGGGCAGCGCCGCTCCCTCGGGCCAGGGCAGCCCCTGCTTTGCAGGGATGCCACCCGCAAGGCCTTCGCCTCCCCCCTCTCCGGCTGAGGGTGCCAGGCCCTGACAGGGGTGGTGTGGGGAAAGGGCCCATAAACACCAGGAATTCTTTCCACAAAGGGCAACCGGGGAAGCGACGCATCTCCGCTTCCCTTGGCAGCCAAGGGCCATGGAGGGAGAATGTTTAATATAAAAACATCTGACAAAGTACCTTCAGGATATATTTTCTGCATCAAAGAAGGAGCTCTTGGCAACAGCCACTCTACCCTGACAAGGAAACTTTCGAGTGCGGCTCCCGATTGTTACAGACGCCCGGAGAAAGCGTGCGGGGGGGTGGGGGGGGGGTGGGGGGTGGGGGTGGGGGGGGTGGACAGGAGGAGGGCGAGCCACAGAGCCCGGCAGACAGATGGTTGTGATTAGGCTAGAGGCAACCAAGTGCATTTTCTGGAATTTCAGGTCTCAGAAAACCTGCTGGTTCTCCCAGATATACAGGCTGCCCGAGGTGTAGTGAGGGGTAGGTGCTGGCTGCCCCCAGCTCGAGCCACACCACCCGGGACAGGAACAGGCCTGCCTGTCGGCCCAACAGCCCCCTCTCAGACACCTGCCCCTTCCCCGCACCGTGCCACTGGTCATTCGTGTATTCAGCCAGCCACCACCCGATGAGCAGAGCTGCTCTGGGACCTGGTGAGAGTTGTCCATGCCGGATCTCGGGTCCCCGGGGGGAACAGAAGTGCCGCGAGGAGCAGGATCCATGTCAGTCCTGCATGGTTCCAGGGGGCAGAGAGGGCACTGTGCCAGACACGGGGAACCCCACAGGGGCCAGACGGCCTGAGATCTGATCCCACTTCTACTGTTTTCCAGCGGGATGACCTTGGGTATGTTATTCTACCTCTCCGAGCTTCAGTTACTTCTCCTTTAATTTGGCTACTAGAAGGAGCGACCTCACAGAGCTGTTTGGAGGATTCCATGAATGAATACAGGCATGGCTCTCAGAGAGAGCCTGGCACAGAGCTCTGCACTAACTGTGATTCTCAAATATGTGATATGATCTTATGTGTTCTCTCTCACTCTGGATCCCTTTGTCCCAGGCAAAAAAAAATCATTTATTCCTTCCTTCATTTATTCTATAGTGACCGCCAGCTATGGGCTAGGTCCCGTGCTGATGCCAGACAAGGTCCAGAGCCAAGTATATCCCAGAGTTCTCTGGCCCCAGTGACCACAGTCCCTCTGTTCCAGTCCATTCCTCCAGATTCAGGACAATCTGGATTCATCCTTCCCCATTCCCCCATCTCTCACATATTAACCTTCTAGCCACAAACAAATTCAGAACACACAGCTACTGCACATCTCCCTGCTTCTGCACGAGCTGTTCCTCCTACCCGATAGGCTATCTCTACCCCGTTGTCTTCTTGGTGAACTCCTAGTCATCCTACAAAACCCAACCCAGAATCGCTTTCTCCTTGATGCTCTCCCTGAACAGCCCATTCCCACCCCAACAGCATCCCCTGCTCCTGTTTCTGTGCTGGCGCTGAGCCTCGCTTGTATCTCCACAGCACTTGGCACAAGCAATCATTCACCATTCTTGGCTTGCTGCCTACCTTTCCTGCTAGACCATTAGCTCCTAAAGGGGACGGTCTGGGCTTTCTTTACTTTATATCACCTGCCACTGGCATGCAGTAAGGTTCTTAATAAATGATCAATACATTGACTTCTCACCTCAAAGCCAACCATCAGGAAACACACCGGCCCCGGGTTCCTCTGTCAGGGACAGAGTGTGATCTCAGGCATGTCAGTTGCCCTCTCTGGGCCTTGGATTCCTCATCGGTCAAGTGTACTCCTACTGCAGTCCCCAAGCTTTAGTGCTCTGGGGGTGGAGGGGGAGGTGCAGGACACCGAGCCCCTCCCTTTGCATGGCCTTGTCCCAAGCGTAGTTTTGCTTTGGGACAATGATGGGAAGCTCAGATACTGCAGGCCAGAAGCCCCAGCTCTGTGCATAACCCCGGGGCCCAGGAGCTGGTACCCTCTGCCCGGAACACAGCATTACCAAGGAGCCCCTGAGATCAGTGGCCCAATATACAGCTGAGCAAACTGAGACCGGGAAGGTGAGGCGCTTGCCTGAGGTCATGTCACCGGGGAAAGCTCCAAGCCAAGTCTGGAAGCCGCTCCAGCGTGCTGCTCGCCATCCTACCCTGCTTCCTGGCAAACCAGGATGGCCAGACCGCCCCCCAACCCCCGCGCCCCACAACTGCCTGGTCCTCACCTCTGTCACTGCTGCTCTTCACCCCCCACCACCTCTCCTCCAGCCTCAAACAACCAGCCCGGGAAGAATGGGCCTTTGTGTGACCTGCCCTAGAGTTTTTAAGGAGAGAAGGCTTCCCCCAACCCAAAAAACTTAAAAAAACAAACAACAACAACACAGGAGAGGCTTGATGCAAGTTCCAAATGCTGGAACCAGAGGTGAATGGTCCTTCTCGCCCCCCCCCCCCCCGCCCCGCCCTGAGAGAGGGCAAGGAGTCTGGGGCCATTTCTGAATTGGACCTGGCAAGCTGGTCCTGACCCGGGAGCCCAGCGTCAGTCCTGGCCCACCACCTCCAGGCCGGAGCCTGACCTGGGGGGTAGGCAGAGCAAGTGTTGGCCACACCCAAAAGCCAGCTCTGAGTCTGTGGGGATGGGTCTGGGTTCAAGTCTAACTGTGCCAGGGTCCCATCTGCCTTGAACCCCAGGTAAGACTTCCTTCCTGCTCTCCAAAACCAAGTGAAACCCCCCTTGCAGCTAAAACCCCCCCGCTCCCCGCCCTCCCTCACGTGCTCCCTCCTAAACCACGCACTTGGCATGCAGCAGCCCAGATTACAGGCCATGAGCACTGTCATGTGACGGCGACGTTATCCAAGCTCTGTTTGTCACCCAGGTGGGATCAGTTTGTAAAAACTGAGCTGGACATTTACCTGTACACTCTATAGTATAATAAAAAGTTTTAAAAAAATATTACCCAGGGCCTGGCCTCCCCTTGCCTCATCTCCCACCAACACCTGGTGCTTTGCTTCCGAATCCTTCTAAATTCCTTTGCTTTTTCAGCCTCAGGCTGTTTTCACACCTCCAGACCTCGGCACCTGCTATTTCTTCTACCTGGAACACATCGACCTACCCCCAAACCCTGCCTCTCTTATAGGCTCCTATTTATCCCATAAAACCCAACCTGGATATCACCTCTTCCAGGAAGTCTTCCTGGGCTGCCTCCCTACCACACCAAGAGTCAATCACTAATGTCTTCTTCCTCTAGACTGCCTCCTCTACTACTTCTCCTTATCACCGTGTCTTCACCTGTCTGAGTACCACGAGGAGAGAGATCATGTAATTTGTGTCTCTGAGCTCCCAGCTATAAGCACAGCGGCTGCCACGCTGTCGAGGCCACATCTACCACATGCTGTGTGCCAAGCCGTGGCGGATTCACAGGCACCATCTCATGGTGGTTAAGTGCCTGCCCCAAAGTCCCACAGCCAGGAAAGGGCACAGCTGGGACTTGAACCCAGGGCCTCATGGTGCACAGCCCATGACTGAACGGAACTTGGAGAACAAGGAGCTCTAGGGTCTGTGAGACAGGAGTGTCTGAGGAGAACATCTTGGGCCCTAGAAGGAGGAAGCAGCAGGAAACAGTGCTGCGCACCAACGCTCCTCTCCCGGCTTCCGTAGGCACTGACGACGAACACCAGACAGCACCAACCCCAAAGGGCACCTCTTCGGAGACCACGGAGGTGAAAGGAGGCAGGTGTTTGGGCAGTGTGGACCCACCTAGCTGGGGACCTGGCTCTAGTTGCTTATGCCTGCTGTGTGGCCCTCGGCTGCTCTTCTAACCTCTCTGAGCCTCTGTTCCCAAACTCTGCTGATGTACAGAATGCAAGAATCCTGGAGAATGGACTGTGCCCTCGAGAAGCTTATAGTCTGGTTGGTAGAGGAAAGACACCCACGTGCAGCTGAGCTCCCAACCCCCCACACGATCCTACGTAGCTCCCTTCCTTCGCCGGACCTTTCCCTCTAAAAATGAGGGGCTTGCCCTCACTGGCACAGCCCCAAAGAAATGACACGCTCTGACGAATGAGAGACCAGCACTCACATCCAAGGTCACGGAAGGGACAACTCATAGCTGTCCCTATGACTGGCAGCTTACACCACACCTTGCACACAGTGGGTGCTTAATAAAGCACTCGAACAGTTATCCATTAGGCACTAGAATAGGGTACCAGAGGGGAGTCACTGGTTCCTGAAGAAACCCGCCCAGGGCTGTAGCCCCCAGCCCTACCGCCAAGCGAAGCAGGTCTGGCTTCCAAAGCAACACAGCACCTCAGGCTCTCAGTCAATGGCCCAGCACTCACTCAGCACCCAGCACCAAGAGCCGAGAGAATCCTGCTCTCCTTCCTCAACCCTCCTCAGAATGGCCATGCCTATGTGGCCCTTCCTCCCGTAATTCCTTGAATTATGGTGTATTCTACTTCAGGCTGCCAAGAAGGACTGTCTCCTAGCCACTCACACCTTAGTATGAATTTAACTAGCTAACCTCGTTGTCATCCCCAAACTAGACTGAAATCTAAGGAACAGGAGGAGAAAGATAGACGTATTGCCTTGGGGAGGGCGCGGAAGGACAGCCGGAGGGGACTTTAGTCAAGGGCAGCACCCCAGGCCCTGAGTTAGGCCAGGAATCCAGAGTGTCGAGCTTCTGAAGGCACTCCAAAAGGGGGACTTCAGGCTTTGAAGACTCTGGGTGTCAGAGTCTTTCGATCTCGTGGAAGCTCTGTGTTCTGCCCCTCGCCCAGCAATCTCAGTGGAGTCACTGGTCCCCTCCCAGCTTTGGGCTTCAGTCTAGCAGGGATCACGCACCGAGGAACTCAACAGGTCAGACGAGGGGCCTGTCAACCACTCTGCAGAGAGCAGCAACCAGACCCTCTCCTGTCCTGCCACCCACGTGTCCTTGCCTGCCCCGGCGATGACAGTGCCTCAAAATGCCCACCAACCCCCTGGCGTGGCCTCAACAAGAGCACAGGAAAGTGAAGTGGAGACCTTGGAGCTGGATAAAAATAGTGCAAGGCAAACAGGAGTGGGCTCCATCCCGGGGGCTGCAGACATTCTGCTCAAGAGAGGGGCCAGGCTCTCGGGGGGCTCAGGGAGACAGAAGGGGCGGGGGCAGCCGGCCGGTGTGGCCTCGGGGTGGTCTGCACCACCCTGCCCAGTGGTGATGAGGATGGGCACTGAGCTCTATGCCGCTCGCCACCCCTGCACCCCATCCCCGGTTCCTAAACAGGGCCGGGCTGTCCCCAGGTCCTTTTGATCACTCTCCCTTGGCCCCCATCCCCCACCAGGTGTGTCTCCGGGAAGGGGCCAGGAGCCCTAGCTGCGCCAGGCCGGACCCTCAGGCAGGATGGCTGGGCAGCCACACCCTCAGGCTCCCAGCCGGAACCTGTCACTTACAATTCAGGAATTTGGGCAGCTGGCCCAGCAGGGAGCCTCAGTTTCCCTATAAAACAGGGGGAATCACACCCGTCTCCCTGGGGTGCGATAAGGAGTCAATGATATGGAGAATGACCAGCTCTTAGCAAAGAGCTAAGTAGGGAGGGTCAATAAGTGTCAAGGGTTGTCAGCAGCAGCGTCATTATCTGTCCTTGAACATCAATCGCCCTGGCCTGGCCCAACACATTCTGCCCTTCAGCTTTCTGACCTCACCTCCCTCCCTGCCCTCGGGCAAGCCCCGAATTCCATCCCAGCCGGATGGATCCTGCCTTCATCCCCAGAGACCTGTCACCTCTCCGGGCCTTCCCCTCACCCTGCAGGGCCTCCCTCCCTGAGCCTGTCCTCCAGGATGACAGCTGCCACAGCCCCAAGCCTAGGAGCTCCCAGGAGGCGAGGGCAGTGCCGACCCACCCCACTGGTTCTCCGAATCCCACAGCTCAAGTAAGCTGGAAAAGCCCACCAGCGAGCCCCCAGAATGGGAGGAGATGCATTATGTCCCCAGAAGGTGCCTGGGTGACCACATGGGGAGCGCTCCACTCACCTCCTGAGACAACCTCGACCTCGGACCAAAGCCCAGCAGACCCCATGTATCCCCCCACCCCCACACCGGAAACGTCAAACTGCCTCCCCAGTTCCCTTAGCCCCTCAGAATTCCAAGCCACTGGACTCCAAACTTTCTCATGCAAATCCTGCGGACCACATCCATAGGAAAGAGCAGCAAGGGTCTGCTCACTGGCCAACACCACACACCGCTCTGGGATGACTGGGTGGCAATCCCAGACCCCAGGCCCCGGGGCCCCAAAGGCAGGCAAACCTAACAGCCCCCAGGGTCTCTGGACATGTGCCTCCAGAGGGCGCTCTCTCCTGGTTCTCATAGGGGCTCTGGGGTCTGCTCCTTCCGGCCCGAGCCACACACCCAGCCGGCTCTGGGAGGACAGAGATCCAAGGAGACCAGATCTGCAAACACACCCAGACCATGGACCGCTAAAGCATCTCTGCAAATGGGAGTTTCCACCATTAACAGGGGGAGGAGGAGCAGAGAATGTCAAAAAACTACCCATCCATCTAGACAACCGATGCCAATGCACTCCACCTAAATCAAATACATTCTGAGGGCTGGCAGGGGCACAGAATCATGCATTCAGAAACATTGTTAAACCTCTTGCTTCAAAATTATATGTGGTTTCCATCCACATAGGCATAGAAAAAAAGAATGGGTTAAAATATTAACTTCTTGTGCTCCTCTGGTAAGGTCTTTCAGGCATTATCACCAAGTAGGGGCCAAAAGGCATAGAAGAAAACCCCAATCAGAGGGGCCACCAGAGACCAGAAGGCAAGGGGGACCCGGAAGTGCCGTGGGCCCCACTAGGGGACCCTGGGCAAGTCACTTCCTGCTCCAGCTTCTCATTTTCCTATCTTAGAAACAGGCGTACTCCTGTGATCTCCCAGGGTTGTGATGGAATACACAATGAATGGGGAAGGGCTCGGACCTGGGTAATGGCCAGGCAGCCACGGGCAGCCAGCATCTGGCCCCCTTAGAGTCACAGGGAGGGGATGGCAAGAATGATAGCCAGAACATCATACGGGGGAATGCAGGCTTTGGAGGTACGTTCAGCCCTTGCAGAGAAGGGGGGCGGGACAGCGGTCAGGAGCACAGTGGCGTGGAGGCAAATGGTTCTGCTGCTATGTGACCCAGGGCGAGTACTTTACTGCTGTTCGGAGACAATGCACATACAAGGCCGGAGCAGAGGACGTGGCCAAAAGGAAACACTCCATAAGCAGCTATGGTCACTGCTGTTGCCACGGGCGTGGGGCAGGGGAAGGACAGCTCGGACGCACGCAAACAGAGGCGCTCACCTGGACAGCCAGCCATGCCCGCTCGGGAAGCAGCTGCGGCCTGAGGGGCTGTCACACCACACAGTGCAGACCCAGGCCAACACCCCCAGCTGTCTTCCCAGGACACCTATCCTCCATGCTCCCAAAGGGTCCCACAGACCTCATCACCAGAGTCCCTCCTGGCCCCCGATGCCCCCAGGTCACCGCCAGCCTCTCATTCCTTAAGGCAAGCCTGGTTTAGCTATTCCCAGGCATGGGAGGATCCCTGGGGCCAACTCTTCATTGCAGGGGCTTGGGGGACTCCAAACTGGGGTTCTCTCTGCTTCCTAGCCCAGCATCCACCGCTAAGGGAGAGACATGGAAACTACCAGCCTTTGGCCAACTCCTCGCTTGCCAGACCCTCCCCCAAGCTTGTTCCATCCACTCCATTTCCCCTTCTTCTGACCCTCCACGTCTCTCCTTCCCAAGAGTGTGGACAGGAGGAGAAAGCCACAAAGATAAACATATACAAACACGTGCGTGTTGTGGCCTCTCGGCAGCTGGGAGAAGAGGCTTCCCCCGCTAAACTGAGGGATGGAGGGTTGTGCTGGGCTTTCACCAGTCCCACGAGAGACAAGGTGGAGGCAACTGGTGAGCACATGGCCCAGGAGGCACTTTCAAAGTGACCGTCTTTAGATCTCATTCGTACAGATGGTTCTTAACCCCAAGGACACCGGCGACAAAGACAAGGAGTCTTCCGATCCAAGAGGTGGGAGGACAGGGGAAAAGAAAAGGAGGGAGGAAATCATAAAGGCTTCCATCAAGCTCCCTGCCCCCCACCTGTCCCCTTCCGTGAAGTTCAACACAATAGCACCGTGCAAGGACAGAAATGCCAACCTGAGAATTCACCCGGGGCGGTGATGAGGGAGTTGGTGGCCTCCGTTTCAGTGTAAGACAATGTGGAATCAGATAGATCTACGGAGGAAAGAGAAAGACAACTTAGTTGGCTGTGGGGGCGCTCCTCTCTTTTCTTCTGTCCCGCGCATCTGTGTGTGTGTGTGTGTGTGCGCGCGCGTGCACAAGCAAGTGCTTGCAAAGGGCACTGTGTCCCTCCCAGCTTTCTGATGCCACTCTGTAACTTCGTCCCATGATCACACGAGACCAGGCCAGCCAGCCCTGGAACTCCTCTGGAAAATGCTGACTCTTGCAGCCTTGGCACCTGAAAAAGTCTCAACTACTCTGACCACAGAAATAACCCAAGTTCAGGGGACTGAGCAAGTAGCAACTTGGAGCCTCCGTGGGTAAGGTTAAATTAAGCCCCTAAACAATTCATAGTTTCTGCGCTTAATTACCACCATTAAAATTCTTAAAGTTGTTCCTTCTTGCTTCCTTCCTTCCTTCCTTCCTTCCTTGCTGGAGCTGGGGAAGCTCTGTTTTAACAAGTTACCAGCTACCCTCACTCTGTCCCACTTGCACCCCTCTAATTAAGGGCTCAAGCATTTGCTCCCAGATTAACTTTTTTTCCCTCTTCCCTCCTCCACTCCTTAACACCCAGACCTGCTCACAGAGCAACTTCCAATGCCTGGACTGGTTTTTCTTTTCTTTTCTTTTTTTTTTAGGCATTCGTTTTTTTTTTCTAAGTAATTTCAAGTACTTCATATGGCGTGCGTTACTTGTTTTCCCCTGTCTGCAGTGCAGTGAGTGAGATGGGGAAAGGAAAATCTTTTGCACATTTTCTCTGGAATACTGAGCTGCTACCCAGACAAGCCCATGCCTTTTTGGGCAGGCGGACTAGCAAAATTTTTCCTCTGCTCCCAGCCATGATGTGTTGACCGTGTGAAGGAGTCATAAGGCATGTTTGGGGAGGCTGACAACTCGTCACCTTCTTACCCAGCTCAACCCAGGTCTGGCTCAGCTCGTCCCACCTGGCTCAGGAGAACCACTCTAAGCTGGGGATTCATGGCACAGAAAACGTTAGCCACGGCCCCAGCTAGCTAGAATTCCATTCAATCCTGTAGGATTTTTTTTCTTTTTTCTCCTTTTAACTGCAAGGTTTAGGGAACGGGAAGATGAAACATTAACCAATTGGGGTTTTTGTTTTGTTTTTGTTTTTTTGTTTCCCCACTTGCCAGATGCTGACTGGGAGTTCTGGGTTTTATTTTTTGTTTGTTTGTTTGGTGTTTTTTTTGTTTTTATTTTTTTTGTCTCATGTGATCACAGAGGCTTAGAAGTGAACTGACTTTTTGTTTATGAAAAAGCAACAATGCAAGGAAAAGAAAATAATACAAAAAAATAGCTCAGACTGTTTATCAGGGCATGAGAAAGTTATCTGCTGGTAAAACGTGTTAGGAGGGAAATAAGGACAGATGGAAAATCTCTTTAAAATAAAAATAATACCCACAATACCCAAATGGGAGCTTCTTTTTTTTTTTTTTTAAAGATTTTATTTATTTATTTGACAGAGAGAGAGAGATCACAAGTAGGCAGAGAGGCAGGCAGAGAGAGGAGGGGAAGCAGGCTCCCTGCTGAGCAGAGAGCCCGATGCAGGGCTAGAGCCCGATGCAGGGCTCGATCCCAGGACCCTGGGATCATGACCTGAGCCGAAGGCAGAGGCTTTAACCCACTGAGCCACCCAGGCGCCCCCCAAATGGGAGCTTCTTAAAGAAGGTTTTGCTTTTCATATCTAATGGTCCCAAAGTGTTCAGCGCCCTGAGTCTTGCTGATTCTTCCTGTCTGAAGTAGCAACATCGCAGGATGAACCTTATTTCCAAGGGAGCGGCTAGAGGGCTGACGTGGCCAGCTTTGTGAGTGAGGGTCCCAGGGGTGGGAACGCCCTATCGTATTCTTCCAAAGCCTCCCGTTTACTGCTTCTCATGGCCCCTGACATCGGAAGCAGGGCAGTGGCTGGTGGAGAAAAAGAACACTCCTGACCCTGATCACAGCTCAAGCCCCACAGAGGGACCCTGTCTGGAAGCGGAGGCCCCAGGTTTGAGTCCCACCTCTGCCACCAGTCGTAAAAATCAGGGCTCACCAACTTTTTCTGCAAAGGGCCCCCATCGTAAATAAAACTTTCAGCCTTGCGAGCCACAGGCGACTCCGCTGTGTCGCCAGAAGCAGTCAGAAACGATGTGGGAACAGGGGAACTTGGCCATGTTCCAGCAGGCCTATTAGTATGGATGCTAGACTTTGAATTTCCTATCATCTTCATACATCGGGAAATAGTATTATTTTGACTTTTTTTTTTTTAACCATCTAAAAAAGTGCAAACCACCCTTAGCTCACGAGTCGTACAAACACAGATGGTGGGCCGTAGTCTGCAGACTCCTGAGCTGTGTGACCACCAGCGAGTGTCACTTCCTCTTTCTAGGCCTCACTTGTCCCATTTGTAAAATAACCAAGACACCTGTTGATTTCCAAATGGCCACTTGGCAGGGCCAGGCACTGTCCTGATTTTTGCTGCTTTATCACAGGCTGCCCTGCAATTCCTCAGGGCAATGATCCTTGACGTTCAAACGAAGGGGCTACATTTACTGAGAACATTTGGGTTTGGTTTTTTTTTTCCTTCCTCTAATGGAACTAGGGATCTTCTAAGCGACTAGCGCAATTATGTTGACTTGGGAAATGCTGAGACAGGCTGTGAGGGAGGGATGGAGAAGGGCCGAGCCGAACAGGGGGCTGCTCGTGGGTTTCCGCCTCAGCCCTGCTGCTCATTAGCTGGGGGGCCCTCTCCAGCCCTCAGCCAGATTCCTCATCTGTGAAGTGACAGGGTCCCACCAGATGACCTCTTTGGGTCCCCGGAGGACTAAATAAAGCTCCTCCCTCCACGGGATGACCAGACGTGGGGAGAAACAATGAGGAAGTTGCCATCATTAAACCACGGCCTCACACACCATCAGGGGACAGCCTCTGTCCCCCTCAATGGAAGGGGTCAAACTCCTTGAACGGACCCGGTGGGCACCTCTGACTCCACGGGGGGCGAGGGGGGGGGGCCTGGAAAGCAAACTGGCCCGGATGCCTGAGAGTCTGGGACACTTTGAAGTGATCTCCCAGATGATGCTGACATAGGCTACTGGGAAGAGGCCTTTACCCAAAACAAAACAAAACAAAACCCACTCCTTGTGGTCACTTGGTGGAATGTATGAGCATCCCTGCCGTGCTAGCTGACTTTGAGAGCCTGAATCCCACAGGAACGGCCTGGGTCACAGAGTCCCTCTCCGGGTCCTGGCAAAGCCGAACTCACGGGCCCCACCCCTGGGGTCCTCCACGGGAGGGAGGGTACGGCAGGGTCAGAAAACAAGCCATCGCTGCTTTCAAAGCCACATGCCTCTACTCCAGGAACTAAGCTGCCCATCTAGCCCCAAGGTTTTCCAGAAAACCCGTTCTGCCTCCGAATGGGACCCGCCTAAAACAATGACCACCTCCACCGAGCGCACCGAGAGGACCGCACCGATAACACAGGTTTCTCCACGGTCCGACTCTTGTTTCTGCCCAGGTGAACTTCTTGGCTTAACACCGGGGAAGCATGCCACTCCCCTCCACGGTGACTTCAGGCTCTACCTATCTGTCATAGTGCCAATCACCACAGGCTAAAAGGAGAGCAACTGAGGGCTGGGGGAGGGGGAGAGGAAAAGGGAGAAATACCAACCCCTCACCAGGGAGGTGCCTAAGCCAAAACCCATTCATCTCCCACAGGCCCATGTTTAAAGGTCATGGAGAGGTTAATGATGAGCGGAGGAATTTCGAGATGTAAATAGCCCGCTACAGAGCCAGGGTCTGCTTTGGCCCAACTGTAGGTGTGTTTGTAAAACTTCGTCCCATCGCAAAGGCAGCCAGGCCTGCTTTCCCAGCCCTCCCCTCCAGCACCTTCGGCACTGAGGCTGGGACCCCGGACTGAAAGGGAGCTGGGTGGGAAGGAGGACACACTTACCCAGTGGCTTGTACTCGTCGTGGGGAGACAGCCGAGAATAGGGGGGTGGTGGTGATTCTGGAAGACAGGAGACACAGCACGTCATGGCTGGGGCAGAGGAGGTCACACCTGGGGGTTCGACCTGCTTTTGACGATTGGTGTCCTCAAATACTAAGCCCAGGCCCCAGGAAACTCTCTTCTCCCACCACCTCTCTTACCCAACAGGTAAGGCTGCGGCCCAGACTCAAGCCCTCATCTGCCCCCTTTGGCTGTGTGACCTCAGGCAAGTTCCCTCACCTCTCGGAGCCTGTCTCCTCAGCTCTGAAATAGGGATAATAATCATAAAGCCCTGCCAGGTTCACCAGGAGGGCAAACACAGATAATATATGTAAAACACCTCTTGGTACTCTGGAAAAGTACCTGTACAAACACTACCTGTTGCCATTATAACAAACGAAACATGGGTGTGGGGAAAGTCAGAGCTGGGGTTGCCTAATAAAACACAGGATGCTCTGTTAAATCCGAAGTCTCGATATATGTGGCATAATTTTTAGTATACGTATGTCTCTGGTACTATTTGGGACACATGTGCGCCAAAATATTATGTGCTGTTTTTATCACAAATTCAAATTCAGCTAGGCATTCTGTGCTTTTATTGGCTAAATTTGGCAACTCTAATCAGAACTGAGCGTGAGACACAGAAGCTCCTTTCCAAATAAGCTGCATTACAAGTGACATTCTTTGGGGTCAGAGAGGAGGGCTAGAAACCAGGAATGCAACCCAGCTCCCCAGATGGGAGACCTTAAGCCAGTCACTTCCAGCTAGCTCTCAGCCTCAGTCTCCCCCTTTGTAAAGAGAAGGGGCGGGCCCCAAGCTCTCCGTGGCCTCCCAGCTCAGACCCTCTGTGATTCCTTATTGTCTACGGTATTTTTCTTTTGGTTTCCTTTCATTTGCCTAAAATACTCCTCCTTAAAAACATATATTTTGTCTTCAGAAGAATTCCTTAGCCTCTTGCTTTAGGGGAAGTAACAATTTGCTAAACTAAGTAACAATTTGCATGAATGAAATGACCCTTCATTTTCCCTAAATGAAACTAAACACCATCAAATCGCAAACTAAAACAAACTCTCAGTGGTAGTAAAGCGGTAATAACTATTATTAGGCAGGTATCAGTAATGACACAAGGGGTAATAAGTGTTTTTCGCAATTATAATAAGGCACAATTAGTTGTAGGAGCATTTGGTTCGCTCCGTACACCCAATGCAGCTTCCCTTCTTCCCCACCCAGCTTTTCCAGCCTGAAATTACTTCAACAAAGTCAAGGCTCTGAGGTCTAGAAACAGGGACTCTTTTGTGGACAGGAGTTTGGGAGAAGGAAAAGTGAATCATGGAAGAGCCACTGGGAGAGAGGCAAACATTTGCTGAATGCCTACCCTGTGTCTTTCTCCACGGCGGGCATTTTCAACTTCATTTATTGTCAATAATTTCATTCTTTTGGATCTTAGGTACAGCGTGGTTAATCACGCTTCTGGGCACCTATTTGTATTTCATCCTTTCTCAAAAATAGATAAGATGGCCATTCTCATTCCCATTTTACAGATGAGAAGACTGACTTGCCCAGTGTCCCCTCCAGCCAGTCATGGTGGAACTGGAATCTGGACTCAGGCCCTGACTCGACTCTACATCACAAGGACACACGCAACAAGAGGCACCCCGTTTTACACCCCTTCACCCCAGTCATCAGTCCATCATGTGCACAGAAAGTGCTTAGTCACCAAGTGCGGACAAAGACAATGGTGACCAGGATAATGGAGAGGTGGACAAAGGTGTCCACCTCTGCAGACAAAGGTATGGAGAACGAGGACTAGAGGCTGAACGGGGTGACCCAAAGGAGCCCCCCAACAAGACTCTAGGAAGGGAACAATCTGCCTTCAGTAGGAGCCACTTGGCCCACTGGTCCTCAGGCCTTGGAGGGGCCAGAGACCAGACCTGACTGAGGACCAGCCTCTCAGGACAAGAGGCAAAATACAAGGAGGTCTGGAGCTCCACAGGGAAAGAGAATTGAGGCGGGCGCTCCCACCGTACCGTGAACATGGAGGCCTGGCAGGGGGAGGTGACCCCCCCACCCACCCACCCAGGGCCACACAGCAAAGTGGCGGGAGAGCCAGAGCCACAGCCAGAAGCCAGGTCTCCTGATCCCTGGCCTCACGCCCTATCCACTCCCCCACTCACTTACGGGAAGGCCTAGAACTCTTGTGTTAGGGTTCCTTTTGCAAAAATCTGATTGCCTGAGGCTCAGGCCACACATGGTGGGGCGCTCTGGACAACTGCCCTCCCAGATCTGACCCCAAAAGTGAAACTTGGCAGCAATGGGCAGTGGGTGGCTAGAGGCAAGCCACTGTCATCCACCCCAGCATTTCTCCCAGAGGCTGTTTATCTGGGACCCAAAACGTGGAGGGGAAGAAAGGCTATGGAGGTTCCTTCTTGAAGGAGCTGCCTGACACTCCCACCACCCACGGCCCCTCCCGGGCTGGTTGTGTCCTAATGTGAATAAGGCAGAAAGCAAATCCGTAAATTTGAAATGTCCCTCACACCAGCTCGTGAGGAACCGCAAAGCTTTTAGGAGGGACTTGACCAGCCCCCCATTTGCTCCAGCGAAATGGTTTGCACAAAACTGTAGAACAACTTTAGAGGCTAGAAGCTGAACGCTAAATTCCATCCTGGGCAAAAAGTATGAAGGCCTATGGACTCCACCCCAAGACCCAGGGATTTATAATGTCACGTGTTCACCTAGCTCAACTGCTCCTTTTAACTGGTTGGGGCAGCTGAGGTCCAGCCAGGTACAGGACCTGTCCAAGGCTACATACAAAGGCAGGAGACATTTTATTTCTGTGAAACAAAGCAGGAGGCCAGGTGGGGACCAATACCGAGTTACCTCTTCTCAAACAACTGAGTTCTCATTCACATACCCTAAAGTTCATTCTTTTAAGTGTATAATTCAGAGGTTTTTAGTATATTGGGAGTTGTGGGACCAACACCACTGTATAATTACTGGACATTTTCCTCACCCCAAAGAAGCCCGGTCCCGTTAGCCATCAGTCCCTATTCCCCTCAACCCCCAAACCCTAGGCCACCACAAACCTACTTTCGGTCCCTATGGATCTGCTTATCCTGGACATTTCACACAAATAGGTTCACATAGTACGTGGCCCTCTGTGTTCAGCTTCTTGCCCTCGGCAGAATGCTTTCAAGGCTCGCCCGTGCAACAGCATCGATGGAACTTTTTTATGGCTGAATGATATTCCATTGTGTGAATACACCACGTCTGGTTAGCCATGCCTCAGCTAATGGACATTTGGACTTTCTCCATTTTTTGACTATTAGGAATAATGCTGCTATGAACAGTCCTGGGTGACTTTGACTGGCATCTCCACTTCAGTCCCACACCTCCCGGCCCCACGGATCTGGGCGAGGGGAGCCCCAGGTCATTAACTCAGGTGGGAGACAAAAGGTCAGAAGAGTAAGTGTGGGCTGCCTCCAGGCCCTCCATCCAGCCCCTCTTAGGAGCTACCTTAAGCGCTTCCAGAAGTCGTATTGATTTTTCAGTAATAACTTAGATGCTCTAAACTGGAAGGGGAGTTAGAACCCTGCGGGGCCCTCTGAAAGAACTGGATGAGAGAGAGAGAAAGAGAGAGAGAGAGAGAGAGACATTACACACTCCCGACTCAGGCATCAACCTCAGGAATCTCCTCCAACTTCCTTCAGAAGTTAAGAGCGGTCAGCCAGGGGCCGAGGGTACCAGAAGGTTAGTGCTCAGCTCAGCTCAGCTCAGCCCAGACGGGCCTCTGGTTAGCCCCCAGGGGATACTTAGCCTTCTGGGATCTAGACCCTAATTCTAAAGCCAGAAGAGTTCCCAGTCTCTCCCAGCGCCTGGTAAGGTTTCAGCCTTCCACCGCCCTGGGCCTCCCCGTTGTCGCCCCCTCCCAGGGGTGGCTGTAGGTGGGGAGGGGGGCTCCCAAGTGCCTGTCGCCTCCGCCCCCAGAACCTGAAGACTCAACCTCAAGCCCGGGATGGGAGTCTCAGAAAAGGAGCTCCTGGCGCTTTAAGGCCGGTGGAGCCTAATTGCCCAGATTCCCCCCCGGCAGCCAGATAAACAGCGCGGCCGGCTGGCGCCAGCAAGAGGCAAACTGCACATTATCACCCCTTCCTCACCTCCAAGGAGGAGCTCTGAGGAGCAGGGCGGGCAGGCCGAGGGGCCGCCAGAGGGGCGGGGCAGGGGCTTGGAAGCCCAACTTGAAATTGATCTCATTTCAAAGGGATAATGCCAGGCCAAATAAAAGGAAAACTTTTTAGCCCATTCTAATTCCTATAGTCCTGGCCTGGGAACCCTGTGTTTTCCTAGGCGGCCTCCTCCAGTCGTTTAGAAGTTCGCTCTCGCTCTGTCTCTTTCCCTGGCGCAATTTGGATAATAGTAATTTACTGAATATAATTACAGAAAAAAAAAAGTGGTGGAGCAAAGAGCAGGAGATTTATTCCAAAGTTAATGGATACTTTCAGGAGAAAGGAGCTGTATAAACACAGGTTAGAACTGTGATTAAAGTATTTCTCCACATTTCCGTCCACATAGGCACAGAGCTCAGCGAACTGGCTTTTCCCGGAACAGAAAGACGCACAAGAGGGACGGGCAGCTGGGACCTGACTCCCACGGGGACGGAGGTGCAGGACCCCCACTTTCTAAGACAAGCACGGGGGAGAGAGCAGGGCAGGGGAGGAGGAGGCCTGGGTCACCTGGAATCTGCCCATCGGACCCCAGGATTCTGTCCACCGCCTCACTTTACATGTGGGAAAAGAGGTCCAAAGAGGGGAACTGACCCCAGGGTCCCAGAGCAAGCTGATGGATGGGAGCAGGGTTTGCTCTGAGCAGCAGGGGTCAGTACTGCCCAGAAAGGGGCCTCCTGGCCACCTGGGCTCCCTGTGGGGGTCAGGTGGGCACTGGGGCGATTGGTGGGTGCCCCTCAGTTGGCCTGCTGGGTATGCCACTGTATTCTCCAGCTAGCTGCCTGCTCTCCCTGAGTGTGTCTGTCTGTCCACCTGTCTGCCTGCCCGCCCCACTGCCCCAGCCCTCTTCGCCCAGAGCCCTGGAAGGAGCAGTCTCCTTATCAGGATGCGCACGGCTGAGCTCTAGCTATGCACCCGCCCAGTTCTAGGAGCCAGGCTGGCAGCCAGGCAGTAGGGGTGGGGTGAGCAGCAAAGGGCTCCCCAGTTCTCAGTCCCAGTGGCCCAAGCCATTGGCCAGGGGAGGACGCGAGAAGGTCAACCTGGCACCTCCTGAAAACTCTTCCCAGGCCATCAGTCCTCCCACCTGCCCCCATGGTGGCCTGAATGGAGAGCGGGGAGAGGGCTGGCAAAGAGGCAGGGAACAGACACGGGCCCCTGCAACAGTGCCTCCTTTGGGGAGGAGGGAGGGACTCAAGTACTAGTGCTCAGGCTAGAATTAGATGTGGAGAATGTTCCTAGAGCCTCCCATGAACAAGTAGGGAGACTGTGAGGGCAGGTTACTCATCCAAGGTCAAGCTTACTAGAGACCCCGGGATCAGGGCTGTGGGGAAGAACTGTTCCACCACAGCCTGCGCCTCAACCTGTATCCGCCCCCAAGTCGGCCGAACTCAAACCACCACCTAAGTGGACATCTAAGCTGGGGAGGGAGGGGTGTGCATCCCTTCTGGCTCTCACACACCTGAGCCTGCCCGCACCTTGACTCTCAGCAGGCCCTCTCCTCCTCCTCCTCTCTGCCTACCTCCCCGACCCACCCTCCAAGGCTGTGTCCAGATAGAACTCTGGAGCTCCTGGAGGGGATCCTGTTACCTCCACATCCCACGGAGCTGATAGTTCAGACCCACTGACCTGGCCCTTCTTTCCCCATCTCTGCCCCATCCATCTCCCAGGGGAAGATTATGCTTCTTCAGGGCATGGATCCTACTCATATTTCTACTCTCCCTGCTACATAGCACCCAGCACCATGCCTGGCACAGGGTAAGTGCTCAACAAATATCTGTGGCCACACTGACCTGGTAAGAGAGAAAGTAGCTGCCAGGGCCTGCTGAAAGCACAATTAACTCCCACGCACCAAAAATGACCAGGGACAGGGCAACCACCAACAGGGACCCCTGCCCCAGAGGGAGGGAGGAGACGGGGTGCCAGAGAGGAGGAAGCCACTTCCAGGAGAAGCTGTCCGACAGAGGAACAAGGGGCACAGAAAGCCTCCCATGGGCCACAGGTCAGGCCTTGAATCAGGCCTGGAGTGACCGTGTGGGGACCAGGGCAGCCAGATCAATGCTACTTCTCCCCAACCACCCCCTCATCTGTGCTCTCCCTTCAGGAACCACCGAGACACCTGCCTTTCCACTCCAGCCACCACCTCACATGTGAACAAGACATCTGGGACAAATCCTGGGCCCACCGTCCCGTTCCACACTGGGAGTCCGGAGATCTGTGATCTGACCCTCTATGTGCCCCCAGGCTGGATGCTGACTCTCCAGAGGGGACAGAGACTGAAGGAGCTCAGAGCCCTCCCAGGCCCAACAGCCTTTAATCTTCCAGCAGTCCCATCCCCACAGGACCCCCAGTGCCACCGAAGATGCATACACCCCTAAGACGCTATGGGCTGAAATGTGTGAGCCCTGCAGTGCAGAGGTCAGAGCAGGGGGAAAGCCTCCACCTGTCCTCACCTCTTCTCCAGAACCCAGGGCCTGCTCAGGTAAGCAGGGCTGGGGGTGGAGTGTGTGTGGGAAATCCCAAGAAGAGAACAAAGAACGGAGGCAGTTCTCAGAGGTAAATAAGTTATCTGGCTTCCTCGCCTCCTCCACCTGCAGACACCGCCAGGATCTTCAACTCTAGAAAAACTGGACACAGAACTGACAATGATGACAACGGGCGGGGGGCCCTGACATTTAACACCTAAGGGGGATGCTGGGAGCAATCGGGGCAAGAAGGTGGTCTCCACTTTGAGAGAGCTTTGCTCCAAACTATTCAAAGGAACCACTGTGACAATTTAGGAAGACTTTTGACTCTAGACATGAATTGTCTATGCCCAGTTTCACAACTTTCATCTATCTGGATGTAGGAAAGTACAGCATAGGGATAAGCATATGTACACAAACGCTACAGGCCTGGGCACAGACTGGAGGTAAATGGGGGGGGGGGGGTGGCTGGACTACACTCGTGTTTGGTTTCTCCTGGGCCTGCCCTCCTCTTTCACCGTTTGTGAAGCTGCAGCCTACATTAGCTCCCTGAAGCTGCAGAGAAAACGCCAATGCATACCCTTTCAAGTTTGCCCGAGTCTTAAAAAGAAGGTGCCATTCGACACGTGTGCCCTGATACCCACTTCCCCGGGCTCTCCTGCCCGGGCGAGGTGCCTCCACTGGGGACTCCCACACTCCAGGGGCACCCGCGGGTGCAGCAGCAGCTCTGCCCGCCCGCCGGCCCGCGGTGTCCCGGACCGAAAAGGCTTCGGAAAGGGGCGGGGAGGGGAACCCCCAGCCCCCGCCGGGGCGCGCGCTCACCTGGCCCGCAGAGCCGGCTGAAGTGGTAGGGGTTGCAGCACACGGTAGGGCCGTCGGCGGCGGCGGCGAAGCTGTGGCAGCCGCACAGGGGCTTCAGCTCCACGGCGTGCTGCAGGTCGGGCCAGCGGAAGAGGCGACCGAGCAGCAGCTGCGGCGGCGCGGGCTGGCCGCCCAGGCGGAGGTCGGCACGCGGCACCAGCACGCAGCCGCCCGGCACGCCGCCGCGGGACTCCACCGCCTCCAGCAGCGTGTCCAGCGAGCGCTCCTTGAGCCGCTTCAGCAGCGAGTACGTGACCGTCTTGAGTTCCTGCTCGAGCAGCAGCAGCCGCGAGCGGGCTTCGCGACTCCGCCCGCCGCCCGCCGCCTCCAGGGCCGCCCCGGCCAGGGGGTCGCCGGCGTCCCTCGGCGCGCCCGCGGCGTCCCGCTCCGAGAAGAGACAGCAAGTCACCGTCTCGCAGTCACTTTCGGGCAGCCAGCCCGGGCCTCCCGGCTCCGCCACGTCCAGCGGGGAGCCCCCAGCGCCGGCCCCCGGCTCCGACATGGGCCTCGGGGGGCCCCCTGCGCGCCGGCGCCTCCCCGCGCCCTGGGCGCCTCTCTGTCCCACCGCGTCCCGGGGCCGCCGCGGGGCTACCGGGCGGACTTCGGAGCGGCCGCAGCCTCCGCCTTCTCGTGCCCGCGGGGCCGGCTCAGCTCGGCTGCCCAAGCTCTCATCCTCGTCGCCGCCGCCGCCGCCGCCGCCGCCTTCCTCCGGGTCGGGGACCACACGACTTCGCCAAAGTCGCCGCACCAGCCCCGAGCGTTTGGACCTGAACATACGATATCCTTTGGCGCCGGGGGTGGGAGGGAGGCGGTCTCCGGTTACCGGGGGTCCGTTCCCTCAGCGAGGCGCCGGCTGCGCGGGCCGCAGCCCCACATGAAGCTCAGCCGCCGGGCGCCGTGCAGATCCCGCACAGCCTGTCGTCGAAGGGGCGCCGCAGGGCTGCAACATGAGGGAGCTCGCCGGGCCGGGACGGCGGGGAACACGCGCGCGCCGAGCCGCAGTCCGCGCGGGGCCAGCGGCTACATGGACCCCGGCGGCCCGGCTACTCAGCAACTCCAGCCCCGGCGCTGGAGCGGGACTGCAGGCGGCGCCCCGCCAGAAAGACCCCGCATGGGCCGGCAAGCCTTCAAAAGTTGCGCGGCTGGTCCATGAGCACAAAGCGCTCGCGCAGAACCCCCCAGATGTGTCGGGGGCAGCCCTGCCTTTAAAACCCAAGCGCTTAACTACATGGGCTTTTCCTGCAGGATCCGAAAGGCAGGCTTGTTGATACCCTCAGCTTCCTTCTTACTCCCTGCAAAAAGGAAAAAGAAAAAAAAAAAAAAGGAAAGAAAGAGAAAAAGAAACCCCAAACAAAACTAAAATCCTGGAATTGCATGCACGAGAAGCCAACTCCGTTTCAGGTCCCAGACGCTAGATGCACTTGGAGCAAGTTTCTCCAGAACGCGGGTGTCAACACATGAGTGGAAACTGTAAAAATCCCAAGAGCTGTTGGGAATCCTTAATTAAAAATGCAATCCACCGAGGCAGAGGTCGCAGCCCGCCCTACGCTGCGCTCGGACGCCCGAGGCGCCGCGGCTGCAGAGGTCGTCCCCCTCCCCCCTCCACAAAAAGTGCCTCCCGGTGGCCCCGCGGTCCCTGCGAGGTCTGGCGAGGCAGTACCCGTCGGCTCTTTCTCTCGGCTCGGCTCCCTCGCTCGCTCCCCCGCTCGGCTCTCTCTCTTTTTTGTTCTCCTCAAACGCACACTGAGGGCCCCCGGAGGAGCGCCGCGGAGTCATTGGCTGCCTCCCATCATATGCCAGTCTAGACACTTTGGCGGCTCCGCGGCGCTGATTGTTGCGCAAACAAGGTTTCAAGTTTCTTAACTCTTAAAGGAGAACACGTCCCATTGCAGGGCCCGAGGCTCCGAGGGGCCGGCTCCCGGGGCGGGCCGAGCCCGGGCTCCCGCCCCACGCTCGCCGCGGCACCCCCGCCCCGAGCCTGACAGCGCGCACAGCCCGCTTTCTGGGCCGTGTTGCGCCGCGGGCACGGATACGAGCGAGCACACGCACGCGCCCGCGCGCACACACACACACGCGAGTTACACAAACCAGGGGTGAGCGGCGCGAGGGCTCGGTGTACCCACTGAGACTTGGATGCAAACGGGCGCTTTGCCTCTCCCTGGCTTGTGCACAAACTTGCAAACACACATTGCACTTTAGAGTTGGTCCAAACCCCCATCCCAGGGAAGGCTAATAAAAATGGGTGTGCGTGTGTGCCTTCCAGGCTCCAGTCCCTTGGGAGCAGGGGCGGCTGATTTGTTGGGGTAGCGGGATCTGCCGCGATGGCTCAAGGTCTCCACACCCCCTGCGCAGTCAGGGATCGCTCTGCTGGGCCAAACGGGGGGCGTGGGACGCTTGGCGCACGGGGGCTCCAGGCTTGCGCGAGGTAGGAAGTTGCAGGGAATGGGGTAGAAGCGGGGAGTGTCTCCTCTCCGGCTCTTCGCAGTCGCCACGGCCCTCCCTCGGAGCTAGGCTGACCGCCAGCCGTTCCGGGCCCCCTCGAGGCCGGTGCTTCCTCCTCCCCTTTCCCCAAATGACTCTCTGCACCACCGAGAGGGATGTGGGTAGGGGTCGTGCTTTCCCCAAGGAAATCGGGGTGGGTTGGGGGCAGTGTCCCGCCCCCATCGGGCCCGGGGCTGGCTAGGGGGGCGCGGCGGCAGCAGCGGGCCTCCCGGCGCGGGAAGGGTTAAGGCCGCTCCTGCCCCTGGAGCCGGCGCGGCGGGGTACCTCCTCGGGCGCGCTAGCTCGTCCGAGGGTGGCAAAAGTTCAAGCTTGTAAAGTCGGGATTGGTCCCGCGCGGAGGGAAAAAAGGCCTGGTCCCCCCTCCCCCCCCGGCCGCGGCGCCGATTGGTTCGGCCTTGGGGCGGGCACCGCCCTCTCCCCGGCGCGCGGTGGCCCCGCCCCCGGCGCGACACCCCGCCCCTTTCCGGGCAGGAGCTCGGCTCCGCACTGAATGAAAGAAATTCCGCTACTCTCATTGGCCCGGGGCTGGGCGCCATTCCCCCGCGGAGGCCGCGGGGGCGCTGGCGCGCAGGTCTCCCCCGGGGGTGCCCACGTGTGGGGCTGGCCCTTTGAGTATGCGGCCCTGCGAGTACCCCTCCGGGCAGCGAGTCTGCGTGAGCGCTGGGGGAAGGGCGCTATATTCAGGAAGCATTGCCGAGGTTTTACCTGGAGCCAGGTACTGTTGGCGCTGCGCTCTCCGGGAGAGGTGGTGGTTCTCTCGAAAGAAACTCCCTCACCCCCATCCCCTGCTGCTTTGGCCAAATCAAAATAGCTGTCAGCTTCTTGTTTGAAAAATGGGGATGACGATGCCTGCCCTTCGATCTTCACAGGACCGTGAAGATCCTGGGAGATACTGCATTTTAAGCGCACAAACCCAAGTGAACAGCAAGATGAATTTTCGTAAGTGAATACAACACTTGTGTAACCAGCACCCAGAAGTAACCAGCACCCAGAAGCCCCTCTCGTGGTCCCTTTCAGTCATTTCTCGCCCCCCGGGTGGGGGGAAAGGAAAAGAAACTCAATGCAAAGTATTTTCTTTTATCAGGGTAGTTGCTGGTTTGATTGTGGATCGCAGTAACAATAGTTCATACTTAATGACTCCTTACTACAGGCAAGGCAATGTTTCAGGCATCATAAGGATTCAGTTGTTGAATTCCCCCAACAACTCTGATAGGTTCTATTAGTATTTCCATTTTACAGATGAGAAAACTGAGGCGCAGGAACTTGCCATTCAATTTGCCACTGACATGAAGATAGTGTTGAGAGTGCCTAAACCAGTATGTATGCTCACCCTCAATAGATAGAAAGTGGTGTATGGGTGTGTGTTGCCAGAACACACCCTTCCAGGGCAGTGACTTTCCAAATGCAGTCCATTGGACCTGCTGAATCAAAGTATGATGGGGTGAGGCCCCACAGGCCACTTTACACTTTGGGGGTAGATATGGTTGTTACCACTATTTTACAGAGAAGGACACTGAGGCACAGAAGCTTTAACTGGCACAAGCTTTTAGATAGTTGCAGAGGGGGGATTTGAACCCAATCAACTGGGGGGGGGGGGTTGCAGGTATGTGGGAAACAGTGGTCATGGGGCAGCAGACTGGAGATGGGTTACCTTCTTAGGGACGGCTACCTTCTTCTCTGGGCAATAACTCAAAAGTTTGGCTTCTGCTCTTGCTCAGGCAGAGCTGTAACATTAGGGTTGGGGTGCCATTAGGTACCTGCTGGATGCCATGTGAGGAGCACTGAAACCAGAGTCTGGTAGGCCTGAGTTCAGTACTGACCTTCCTAAACTTCCCTCAGCTTTATAAGCCTCTGGGTCCTCGTCTGCAAAATGGAAATAGTAATCAGGTTTGAGGCTGTTACCAAAATTAAATGACATGAGGACCCAGAGTCATCCCTCCTTACAGGAAGATGCCTCTTAGTGGAGAGAGTATCAGGAAGGGAAGGGCAGTGACAGTTCCACTGTCCTTGGAATCCCAGGGCCCATCCAGCCTGGCACCCGCCCGCACTGTGACCACTAGAGGGTGTGTGAGAGCCTGGCAGGGCAGGGCCTGTGAGCTTGGGCCTAAGGGCACCCTCCTAGACCACCAGTTCCCTGGGGATGTAGAAGGGGAGCAGAGTGGGGTCCCAGCTGCTGCTCCTCAGGTCTCTGCAGCCACATGTCTCAGAAAGCACCTCACGAAGAACGAATCCTAACCCATCAGAGTCCAATCTAACCTCTCCCCGTTATTCCAGTGTTTTCCCGAAGCACCCTGTGCTTCTCTTTACAGTGTTTCTCACAATTCATAACCACACAATTCTGTGTCCATTCTCCTCTGTTTCTGGAACATAAGCCCCATGTGGGGAGAGATGGCAATGCTATGAGGCCACCCGCAGCAGCACTGAGGGAGGGGAGTCAGACACAGACCATTTGAGACCACCCTGTGCCATCATCGAAAGTCATTCACGCAAGACAGCCCCTGCCCCATTCCTTCTCTCCAGTCCCTAGCCCAACACCTGGCACATAGTAGGCACTTAATAAGAATCTGTGAGATGGTTGAATTCAAATCTCTCACTTTGCCAAGCTTTGTGCTCAACCTCATCCTGTACCAGATATTTACATGCACTATCTCATCAAGTCTCTCCCCCCCCCCAATGAGACAGTGAAGAAGTTGCCATTCTTACTAGACCTGTTTTGTAGAGAAGGAAACAGAGAGCTTAAGTAATTTGTCTCTGGTCACACAGCCCATAGCTGGCAGAGTTGGGACTTGAACCCAGGGCTGCATGAGGTGAGTGTGCATCTTCTTAACACCTGGTCCTGGAAAAGAAAACGTGGTCCTTTGCCCTTGGGAAGTTTCCATGTTAGCTGGGAAGACACAAGGCATGAAACAGCAGAAATCATACAAGGCAGCACTTGCTTCTTGATGGTGGGAAGAGGTGACTGCTTAAAGGGCTAGGGATCCTGCAATAAACAAAACACAAAATTTCTAAGCTCAAGGAGTCTAGTGGGGGGACAGACCAGAAACAAAACAATCAGGTATATGGTGTTTTAGAAGGTAAAGGGGCCAAGGTTAAAAATAAGGCAGAGAAGAGGAGAGAGGAATGCCAGGAGAGGGTAGGCGTGGTTCAGAGAAAGTGGTCAGGAAATGCTTCCCTGGGAAGGTGACATTTGAACAAAGTCCTGATGGTAGTGGGGGTGCCACTATGACACTACTGGCAAAAGAA
Source organism: Potos flavus (assembly GCA_028534135.1). Taxonomy (NCBI): domain Eukaryota; kingdom Metazoa; phylum Chordata; class Mammalia; order Carnivora; family Procyonidae; genus Potos; species Potos flavus. The sequence goes on from CM052896.1 coordinate 32,129,747, forward strand.
TGTTCCAGGCACAGAAAGCAGCAAGTACAAGGTTCCGGAGGTGGGAATGTGCCTGGCGTGTTCCAGGACCATCAGAGAGGTGATAATAGGTGAGAAATACTGGGGGACAGGTCGAAGGGTCAAACAGGCCATTGTGGGGTGTTTGGCTGGTCCCCTGAGCACCTAAAGCACCCCTGGAGGTTCTGGAAGGGGAAGGACATGTTCTGCCTTGCTTTAGCTGGCTCCCTCTAGTGGCCGTATGGAGACTAGACTGCAGGGGACAGACCTGGGAGCAGGGACTCGGTGGGAGGTTGTCTGGGTGGTCCAGGAGAGACCACGCTGGCTTGGGGATGGGCAGTTGGATCCTGGGCATATTTGAAGAGAGAACCAGCATGATTTGCTGTCACAGATCTGAGTGTGAAAAAAACATCTCTATGGTGAATACATGTTACTGACACTTATTTGCTTAATTTTTTTAAATCAATTCATTCTTACTCAGCCTTGTCGTAAGCAATAATATCCATGGAATCACAAATGTGCTAGTTATATTTATCACTTTAAAGTCAATACATAGGGCGCCTGGGTGGCTCACTTGGTTAAGTGACTGCTTTCGGCTCAGGTCATGATCCCGGAGTCCCGGGATCAAGTCCCACATCGGGCTCCCACCTCCACAGGGAGTCTGCTTCCCCCTCTGACCTTCTCCCTTCTCATGCTCTCTCACTCTCTCTCTCTCTCTCAAATAAATAAATAAAATCTTTTTTAAAATTAAAAAAAAACTAAAGTCAATACATAAAATACGTTTGCGCATCATCTGGAATTAGCCTGGGGACCACCTGGTTCCATGCAATGCTGAGGACGTTGATTCAACCAGTTGCTAATCTCACCCACTTTCAGGCTTTTTTGCTTGTTTATTTGCTTGCTTTTTTACTACTTTCTCTGAGAAAGGATGATTTTTTTTTTTCCTGCCTATAATTAGGTCCTGTCTATAATTAGGGGGTCCATTCCCATAGCCCCCATGCACTGAATGCTGGATTTACTCTTGGTCCCTCCAGGCAACCTCTGCTTGGGCAGCACAGAGCGGTGGTTCCTCACCATTACTTTGTCAAGCCCAACAGACCTGGGTTCAAATCCTGTTCAGTCACCTCTTAGCTGCGTGGCCCTGGGCAACTTCCTTCACCTCCTAGGATTACTCCTCCAACCAGGTGCTCTGCTCATGCCCAGATGATAGATTCCAGATGGGGAGCCCGAGTTGTAACCACTAATAAAAATATTGGGAGACTGTTTTCAAGATTAAAATGCTTAGCGCAGTGTCTGGCACCTAATAAGTGCTCAGTAAATGATGGTAGCTGGGATTAGTGAAATGAGCATGAAGTCAGTCTTTACCAGGGTAAGCCTGGGCAAACAGGGTGGTTAAAGCTAGCCGCTGGGAGACTCGGTTTCCTCGTCTATAAAGTGGGCCTACCTGCCCGAGGTGGGAGTGAGAGGAGTTACGTTCTGCCACATAGCAGGACCCAGCAGCCCATCGTGAGATGTGACCTGGAGAAGGAAGGCCGGCTGTGTAAGGGCACCGAGAGAATCGTCCCTTTCCAGTGCTATGGATCACACCCCTTGGGCTGCACCCAATCCTCCACTTTCCAAGCAGCCTTTCACCAGCGCAGAGCAGAAGGGGGCACAGATGGGGGTGCCTGGGGAGATCACCTAGTACCAGGTGAGGGGGGTTACTTACCCAAGATCACAGGGCCAGTTGCAGGGAGCCAGGAATCCAGCCAAGGCTCTTCTGACTCCCAGGGTTCCTTGCCTCTCTTCCCAGGGCTTATGGCATCTCAACCCAAGTGCACAGTGCATGTGGTGAGGAAAGTAGGAGGGCAGGCTCTGGGGTCAGACTCTTGGGTTCTAATTCCGGGTCTGCCCCTTACAGAGAGACTTTGGTCCTTTTGCCTATGCTTGCTGAATCTCAGCTCCCCATCCTAAATAATTGTACCTACCTCATAGGGGCCATTGTGAGCACTGAGATTATTATGCAAAGCATTTAGAGCTGCTATTCTTTTTTTTTTTTTAAGATTTTATTTATTTATTTGACAGAGAGAAAGAGATCACAAGTAGGCAGAGAGGCAGGCAGAGGGAGACGAGGAAGCAGGCTCCCTGCTGAGTGGAGAGCCCGATGCAGGGCTCGATCCCAGGACCCTGAGATCATGACTTGAGCTGAAGGCAGAGGCTTTAACCCACTGAGCCACCCAGGCGCCCCTAGAGCTGCTATTCTCATTCGGCTCCGTGTGGATGACACAGCAGAGAAGACAGCACCTTGCACGTTATTAGCTTTCAGAAATAATGAATGAATGAATGAATGAATGCATGCATGCATGAATGAGTGAAGTGCTGCGAGTACAGAATGAATGAATGAATGAAGGCATGGATGAGTGAAGTGCTGCAAGTCTCACGATTGTTAAGAGGGCTGTAGGCAGTTGTGCAGAGATCAGAGTGAGGACTGTGGATTTACTGCAGGACAGCTGGCTAACCCCACCCCTAGGTAATCCAGGTCCTTCTCAGGCTAAGCGACTGGGGGGCTTCTTGAAGTCAAAGAATTCATTTGACTCAGAGATGTTAGAGAAGGGACATCTGGGGGACTCAGTTAACATCGGGCTCTGGATCTCAGCTCAGGTGTCGGAGTCATGAGTTCAAGCCCCCTGTTGGGCTCCACACTGGGTGTGGAGCCTACTTTTAAAAAAAAAAATGTTGGAGAGGGGCGCCTGGGTGGCTCAGTTGGTTAAGGGCCTGCCTTCAGCTCAGGTCACGATCCCAGGGTCCTGGGATCAAATCCTATGTGGGGCTCCTTGCTCAAGAGAGAGCCTGCTTCTCCCTCTGCCTACCGCTCCCCCTGCTTGTGTGCTCTCTCTCTCTCTCTCTCTGTCTGACAAATAAATACATAAAATCTTTAAAAAAATATGTTGGAGAAATTTATTTTTACACTGTGATGTATTCCGATGTATTCCATGTTTAATATTAAAGCTAACCCAGATATATCAAGGAATAGAGTGCAAGATTCCCATGAGCTTTTCACAGAGAAGGGAGACTTCCAAAGAATGGCATCGTGAGCAGCATCAGACCACAATCCCAGGCCTGACCCTGGGCCTCCTGGATGAGGCTCACTCCCTCAGCCTTCAGGGGAACATAGGGACCCTCGCTGAAGAGCCCAACGCCCAGGGATATGACTTAGTTATACTTCAACACGTTTCTCCTGGGCACTTGCTAGAAGCCAAAGGCATTTCGTGACGATACATACAGTTATGTAATATTCCTCAGGGACTGGGAATTTATTCAAAGGCATGTCTGCATTCAGCCATTCCTCTCCGCCACCATGGCCAGAGAGAGCCACACAGGTCCCACCTCATGTCCCCCTCCCATCACATGGACCCTGAACAAGAGAGGGGCTGCTCCTCGGAATGCCCCACAGTTCCCCTGTGTCCTCTGTGACGTCCAGTCTTCACACATGCTGATCCTTCTCCCCGGAATGCCCTTCCTTCTCCTCCTCTGAACAAACATTTCCTCTCTCTCTCCAGTGAGAGGCCTGAAGCTATTTTCCTTGCATTTTGCCATCATTCCTTCCCAGGACTGGAATGATTTGTCCTCATCTGAGAGCCCCTCGAGATGGCTCTGAAGGCCATCACTAAGGTTTCCTGAGTTCAGTGTCCCCCCTGCTAACATGTAGTGCTGCCATGAGGATTAGGGGCTTGATAATCGCCCAATATTATTAGATGATTTGTCCCCAGGATGAAGGGAGGCCTCTGCAGGTGGGCATCAAGGACACCAACCACAGTCAGGTAAAGACAGCTTAAAATTCCAAGTCAGACCTCTCTGCTTAGGGGTTCCCATTGACTAGGCATTAGAATCACCTGGGAGCTTTAGAAACTACTGAAGCCTGGTCCCCCCCCCCCCGCCCCCCCAGCCATTAAATCAAAATAGCTGATGTAGGGCCAGACCTGTTTTTTCCATTTCAAGCTTCCACCGCCCCCCGGGGATTCTAAGGGGCCAGGACTGAGCATGGCGTGGGGATTCCTGCCAACGGAAGGAGTGAGCTGGGGAACCCTGTCTCGTCCTGTGGACAGACAGCTTCTCACTCCGACAACATCCAAGCCCACAGATGCTCAATGGCTGCCAGAGGCAGTGGGGCAAACGTCACTTTTCTTAAGGACAGCCCCCCCATCTTGAGCATCTTCAGACTGCAGCCAGCTGGGATGCCCCCCGTGGGGGCCACTCCCGGCCCGGAAGCTTGCTGGACAGACACACTGACGGAAAAGGACCAGTGCATGCCTCCCGCCTAACGGGAGGGGAAGAACTAAGACCCAAGGACTTTCCCAGCAAGCACTGAGTGGGCTTCCCCAAGGGGGGGCTGTGGGCCCCCTCCGCCTGAAGATCTCGTGCAGTCACCCCGCCTTCCTGGGCCACTGATTCAGCATCTCTGGGTTTGGTCAGAAGCTGCATTTTTTACAAGCTCCAGAGGGGATGCCTGTGCACGGGACCATTTTCGGTTAGTTCTACATCTTGATTTGGGAGGGGATCATGCAGTGTACACAGCTATAAAAAATCATCAAGGTTGACACTTAAGGTGCACCTGACAAAAATAAAACAAGAACTGGGGCGCCTGGGTGGCTCAGTTGGTAAAGCGTCCAACTATTGGTTTTTGGCTCAGGTCATGATCTCGGGGTTGTGAGATCAAGCCCTGTGTCAGGCTCCCTGCTCGGCGGAAAGTCTGCTTGAGATTCTCTCCCTCTCTCTCTCTGCCTGCCCCCCTGCTTTCTAATAAATAAATAAAATCATAAATAAATAAATAAAACAAAAACAAGAAAGAACCAGCCTACCGTGTGTCTGGCTGGAGCTTTAGAAGGAGAATCAGGGGAGGCTGCCTGTAGGAGGAGCTCTTTGAGCTAAGCCTAGACATGGAGAGGAGCAGGGAACAGCACAGAGGGAGTTGGGAGGCCCATGGGGAAGGGACTTGTAGCCACAGCAGTGGGGACGGCAGGTACGAATGGAGACAGGTTGGTTCTGGGGCCATGTCAGGCAGCGGCCTCAATCCCAACCAGGGACAGGGTGTCTTCAGAGGGCCGCAGGCTGCTGTGGTCAGCATAGGTAGCCCATGTAAACTCCCAACTTGCCTCCAAGTGCACCCAGGTCATTCTCCCCAACAAGACGCCATTGTGCGGGGTTCCAGTGCAGGGCAAGAAAAACAGAGAGCCCAATTGTCCCTGTCATCATGGGTATATAATTTATAATAATGTCAGCTATTAAAGGATTTTTAGTAATTAACTGACAGTGGTGTGCTATTTCACTGCATTTTTGCCTGCCATAATGATCTTGAACTTTGCAAGATGGTTTTGAACTTGCTCAAAATAAGCCCCGAACACAAAGAAGGGCAACATCGTTCCAAATGAGGGGTAAGAGGGGTTGGACAAAATGGGGCTGTTCTCCTCTCAGGGAGAGGGGTGAGCTGTGCAGAACTGGGGAGATCTGAGGCCCACTGTCATCCCAGAGAGCTGCACAACCAGTAAAATGCCTGCCAGGCCAGAGTGGGGAGTAAAAGCAAGTGAGCTGTTTCTTAATAGGGTTAAGATGCATTTTTTTTCAATACACCTTGTTTGCATGATACACAGCTAGGAATATTTTTCTCTTCCCCAAAGAAATAGGCTTCCACTCTCATTTTTCTTGAAATACGTGTCTCTGTTGGTCTATCTTTTGCTCTTTTGATTTTTAATAGAGATATAGGAAATATTTCTTTTTTCTATTAATTCCACTAAGAAAAGATAAAGCCAGCACGAGCCCAATGATAAATAGTAACTGATACTGAGGGGGGGGGAGGCATTAGGGAGTTGTGGAGTCTGTGGTAAATTGGAGAGTGCAATGTAAGCAAAACATCTGCTGTTCTGGTCCAATCAAGACTGCAAACCCCTGGCAGACACTCGTAGGTGCCTATGGCAACCTCAGTTCTCCCTCTTCCTCTTTTTTTTTTTTTTTCTTAGATTTTATTTATTTGACAGAGATCACAGGTAGGCAGAGAGGCAGGCAGAGAGAGAGGGGGAAGCAGGCCCCCTGCTGAGCAGAGAGCCCAATGTGGGGCTCGATCCCAGGACCCTGAGATCATGACCCGAGCCGAAGGCAGAGGTTTTACCCCACTGAGCCACCCAGGCACCCCTCCCTCTTCCTCTTTAATAGCAGAACGAGGATTTATTTTCAGCTGGGCAAATTTCATCCTGGGGAATTTTACAAAGCCCTCCCTGTGGGTGAAATTTCCCTGTCTTTCTAGCCCTCTCATTCTTTTTTTCCCCCATTTATTCTTTTATTCATTCATACATTCATACATCAAACACATGGACGGGGGCTTTTTGTGTGGCAGGTCTACTCACTGGGTTGTTTCTCTTGCCAATATCCCTTTGGACCCTTCCCAACCTCCTTCACATCCAACCCAGCAGTGGAAAGGAATAGGGAGAGAGGGAAAGGAAATCTTTTGAGGGTGGCCTCTCAGATCTAGGATTCATGTCAGGGTTTATCGGTTTTTCTTTCTTCTTCTATCTGATTCAAACCTTATCACCTCCAGGGAGAAAACCCAGGCTCAGAGACGTTAACTAATCTGCCCAAAGTCACACAGTTAGAAAGCAGTCGACTCAGCCTTGAAGCTGCTTCTGACAACCCGCAAGGGCTGTGCCCCCCTGCACCCCATCCCTCCCGCCTTTGTGGACATCTGTGTGCTGCGGACGTTCTCTGCAGCCGCAGGCCAGCACCGCAGAGAAGAGCCCATTGCCCACTTCAGACTCTTTTATCACAGACTGAAAAAGCATTTGCAATTCTGCATTGAATCTGCTGCGGTGGGTACAAGCCCAGGGTCAGCAGAGGGAAACAGGAGGGCTCAGCCTGCACGCTTGCACACGAGCCTAGAGATGGTGGGCGGCAGCTCTGTCCTTTAGGAAGCTTTGAGCTGCAAATAACGGGAAATCCAACTCAAAGTGGTTCTAATGCTAAGAACTTTTATTTTTTCATGGATAAAGAATGAGCCTCAAGTTCTCAGAGCCGTTCTACAAGGTCATCAAGGACCCGGTTCTTTCCATCTCTTTGCTTTTCCATCCTCAGTGGGTTGGTTTTAACTGCGGCTGGCTCCCCCCATTGTGGCAAGACAGCTGTTGCAGCTCCGGCCATCACAGCAGACACAATGAAGAACAGCTCTCCTGCAGTCTCCTTCTTAAAGGTCAAGGACCTTTTCCCAGAAACTCCTAGTGGATATCCCCGCAAATCTCCTTTGCCTGAACAGCATCACCGGTTGACTTTAGCTACAGGAGTTTCATCTGTTAGGTGGCTAGGTATCTTCTGCTCACCCATCCCCCACTCGGCCCCCTCTGCATCCTGGGAGGCTAGCGCACAGGGGCCGCATCAACACGTGACCTTGCCTTTGGCCTTTGGGTTGGACTCAGCCAAATTGGGACACCAGAAGTGCTCCCAGGCAGGAAGAAGGAGCGGCCAGGGTGCTCATTCCCCTGTGTCCTCCTTGCTGGGTGGCATGGGTCCCCTCCATTTTCTACCAAAGCCCACGACTTCTAGAAGGCAGCCCTCTCGATGTACTCTCTCTCCTGGTTCTCATTCCTGCTCCTGTCCTCAGGGACTTCTCCAACCTAGGGGGTGAGAACAGCTGCCCCCCATTGCCAGCCCAGGCTCATTCACCACCTCTGTGCGATGCCCAAACCCTTCACGCACCCTTGTCATTAGGCCTTTCTCCACTTCTCTCAGTTGTCCGTCTGAAGGTGCGTTCTCTACCCTTCCCGAGACGCGGCAGTACACAAGGCAGGGGATAAAGCTCCCTTTGAAGCCTTGACTCACTCTCTCCTGAGCCTCTTCCCAGAGGTCTCTTTAGCGCCGCACCCTCAGTCCATCCCGGTAGCTGTCATCTCCCTGTCCCCCATGCTGACTTCCCCGTCTTTGTCAACAGCACCACCAATCATTGAGGCTCCCAGGAACAAAATCTGAATGTTGACTTCCACTCTCCCGTTCCCCTGCCCCTAACCCAATCCAGAACAGTCTTCGCTGATCCCACCTCTACTGGTCTCTCCCATTCCTCTCCTTGTCCCAATATCAGGCCTCCATCACAGCTCATCTGCTGTGTGACAGCAGCTTCCTAGGTGATCTCCCTGCCTCCGAGGCAGGCCACCGCCACAAGAAACATCCGCAACCATGGCTCTGATCATGATCGTATTCTCCTGCTCCAAACCTGCCCTTATGGCCTGCGAATTACACTCCAAATGCCCTCACTTGGCCACAAAGTCCCATGCATTTAGGCCCCTACACAGCTTCCCAGCCCCATTTCTTACTGCACGCAGGACCCCGGGCTACGCGGGTTCTATCAGTCAGCTACTGCTGGGTACAAAGTCATCCCAAGGCTCAGTTGCTTAAAACAACAGTGTATATTATTGCTACCAAGTCCAAGGTCAGCCGGAACTTCTGCAGCTCTGGGCCCGACACCGCTGATCCTGGCTTGGCTCACTCACGCGTCTGGCAGCAGCTGACAGGTGGGCTAAGGGCTAGCTGGTCTAGGCCGGTCTGGCTCCCATGTCTAGTGGTTGTCTGGGTGAAAGGAAGGGACTGGACCACATGTCACCCATCACCCAGCAAACCAGTCTGGTGGTACATTAGCTGTCTAGAGCTGCGTAACAAATGACACAGCTAAAAACAACAAACTGGTATTTTCTCACAGGCCCTGGGGGTCGGGACCCCTAGCATCACTATCTATGGCTCAAGGACTGTCACGGGGCTATAGTCAAGGTATCGACTAGGGCTTCCGCCATCTCAAGGCTCCAGGGGTGAACCTGCTTTTCAGCTCGCTCCTGCGGATTTGGGTAGGTCTCAGGTCCCAGCTAGCTGTTGGCCAGAGGCATCATTTCCTTGCCAGATGGGGTCCTCCATAGGCACTTCCAGTGCAGCAGCTGGATTCCCTCCAAGCGAGCCAGCAAGAGAGCAAGAAAGGGAAAGCAAGATGGAAGTCTCTTGGTCTTTTGGTAAGCTAATCTCAGAAGCGCCGACTAATCTCTTTCGCTGTGTTCTATGCGTTAGAAGGGAGGCACGAGCCCAGCAGATTACACAGGCCGTTCATCTCAGGGGGTGGGGACTACTTAGAGGCTGCCTGTCACACCTGAGCGTGGTCGTAGACTGGTTTCCAAACCACAAGAGTGAGTGCAGAAGCGTGTAAGACCTCTCGTGGCCCAGGCTCAGAACGTGTATATGTTTGGCCAAAGCCAGCCATGAGGCCAAGTGCGGATTCAAGGCACGGGGCAGACAGACTCCGTCTCTTGTTGAGGACAGCTGCCTGGTTACACTGCAAGGAGGCTATGGGCAAGGATGGAGAACTGTGTCCATTTTTGCAAAGAACCAAACAGGCTTTCCCACCAGTCCTTAAAAATGCGTTGTGCTTTCTAAGCCTGAAGGCTGTTGGGTATGGTTTCTGGTTCTCATACATCTAAGCCCCACCTCTGCCTGTTATCATCCTGCCAATCTTCGAGGACCAACTTATACCCTATACTAATTTCCTTTTGCTGCTATGACCACAAACTATGAGCCACCCAGAGAGCATGTGCTGGATAGTAGAACTTGAACTTGGGGTCTGTCAAGCTCTGAAGCCAGAGTCCCAACCATGCACTCATGCTGCCCTCCTCTGAAGCCACCAGATGCCTTCAGCTAGAGGTCCTGCCTCCTCAGTGCTCCCATAGCTGAGGAAGATCGGGCCTCTCTTTGAAGAGATTCTCTTCTGAAGTCTCAGTTTTGGGCAGGCCACCTCCCCAGCTCGGCTGTCAAAGTCCTAAAAGTAGTTATTTAAGAAAAATCTGCCATGTGCCAGAACCTTCTCATCCATCATTTCTCATACCCACTGCTAAGGCAGGTCTTATTTCCACTTTCCAGAGGAGGAAACGGAGACTCAGGGGAGGGTCGGCCTCAGGATTCATTGGTGTCAGCGCTGGGAGTGGAACCCAGGCCCAATTCCAAAGCCCGTTCTTGCTTTGCTAGGCTGCCTCTGCCATCGGAAATGCCCACTGCCTCTGAAAGCCAATTAGAACCCGACCTATCGCTGGCTGGCTTTCAGCTGGATGCATATCTAGCCCAGGGTTAAATGGGAGATTCTGGAGCCATGCTCCTAGGGTTCGAATCCCAGCCCTCCTACTTTCTGCCTGGATCCGCCTCAGTTTCCCCATCTGTAAGATGGATCTACTGATAGCACCTACCCCCTAAGGGCTGTTGGTGAAGAATAAACAAGCTAATGTATTTACCGTGCCTCTGACAGTCACGGCCACGCGGTAAGCTCTCCCAGCATTAGCTGTCACTGTGGGTGGGACTGGTCATCAGGGGCTCATTCAAGGGCTCCTGCTCCAACGTCCACCCTCGCCATTGGCTAGGCAGCTCTCCTCTGTGAAACTTCATCACCCCAGACTACCTACACGGAAGGTTATCTGGAAGAGCAAAATAGATCATTGTTGAGAAGACGCTTTGTAAACTGTAGAGTGGAGTGCCCGAGTTGGCTCATAAGGAGCTTTACCAAGTACTCAACAAGCAGGCCAGAAAACCATAGACCTCCCCCACCGCCCAGAGGACCCAGGGCGGCGGCCTTCTCAGTGCGGGCCCCACAGGAACAGAGGGCCAGCAGCTGTCCTATTTCCTCCTCCCCTCCCCTCGCACACACACCCCCCCATCCATCCTGGGGTGGCTGGGGCTGCAGGAATGCGATGGTATCTCAGCAAACAGACAGTCTGTTCCCAGAGGAGCGGGGCCGCCCCCAGGAGGCCCCACTCTCCCAGCCACAGTAAACACAAGGGTCTGTCCTCATTATCAGCTTGGCTCAGCAGCAGCGGAGACAGTCTGCCCGCTGGAGACTCTCCGCAGCGCGATAAGCCATGGGGCCCCTTGTTGGCTGTCCTCCTGGGGCTGCAGCCGAGCTGCCCGGGAATAGGAATCCTAGAGCTGGCCTGGCTCGGGGCCTCAATTCCTCATCCAGGGGTTGGGGGCTGAGGGCAGGGAGCTGGCTGCCTGTGCAGGGAGGGTGTCCGTCACAGAGACGAAGGAAACGAAGGACCAGAGTTGTGCCAAGGGGTCGGGGCACGTCATCGGCAAAGCTCTCCGTTGCTCTCAAAGATTTCTAAATCCTTTCCTCCCAGTGCTTTGGAAGCCCACTTCATCGTCATCATCTTCCTAGACTGTACATATTGATGACAGTGCTCCTTCCAGTGTTTTCCAACCCACGCTCCAGTCAATGAATTACCGTGCGGAAAGCACTTAGCTCGGGGCCGGGTGAGGGCTCAGAGAAAGTCAGCTTGCAGGAGGGAGAGTGTGCATTCTCATCATCATTCGAGTGGTGCAGGGAACCCCCAGTCCCTCAAAGGAATAACCGCTAACTCTTCCCTGGGACGGCCACGCCCACCACGTCCTCAGTTTCTCAACTCACTGAAGGTGCGGAATGCTGGGCTGAATGGTGTCCCCACTGGCCGGTGAAGCAGACTGGAAGGGCCCAGGTATGTGACATGCGTTGAAGGCTGCACAGGCAGGACATGGCGTGGCCGAAACAAGCCACAAACCCTCAGACTCAGAGTCTGACGAGTTTTTTCCATCCTGGCCTCCGCCTGCCCTTGGCCAACCACTGAGGAGCCGAGACTGGGTCACTGGTCTGTGTCCTGGATCCTCTGTGGGGTCAGGCAGAGGCAGATCAAGATCCTGGGGGTTGAAGATTAGCTGACAGCTTCTTCACGGCACTTTGGAGAGCCGCAGTGAATCAAACTCCAAGTAGCCAGAGGCGGCTGTGGACTCGCAAGGTGAGCACTTGGCTGGGAGTCCAATGGCCCTGGGTTCCAACCAACTGCTATTTTCAGGCTAGTGACCTAGGGCTGGGCCCTTACACTCTCTGGATTTGGTCCCAAGATTTTTATTTCCTTCTCCCTAAGATAAGTCCCCCCTTCTGCCTTGGCTACCTCTTCTGAGAGTTGCTAGGGGAATTCAGTGTAATAGCACACATCAAAGCACACATCAATGTACACCTCCTAAGTCAAATGTCCTCTCTTACATATCAGTTGACTTTCAAACCCCTGACCACCATTCAGTGCCCAGCTCAGATGCCTCCTATCCAGGTAGCCCTCTCTCATCTCTGAGCTGGCATAACCACAGCCTCCTTGAACCTGTCACATCTCTCCCGAGGTACCCTCTCCCTTGTGTGGGGTCAAAGTTTAGGACTGATTCCTCATGGCACCCCCATTCCCCAGCACCAAGTCCAGACCCATTAAGTACCTGATATAGTAAATGAATGGGCCATATAGTAAATGAATGGGCCACCCAAGTGAAATGGCCACTCTGCCCCCTTGTCCGTCTCCAAGCCTTAGAGAGCATGTCTCCTCCTCCCCTTCTGTAAAGATTGGTAGAGACCCCTGAGTGGCAATTCTTCCCGAAAGTAGCTTCCTTCCTTTGCCAGCTCCTACTCTCAGCTCCAGATTCTCGTGTGTGCCCTGGACCTCCTGAGTTCTCTCCTGACTCCTTGGCCTGGCCTTCGAGGCCCTTCCCAACATGGCCTGAGTGTCTGCTTCCTTTCTTCTCTGGCCTCTGGTCCCAAGAGTGCCCTCTACCTGGGCCTTGTTTTCTGTTCTTGACACTCACAGAAACATCTCTGCTCAGAGTCCGCAATCCAGCCACCGCCATCACCAGCACAGGGCCTTCTGCTGCCTCCTCCCTTCTCAACACCGGCCACCGCTCCCCATAGGTAATCTCTCATAGGCAAGGGACCTGCCAATGGCATTTGGTTTTCACAAATGGGTCCACCATCACCTTCCCCAACAAACCAGTGGGGCCCCTGAATCTCCCCGCCCCCATAGCAACAGGCTCGGTTTCTCAGGGTAGCAGAGGGAAAGGATGGGCACTCAGCTGCAATTTGGAGCAGACAGAACGGTCCCCAAGGTGTCTCAGGTTTTCCCCACACCATGTCTCCCACCCCGTGCCCACTGGAGCATTCCCGCCCCCACCGTCCACATCTCCATCAATTCCCGCATCACGGGGCGCTCCTTCAGTCCGTAGCTACAGCCTTGGGCCTCTGGCTCCCTCCCCAGGCATGGCCTTGGCCCCTCTGCCATCCACCCCTGAGCACCACGCCATCACCCCCATATTCCCAAATAGGAACCAAGGGTCCTACTCTATGCCAGGTACTGTTCTAGGCCCAGGGAGTGGGGTGGTACATGGCAGTAAAGAAAACAAACATGGTCCCTTCCCTCATAGAGCTTGCATTCTAATGAAGGACGTGAAGGAAACAAATTAAAATGAGTAAAATGTGGAGTATTTTAAGTTACTTTCAGTATAGGTAACTTTACTGCCATTGAAAATAAGGACTTTGGCTAAAAATAAAAGAGAAGAGTTTGGGGAGTGTGGGGTGGAGTGCTATTTCAATGGGGTGGTCAACGGGGCCTCCTTGAGAAGGCCAAGCCATGGAGTTGAAGGAGGCAAGGGGGTGGGCCTTGAGGATCCTGGCGGAAGAGCATTCCAAGCAGGAGGAACAGCCAATGCAAAGGCATTGCAAAGACCCCTGCTTGAATTTATGTCCCCTCCTCTGTGCACCCACATTTCTCATGCCTTTACTTGGCCTTTCACAGAGTTCAAGGGTGTTAGAGGAAGTTGTTTACTTGGTCACCTGTTCCTCTGTACCCGAAGCTCCTTCGGGCAGGGACCCTGTAATGGCCGACTTCAGAGTCCTCCCACAGGCCACCCCGACATGTCCAAAGGACACACGCCCAGACATACACACCCACACTTGTACAGAGAGACCCATACACTGCGGCCATAGAGAAGGGCTCTGTTATTGTCTACGGACATGAACTGAAGGAAGAGTAAATACTAATTAAGCGCACCGAGCCCCACCAAGTTTACAAAGGTCTCCCTTGTGCCTACTCTTTGAGCTGGGACCTGGGTAGTTATTAAAGCGAGGCTCAGAGAGACCAAGATGAGCAGACTAGTAATTGGTATTTGCAATACTGGAACCTAGCTCTTCTGATTACCATCCAATGTAGGATTTCATTTCTTAAAAAATAGGTCAGCTGTGAATATAGTACAAAATTCAAAATATCCACAGAGGCATGGAAGTGTCCCTTTTCTCCTCCCCTCTCCCCCTCCCCCCAGCTCCCTCCCTGGAGTTTGAAGGCACTGACCAGTTTATTCCCGATTTTCTTAAATGGGGGCTTAGGCTCCCCTCTTTCTGTGAAGAGACTCTGCTCGCAAATATATCTGACAGGACAGAAACAGGCAGTGAGCCCCCGCTCTGGAAGCATCTCTTCTCTGCTCCTAGAACCCAGGCTTTCTGGGGCCAGGCTTGGCATCCACTTGATTTCCCCAAAACCACAAGCCTCTTGGATCCACACCTCAGTCACTACATGGCCTACATCTTAGTCCCTGGGGAAGAGCTACTCATCAGGAGGGACCCAGTGTCCTCAGAGAGAGGAGACAGGGATGGAGCAAGAAGCGAGGAGTAGGAACGGGCTTGGGAGGGAGAACTGGGCACGGAAGGAAAATGGCACTGTGGAGTGGCTTTACAGCAGGGACCCCATTTAATGACCTCTGTACTCTTCCCCAGTGGTTTTACTGCTGAGGGACTGTAATTCCCCATGAAAAGCATGGCCTTGGGGCCACTGGATGACCACCCTTACCACACCCGAGCAGGGGGCCCCAGACACAGTCATCTCCAACTGTGGAGTGCGGTACATGCCTCTCCTTTACTAGGAGCAGACGAAAATGAGTCAGCAGAGGGCCTGCTGCCAGGAGCTTCCAGTCTAGGGGAGGATGGACACTCAGTCACACCAGTGGGAAGGTCTCAGGAGCCTGGGCGGAATCAAAGGATGGCACTTCTCCTGGAATGAGCGAGACAGAGAGAGAGAGAGAGAGAGAGAGAGAGAGAGAGAGAGAGAGAAGGAATGCACAGGACCCAGGGGCCAACATATATGAAGACCAGAAATGGTAAGAGGAACTTACCAAAGTGGGTGCCAGAGACTAAATAGGAAGAGTCAGCGAGGATCAGAGGTGAAGGGTCTAGATGTCAAGGGAGTATGTTTGACTTTATATCTTACAGGTGGGAGTTTTCAAGCAAAGTTATGACCAGTCCAGTTTGTGTTTTATCTGGATCTCTCACAGACAGCGAGCTCTGCAGCAATGGGTTGGAGGCTTCAGGTGCAGGAAATATCAAGGCTCAACTAAAGTTAGGGCAAAGAGAATGTACTTATAACACTTTCTTAAATGGGATGATGGGAACACAGTGTTAATGTTCTTTTTTATATGTCAGTTCATAATGAAAAGGAAATTTTAAAATTAAAGTCAGTGAATACAAGCTCCAGGAGGGTAAAGATAGCAACAGCTAATAATGAAGATTCTCAGGCACTTAAATAGTGCTTAATAGGCACTATTCCCAGGATTTTACAGGTTTGCTTATATTTAATCCTCACATCCCTACGAGGGAGGTGTTACTCCCAAATTACCGATGAAGATAATTTAGTACAGAGAAGTTGATTACCTTGCCCAAGGTCACCCAGTCAGTAGGGTGTAAAGCTGGGATTCTGTGGTCATGCCCTTAACTGGGGCTTGGTCGCCACGTGGGGTCTGTTCACCACCATATCCCCAGCACCTGGCACACATCAAATCTACCTTAAGTTTTCGTTGGATGAATGCAGCCCAGAGAAGTTCAGCAAGTTCTTTTAGGTCCCAAAGTCCTTAAAAATGAGGCTCCCATGGAAGCCTGCTTGGCCGGCCGCCAGGTCCAGCCCCCCACCCCAACCTGGCCACACCCCTTCCTCTCTCTCCAGTTTGTCGCCAGTCTCCATTCTCAGCTGTCCCAGGGTCACCATACTGGCAGCAGAGCCTGACTCAGCCAGACCAGCGGAGCCAGGCGGGCGACCACACTCACGGCACGGGGTTGAGGACACAACCCAGGGGGAGGCGGGGCCGCACGTGGGCGGGGCTACACTGGGCGGGGTCCGTGGCGGGGCGGGGCTGACGCGGGCAGAGGCAGCACTGCCCACAGAGCTGCAGGAAAGCTCCGCCCCCTGCTAGGGCCGCCGGGGCTCGTTTCCCCGCTACTTGTCGCACCCTCTGCGAGACCCAGCTCTTTGGGACCTGTTTTCCAACCCAAAATGGCAGTGCCCTCGCAAGGGCCCAGGCGGGTGGACCCAGGAGGAGGTTCCCCAGGAGCCTTCCTGCACGAAGCGCCGGATGCCAGGGCCACCCTGCTCCAAGGTTCTAGGCTCGGGACCTGGAAATACCCCCTACTAAAGCCGTGGCCTTCGGGGCTTCAGTTTCCGTGTCTGTAAAGTGTGGCAGTTGGTAGGGGTGTGACTTTCCACTGCTTGTGCCTTGGAGGGCAAGACCTCCCTGCCCACTCCTCACTGCCATTCTTGCCCTCTAGGAAAGCTTCCAGTGCTTTTCGCATCGTGATACGCAGACAGCATTAGCAGGATCCCCTGAGAACTTGTCAGAAAAGCAAATTTTCAGGTCCCACCCCAGGCCCACTGAATTAGGAGCTCTGGAGATTGGGTCCAGCAATCTAGTATAACCAGCCCTCCAGGTGATTCTGCTGCATGGTCAAATTTTGAAAACCATTATCTGTTACTTCCCTGATTCTGACTTAAATCACAGCCACCACCTTTCTTGTGCTCAGAATATCATCAGTGGCTCCCTACTGCCGAACGCTTCTCCTGTGATCCCAGGCCTTTCACAGCTCACTTCCGCCCTGCACTCACCCCCTAGAACCACCACCAGCCCCTAAGACCCTCTTAGATAATTCAATAACTTGTCTTCCCTGAACACATTTTTTTTTTAAGAGAGTGAGTGGGGAAAGGAGCAGAGGGAGAGGGACAAGCAGACTCCTAGCTGAGCATGCAGCCCAACACGGGGCTCGATCTCAGGACCCAGAGATCATGACCTGAGCCGAAATCAAGAGTCAGACCCTTAACTGACTGAGCCACCGCGGGCTCCCCCCGAGAATACATCCAGCATGTATCTCCAGGTCCTTGTTACTTCCTTTCTTTTGACCAAAACTCCACGTTTCTCTCTTTCAGAAAACTTTCCCAGAATGCCCAACTCTTGATGCCTCCCTCCTGGGAGTCCTGTCTTTGTAGTCCTGCCCAGAGATAAGCTTTGGTTGGTTTTTGGTTTTGTTATGGGCTAAACTGTATCCCCGCTACCCACCCTCGACCCGCAGAAATTTGTATGTTGAAACCCAACCCCTCCCCAGTACCTCAGAATGTCACTCTATTGGAAAATAGGGCTTTTAAATAAGTGACTCACTTAAAATGAGGCTGTCTATGTGGTCCCTAATCTAATGGGATTGGGGAAATTTGGACACACAGAGGAAACAGCGGATGTGCGGCCACAGAGAAAAGACCATGTGAGAGGCAGCAAGAAGGAGGCTATCTCTAAACCACAGAGAGATGCCACGGAGGAAACCTACCCTGAGGCACCTTGACCTTAGATTTTCAGCTTCTAGAACTGTGCGAAGGTTAACTTCTATCATTTAAGACCCCAGTCTGGTATTTTGTTATGGCAGCCCCAATAGGCTAATACAGATTTTCAAGTGGTGAATAGCATTTTTCCTGAGGGGTCTCCCCTTTCTAGATCTTACTCTTCCTCAGGCTGCAGGGGCAAGCTCTACCATTCCCCCCTCGCATAACCATGGGGCCTGAACAACAGCCCAGGGGGATCTCCGGCTTTCCCAGCGAAGCGGTAGGTGGACACAAGCAAAGGCAGACACAGGCAAAGGCAGACGGAGGCTGTCTACTCCCTTTGTATCCCAGCCTCACGAGTGGCTTCTGTTTCTCAGGGACAGTATGCTTAGCATTAAAGGGGCCCAGACACAATTGTTTTTGCAGAAGTGACTTCCATTAGTGGATTCCACCTTACTCATGCCCTGCCTCTCACCGTTTCCTCAACTCAAGTCACACTGTGATACACACATCTGTTAAAACGACCCACCTAGGAAACTAGAAACTGTGGTTCAGTCATGAAAACCTGGGCTCCGGACCTGGTACCTAATCCGCTGTGTGACCCTGGCTTCGTCACACCCCTCTCTGGGCTCCAGGCTCGTCAATGGAAGGAAGAACCTGGATAAGCGGACACCAAGCACTTCTGGAAGAAGATAAGAGGCTCCAACTGAGCAGAGCAGAGGGTGGGGTGGGAGGCAGGCAAGTCAGGCTGGAGGGGAGAGAAGAAACTGAAACATAGAGCTCCTTGAAAACTATGCCAGGAGGTGGGAATTCTGTGGATAGGCAGTGGGGAGCCCTGGCAAGCTTCTGAGCAGTGAAGGGATCAAGCTGATCTGGGACAATGGCCCATACCCCTGCCTTCCTAACTTCATTCCTCGCCACACTCCCCTTCTTTACTCCTGACCTTCCTGTTCCTCCTACAACATTCTAAGCCCTTTTCCATCTCGTGGCCTTCACCCTTGCTGTTCCCTTTGCTAGAAAAGTAGAAGTCAAAGAAGCAGACACTTCTAGCACTTGCTAATGTGCAAGGCACTGTCTAAACACTTCCCCTATATTAACTCATTTATTCCTCTCCACAACACTGTAGGTACCGTTATCCCCATCGTGCAAATGAGCAAACTGAGGCACAGAGAAGAGACGGGACTTGTTTAAGGCCCCATGGCAGGGGCAGAGCTGGGATATGAAACTCTGGGATTCACTCTGATCCCATTGGAATGGCTTCCTGCTCCCTTCGCCACCCAGTATAAAATGTCCCCCATACAGACCTCACCCCCTCACTTCCTGTGCTTTCATCAGAACATTTGTGCCCCTTGATCTTTTGCATTTCTCTGTTGCTCATTCCATCACGTGCCCTCCTTAATCCCCATCACCCAGTTACCCCCCCCCACCTCTCCCCAGGACTTTCTCTTGTTCACGGTTGCATGCCCAGCTCCGAGCGCAGTGCCTGGCACAAAGTAGGGACTCAATAAACGTTTGTTGAATGACTAAAGGAACAAGGATGTGTGTGTGCGATGGGGAAGCTCAGCTCAAGCTTCAGTGGACCTCTAGCCTTTCCTGAGCCCCCAACCCCAAGAGAAAAGATGCCTCCCTCCTGCTTCGTGTTCCCCATCCCACCCCCACACACATGTGTGTCTCCCCATTAGACCGTCCACCACCTAAAGACAGCAGCTAGGCCATGTCATCTTAATACAAATAATCCTGACCCATTTTGTGAGCATCCCGCGTCAGGCATTGTTCCAAGCTTTCTACACGAACTCACTTCCCTTTCCAATGATCCCATGAGGTGTGTCCTGCTGTCTCCATTTCACAGGTAAGGAAACCGGCGCAGAGAGAAGCTAAGTACCTCGCCCACAGTCATAGGCCTAACAAAGGGCAAGGCCAGGATTTAGATTCGGGCCCTCCAGTCAGGGCCCCTTTTCCCCATGCAGCTGGCAGGGCTGCTCTCCACGGAGGCTCTGGGTAGGTCTGGGGGCCCGGCTGGAGCTCTGGCCTCCTCACAGGCTGGCCAGCACCTCTGCCTGACTACTCAGGGCCTCAGGGCCCCTCTCGGAGCATCAGCACACCTGAAGCCCAAAGATGGAGGCCGTGACCCCGAATCCGCTGGGGTTTCCAGTACCGGCTGAGAGCTTCTGGAATATATTAGTTTCCCATTGCTGCTGTAACAAATGGCCACAGACTTCCTAACACAGATGTCTTACCTTCAGTTCCAGAGCTCAGAAGTCTGCCATGGGTCTCTAAACTCAGTATGTTGGCAAGGCTGTGCTCCTTCTGGGCCCACTGGGGAAAAATTCATTTCTTTGCCTTTCCTAGCTCCCAGCAGCCTCCCGCACTCCCTGGTTAAGGACCTCTGCCTCCATTTTCAAAGCCAACAACGGCCGATCAAGTCCTTCTTACGACGTGCCCCTCCGACTCTGCTCCCTTCCTCAGACCTCTCTCTCCTCTTGCCTCTGTCTTCCATGCTTCGGGACGCTTGGGATCACCTTGGGCCCATCCAGATAACTGAAAATAATCTTCCCGGGGCGCCTGGGTGGTTCAGTGGGTTAAAGCCTCTGCCTTCGGCTCAGGTCGTGATCTCAGGGTCCTGGGATCGAGCCCCGCATCGGGCTCTCTGCTCAGCAGGGAGCCTGCTTCCCCCCTCTCTCTCTGCCTGCCTCTCTGCCTACTTGCGATCTCTCTCTGTCAAATAAATAAGTAAAATCTTTAAAAAAAAAAAAGAAAAGAAAGAAATTTAAAAATTTATAAAAAAAAAAAAAAAGAAAATAATCTTCCCACCTTAAGGTCAGCTGATAGGAACCTTAATTCCACCTGCAACCTGAATTCTCCATCTCCATGTAAACTAACAATTCACAGGTTCTGGGGATTAGGACTGCAACATTTGGGGAAGACCTGCGGGGACGGGGGCGGCCTGGTTCCGCCTACCATACAAGTGTTTCTCGGATTGTTCCTCAAACCTCCCCAACCCTAAAGATCCAGGATATCACCGGAGCACCTCCAAAGACCTGACAGTGGGACAACCTGGGCCCCGGTGTCCTCAAGGCCTCCCTCGAATTGGCCCCCGTCACCCCCTGCGAGGAAGAGAACATGGGCAGGGAGGCCAAGGGCTCACAGTCATCCACTTGGCAAGAAGAAAGTGGCCCCTCTGAGCATTTTCACCTGTTATCAATAGCTCGCCAATCCTGAGCCATCAAGAGATTCTTCTCCCCTTTGTAAAGGGCAGGAAAGCGAGGCCTGGAGAAATGAGGTCCCGTGTGCAGTGTCTTGCATGTCGCCCCCGTGCACATGGCCTGAATCGCCTGCTCCTTCTCTTGCATCACAATAAGACAAGCGCCTGGGTGGCTCAGTTGGTTGAGCGGCTGCCTTTGGCTCAGGTCATGATCCCAGAGTCCTGGGATCGAGTCCCGGGATCGAGTCCCGCATTGAGCTCTGTGCTCAGCGGGGAGCCTGCTTCTCCTTCTGACTCTCCACCCCCTTCACCATGCTCTCTCATTCTTTCTCTCTCTCAAATAAATAAATAAATTCTTTAAGAAAATTACCAATATTGGGAGTTAGCGCCACTACAGATTCTATAGATATTAAAAGGATCAGGGAATGTTATGTATAAAATGTGCCAATACGCTTGATAATGTAGATGAAATGGGCACATTCTTTCAAAGACGCGAACTTCCAAAACTCAAGAAGGAATATGTAACTCGAACAGCCCAATATCTGTTAAAGACATTGGATTTGTAGTGAAAAAACCTTCCTGTGAAGAAAACTCTAGGTCCACCCAGTTGCCCCAAATATTGGTAATTTTTAATCCATTGTTTTTCTGGGTTTTTTATTCCATTGACTTTTGTTCTGATCTTTATTATTTCCCTTCTTCTACTTACTTTGGGTTTCATTTGCTCATCTAGTTCTTTAAGGTAGACACTGAAGTAATAGATTGGGGGCATTTTCTTTTTTTTATAGACTTAATTTTTTTAAGATTTATTTATTCATTTATTTGAAAGGGGAGGGGCAGAGAAAGAGGAATCCAAAGCAGACTCCCTACAGACGGCAAAGCCCCAGGTGGGGCTCAGTCCCAGGACCCCCAAGATCACAACCCCAGCTGAAATCAAGAGTCAGACACTCAACCGACAGAGCCACCCAGGCACCCTTGTGGACATTTTCTTTTTAATATAGGTATTTTAGTGCTATAATTTTTCTCCATATACTGCTTTAGATGCACAAATTTGTAGACTTTGTGTTTTCATTCACATTCAGTTCAAAATACTTTTAATTTACCTATGATTTCCTATTTTACCCATGGTTTATTTCAAAGTATGTTACTTAGTTTCCAAATATTTGCTCACTTTCCAGAGATCTTTCCGTTGTTAATTTCTAACTATCTTCTTCCTTCAAGAATTCCAATTACACATCTCTTTGGCCCCTCAAAGCCCCACACAGTTCATTAATGTTCTGTTGATTTTTCCCTAATTCTTTTTTCTTGCTGTGTTTCATCGAGGATAGTTTCTTTGACTATGTCTTCAAATTTACTGCTCTTTCCTTCTGTAATATTAAATCTGTCATTAACCCTGTTTTTCATTTCAGACACTGTGATTTTCATCTTTAGTTTGATTTGATCTTTTTTTATGTTTTAGGTCTTTACTTAACATGTTCAATCTTTCCTTTAGCTACTTGAACTTATTATAATAATATATATTGAATTTATTATATATATTATTGAACTTATAATATTATAATATATAATATATAATATAATAATATATAATATAATAAGAGAATATAATAGGTGTCTTAATACCCCTTCTTCTTCAGAATGCATTAACCCTCTCCTCACTGTGTGTTGTATTTTCCTTCTTTGCCCAGTAATTTTGTTTGGACGCTGAGTATTGTGACTTTTACCTTGTCAGGTAAAACCCTTTTGAATTCCTAAAATTATTCTTTTTTTTTTTTTTTAAAGATTTTTTATTTATTTATTCGTCAGAGAGAGAGAGCACAAGCAGGCAGAGTGGCAGGCAGAGGCAGAGGGAGAAGCAGGCTCCCTGCCGAGCAAGGAGCCCGATGTGGGACTCGATCCCAGGACCCTGGGATCATGACCTGAGCTGAAGGCAGCAGCTTAACCAACTGAGCCACCCAGGCGTCCCAAATTCCTAAAATTATTCTTGAGATTAGTTTGGGGACATGGTTAAGTTACTTGGAAAAAGTTGGCTTCTTTAAGGTCTTGATTTTTAGCCTCATTAGGGAGGATAAGAGTAGCATTTGATGTAGGGTAAATCTTCCCACTGCTGAGATGAGAACTTTCATAGTACTCTATGCCCCATGAGTTACGACGTTTTACCCTCTGGTTTTGGGGCCCAGGCACCATTCTGAGCCCTGTAGAGCTCCCAGTACTATTCTTTCTAGTCTTTAGCGGTTCTTTCCTGGTCGCGGGTAGCTTTCTCATACGTGTCCTGATCAGTATGCAACTGATTACCAGAGGGAACTCTGATTTTCCTTGTGTGGCTCCTCCTCTCTAGTACCCTTCCCTGTAAACTCTAGCTACCTTGGCTTCCTTCGACTCCCAGATCCGTCTTTTCAACTCGAGGTGACTCCTGAGCCCTACCTGGACCACTGTCCCTTTGCTGGGGGCTGGAAATGCTCTCCAGGCAGTAATCTGGAACAATCATAGCTCATCTCATTTGTTTTCCATCACTGTCCTATATTGTCTAATATACAATATCTTGACAGACGTTGTTTCTTATATTTTGTCTGATTTTCCCCCTTATTTTCAAAGAGGCAAGGTAAATCTAGTTTCTGCTACCTGAAAGTGAAAGTATCAATAATCAGAATTTGAAATCAGAATTTGAAATTTAAAACAAAAACGCTACTATTTAAAATAGCATTTATAAAAATATTCAAAAGATAAATCTGGGCACATGGGTGGCTCAGTTGGTTAAGCATTCAACTCTTGATCTCAGCTCAGGTATTGATCTCAGGGTCGTGAATTCAAGCCTTGCGTTGGGGTCCACACTGAGCGTGAAGCCTACTTAAAAAAAAAAAGCAGAAATAAATCTAACAAAAGATATGAAAGAGCTGTACAGTGAAGATGACAAAATAGTGTGAAGAGGAAATGAAAGCATAGATAAATAAATGGAAAGCTACACCATCTTCATGTATCAGAAAACTCAATATTGCTAAGATGTCAATTCTGTCCAAATTCACATACAGATCCGATGTAATCCCAGCTGAAACGCCAGCAGGCAATTTTTGGCTGAAATTGACAAGTCGATTCTAAAATCTATAGGGAAGTGCAAAGGACCTAAAATAGCTAAAAACGATTTTGGCAAAAAGAAAAAAAAGGAGGACTCACGTTACCTGCCTTCAAGACTTACTGTAAGGCTACAGTGACAAGGATGGTGTGGCATCACCCTCGAGATGGCCAAATCAATCAGAGAAACAGAAGAGAGTCCAGAAATAGACCCGCATGTAAACAGTCAATTGATTTTTGACAAATGTCCCAAGATAATCGAACGGAAGAACAAGAGTCTTCTCAACAAATTGTGCTGGGACAATTGGATATCCATATGCCAAACAAAACAACAAAAATCTTTCATCCATACTTTGCACCAAATATAAAAATTAACTCAAAAAGGATCACAGACTTAAATGTAAAACCTAATAGTATGAAACCTTGGAAGAAAACACAGGAGAAAATTCTTCGTGACCTCTGATTAGGCAGAGATTTTAGATAAGCACCAAACACGATTGATACAAGGAAGAAAATGACAAATTGGACTTGATCAATCAACATAAGAACTTCTGCTCTTTGAAAGGCAGTGGTAAGAGGATAAAAAGATAAGGCACAGACTGGGAGAAAATACTTGCAAATCAGATATTTAATGAAGGACTTCCACCCAGAACGTATATAGAACCCTCAAAACTTGGTAATGAGAAAATAAACAACCCATTTAAAAATGGGCAAATGGGGGTGCCTGGGTGGCTCAGTGGGTTAAGTCTCTGCCGTCGGCTCAGGTCATGATCTCAGGGTCCTGGGATTGAGCCCCGCATGGGGCTTTCCGCTCAACAGGGAGCCTGCTTCTCCTTCTCCCTCTGCCTGCCTCTCTGCCTGCTTGTAATCTCTCTCTGTCAAATAAATTTAAAAAATCTTTAAAATAAAAAAATAATAAAAAAATAAAAATGGGCAAATGATTTGAACAGACACTTCACTAAAGAAGATATACAGATGGCCAATAGCAAATGAAAAAAACGCTCAATATAATTAGTCATTGGGGAAATGTAAAGTAAAACCACAGTAAGATATCATTACACACCTATTAAGAGGTCTAAAACCAGAAAGACTAGTTATATCAGGTGTCGATATGGAACAATTGGGATTTTCGCGTGCTGATGGTTAGAATGAAAAGGTCCAATCACGTCACAAAACAGTCTGGCAGTCTCTTACAAAAGTCAAACGTACATCTACCATGTGACTCGGCGTCCCATTCCTAGCTAGGTATCCACCCAAGAGTAATGAAAGCTTTGTGTTCAAAGACTCTATGTGAATTTTCACAGCTGCTTTATTTACAATAGGAAGAAACTGGAATCCAAATTAACAGACGAATGGATAAACAAATTATGGGAGATCCATCGATGGCATACTACTCCACAATAAAAGGGAATGAAAGATTGATGTATACAGGCTATGAGTGAGTCTCAAAGCAATTGCGCTGAGAGCAAGGAGCCTCACACACAAGAAAATATATACTGTCTGAGTCCATCTAAATTCTTGAAAATGGAAACTAATGTATAATGACCTAGAGCAGCTCAGTGGTTGCCTGGGGACTGAGGTGGGGGTGGGGAGAAGAGAGAGGGGAGGATTTACAAAGTGGCATGAGGAAACTTCTGGCAGTGACGGACATGTTCATTTTCTTGATTACGGTGATGGTTTCATGAGTGTAAACATATGTCAAAACTTATCAGGTTGTACAAGGTAAGTATGTGCGATTTACTGTATGTCAACCACATCTCAACAGAGCTGTTTTCAAACAGGAGAGAAAGAAACACAGAGAGCAATCTGCCCTGGACTCTGCTTCTAGAACCCTCATGGGGGGATTGTAACCTAATCAAAGCCTGAGGCTGGACAGGAGAAGCTGGAAGGGCAGAGCTGGGGTCCAGAGCGAGGGCGGGAACAGGGCTGAAGACTCCAGCCTGAAGTCACCCTCCCACGTGAGAGGCTAGCTCTGCCTTATCTCCATCGGCCTTCTCTCTCCAACATTCTTTCATCCCAAGCCGTTTTCAGCCAAAAAAGACTTCCTGAAATTGGGCAGGGCCTGAGGAGGCCACAACAATAGCAGAGCCCCAGCTAGGGGGCCAGGCGAGCTGAGCCCAGGATCGGTTTTAACCCTCCCATTACCCAGGAGCGAGCTAGCTATCGTGGTCCCATTCTGCTAGGAATGAAACGGAGCCTGACCAAGGTCCCATGGAGGCCTGGAGGGTCGCAGCTGCCAGCACCCCCCAGCCCCAGCGGGCCTCTGGGGGCACTCCTATGCCAGCAGGAGGACCCAAGCTTGGCTGCGCGTCGTTAGTCTTTTCTCAACCCTGGGCGCTCTTACTTTGGAGCTCCCCTCTCCCTCCCCCCCCCCCCACTCAATATGAGGCACATTCAGCTCGCAGATCCTATAATGAATATGATTTTTACTGTGTTTATTCATTTCATTTGCACTGTTGTGACTGCATTGCGGAGCCAAGACATGTCCTTTTTCGCAGTTGCAAACGTTTTCTTAAGCTCTTTGTTCCCATGGCAAAGTGGCCCTATTGGCTGGGGATCTTTTCAGGGTGTGTTGGTGGTACTGGCTCTGCAGGCAAGGACGTGAAGACACGCTCAGATCCGCGCGTGCCTGGTTCCTGGGGGAGGCTCTGTCGGGAAGCCTGGTTTGCATGCAAGCTCTGGAGTCGAGCTGTCTGTGCATTCTCTGGCTCCACTGGAGTTCCTGCGTGACCTGGGGCACACTATCCCACCTCCCCGAACCTCGGTCTCTTCTTCTGTGAAGTTGGGATCGTAGTACCGACCCGACGTGGTCAATGACTAGAACATGTTTGGCTGGACAGGGTTTAAGGTCCTTTGCTGTGTGGAGACGTGCGAGGACTCAAGAACGAATGTCTGAACAGGTGCCAGGAATCCCGTCCGGTCAGCCATTTACCAGCCCGTGGACTCTGGCTGTGTTCCTTCGGAATCATCTTACCTTATCAAGTCACAAGTTCCTGAGTCACCCCCAGCCCTGCAGCCAGCTCCCCGGCTGTCCCCGCCGTGCTTCCTGTGGCCCTCCTCCACCCGCCCCATATTGTTCCCTCCCTGTCCCTCCACATTCAGGGACATTTTGTCTCCCTGGGCCTGGCGACTGTGAGCCGCTGGGAACAGGAACTGCACAGAGGCCCCCAGTCATTCCTAGGAAGTCCACGTGGAATGGAAGGGGACGTGTCAAGCGGCGAGCCTGTCTGCCCAGCCTAGACACCAGCTTCCAGCCACCGCCCTGGGGGCCCCACATGCCAGGGGGAGATAACAAGATCGGAGCAAGGGACACCAGCCTGGCCTTGGGGCCCCCCTCTGTGCCTTTATAGTCAGAATGTTCACTCACTAATCTAGCAGGGTCCTGGATGTGTCGTTAAGGGGGTTCTGGATATGGAGAGGTCCAGGGGCCTAGGGGAGGGGCCAGGCAGCCTGAGTGTTAGAGCGAGGAAGGGACATTGGCATCGGTAATTTACAGCACATATAGAAGTGCATCAGTATTTTAACCACGGGTACAGACATGCCCATGCATGTCAGCTGAAGGTCGGCCCTGCAGGATCAGGCCCCTCTGCCTACGCAGGTGTCACCCCTTCCAGGAAGCCCTCCCTGATCCTACAACTCAGTACTGGTTCCCTTTCCATTGGCCAGGCTTACACCCATCACAACACTTGCCACACCACGATCCCCAATACCCATTCCCTTATCTATCTGTCCCTTGAGATATTCTGGGGAGAAGAGCTCAGGCTGTCTTCCATCTCTACCTCCACGAAAGGAGCTGCATTTTTTTTTTTAAGACTTTATTTATCTATTTAACAGAGAGAGAGAGAGATCACAAGTAGGCAGAGAGGCAGGCAGAGAGAGAGGGGGAAGCAGGCTCCCTGCTAAGCAGAGAGCCCGATGCGAGGCTCGATCCCAGGACCCTGAGATCATGACCTGAGCCGAAGGCAGAGGCTTTAACCCATTTAACCGCCACACCCATTTTCTTTTTTTTAATGAATAAAAAGCATCACATAGATTCAGAACCACTCAGGCCTGGGTTCAGATGCCTCTCCTCTCATAGCTACATGCTCTTTGGGATGTTTGCCAACTGTCTCGTGCCTCAGTTTCCTCCTCCACAAATGGCGTTAACGATGGCTGCCTGAAGCATCTGTTGGAACCATGTGGGTGCAGCGTCTTTTCCTCTCTTTTCACTAGCCCTTGGATAAAACTTGAGCCACCCCTGCTACAAGCCCAGATGAAGGGGTAGCCTTGGCTTTCTGGCTGGAGAGTGAAGGATCTCCTGAGAGACCCCACCTGAACTTGGCTGCTGAACATTACCTCCTTACTCTGTTCAATGGATGGCCCACCTCCCCCTCTTGTGAACGCCAAGGCCTTGAATTGTGCCACTCACTGTCACCGTAATGGGAACCACTGACATTTACAAAGGGCTCTGGGAGTTACAGGCCTGATCTAATTTTCGCAAGCACCCTGTAACATGAGTAACAGGAGCCTCCCATTGTCCAGATGAGAAAACGGAGGCGCCCAGAGTCCCAAGGCATGAACTACACAGACCTACGCACATTTGCATTTTGACCCAAAGGAAGCCCAGTAAACAGACTGGTGGGATTTCGGACCAAAGGGCTGGCAGAAAAAACTGAGGGATGGCAAGGGGGCTTCCCCAGGCTTTTGAAACTTGATCCCAGAGGTGCTCAGACCCTCTCTACCTACAGTCAGACCTGGAAAAGCAAACACATCGTGCCTTTGCTGACTCCCTGGCCCTGGGAGGATCCCGGAGAAACTTGGCCCAGGTTCTGCACCGAGCTGGCTCTCCACCCTTCATTTTTATAAGTTCAGGCAGGAGAAAAGGCCGGGAGAAAAATCTGCTACTAATAAGGAAATCAATTAGTTGGTGTGCGTGTCACGAAATGCTTCAATAAAGATCTGCCTTTTGGGAATTTTTCCTCCCCCTTTAATTTTTTTCCCCCCAAAGAGACCTGGCTGGGGCCAGAACGCATTTCCAGTGTCCGCCTATCAGAGGGAGTCGCCGCAGCTGCGTCTGGAGCTGATTACTGAAGGGCTATGCTCCGCCGCCCTGCTGGCATCGTGGGCAGCTGGGGTCCCCTCCTCTGCCCAGCCTGCCCACGCCAGGGCCCGATCAACCAGGCTCAGAAGGGGCTTCACGGCCCTCTGACACGCAATGACACGCACACGCACAGTCACTCCAAATGGCCCACACATAATCACGTCCACACACGTCCACACGCACACATATACTCTACTCACAGACAGCCCAAACTGCACACAGACCCCCAGAACACAACCCACGTAGATGCACACACACACACACACAATGGCACACACACTCTCACTCGCCCCAAACACACACACATACATTCACAGCCCCTGTTCCCCATACACGTATATAATCACACACACACAGTCCACACACATGCACTCACACACACACCATTACACCCACATACTCACCGACCCCCACATCCAATCACACGCCCAATCACGCACACATACCTAATTGCCCTCAATGGCACGCACAATCACACACACACACACATATACTTGGTGTGAGAACCCAAGAATATCTGAGCTGGGATGGATCGTCAAACTCTTCCATTCCAACAGATTCGCACTATCAGTAGGGAAACTGAGGCCCAAAGAGAAGATGTCAATTGCACAGGTGGCCCCTCTCCAGCCTTACTCATGCAATGAAAGGCATCTTGGGATGAGAGATACTGACCAGGGGGTCAGGGCTGAGAGAAGGCATGAGGGAGGAACTCATCTGGAGCCCAGCCCCCAAAGAACTTCAGCCAAATCATCTAATGAGGAAATGTAAAAATAATAATCAGGAAGGAATTCACTGAGCCCCATAATTCCCCAGACCGCCGCCCAGCCTTGAGAACAGCAGAGTCTAAGTGCAAAGACGGTGGCCTTATTGGGAAGACAGATCAGGCTTCCTGAAACGTGGCTCTGCCATTCACTTTCTGAGTGACCAGGGCAAGGTGCTTCATTTCTCTGAGCCTCAGTCTTCTCAACTATAAAATGGGAATGAAACGGACCTCACAGGGTTGTGGGGAGGGGTAACATGTCAGCAGCTCCAGAGCATCCAGCATTGGGCCTGGCAAGGAGCGGCTACTCACCCAATCCTACTTCCTGTTCCCTCTGGTCCCTTACTCAGGCCACAGCTTTGACAAGCCATCTGGGTGAGTCCCTTCCCTCTCTAGGCTCCGGCCTCCCCATTCAAGGGATCTCTGCTCTCCAAGGAGAGCTAGTGAGCAGATTGGGCCTAGGTGGTGCCGAGGTTATAGCCGAGAACTTGCCCCTGGGACCCCAGGCCTCCAGGTTTGAGGGGAGCAGGGCTCTCGCCCCTCAGAGAGAAGGTTTTGAGGGGAACTCAGTCTTTGTCAGGCCCCGCCTGGTGAGGCTGGTATTTGAAATATTCTTCTGAACCGCTGAGAGACACTGGGAGGTCTCGGGGCAAGCTGGGAGGAGGGATGCGGTTGCCTAGGAAACCATGTGTTTTCACTTTTCTGAGAGAGGGGAGCCTGAAGAGGAAGGGCCTGGGGTGCACACCAGTAGAGGGGAATGGGGAGAATGTGTGTCCTTGGGGGGCAAGCTGAGGAGGAAGGAGGAAGCCGCCCGAGAGGAGGCTCAGTGAGTGGCTCAAAGGACAAGTTTATGGGTCCCAAATGCCTGAGGGCAAGCGGCAGACCCAGAACCACCAAAACGCTTGCCAAAAATACAGATTCCTAGGCCCTGCCCGGAACTCACTAAGTGGGAGGGCAGGAGGCTGGCCAGGGGGATGGAAATCTGTATTGTTAACCAGCTCCTGGCCTGGGAACACCGGGAGGATACAGAGAGGGGCGGGGGCATCCAGCTGGGAAGAAGGAAAATGAGGCCAAGCCTGGCTCCTCTTGGGACCTGGGTGTCTTCATCCAGAAAAATAGGGTGGGAGGAAAGTGGAACAAATGGAACTCTCCACAATTTCATTCCCTGGAGGCTGTGACAGGGAGGCAGCCGCCTGGGCTTTTGCACAACGTGATCTCGGTGCAAATTTTAGTCGTCTTGGCCAAGTCCTTTGCCTGAGCCACAGTTTGCTTGCCTCTAAGATGGGCGTAACATCTATTGTTATTATTTATCCATTTAATAATGTGGTCAAGTAACCGTCAGTTAATATGAAATCTGCTCTTCTGTCCTCGCCTTGGGGTCTAAGAGCTTTCTCAATGTGGCCCTAGTTTACCCTGTCATCTCCAGCTCCCCGGCCACTGCTATACCCTCTTGGGCTCTCTCCAGATTCCTCACGTGGGCCTCCAGGCCTCTGCCTGTGCTGGGCTCTCTGCCTTCCTCCTCTTGATCCTCTTGCCTTTAACCCCCCAGACCAGCTCGAACACCCCTACCTGGGTGTTCCCTGGCTTCTCTCCTTTGCCAGGACTCCACGAGGCCTGCGCCTTCCCTAGCCAAGCTCTCCGCCGCCCCTCAACTCAGCCTCCCCGCCTAGCTGACAGGGGGCTCTGGCGGTGGGCAAGGGGGCTGTTGAGTGGCTGCATGAAATGCGGGCTCAGGCTCACCTTTCAGGTGTCCCCTGCAGTGCTGACCTCCCTTAGGGTCTCAGAGAGCAGGTTATTACCCCCCCTCCAAGAGTCTTCACATGCAAAGTCCTAGGTTACTTCAGACTGCCTGCAGCAGGGAGCGGGCAGAGAACGGCCTACCTGTCCCTTTTTCCTGTATGAGGGTCTAGTCCCCCATCACCCAGGGGCTGAAAGTGGTATTTGGGCGGCACCTTAGAAGGGAAGATTCCTATAAGCTGAGAAAACAGGGCCTTCCAAGCAGGGGGAGCAACCACAGTCCAGATGGTCCGTGTGAGGGAGAACTGAGAGACCCTGCAGGGACAAGGGACTCAGCCCTCTGTCTCCCTCTCCGTGTCCCTAGGGCTGACGGAACCCAGCCATTTTTGCTGTGTCAGGGTCTGGGCCCCCACAGGCCTCGCTGGAAGTGGGCCCATTCTGGGGCTCAGCGGGTCCTTCCCTTTGTCCCTGGCACGCAGGCACTGGAAAAGGAAAGCCTTTCTAGACCCAGGATGAGGAAGAACTTGACGGGGTGGATGGCCAGTCGTGTCCTTCCCGAGGCCCCACTGTCTCCTCTACAAACTGGTGATGGGGCAATCTCCCAAAAAGGTCCTCCTGGCTCCAAATTGGCCAGTTCCTCCCATGGCGGCTGCCAAGGGGGTGGTGAGGCCCGTCGGGGAGCCACCGCCAGCGGCCCCGCCTCCCCCACCGCCCTCTCGCACATTCTCCCAGGCCCCAGGGGCTGGGGCCGGCAGCGCGGCTCGGCTCGGCGGGCCACCCCCACCCCAGCGTCGCCCCTGGGGAGCCCGCAGGGAGCAGCCCGCCAGCGTGGAGCCGGGCTGGGGCTGGGGGGGTTGGCGAGGGAGAGGCCGGCCAGCCGGGAGGCCGGGCGGCGGGAGACAGCGCGGAGACAGGGCGCGATAAGGCGGCGGCCCGCGGGCGGCCCCTCCCAGGCCGGCGGGATGACAGAAGCCGCCCTCAAACATCCGGCGGCACGGCTCGGCTCGGGGAGGGCGGCGGGAGGGCTGGGGGGCTCCCCACTCCCTGCGCCCCCGCTCCCTGGCCTCACCCCTGGAGCTCGGGACCCAGCTGCCCCACTGCCCGCAGGCTTTCCTGGAGGGAGGGGTGCGGGGTTCCAGGGAGCGGTGCCAGTGGGGTGGGGGACAGGGGTGAAGGGGCGGGCTCCTTCTGTCCTGGGGGCTTCCTCATCCCCAAGGGACGGTGCCCAGTCTGGTTACCAGCACTTACTGACCACATACTGTGTGCCCAACAATTATGATCATTATTACCCTTTAAAATGGAAAGACAGGGAGAGACTGGCGGCATGGCTGGGCCAGCCCGCCCACAAATGCCACCCCCGCCCCTGCAAGTGTCTCACTCCCTCCTACAACTTCTCACTCAAACTTCTCCGGAGCCTGCAGTTGCTCAATATACTTCCTTTAATCCTTTTGTATTTGCGTTTTTCTTTCATCCTTTTGTCTCCATGTTTTCATTCATTAATATTGATTCATTCAACTCTACCAGGCGCTTACTCCAGGCCAGGCGCCCAGCCTGCTGTTGCAAAGTGCGGAGAACACAGAACCAGCCCCAGCCCCGCACAGTAGCTCACATTCTAAAGAGAAAGACACAGGAGGAACATCGGTACAGACTTGATTACAGCCTGAAGAGTGTTTCACAAGGGGCACCATGTGTAGAAAACAGAACTGCCATACTTTGGGGTGCAGAGGGAGAAGTTCAGAGATGCTTCCTTTCAAAGGAAGGCCGTTTGCACGGAGATCTGACTGCTGGGTAGACCGTGGGGAAGGGGGGCGAGGGTGTGGACCGAGGGGTTCTCCTTGTGCTGAAGCGGAAGGGGAGCCCTGCCAAGTGGAGAAGCTTGAAGCAAGCCTCTGTTCAGAGCGGAACCCCAAAACAAGAATGGGTGGAGGCAGAGGCAGAAGGCTTCAGGACCGGGACGGTCAAGGTGGTTCATGGTAAGGGTGGCCGCGGGAAGGCAGAGAGCGTTAGGAACCTGGGAGCACCTTGACCTGGGGATATTTTTAAGAGTCCTCTGGCCACTGTGTGGTGAATGGACTCGAGGGTGGGGACAGAGCAGGGAGATCAGACAGGAGGCGGTGGCAGGTGCTCACAAAAGAGACGCCAGGGGCTTGGCCTCAGCTGGCCCATTTGGCTTCTGCCTCACACCTCCACTGAACCGCTTTTGACAGGTTCAACTGGTGACTTCTGTGTGTGGCCACATCCACGTGACCCTCTGTGCCTTGGGCCCAGCTGGCTGCTCCCTCCCTGAACTGTCCCTGCCCATGGTATTCTAGGGTCTGTGCCATCCACCCCCTGCCCCTCTCCCCCTTCTAACTCCTCCTGTTCAGGCTCCATTGAAGAGGTTCCTGTTCTCCCACCCCACCGCTAACGTCGGGACACAATGGCTCCAGGCTCACCTCCCTCTCCCCACTCTCTCCAGACAACCTCACCCATGCTTCTAGAGTCAGCTACCGGCTGGACACAAATGACTCTCAGACACCTTTGCTCCCTGCTCCAGTTGCTTTGTCAAAGCATCCTGCTCCAAAGGACGCTTAGGTTCCTCTATTTCCCCAGCCAGAAACTTTGGGTCCTCCTTGACCCCTCCCACTCTCTCACCCACATCTGATCCCCCCACCCACGGTTACCCCCCGTATCTCAAATCCATCCGCTCCTCTCCCTCCCCATACAAACTGCTCTTCTAAAACACAGATCTGTCCCCAGCTCCCATCTCTGTGCTGGTTCTCTGGTTCTCCATCAGCCTCATAACAAGCCCAGGTTCCTTGGCACAGCGTCCATGGCCTCCAAGGTCCAAGATTTATGCTCTCATCTCCTGCCAGCTCTTCCCACCTCACCCTGCCATTCCTAGACACAATTTTGCATTTTTCTTTTGCCTGGTTATCCACAGACTCTGCTCAGAGACACCTCCTCCAGGAAGCCTCCCTTGACTGCTGGCTCTGCTTGCTCCCTGTATTTCTCTGATGGTGCTGGTGATGGATAGGGAGGTCAGGACTATCATATAGAAGAGGTCTGACCCAAGGGACCTGGCTCCAGGGAGTCATGGCCACAGAAAGGTGGGACATCAGGGACAGACTGAGAGTAAGTAGCATGGCCTCAGGCTGGACCAGCAGGATGATTGCAGGGGGAGCCTGTTTAAAAATGGGGACATCCCCATCAACCCAGAACCCTCCATGCCAGCTGGACTGGCTTAAAAGGAGGTGCCATGGGGGGGGGCCTCAGGAAGACACTGCCTATCTCCCATCCTGAAAACCTCCTGAGGTCCCTCCTCCTTTTTGATAAGCACTATCTTCCCTGGTCAATTGCCAACTCTCCAAGAAAGGATATAGATGTGGAACAGCCACTTCTTTTGCTAGATTCCCCCTTAGACATCAACCCCCAAGATGTAGCACCGAAACCTGATAAACTGGCCGACAGCCTAGGGTTGTATTGTAGGAGAGTATTTATTTATGTTTCAATACTCTATGTACACAAAGCAGGACCCCAGCGAACTCTGTGTTCACAAACACACATTGGAGGGACTACCTGGAGGGCTGTTACCCAGAGGGGGTGGCCTGCTTTGCTCTGCTGATAGCTGGGTGGGTAAAACTATTTGAAATTCTGACTGTCACACAGACCTGGGATAATCCGAGGCACCTTCATCTCTACCTTGGTTCTGCAGTGCACAGAACATTCCACAAAGAGGACCGTGAGGGCAGGAGGGCTCCTCAGAGCTCACCTGGTACAACCCCACCTTGACAGATGGAGAAACTGAGGCTTAGAGTGGGGCAGAGGCCTGCTCAGGGCTATAGAGCAGGATGTTAGGCCAGATCTCAGGCTCCCAGATCCCCAGGCCAGTGGTCTCCCAGTGGCCTTGGCGTCTGGGCACGGGAACATTCTAAATTAAGTAGGGGCTGTGTTTTCAAAAGGCACCAGTGACTTTGCAGTTGGTTAAGTTTTGGAGAGGGCAGATTGCGGGGCCTCTGTTTAATAATTTGCGGGGGGGATGGCTGCTGTTTAAAGAATAACACCACCGGCTCGGAGGAGGGAATACGGAGACGTCTAGAGACACTCGGTCCTGCATAGATCCCCCTTTCCTAGTTTAAAATCACTAAAACACACACACACACACACACACACACACACACACACACACTCATACACAACTGCTGTTTTCATTTAGCTGATTTTATTATATAAGTGTTCCACGGTCATTGAAGAAAAATGAGAGAATGCAGATAAACAAACACCAAGCAACCGAATTCATCCACAGTCCAGCCCAAAGGACAAAGGGGGCATCACTGCGAAATGCTCAGGAGGGCAAGCCCAAGTGTCTGCTTAGCCCTGAGTTCAGTCCTGCCTGTGTCATGCAGCAGCTGTGTGACCTTCTGCAGGTTGCTTAACTTCTCGGAGCCGCAGTTTCCTCATTTATAAATGGACACAGTTCTAGAAGTGGAGCACTTAGTCTCGTGCCTGACACACAACAGTCACAAGACCAAAGGCAGTTTTGGCCTTCCAGACGCCACCCCTCATTTTTCAAGACAAATGTAGAGGAAAATAATTCATAGAATTGGACTGAGTAAACTTGGAGTTCCCATCCCACTCCGTTTCTATGATTTTAGTGCATTTGGCAATGGGTTCTGGGGCAGCAGTCTTCTTGCCTTCAGGCCTCGGTTTCCCTGACTGTATTCTCGGCCCAGAGTTGAAGCAGTTGCTCCCAGGAGTCATTTCTGTCTGCTGACCAGCACTGGGGGCCTCCAGCACCAGCTGAACCATCTCTGTGCCCTGGCTCCTGGGGGTAGGCCAGATGGCCAGGAGGCTGGCCCAGGGGGCCTGCGGACCTGAGCGGCTGGGTGCAGTCAGAATCTCCAGGCCATTGCAAGCCTTTCCCATCCCACTTCCCCTGGCCCCCGTGAGCCTCCCCAGACTAAGGCAGCGTTGTGCACCACGGGAGGCCAGCCAAGGCAAATAAACGGGTGCATGCCCTTCACCCAACCTTCCCAGCTGAGCCACATGAAATACCAACTATAGGCCAATTACACCAAAATGCTGAGACAGGCTTTCCAAGCCACCGACCCTTAGGGGCTGGGGAAGGAGGTGCATAGAGATTCACCCACTCATTGACTCGCTCCCTCTTCATTCATTCAATAAACTCACAAAGCATTATCTTCACACCAAGCATCGTGCTAGTGCTGGGGAATCAGAGGGAGCAAAACAGCCCCAGCTTTCAGGTTGTTCCTGGGGCTGGCAATGACGTAATTCCCAGAGGCACTGTCAAGATAAAACACTGCAAGGGGAGATCCAGAATAAAGCATGAGCCCCTTCTGGTTTGCAAAACCAGGTAAGACTGCCCAGATGCAGTGGCCTTTGCCGCAAACCTTGAAGGGTGGGTAGAGCAGGTCCGACAGAAAGGAGAGGAAGGAGAGCCCTGGCAGAGGGTACTTGGACATGAACGAAAGCTGTGTTCGGTGACTGATCACTGAAATCACAGAGTGAATACTGGACAAGCCAAACAGATGAACTTGTCCCACCCCCTCATGTGACAGGTGGGGAGACAGAGGCCCAGGCAGAACCCAAGAGCAACCGGCGTGGCCTTGTAGCACGAGGGACCTGGAAACTTCGCTACAGGTAGCGCGAGTCAGCGGGCTTAGCTGGCTAAAGGCTTGAGGGTTGGGGCAACAGAAGACAGGTGTTTCGGGAGGGGGGAAACTGTCTCTTCCCAAGGGACCTACAAGGGGTCGTGTGTGAGTGTGTGAGTGTGAGTGTGTGTGTGTGTGTGTGTGTGTGTTGGGGGGGTGTATGTGTGGATGGGTGTTTGTGGCCCACCTTTATTTGGTTAGTTTTCTTTCCTAGTATATGCACCAGGAACCTGGAGCTTTTTCTACTCCCAGGAGCTGGCTTCTCCTTTTAGGTAGCACAGAGGGCAGGAAAAAATAGATGCTTAAGCTTCTGCAGGAGAGCGTTAGGGTAGATGTGAGGAAAAACTTTCTGAGGGT
This sequence comes from Potos flavus, assembly GCA_028534135.1. Lineage (NCBI taxonomy): Eukaryota > Metazoa > Chordata > Mammalia > Carnivora > Procyonidae > Potos > Potos flavus. Next base: position 32,167,047 of record CM052896.1, read on the forward strand.
GGTCCAAGTCAGGCATAGGAACTAAGACCAAAGAAGAGACTCCACAAGATCTAGATGGGCATAACACCTAGTATTATTTATCCATTTAATAATGTGGCACATTATTGCAGACCCCACAAGACCTAGTCTCTCTCCGCTCGGAGCTCCCTCTCCTGTGCCACAGTGAAACCCACCCAGGGGCTGTGTGTCCTTGATTCCCATGACAAGGGCCATAAACTCTGCCGTCAGCCGTAAGGAGCTGTTCTAGAACCACAGTGGTTCTGGTCCGGGACCTGGACCCATCTGGGAGTCTCATAAAGGCTTGAACCTGCCCCCACAGAACTCTCCAGCTGTCCAACTTTTCACGTACAGCTTGAAAGGCCCGAGGCCCATCCATGGCCCCCAGCGTGGTGACAGGAGGCTCAGAAGACTGACAGGCCTACCTTGCGATGCAGGGCCCACTCTTCACTAGCTGTGTGACCTTGAGTTGCTCTGGGCCTCAGTTTCCCCACCGTGAAAAGGAGGGAAAGGCCACTCTTCCCATAGGGTGTGGCAGGAGATGGATTAATGCCCATAAAGCACCAGGGCCGGACAGAGAGAGCCAGGGGACGTGTGTGCACCCTTCCCTCCCCCTACAGGGCGGGTTCGTCAGACACAGTGAGAGACACACGGGAAAAAGACAGAAACTCCTTCAAAACTCCCCTCAACGTGAAAGATGGAGCTTTCCAACCTTTCCAACCTTTCCAGGGTTTTCAACCTTTCTACAAAGAACACACATTAGCTGCACGCAAAAAGGATATCATGACAGGGGAGAAATAGGACCAAAGAGGATTTAGGAACAAGGCTGCCCCCGAAGCCTAACTAGGTGTAGTGGTTCCCTACCCCCCACCCCACCTTCTGTCCCACTCATGACCCCAGAGCCTGCCTTTGTATCTTGGCTCCATCTGTTTCCTCCACCTGGCACTTCCTTCTGCTCTTTTCCACCTGAGAAATTCCTACCCATCCATCAAAGCCCGTCCCAAATGTCCCCTCTTCCTGAGCTGGACAAGCTTGCCAGCACACTACGCCTGCCCACAGGACTTTGGTCTCATCTCCAGGATGGACTTACGGTCTTTCCCCACCATCTATCCCGCTATTTATTGAGAGCTGGGACCAGGACCGTCATTACCCACCTTGTACCCTACCCTGAGGGGTAGCTTTGAGACCTTGGGCAAATGTCAAACATATGGATGAACAAACGAGTGAGTTTTTCAGTGTCAAAACTTGGATGAGCCCACTGCATTCTCATGAGTTATTGAAAAGATGAGCCTAAACTGACTCCCGATCTTACTATGAGCCCGTGCCAGACGGGACCAGCCAGAGACGAGAGGGAAAGTCTGTGGGGGAGGGGTGAACGGAGCAGAAGCTCAAAGGCAGTGATTTTCGACCTTTGTTTGTCCCCCAACCACCAGCAAAGAGCCTCGAGCGACAGTATTTTCTAATCATTCTCCACTACAACATTCTAATAGCCCAGTGATACTATCTACCTGTTTAAGCACCGTTTGTATACCAGTGACTGAAGATCTTCTAGATTTTCTCATCCCTCCTCTCAGAGCCAATTTCTGCCTCCGGCGGTGGGGGTGGGGGACAACATCACCCCTGTACTGTCCCCTGCTCCAGGGTGGGCGATCACACACGTTATCTCCTCTAGCCTTCCACCCAGCCTGGGAAGCAGGCACCAATGTCCTCATTGTACAGACTTGGAAGCCGAGGCACAGGGCTTGACTCGCCCAGCTAGTGAGTGTCGAGGCCAGGGTGCGTGGCTGCCGTGACCTTCAGGACACAGATCCCTTGCCTCACCAGTTGCCTTAAGGGAGACAAAGGGCAGCTGTGGGCTGATAGGGCAGGAGCTCTAAGCTGAGAGTCCAACACTTCTAGGCAATTCCTGCTCCTAGGCCGGAATGCCTGGCCGAGGTCACAAAGCTGCCCCTCAGAGAAGGGGACGAGGTGGGCAGTTTCTTTTCTCCTAAAGTGAGGGAGAGGACCTCAGCGTATCCTAAGCATCCCCAGGCTTCGAGCCTCTGAAAGGAGGCTTTGCAGCCCAGGGACACTGGGCAGCCACCCCCATGCCGGGAGAGGGCCCTGCCGCCAGGCTGGAGCTGCTGGGGTCAGGTGGAGGAAGGGTGCTGAGCCTCTGGCCCCAGAGATGCAGACGTCTGCTCCCAGCTGGCGGCCTCCCAGGGGTGCTCGGCTGGGAGTCTGGCTGGCCCCCCACTTTCCCCAGGGCCTGATAAACCAGAAAAAAGAAAGCACACTGTGAAGGGAAGGAAGCACCAGCAGACAAAGGAGGGAAGGGCACGCTGATTCCATCGGCTCCAAGCCCTCAGCCACCCTGGCGGGCTGGGCAGGGCAGGACGTGCAGACGGCGGCCTAGGGAGCTGGCGGCAGGAGGCTGGGAGCCGGCTGCCCGTGAACACTGTGCCTGCCTGTCCTGATGCCCAAGCTGACTGGGGTGGGGACTGGGACCAGGCCAGCGGGGACAGGCCCCAGCACACCGGCCTCCCGTCTCCCTGGAGCCTCCTCGCGATTAGCCTTATACACAAGCGGTATCTTGGAGCCTCTGACTGGGCCAAAGTCTGCCAGCCAGTCGGTGGCAGAGCCAGGCTAGGGCCTGGTTCTCAGGCCCCAAATTCCAGGCTCCCGTCCACCCCATACCTCTCCAAGTCTGCAAAGCCGGATTCTGTTGTCTGAGGCGCCGGAGAACCACTCAGAACACAGCTCCTAGCCGCTGGGCCTCTGCAAGACTCTCGAGAACCGTCTGCTTTCCCCTTGACTGGGGGGCTCCGGGGCCCCTGTCCCTCAACTATGGGTCCTTCCCTGAGGGCTCAGAGGGAAGGGGCCGAGGGATGGGGAAGAGCAGCTAGACTTTTTTTCTAATATCAGTAACCAGGAAAGGTTTTCTACAACCTACAGACGGAGGGAGAAAAGGAGTGAAGCCTGGCTGGGCTCTGGCCCTTCCTTGGGGACCCAGTGGAACAAACGACGCCTGTGTGGACCGGGAGCCCGCAGGCGGGGGTTCAGTGCCCAGCTCTGTCACTTACGTCCAGGTGCTCCGTCCCCGAGATGGGGCAATGCGGCCCCAGCCCACCGGACCCGTGACAGGGACGGGGAGGGTCTGGGCAGAGACAGACTCTCCACAGGGCTGGGCTCCCTCTTGAGGCTCCAGGCTCTCCGGGGGCTCAGCAGCCGGAGGCCTTCAGGCACGAGGCTGCAGCTCACACACTGACCCTCGGGAACCTCCCCATCCCGGGGAGCTGGGATGAGTGAAATAGTGGGAGGACGGAGAGCGCTAAGATGAGATCACCTCCATTTGATGGAGGAGCGCACTGAGGCCCAGAGAGGTTAAGCACCTTCCCAAAGTCTCACTTCCAGCCTGAGGCCTTCCAGAGGCAGTGCCGGGTCTGCCCCTCGGAGGCCATGCACAGTGTGCCCCCTGCCTGCTCTGTCCCCTGCGTCTTCCCACAGTCACCCCACCTGGAGTCCCCAAGACCTTAGGTCGTTTTAAGTGACGGCGCATCAGGCTAGGAGGCCCTCAGGAGCCAGCTGGCTGAACGCCTCAGCCACCCTCCTGTGACAGAGCGGAGGCCCAGAGAGTGCTGCGAGGTGCCGGAGCTCACCCAGCATGGGCTGGAAAGTCAAGAGGGGAGCCCAGGTCTCCGGGCGCTGGGTTCAGTGCTCTCCCATGCAGGTAGCCCATGCTAGAGACTAGCTCTCAAGACTAGAGCTCCCCAAAGTGACTCAGGTCCAAACCATTTTTTTCTTGCTCTGTGGCTGAATCTCCTTCCTGAGGTGTTCGAGGCTCAAAGCAGCATGCTCCCGGAGCCTGGAGACCCTCAGCTTGGGCTGGGGGAGATGAGGGGCTAGGGGAGACAAGGAGGCAGCAGGGAGCCTGGCTATGACAGGAGGGAAAGAGCGATGGACGCCACCCCTGCTCCCCAACCACCAAAGTGCCCCTGGGCAGGGCATTGGGCAGAGGACCCCTTGCTCACTGGGGCGCTGAGGTACTGAAAACAGGGTTGGTGCTGAGCCTGGGGACCTAAGGGCCAGAGACAGGGGCTGTGGCGAAGGCAGGTGGGGGGGGCATCCAAAACACAAAACAAACACATAACCGCCCCCAAAGGAAAGGTCCAGAGTCTGAATTTTAAACAGGAAGAACTAGGCGTCAGACTCAGCGGAAGATAACAGGGCCCGGCTAAGCAAAGAAACAACAGAAAAAGAGCTGAAGGAAGCTGGGGGAGGGCACTCCTGCCCAGAGCCTCGGGCCTTCCCCGCTCTCCCTTGTCCCCAGGATGCCGGGGTGCGGGGGCTCCGGCCACTACACGGGCCCGGGGCACTACAGGAGGCCTTCCCGGAGGGCCCAGGGCACGCGGGCACAGAGCACGGGAGAGGGCGAGGCGCACCAAGCCTGGCCAGCATGCTTGCCAAGTGACTTTCTGAGGCTCTGTTTCCCCCTTTGAACAGCAGGACTAAGAATGCCTACCTCGAAGCATCACGATGTCTAAGGGAGACAGGAATGGCCAGGGCTGGGCACGCGGTAGGGCCAATTTTTAATCATTCTAGAGACCCCGGGGTCCATTGGCCCCACAATGAAGGACTCTATCCTCTTCTGGAAGCATCGGGGCACACGGCTTCTTTATCCTCAGCAGGTTCTGACAGCCTAGAAAATCAAAGATGGTCCTTATGGGACCAGACAGCCTCTAGCCTGTTAGTTTGCTGGGCTGCCATAACAAAGTACCGCAGACTGACGTGACTTCAGAAACAGAAGTTTCCGTTCTCCCAACTCTGGAGGCTGGAAGTCCAGGACCACGGGGTCAGCGGGCTGGTCCCTTCTGTGGCCCCTGTCCTTGGCTAGCAGATGGCCATCCTACACTGCACACACTGCCTTTACCCGGCCTTCCCTCCACGTGAGTCTGTCCTGATCTCCTCTCCTCACAAGGACACCAGTTGCATTGGATTGGGGACCCCCCCCAGTGACCTCATTTTTGCCTAATTCCCTCTTTAAAGATACAAATACAGTCACATTCGGCGGCACTGGGGGTTAGGACCTCAACGTATGAATTCTGGAGGGACACAAGTCAGCCCATAACACCCACCAAGTCCCCCCTCTGCCAAGCTGCCCTGTTCCAGGCTCCAACCCAGAATCCTCTGCTTCAGCACTGGAAGGAGCTAGAACCATCCTCAAGTCCAATTCCTGGTTTTTAAGAGGGGGTAAGGGATTATCCCAGGTGACATAACAAAGAAAAATATCCATAAATTCTAGGCTCCTGGAATGTGAATGAAGACAGTAGAAAGAGGACAACGTTGGGGCGCCTGGATGGCTCAGTGGGTTAAAGCCTCTGCCTTCGGCTCAGGTCATGATCTCAGGGTCCTGGGATCGAGCCCCGCATTTGGCTCCCCGCTTGGCGGGGAGCCTGCTTCTCCTTCTCCCTCTGCTTGCTACTCCCCTACTTGTGCTCTCTCTCTCTCTCTCCCCCTGTGAAGTAAATAAATAAAAAACCTTTAAAAAATAAAAATACGAAGGAAAGGGGAAACAGGCCCAGAGAAGTCAAGTGACTGGCCCGCTGTCCCATGTGGCAGCGCCTGGAGAAGACAGGCTCCATCAGCAATGCTTTACCGCAGGTGAGGTACCATGGACCAAGCCCGAGGCTGGTCATCCGGCCTTACTTCCATCCCTCATTGTCGTGAGACCTTGGACCTCAGTGTTCCCACCTGCCATAGGACAAGCAAGATCAGAAGACCCTTGGGTCCAAGGCAAGCTACCCCTCTTCCTTGCCTCTTCAAGGCCTTCCACAGGTTCAGAACAGTCTTCGGCTCCCACGGCCATGGAACAAAGTCAGTTCTCAGGGATCCAGGGTCTGGAGGGCAGAGCAGGGAATGAAGCAAGCCCTAGGCCACATTGGCCTTGATACACAGTCCGCCGCTGCTCTGCCCACACCCGGTGGGGGTTGGGAGGGCCCTAGGTGGAGGGGCAGCCCTTGCCGGCTCAGCAAAGTCATAAAATCTATTTTGGGGAAACCATCCCAGCTCTGCAAGAGGCCCCAAGAGCAGGCAAAGAAGGGCTTGGGTGCAGGCGGATCTGTGCTTGGGTCCCGGGACCGTGGCCCTTCTCCCCTCCCAGCCAGAGTGGTCGGGGACAGACCTCACCTCGGGAAGGTCTCCTCGGCCTCCTGCTCCACACCCAGCCTCACCACTTGGGGCAAAGGCCTGGAGGTGGGAACTTCGGGAAGTTAGGGTTGTGGCTGGCTCCCCAAACCACAGTTACCCAGTCACAAAGGTTCCACGGCCATGGGGGATGAAGGGTGCCATAGCCAAACATCTGTTGGCAAGGTGGAATGTTATTGAAATATTGGTAAGTGAAAAAAGGAGGAAACTTTATATGACTATATACTGAATATTATTCTATAGTTTTCAACCTACATATACATAAAGATATTTTAATGCACAGGCATAAAAAAAAAAAAAGGAGCTCCACTAAAATACGAACAGTGGTTTCCCTGGGAGTTGACACCATGGGGTCTGTCCTTCCTTCCTTCCTTTTTTTTCTTTACACTTGTGGTAAAGTCCGTTTTGAGAGCAATAAAAAGACAAACTATCAGGAAATATGAGAACTAGAGTAACGTTAAACACAGAGTCTGGACACCTCTCATAATAACCTCTCTCCTGGGGTGCTCATCACCTGCCCCCCAACCCTAGCCCTCTAGCCCTGAGTTCTCTTCATGAACCCCACACATGCCCTTCACTCTATAATTCTCAAAGAAAAATCACATCCATGATCCCAGTCATTGGGGGACGAGCAAGGGCAGTGATGGCCTTTAGCGCCTTGTGCTGAGGAGGAAATGAGGCCCAGAGAAGGACTATGATGTGGGCCGGTCATCCAGCAAGTGAGAGGCAGAGTGGGCTTCTCCCGTGCCTCCAGAACCTTGTACTCTGGGGTGGGGGGGCTGAGGCCTTGGGGTGCCTGCACCAGAGCATTGGAAGTCAGGGGCTGAGAGCAGAAGGCTTCGGTATAGACTCTTCTGGACCCAAATGAATCACTATGTTGCTCTGACACTCTCTGCCTCAGTTTCCCTAACTGCACAAGAACCAGCAGTTCCTCGACTGCAGGAAGACCAAGGCTGGCCTTCACCTCCGCACATCTGGACTGACGGAGGGATGCCCTCCTGGAATAGGGTCTGGGCCTGAGCCACATCCCGATCTCTGTCCTGTGCCTCAGGCCTGGCCCCGAGCGCCGTCCTCCCTGGCCCTCTCCTTGGTCCCACGCGCTCCCCTCCGGCTCCTGGCTCCTTCGTGGAGGGGCTCAGCAAGGGCACCGACCAGCAGGAAAGGTGGGAGAAGAGCGGGCACAGCATGGGCCCCGGCACCGGGCGACTTGGGCTCCAGCCCCCCCTGTCCTGGCTCACGGTGTGACGGGGAGCCGCCAGCCAGCCCTCTGGGCCCAGCTTCCTCCTCTGTATAACGAGAGGGCGGAGGACGCAGTCCTAGGGTCCTTGAAGAACAAGCATGAAGGGAGCACAGGGCTGTGCTAACAGAGCCTCGGGAGAGGCTGCCCCGTGGACACGGAGGCTGGGGCTCGGGCAGACCACCGCCCCGTGTCGGGAAGAGAGCTCATCGTCTGCACGCGGAGGCACGGCTTGCCACTTAACAGTGGGTGACGGTATTTATTTCTCCGGGCTCGGGCTTCCTCTATGTACAATGGCAGGGCGGTTGAGAGGACTCCAAATGGCCTGTTTTTCTAAAACAAGCAGCACAAGATCAACAGTTTCTCTGGCTCTGCTTCTGGCCTGGGGGGATGGAAAGCCAGCAGGAGCCAAGGATAACAGCGGGCTCACGTGGGCCCAGGACTCGACCGATGACACCGCTGTGATCACTGCCTCCCCGGACCTTGCTAGCACTTGCTCAATGGTGGGCGCTTTTGGGGAACAAGATCCAAAGGGGCCACGTTTTAAGGAGGGAGGGGCAGGCCAGTCTGGCTTCCGTGGCCCTGACCTCTGGCTCCACAGACTGAGCAATGTGGCCACTGAATAATAATACCGGCATTAAGAACAACTAACACTTACGAATTAGTCCCCTGGTGCCAGGGTTGGTACGTCCTTTATTCAAATGGACTCATTTAAACTTCAGGCCGGCCTAGGAGGGAGGTTCTATTATTATCCCCTGGTTTGCAAATGAGGAAACTGAGGCACAGGGAGATCAAGTAACATGCCCAAGGTGAGGCAGCTAGCAAGTGCCAGAGCCGGGATTTGAACCCAGGGAGCTCGGCACCAGCATTGACTCTCTAAGACCACTGAGTTGCCCTGGTTCCCAGAACGGTCCAGGATACGTGAGCTCTTCAGTCCCTGCTCAGCTGCAAGGCTGCTCCTGCTCTCCCTGTACACATTGCCTAGGATACAGCAGACGGGCCTGGGGGAGGGGGCATGGGGAGGGGGGCACACATGTTAGAAATAGAGCGGCATCCCACTGTTGACCCCCACAAAACGGTCCCAGGCTGCAGCGATGCCATCTGTCTCCACCTGACCCTTCTCCAGGTGGCTTTGCGAGGCTGAATTAGGCAAGTGACACTTTGCTCACCCAGCATCCATTACTTGACCCTGTTTATGTAAACTAAGTGAACGCATACCTCTATCTGCACCATACCTCTATCCTGCACAACTGGAATGGTGCTTCCTGAGCTCGCCACGGCTACCTCTGGGTGCTAGGGTTTGTAGTTTTGTCCTTATATACTAGCCTATATTATTAAAACATATATATATATATATTTTACAATCACTTGCATCATTTCTATTAAAAAAATAAAATTTTTATTTATTTATTTATATTAAAGATTTTATTTATTCATTTGACACAGAGAGAGAGAGAGCACAAGCAAGGGGAGCTGCAGGCAGAGGGGAGCCCACTATGGGGCTCGATCCTAGGACCCTGAGATCATGATCCAAGCCAAAGGCAGACACTTAACTGACAGAGCCACCCAGGTGCCCTTAAAATAATAAAAATTTTAAATAAAATATCTTAGGGCCAAAGCCAGGTTGGAACCCAGGTCTGTGGGGTTCCAGACCCTTAAATCCTTGCCGTTTTCCCTCGCACGTCACTGAAATGCTGTCGGGAGGTGGGCTGGGCAGGCCACTGCTGCAGGCTGAGGCCGGGTGCCCTCCCAGAGCAAAGCCAGCTTCCAGCATTACCAAATCGAGGGTCAGCCACCCCCCCTCCCAGGCTGCCCTCCTTCGGAGGAGGGTGGTAGCTCATCCATTCGGCCAAAGCAGAATAATTTGAGGCACTCTGAGAATATGAACCCATCAGCCCCCCTCCCATGCCCTAAATCCCACCATTAACACTTAATAATAAATAACAATAATAATAATAATTGGTAAAAAGATTACCAATGGCTTTTTTTCCTTATGGAAGATCTCTATACAGATCCTCCTCAATTTAGGATGGGGCAACATTCTGATAAACTCATTAAAAACTGGTTAAAAATACGGTAAGTCGAGAATGCGTTCGGTTCGTCTCGCCTACCATAGCTCAGCCTCGCCTCCCTGAAACGTGCTCAGAACACTTGCATTAGCCTACAGTTGGGCCAAATCCTCTAACACAAAGCCTAGTTTATAAGAAAGTGTTGAATATCTCCTGTGATTTGTTGAATCCTGTTACCGAAGGGGAAAAGTCTAGAATGGATGTCGGAATATAGAAGTGTATCGGTTGTTTCCCCTTCTGATGGCGTGGCTGGAGGGGCTGCCTGGGGGCCGTGTCCCTGTCCCTGCCCAGTGTCCCCAGAAGGGATCACACCACACATCTCTAGCCCAGGAAAAGATCCAAATTCATAATGCGAAGTACAGCTTCTACTGAATGTGTACCGCCCTCCCACCCATGTAAAGCCGAAAAATCCTGAGTCCCACCATGCTGACTCAGGGGCCATCTGAACACTAGCACTCTGACAATGATCATACATTGTTTCACAGCAAGAAAAATAATTTTCAAAATCACAAAATTCGCAGGAGTCCCAGCTTTGAGTCTCAGCCCAGGACCTGAAGGTTTTCTTCCTTTACGCCTCCCGTGTAAAGGCTCGATGTCGAACACTTTTACACAAATCATCTCTGGTCTTCACAATATCCTTGCAAGAAAGAGAAGGGGAGACTGCGAAACTACAAGGCTGAGTAACCTGCCCAAGGTCACGGAGAGGGAAAAGTCACCTGCCTCCCACAGCAGGGCTCTCCCTGGGGCGGCTCCCTCCCCTCCCTGTCCACCGAGTCCCATCACCACCTTTCTCTGACCCCCTCCCTGACCACGCTCCCAGGGTGGCCCCCACCAACCCCTGTGGAAGAAACTCGGTCGTGTTCCTTGCACTAGGATCCTGTCAAATGCTTGGGTCCAGCCGGCCACGGGCACACTGTCTTTAGAAACACATTTCGTGGCTCAGGGGTGCCCACAGGAGATCTGGGCCTCGCATCATGCTTCTGTGGGCCTACCAGGAAGACCCACCATGGAATTTCTGCCCTGTTGGCCTTCCCAAACCACGCAAAAAACCCCTCCAGGGGGCAGGGCCCAAGGTCCCTCGTTCAAGGCCAGCCTCCTACAAGTGGGAGGGATGGGCCTGTTTGAAGGGCTGGGCTCAGAACCTAGAACACAGGGGCACCTGGGTGGCTCGGTAGTTAAGCGTCTGCCTTTGGCTCAGGTCATGATTCCAGGATCCTGGGATCGAGCCCCTCATCGGGCTCCCTGCTCGGTGGGAAGCCTGCTTCTCCCACTCCCACTCCCCCTGCTTGTGTTCCCTCTCTCGCTGTGTCTCTGTCAAATAAATAAATAAAATCTTAAAAAAAATAAAAAAGAACCTAGAACACAGTAGCTGGGAGCTGAGTCAGGACCCAGACCCTTCCTCCCCTGGAAGCCAGGGAAGAGAAGGGAGGCCAAGGGCACATATTCTAGAGCGCCAGGGTGGGGGGCCCAGCTCTCCTGACTCCCAGGACAGGCCCTCTCCTCCACCCCACGTTGAGGGAACGACCGGCCCTCTTTCCCTTCCTTTCAGTCTTCAAAAAGTTCCCTCAGCAAACAGAGCCCCCCTGCCTCTCTGGATTGAGTCCCTTTTCCGTGCAAAGCTGCGTGTAGAGCACTGTTGGGAATTCAGGGGTGCCTCACATTTGGGGAGCAAACGCTTTCATCAGTCTGACCTTCGCCCGCCCACTGGTGCTCACACGGGCCTGTCAGGGGTAGGACAGACATGGCAATGCTGTTTTGCAGAGGAGGGGGTGGGCCTCCCCAGCTCCCCTAGCTGGGCAGGTGCCCCAGAGCTGGAACTTAAAGCCACATAACTTAGACCCTACGTCCAATCAGGACTCCTCCTGCTGCTCCCCCCGCTGCCTAGAAGGATTTTGCAGTCAAGGCTTCCCTTCCCAGGAAGAGGCAGAGTGGAGGAAGAGAAGGGGCCAAGGACACGGGCTCTAGAGCCAGTGGCCTGGCCGGGGGCGGTCACTGCCAGCTATTGGTGACCTGGGGCAATTCACTTCATGTCTCAAAGTCTCAGGCTCCTATTCTGTATGATGGGGATCGTCGGGTTATCCTGTGGTTTTTAGAACGGCGCCTAGCACAAGAAAGTGCTCGGTATATTGGTTATTATCAGCAAGCTGCAGGACCGGGGAAGGCGTCCAGCGTGCAGTCAGGGAGGAGGCAGTCTAGGCGGATGGGGAGAAAGCAGACCGAGAGGGGGTGAGCGGGAAACAGTTACAAATGGCGGCCACAGAGAAAGGCACCAGACTGGCAGTCAGAAGATTTGAGCTCTTGCCCCGGCCGGGCCACCAAGTTGCCAAGCGGTCCTATTTTGGGCCAGCGGTCCCTCTCACTGGAATGAGTCAACGCGAATGATCACCCAGCCTGCTGATCCTTTGCCTGCCTTAACTCACTTCCTCAGCAAAGTCCTGGGTGCTGGACTCAGCCGGACGATTCCGGCAAAGGGGGGGCTGCCCAGGGAGGGCTGAGCAGACCCAGGAGGGAGATCCTGGTGGAAAGGGAGACATGGGACATAGTTTACTAGAATTCAACGTTGTCATCCCGGTGCAGAGAGCTTTCTTTAGAAAAGTAAAAGGTTCAGGCCTTTGGCTGGAAGGAAACCCCAGGAAAATGTTCATGGGGGCTTTGTTCTGGTGGAGGAGTGGCCAGTGTTTTTTTTTTTTTTTTTTAGTTTTTGCTCATCTCCACATGCTGCTATTTTCGCAAAGACTTGGCTATATATTGCTGCAGAGTAAAAAATAATAATACGAAGTCTTCAAAGTTATAAAATGAATGGAAGGCCTGGTTTTGATTCTTACTCCAGGGTCTAAAAGTTTTCTTTTCTTCACAGGAGCAGCCTCAGTGTGACACGGTGATCTCGCTCCTGGGCCAGTGCCAATGTCACCTCCTCAGGAAGGCCCTCCCTGATGACCTGGGGAGCTGAGAGCGCACAGAGAAAGGAGAGAGGAGGCCAGGCTGCCAGCAGCTGCAGAGTCATTCTGTGCCCGTGGGCCCCCTAACACGGCAGGGAGGTCAGCGGTGAGCTCGAAAGGCAGGGACAGCTCTGCTCCTCCTCGGGCTCTAGACTCCTCCGAAGGCGGCCTCACTCCCGTTCCCAGTCTTTCCTGTCCTCAGCGTTAGTAACTAGCATTCCCTGTGTTTGCTGTGCCCCCAGCAACACGCAGGAGCCATCTGGTCTAACGCTCCCAATCCCCTCCAGCAGGGCAGGCTCCCCTGATATTTATAGGGCCCCAGGCCCACTCGATCTTCATCTAAATATTTAGAAGTTATAAGTCAGATCAACGGTTAGGTGTCCCATCCTCCTGCCTTGACACAGCAGCAAAGGTCCCTTCAGAATCCCTGGGAAGGACAAGTTCATGCTTAGATTTCTTGATACCTCAGAGTCCCCCCCGGGAGCTGGCAGCCCCCATGCCAGGCTTCTCCCTTCTCTTTCTACCCCCAGCTCCGGACCACCTCCAAACACATGCCCCAAGACCGCCGCCCAGCCTCGGGGTGCTCAGGAAGGCAGACCCTGGAGAGGGCTCAAGGCCATCTGGGAGGGAGCGCCAGTCTCCCGGGGGCTGGAGTGTGGTTAGGAGGAAAGGGGGTGTGTGGGTTCTGTGTGGACACATCCTTTTGGTCCTTCGGCCCTTTCACCCCATGAGAGGGACTTGTCTGGAGGAAGGGCCAGATCTAAGGCACTCCCGGAGGTGGATTCAACCGTTACCCTCAGAAGGGGAAATCAAGGCTCAGAGAGTCTAAGTTGGTTGTCCGAAGCCTCGCAGCCGGGAGGGAGTGCGTCACACGCGAACTCCGAGCTGACCAACCCTGCGTCCGAGCCACCCTGCCTGGGAGGGGATGATGGGTGTCGGCGGCTGTGACGGATGATCACATGGGCAGCCCGGGGCTAGGTCTGCAGTCTACAGAAAAAGCAGAGAAAGGTCAAGTGCCAAGATTGGGGTCAAGGAGCTCCTTCCGGGCTCCCGGAGACATAAGACCAGAAAAGAATAACTTCAATAGTGGACAGAGGAAGCTAGGAGCTGTGGTCAGCAAAGAGATCGGGCACGCGGCCCGGAAGAGGTTGCATTTGGGGGCCTGGATGGGGACAAGGCTTTGCAGGAGGAGAAGTGGGGAGAACACTGAGGCAGAACTTATAGCACAAAGAAAGGCCGAGGGGAAGTAGGGTGCTCCCTGGAACAGCCAGGCGTCCTCAGTGGGCCAGTGGTCAGAGCCCGGGCTGTGAGCTAAGGAGCAGAGGAAGCCAGGGCTGAGATGAGAGCTTGGGGAGGCCTGGGGGTCTGGCCTCAGGGAGCCGACGTCCTGCGGCAGGCTGCACCGAGCTGGGGAGGGTACGAGCCAGGGAGGGACCCCGTGGGAGCATTGGGGAACAGCTTCAGGAAGATGAGGCCACCCAGGGACAGGCCATAATGGCCAGAAGCACCCTCCGTGCTCGAGAAGGTCCTGGCTGGGCCTGCCCTGGGAGGTGCTCGGGGCCGGGGGTTGCCCAGGCCTCTCTGGATACACAGTCCTGTCTTTTCTACCAGAATGGGATCCCCCAGACCCAGATCACTGGGAGCTCCCTAAAGAGGGGGCCCCCATGCTCCCAACGTCCCTGTCCTCAGCACCTAGCTCTATCTGTCCTCGCTCTTGTCCACCCATGCAACAAACATTGATTGAGCCCCTGGCAAGGGAAGCCTTACTGGGGAACCAGGGTCGAGATCCTGATGGGAGGAAAAGAAGCCTGAGCCCCAAAGCATGGGGAGAAGGCTCAGGCTGGGGAGAGAGTGGGGAGCAAGGGGCCAGCAGTACACCCAGATTTTAGTCTGTGTCCAGGTTGATGGTATATTCCCCAATCCCCACAAGAGCTGGGGGCAGGTTGGGGGAAAAGTGGTGAGTCAGGTATGGGAGCCCCCGCGGTGTTGGGGGCCCAGCCCTAGCCCTCCCCTCTGCCCCGACTCTATCCCCCCACCTCCTACTTCCAGCCCCCACCAGTCTGTCTGAACTATCCCTTTGAAGGCCCCTTCTCCTTCCCTCCCTCCCTCCCCCTCCCAGCTCTGCTCCTCACCCCCAGAAACGTGGCTTTGGCCCCACCAGGCTGGCCAGGAAGGCCAGGGGGCAGCCAGGGGAAGCTAGGTGTGCCGTATCTGGGGACCAACCCAGTGGGGATTGACAGGCCTTGGGTGACAAAGGCAGTGGTTGGGGGCAACACTCCTATCGCCTCCAGCTGGGGCCCCTGGGATAGAGAGAAGAGAGGTGAACACAGGAGGACCTCCCCACCCCGTCATCCCTGGGCATAACGGACACCCACAGTACCCGGTCCCCCCTCGTGCCTACTCTGAAAGCAGGGCTGCAATGTCTGACCCATTGCTGAGATGAGAACACTGAGGCCCAGGGAGGCCAGGTGATGCTTTTCTGACATCAGTGTCCCCACCTCTCAATGAGAAGCTGCTGAGGGGCTCCTGGAAGAGAGTGGGAAGGTGTCTCAGAGACAGCTCTGCTGCCCCCCTGCGCCGGGGTCCAGGACAACCTTCACCCAGCTGGGGCTGGGAGTACTGAATGAGGGCGAGTATGTTACAAAGTACAGCCTGGACCCAGCACCCAATGGGCCTGCTTCCAGAGAGGGGGAACTTATCATTCACATGCTAAAGAGGTACCTGATTCTTTTATAAGGAAAATACATTTTAGGATCACTCGTATAATTGTAATTTACACAGCGAATCTGTAGCAGACTAACTCCCAGGCTCCAGGCCCGGCTCCACCCACTCACCAGACACCCCTGCCCCAGGCTGAGCCCTGGGAAAACACCCCCGCCGGTTCCCCGCCCTGGGCCGGTGCCGTCTCTGGCAAAAGGCAGGGGGCCACTTTCCCAGCGGGGAGCCCCGCTCAGCTGGGTGGGACACCATGGCGACAGCTGATAAGCCAGCCTGTTTAGTTCTGTCTGCGGAGGTCCTGGGGGGAGGCCCAGGCGGCAGACAGCGTGGCTGCGGCCTCTTCCCCTTCCTGGGCCAGCGTGGTCCCCCAAGGCTGGGAAGGCCTTTGCTAGCAGGTCTTGGAGCCACTGCCTCCAGGCCCTGGGCTGCAAGGAGCTGGGCGCAGGTGAGCGCAGGCAGGCGCCGTTGTTGGTTTAGAGGATTTTATCTTTTGGTGTAGGCCTACCATTTTCTCAGGCCTAAGCTCCATCGGGTTTCTATCCTTAGGTACAGCGCCCCCTCCTCCGGGACTGTCCCCAGAGGCAGCCACGACTGTAGGATGTGTGGGTCTACAAGCGGGTCCTCCTGCCACACTGTCCTGGGCGTCCTGCCCCAGCATTTGGGTGTGGGAGGGTGTCCTGGGTGCATGTGTCTGTGTTTCCGGGCACACCTTGGCCCACGTGTGCCCCACTGCTACCGGCCCCCAGCTCTGCCCACGTGCCATTCCCCTGCCCAGCACACTGTCCTCCCCGACACCCTCCTTTCCTTGTTTGCTCACTCTTCTTCATTCTCCAGGCCTCAGTTTAAACTCTCTCCTTCTGGAAACCCGCCCTGCTCCCCAGGCTTTGGTCTTCCCCCACTCGGTGCTTCCAGAGCACCCCAGACTTCTTCACCACGCCTACCTGGGATGGCCCGTTTAAGGATCTGTGTCCCCACTAGGCAGTTGGTTGATCAAGTTGTCCCAGTTTGCCACCAATGCTCCCAGTTTGGCCCTGATAAGCCCACATCCCAGGAAAGCCCTCAGGCCCAGGCCAGAATAGCTCGTCCCCCCAGCAGACACTGAGCCCTGGGAGGGCCCAGAGGGTTCTGCCCCATCCAGTCCAGTCTCCTAGCACCTAGCCCGGCGCTCGGTGGCTCACAAAGTTTTTGCTGCATTAGGAAAATAAAAGCAGCCCTCGTGTAGCAATCGCTCTGGGCCCGGCAACACACACAGCATCCCACGGATAGAAACCCATCTAATCTGCACAACAACCCAGCGAAGCAAATGAAAGCTCCAAGGTCACACGGTGGGGGGAGGGGGCGGGGGGGAGCCAGGATTCAAGGGCCTTTACCCAGGACACTGTGGATGCATGACGGTTCCTGGGTCTCCCGGGTGACCTGCGTGGGATCCTAAGGGGGGAAAGCTGGGCAGGAAGAAGCCCCCGGGCTCCCACCACTCTGTGGAGGACAGGACTGCCACAGACACGGGGCTGGCGGGGGGCAGGTGCTGAGGAGAGACTGGCTTTAGCCCCACATTGCCAGAGTCGGGGGGTCCCTCCTGGGAACAGCGCCCCTAATGCCCCAGAGCTTTGCTGCAAAGCTAAGAATTCTCTCTACCGTTGGCAGACTGGGTGGGCTTGGAAAGGAGATCGTGGCGAGACATAATCATTGTTCCATTTTACAGGGGCGCTTACAGAGGCTGACCGACCTGGCTTCTGTAGGCCTAAGAGCTCTGGGTAGTTATCCCTTCAACAGAGGAGGCCCCCACACCCACCCTTTGCTGTAAAAATTTAAAAAGCCTTTCCTTAACACACGGCCTCCCTCCACCATGCGGTCCCAGGACCTCAGCCCCGGCTCAGTCCCTCCTCACACCAGCGGCGTGTCCTGAGCCCCTCGGAGCCTCTTTCCTCTCATGTCAGTGAGAATAATAAAAGCGCCTACCTCACAGGAGTGTTTGCGGGGTCTGTGAATTAATAGTTGCAAAGCAACCTCCTGGAGAGTCTCCATGAGGGGCAATTGCCTAGGTAAGTGTCGGCTGATGTTCCCTCACATTTATTGTCATCCCACCTAAGCAGAATGCCCTTCTGCACGACACGGCCAAACCCGACACTCCTCCAGGCTTTCCTGCTCCCGTGACTCCCACCTGCCCCTGTGTGTGTGAGATCAGGGACACTTTGCGCCTTGGAAGCTACAACCTCCATCCATCATTTGTAAACGGGTGACAAGTAACATGATCTAAACTTGACCTAGTCAGTCACAATAAAACGGCCATCGGGAGACCTGCCTAAAGGGCTTCTGTCCGGAGGTTTGGCAGGGAGGGGGCCGACCAGGGCCTGGGGCCACGCATGGTGATGAGGAGCACCTGGGGCTTGGAGCTGGCTGTTGGTCACCTGGAAAATGGGCGCACAATCACGGTCCTCATGGTGCTGTTGGGAGGACCCACATAAGGCCCTTCCCTAGTGTTTTGCAGCTGGCGGAACCTCCGACCACATCTAAGCATCAGTCTCCCCATCTGTAGACCTATAGATGAGGAAGTGGAGGCAAAAAAAAACCCTAGCTTTAGAGTGAAGTACTTAGCCTAGAGCCTGGACAATGGTACTTCCCTACTTCCTTCCTCTCTTCCCTGAGGAGAGAGACAAAGGTCAGGAGGACTGGGCCTTGCATCACTCCTAGGTCACTTTAGGCAAGTCACCCAGGTCAGCTGGGCTAGAAGGGGGAAGGGAAGAGAGGAGGAAGGAGAGAAAGAAGGAAGGGAGGAGGGATAGGAGAAGGGATGGTAGGAGGAAAGAAGGATATGAAAGAAGAAAAAGAGAAAGTAACATAACCCACACCAACCACCCAACGTGGGACTGCCACAGGCTGAGCAGACCAAGAAAGACAATGGTGGAAGGCTGGGGGGGCCCCCAATGTCAGGAGCTGACAACCGGCACCAATGGGAGCTTCCCCAGGCGGGAATCCACTCCATGGATTCCTTTCACTGGACCTTGTTAGCCTTCTCAGGGCTAAGAGTTCAAAATGTACTTGATGGAAATCTGCCGCATTAAAATATGGGGGAGAAGGAAGAACAAAATTGGAAGCCTCCACACTTTCTGATCTTAAAACATATTACAAAGCTATGATACTCAAAACAATACAGTACTGGTGTAAAAGCAGACATCTAGACCAACAGGACCAAACAGAGAGCCCAGAAACAAACCCTTGTGTATGGCCAAACGAGCTTCCACGAGGACGCCAGGGTTACATGATGGGGAAAGGAGAGGCTCTTCAACAAATGGTGTTGGGAAAACTGCACATCCACGTGCAAAAAAAATGAATTTCGACCCTTATCTTACAGTCTATACAAAAATCAACTCAAAGTGGATTTTTTTTTTTCTTTTTTTTTTTCTCAAAGTGGATTAAAGACCTAAGTGGAAGACCTGACACTACAGAGCTATTACTAGAAAACAAAGGAGAGAAGTTTTCTACCATCGGATTTGGCAATGATTGCTTGGATGTGGCACAAAAACACACAGGCAACCAAAGCAAAAGTAGACATGTGGGACTACACCAAACTATAAAACTTCCACTCAGCACAGAAAACAAAGTGGGAACAACCAACAGAGCCAAAAGTCAACCTTATAGAATGGGAGAAAATATTTGCAAATCATATGTGTGATAAGGGGTTAATATCCGGAATACATAAATAACTCCTGTAACTCAATAGAAAAAATACCCCCAAATAACCCAATGTAAAAATGGGCAAAAGACTGGAATAGACATTTCTCCAAAAAAGACATACAAATGGCCGGGAAGCACATGAAAATTTGCTCGACATCACTCATCATCTGAGAAAAGCAAATCAAAATCACAATGAAAAATCACCTCACTCTTGTTAGGATGGTCACTATCCAAAAACAAAACAAAACAAAACCCCCAAAAAAAAAACAACAAAAACACGCACCAGAAAATAACAAGTATTGGCGAGGATGTGGAGAAACTGGAACTTTTGTGCACTCTTGGTGGAATTGTAAAATGGTGCAGCCACTGTGGAAAACGGTATGACAATTCCTCAAAAATGTAAAAATAGAATTACCAGATGATCCAGCAACTCCACTTCTTGGTATATGCCTTAGTCCGTTTGGACTGCTATAACAAAATACCATAGATTGCGTGGCTTATAAACAACAGAAATGTATTTCTCGTGGTTCTGGAGCCTGAGGGTTCAAGATCAGGGTGCCAGCACGATCAAGTTCTGTTGAGGACCCTCTTCTGGGGTGCAGGCTGCCAATTTCTTGGATCCTTACACAGGGAAGAGCAGAGAGCTAATTCTACTAATGAATTAATTCCATTAATTCATGAGGGCTCTAGATCATGGCTTGATCACCACCCAAAGGCCCCATCTCCAGATACCATTGCAGGGGGATTAGGGTTTCAACAGATGAATTTGGGAGGACACAAACATGTAGTCCATAGCAGTATATATCCAAAAGAAGTGAAAATGGTATCCCGAAGGGACATTTGCATATCCATGTTTATTGCTTCATTATGCATACTAGCCAAGAGGTGGAAGCAACCTAACTTTCTATAGAAGGACAAAACAAAATACGTTCAATGGAATGTTATTCGGCCTTAAGAAAAGATGGAGATCTTGTCAGACATTACAACCTGGACAAACCCTGAGGGCATTATGCTAAGTGAAATAAGTCAGGCGAAAAAAGATAACTTCTAGGGGCCCCTGGGTGGCTCAGTTGGTTAAGCGTCTGCCTTCTGCTCAGGTCATGATCCCAATCGAGCCCCGGTTCAGGCTCCCTGCTCAGCAGGGAGTCTGCTTCTCCCTCTCCTTCTGCCCCTCCTCCTCATTTGTGCGCTCTCTCTCTCTCTCTCTCTCTCTCTCTCGCACTCTCCCAAATAAATAAAATCTTAAAATATATATATATTTTTTAAAAAAAGACAATTCCTGCCATGATTCTACTTTTATATGAAGTCTCTAAAGTCATCAAACTCATAGAAACAGAAAGTAGACTGTGGTTTCCAGGGGCTAAGGGGAGGGGGACATTGGGAGTTGTTCAATGGGTGTAGTTTCAGTTATGCAAGATGAAAAAGTTCCAGAGATCTGTTGCACAACAAAATATATAGAGTTAACACCATTGTACTGGACACTTAAAATTAGCTAAACTTATTGTGCAATCATATACATATAGTCATATAGTCATATCTTATATATCTCATATCTTATATATCTCATATTTTATATATCTCATATATATGACACTTAAAATTAGCTAAACTTATTGTGCAATCATATATGTATGACTATATGTATATATATGACTATATATATATGCACAATAAGTTTAGCTAATTTTAAGTGTCATATATATATGAGATATATAAAATATATCTCAATTCATCATGTTGTACACCCAAAACATACACAATATGTCAATTACATCTCCGTAAAACTAGAGAGAAAATGGGCAAAACCACTTAGTGCTTCCTTTCATATATGCATCCACTTTTCCTTAGGCTCAAACATAACCAAATATTTACCCTGGTTGAAGGCTTGGAAGCTTGCTCCTGTCTCACACACACACACACACACACACACACACACACACACACACACACACACAGGCTTTTTTTAAACACAAAATGGGATCCTACTTTACATACTACTGCATAATTGCCTTGGTTTGCCTATCAATATCACAGACAATCCCACAAATTACTGCATATGGGATTGAGCGAACACATTCCTTTTTTTTTTTTTTTTAATTCTGGTATAATTCACAGTGTTGTGTTAGTTTCAGGTGTACAATATGGTGATTCACCAATTTTACACATGCCTCAGTGCTCATCATAAGTATCCACTGAATCCCCTTCACCCATTTCACCCCTCCCTTCACCCGCCTCCCCCTGGTCACCATCAGTTTGTTCTCCAGAGTTAAGAGTCTGCTTCTGTGTTTGTCTTTTTCTTTGTTCATTTGTTTTTTTCTTAGATTCCATATATGAGTGAAAACATACGGTATTTGTCTTTCACTGACTGACTTATTTCACTTAGCATTATACTGTCTAGATCTATCCATGTTGTTGCAAATGGCTAGATTTCATTCTTTTCTATGACTAAGTAATATTCCGTTATATATATATACCACATCTTCTTTTCCATTCATCAGCCGATGAAAACCTGAGTTGCTTCCACATTTTGGCTATTGTAAGTAATGCTGCAATAATCATAAGGGTACATACATCTTTTTGAATCAGTGTTTTTGCATTTTTGGGGTAAATACCCAGTAGTGGGATTACTAGATCATATGGTAATTCTATTTTTAATTGTTTGAGGAACCTCCGTACTGTTTTCCACCAGTTTCCACCAGTTTGCCTGCACCAGTTTGCATTCCCACCAACAGTGCATGAGTGTTCCTTCTCCACATCCTCGCCAACACTTGTTTCTTCAACGAGCTCATTCTTAGCAGTCCACAGTATTCCCAAGTTTGGATATAACCAAATTTATCTACCTATGCCCTAGAGGCAGACACTGAGACTGTCACCATGAAGAACATTACAGTAAAAAATATTTTTTTATGGATAGATTTCATGGATAAAGTTCTGAAAGTGGGGCAAAGGGCACGCTCATTTCTACTTTAACAGTGCTTGGTGGAAAATGGTATTTAGTTTATATTTTTATTTGCATTTCCCCAGCAACTGGGAAGGTTGCATGCCTTTCTCATGTTTGCATTTAGTCATCTGAGAAGTGGTGCAGTGCGTTTTTCTATTGTTTGATTTTTTCCAATTAATTTCTAGGAATTCCACATGAGGGATCAAAAGGGATATGAAAGACATGAACCCTTTATTTTAGTTCTTTTAAGATTTTATTTGTTTACTTGAGATAGAGAGAGCAAGAACGAGAGAGCGTGAGTGGTGGGGAGGGGCAGTGGGAGAGGGAGAAGCAGGCTCCCCACTGAGCAGGGAGCCTGACTTGGGACTCGATCCCTGGACCCTGGGATCACGACCTGAGCCAAAGGCAGAGGCTTAACCAACTGAGCTACCCAGCACCCTCCCCCCCCACCCCGCTTTATCTATTTTATACATACCAAATATTTCTCCCCATCTACTACGGTCTCTAGACTTGCTTGTGGAGTCTCTTACCGTGTAGACCTCTAAACATCTTATTTGGTCTAATCTGTCTTTTCCTTCATGTCCCCAGGATTATATAAGACTTTTCCTAAAGCATTCACCTTATATTTTTACTTCTAATTCTTCATATTTAGATCACTTATCCAGATGGATGCACTTATCCTCTACATCTTTCCTCATTAGTTTATATTAATTACCTTACTTTTTTTTTAAAGATTTTATTTATTCATTTGTCAGAGAGAGAGCACAAGCAGGCAGAGTGGCAGGCAGAGGCAGAGGGAGAAGCAGGCTCCCTGCCGAGCAAGGAGCCCGATGCGGGACTCGATCCCAGGACCCTGGGATCATGACCTGAGCCGAAGGCAGCAGCTTAACCAACTGAGCCACCCAGGCGTCCCTAATTACCTTACTTTTTTGAAACACCGCATTATATCTCAGCAAAAGAGTCACTGGCTTATTTAACTTATAGTATTTTGGCATACTGAAGCTATTTCCAGGTTTTGTTTTTAAGATTTTATTTATTTATTTGACAGAGAGAGAGTATAAGCAGGGGGAGCAGCAGAAGGAAAGGGAGAAGCAGACTCCTTCTAAGCAGAGAGCCCCACGTGGGGCTCGATCCCGGGCCCCTGAGATCATGACCTGAGCCGAAGGCAGACGCTTAACTGACTGAGCCACCCAGGAGCCCCTATTTCCAGTTTTAAACACCATTTAATATTAATAATAGCTACCAAATATCGAGTGCTTATTACATGCCAGGCACAGACGCACATATGTTGTATATATTACCTAATATAACTCTCACGACAGTTAGGGGGTACATTCTATTACATCTTTTATTCTCTTGACAAGATCACACAGCCAGGAAGTAAGTGGTAAAGTTAGGATTCTGATCTAATCCAATACTGAAAGACTCAAAACTCCAAGCTCTTCACCACCAGATGCATGTTCTTTAGCATTTACAAATGTGGCTTGAAATATCCCCAACTTTCATTTCTGTTAGGATGGAGAAAGGAAAGGAAACATTTTTTATTTTCTTCCTCTACCCAAACCCTGTACTAGATGTATCACAGGTTGTCTCCTGGAATTCTTATGAAAGTCCTGGGAGGGGTGGGATTCTCCACTTTCCAGAAACGAGAAAGTAAATTCAGTGAGGTGAAGACGATCACTCAGGTTTGTGGGTGACCACGAGGGGTTCAAACCCAGTCCCAAGCCACTTGTATATTCCTATTTTGCACTTAGAAAGATATGCGTACTAGCTTTACAAATAACACATTGATGAACCTGTAGTTTTTTGTTTTGTTTTGTTTTTTTTCTTTTGCTGCCGCTGAACTGTTTCTTTGGGATCCATTCCCAGAAAGAGATTACTGAGTCAAAGGGTATGAATACTTTCATGGCTTTCCATCTATTCTGTCAAATTGTTATTACAGAGGTCTGCACCCACATTCTCTGCACCGTGGGGGGGCCGGCATGTTCTACACTGTCAAGTATTCAGGTGGGGAAACTGAGCTTCCAAGGGGTGCTGCATTTAACACACGGAGCCCTGAGTAGAAGCTTTTTAGAAAGATCTGGTAGCTAAGCACTCTGGTTTCTCAGCACACCCCTCAAATATAGTGGGTTTAGAAGCTGGGTGCTTTTGGTTTTTGCTTTGTTTTGCATAACTTTGCATAATCCTTCAAAACGTGACTAAAATGGGATTAAGCATAGCTAGGTTTAGCTTTTAAGGAAAGGACAAATCTGACAAAAACCCTTTTCTGATGCAGTGCCCCTTGGGGACAGGACTCCCAGCAGCGTGGCCCAGAGCGGGCAGCTTTGGGAGGAGCAGCTGGAGGAAGGGGCTTGGTGGGGCGTGGGGGCACGTGGGGACGAGGCATGTTGGGGAGGGGGCGTCCTGGAGTGAAGGTGGGGGCGCCCGGGGGAGCCCCCAGCGCGCTCGCGGGGGCGGTCGATAAGGCAGGAGCGGCCCGTCGCCGCGACGGTCCCGGCCCGGCGGGAAGGAGGGAAGGGGCCCGGCCGGGCGAGAGCAGATAAGGCCCGGCGCTCGGGCGGCCGAGACTGGGAGACGCCACGGCCGCGGGAGATAGAGGCGCCCCGGCCGGGCGCGGCTCCCGGCTCCCGGCTCCGGCGCCCGCAGCGGGCAGGCCCGCGGGCGGCGGGGCGGCCCCGAGGGTCCGGGGCGGCGCAGGGTCCGGGGCCGTCGGGCGACCTCAGGCGGCCCTCCTCCGCCCCCACCGGCGCTGGGATCCTGGCCCCCGCCCAGGTCTGACCCCAGAGGCCCCACACAGAAGTCTTCCCTGGGACTCCACTCCCTCCTCGGTAAAACCAGGGCACTGAGGGATCCTTAGTAACCTCTCCACTCGCGGCGGGGGACGCGCTCCGAGGCCCCAAGGCCGGCTCTCTCGGTTCCGGAGGCTGGCCTCCCCAACAGCATCCCCCCTTTTCAGGGGATGGGGCTTAAGGAACCTGCCGTGGCTGCCGGGCAGGGT
This sequence comes from Potos flavus, assembly GCA_028534135.1. Lineage (NCBI taxonomy): Eukaryota > Metazoa > Chordata > Mammalia > Carnivora > Procyonidae > Potos > Potos flavus. The sequence goes on from CM052896.1 coordinate 32,191,804, forward strand.
CTGGACCCCTGGGCTCCACACTTGTCTTCCACTGCCCCACAAACAGGGGGCCTTTCCCCCTCGGAGGCTGACAAGGCAATCTCCTCCAGTGGCATTTGCATTCTGCCTTTTCAAATTCCTCAAATTCCCCACATAAAATTCAGTTGGCTGCCAGACAGCCAGGGAGGAGGAGGGCTGGGAGAGGCCGCCCAGGGGCAGCCAGGAGCCATAAACGGGTGGCTCTCCGACAGAGAAACAACTTTGGGAGTGGATGGAAATTCACACACACACACAGAGGGAACCTCCCTGAAACACCCCACCGCCAAAATCAAACATCTCCAGACAGCAGCAAGCCGGTCGTGACTTCACCTGGCATTCAAGGCCCTGCTGGTCCTGGCACCCGCCCTCCCATACTGGCCAGGCGTGCAGAGCACCCTTCCACGCACGGTATAGTCTGCCTGCCATGATGCCTCACTCACCGTCTTGGCTTCTGGGCAGCCCTAAACCCTTCCTCTTTCTCCCCCACTGAATCCCCCAGTAAGGATTTAACTCTTCATGGTACCTTTGTAAAGGATTTTCAAGGGGATTTTTTTTTTTTTTTTTTTTTTGCATTAAGCTGCCTTAAGAACTGTACCCCAAGTAAAATTCAACTCCTCTGTAATAGAGCTCCCATTAATCACAGGCCTACTGTGTGCCAGCCTCTTTCATACAGTATCACATCTTGTCAGCAACCCCAGGAGACAGGAGATATCACTCCCGTTTTGCAGATGAGGAAAACTGAGTTCTCTGGGCCTCAGCCCAGAAATGGAGAAATGGAGATGACTTCCCAGCTCCTGCTTCCCAGGCCAGTTGGGAGGCTATGCAGAGAGATGGATAAGGCTGGGCCTATTGGCCGACCCCTCCTGTTGGGGAAATTCTAGGTCACAGGTATGCTTCTTTCCCCACCCCCACCCCGTTACAAATTCTGACTCAGGGAGACTGAGTTATCTGTGCCCTCTGCAACTCAGGCGGGCCTCTCCTGAAAACAAATCTCCCATTTCCTTCTGGCAGGTGAGCAATACGGGCAATCTCTGGGGCCCTCTACTTCCAGTTTCTGGGCACACCCCCACCTTCTGCTCCGTTCCTCCCCATCCCACTCCCGGGCTCTCAGGGTCCTGCCCTCTCTCTTCTTCCCCATCCAAACTTGCTCAAGGAAAAGCCACTCCATCAGCCAGCTACAGCTAAGTATGAATGAGTTCAAGTTACCAGCATGTGCTTCCCAATATATGCACATTATCAGCCTGGGATTCTGGACAGTTACTAATACGGGTAATGTGCACCCCCACCCCCACCCCCAGGCAGGAAGCCTGGTCCCGCCCAGTGCATCTGGAATTCCATATTTTTATATTTTTATTGGTTTTCCCCCTGTGCCCCACATCCTGAGCTAGGGGAGAGGGTTTTTACATGAGCCCACTAATTAATAGAGAACAGAAGCCTTATTTCATAAATAAAATCATAGATACACTGTATGAATAGAAATGTAGCATGTTTCCTGGAGAGTGTTTTAACTTTTAAAATATTTCCCCCAGGGTCTGGGCAGGTGAGCCCTGAGGGGTTTTTCCATGGAAGACCTTGGGATGAGGGAGGGCTGGAGAGGAGACGGGAGGTTCCTTAGGCTCTGAACTGAGCCCACTTGCAGCCTGGCCTCCAGGGCCTGGTGGCCCCCTAATGTGCCCATTCCTGCTCCAGCTGTATCCCCACAGGGGCTGCTTTGCTGGGTCTCTGGGCAGAGAGAGGAGTTCATGCCTGCTGTCCTCAGGGTTAGGGGATGTGGGCTGTGGTGTGGTCAGGTGGGACTGTGAGACCTTAGGCAAGTCACTGGCCCTCTCTGGACTTTCCTCAATCTGAGGAATGGAAGGTACAGGTGAGATGAGCCCTGAGTGAGATGAGCCTAAACTCTTGTACTAGAGTTTAGAAGTGAGGTTGCTCTGGGAGCTGAGGGCAGGCCCAGAGCTTGGCTGCAGGTGCCTAGACTCTGGCATGCAGGCTAAGAGCCTCGGAGCTCTTTAGATGTGGGCCGCCGTTCGCACCTGTGACGACCCATAACAGCCTCTACCGTTACAGCGGTCTCCCAGATGGGGCAACCGAGAGCCTGGGTGTTTGACCTGACATCCAGACCCCGTGGAGAAAGCCAGGCAGAAGTGACTCGCCCTTTTCTGCACACCTGCAAATGGAGGTCCGGAGAAATCCAGCAGCTGCCACAGTCCTGTGGCCTTGCTCAACCAAGGTAGCAACCCCTGGGAAGCACAAAGGGTGAGCCAAGTGGCCACGGCGGGTCTCAGTTTCCTTGGCTGCAGCTGGAGGCTAACGGGATGGCAGAATGAACATAATTGGAGGAGGGCGGCCACTCTCAGACAAGACATTGGGCAGAGGTCAAGTCTCTTCCTTGACAGCACGGTGGCCTGTGTAGCGCCATCTGGTGCCCAGGCCTTGTCACTGCAGGACCTCCGGAGACCTGAGAGACCCAGGGTCTTCTGGTCAGAGTTCCCGGAGTTTCCAGAGACAATCTGCAAGAGTTTTGAGCCCAGATCATGGGGTGGCCAGAAGAACTCGGAGGAAGCTGATTCGGCCACTGGAGCAACTTCCACTCCAGCCCTGACACAGGAAGGGCTCCTTCCTACCTGGTCTCCAGGGATCTGGAGCACTGTGTTGCTGCAGAAGCATCTTCCATCCTACCTCGGAGCTCCCTGTGCACACAGCACAATGGGGAGACTGAGGCCCTAGCAAGCCCAGCCTTTGATTGCAGTGAACAGTGAATATATCTACCGGGGAGAGGACAGGCCCGGAATTCAGCACTTACCGTGGGCAGAAAAGCCTAGTGGGGCGTGTGGCAAATCACACACGGTCTCTGAGGCCGTTTCCTCGTTGGGAAAGGAGGGATGGGGTGCTGGCTGAACGACATAATGTGTGCAGGTTGCTTTGCATGAGAATGGGCTGTGTTTATTATTATTATTATTATTCCAGCAGATGTTTCCAGTTACTTCTCGTCCTCTCCACAGTGAGGGGCCCTTGCGGCACCGCGTCACAGAGGGGGATGTGGGACTCGAACAGCTCGCCCTGGAATCCACTCAGTCAGTGGTCAGTCAGGAATTCAAGCACTGGCTGTTTCAGGAAACGCACACCGAAGGCACGGGGGCTACAGAGGGGTGATGCTGGAAGCCTCCTTTTAGATGATTATGGGTTTGGAAAAAAAAATACAAGAGAGCATGAAGAAGGAAAATGGGACAGAATGTAAACAACTGATGAATCTGGTTCAGGGTATGCAGGGCTTCTCTGTCCTGATTTTTTGCAACTTTTCCATAATTTTGAAATAATATTCAAAATAGGTCTTCAAGCCCGGCTGTTTCAAAATTCTACCTAGTTTCCTCGACCACACTCTGGGGGGCGGGGAGGGTGCGGATGAAAACTCAGGCCTTGAAGGTTTCCTTGCTCCAGACCAGTGGCCTAATTTCCAAGTCCTCTGGTAGAAAACGTGACTGCTGGCAGCAGCCCAGCAAAGCCTCTACCCAGCCGGAGATGCCCCCGCCCGGCAGCCAGCAACACTCGGGTGCCCCCCAGGGCCTCCTGCAGGCCTCCCCACAACCTCCCTGTTTCCCAAGCCCCCCAGGTCCCGGCCAGGCTGTGGTGCGAGGCCGAGGTGGGGTTTATTTTTAAGTTCCCGCTGATTATGAATCACTGGAGGAACTGCCCGCAGACTGGAGACAAAAGTCTGGGGCCGCCTGACCAGGAGGAAACACTCTTTACATTCGACTTTCCCCTTGGCACAGGCCTCTCCGCGCCTAGCCTGGCCCGGCTCTGCCAGCCTCTTCTGTTCTCAGAGGCAGAAGCAGCGTTTGCCGCCAAGTCCTGCCGGCCTGTCCGCCTTGCTGTGTAAACAGGACCCGGGGCTGGCGGCCCGGCCCCGCACTGGAAATGAGCCTGCCTTCCGCAGCCTGGCCACTTCCTCCTGACATCTGGAGACTCCTCAGAGTTCAGAGGAGGGCTGGTGGCAGGAGTGAGGAGAAGCTGGGGTTTCGCCCTGCTGTGGTCTTCATCGGTCTTGACAAAGAATCAGTGGACAAATGGAGGAGTAGAGGACTCTTAAGCAGCCGTCAAAGCCCTACATAAAAGACCCACCCCGGGTCTGCCGCCTGTTGCAGTTCATAGTTCATAGTCAGTCAACATATACTGAGCACCTACTATGCACCAGGGGCTGCGCTAGGTAGCCGTGAGGCAGAGGGCGTGGAGAGATCTTGTTCGTATTATCATTAGTTCTTTTCACTCAACTGTAAGCTTCTTAAGGGCAGAATTAATGTCTGATCCATGAGTCACCTGATCCTACAAAGTACCTAGCATAGTACTAGCACATGGTAAAAGCTCAAGAAGTTTCTGTTGCATCGGTCTGGATTATAAACTAGGATAGGGAAACCAGAAGGAGCCCAGGGTCCGGCCTACTCTCCTTTCAAGCCTCTGTCTCCGTCCTGCCTGGGCATTCTGTCTCCTGGGAGCTCTGTTCCTCTGTGGAGCAACTTGGTCTCCCTTGAGGAAGATCTGAGCCAGGTTTTCTAGCTGAGTAATAATGCAGGTGATTCGATTTTAGGAGCTGCTAGAATTCCTCTCCCCAGCTTCACCGCGATGCGTCTTCCCCATTGCTCTGGGATGTCACCAACTTTGAGGCATTCCTCTGGGTTGAACGCTCCCCCCTCTATAGTGACTCCGACTCTCCCCTCCGTGGGTAACCCCTGTCGCTGTGTGAGAGAAGCTCATTCTGGAGGTGGGCATTATTTTATAAACGAGAAAACTGCAGATCACAGAACTGACAGACTTGATCAAGGCAGGAACAAGAGATAGTCGGGTTTTGGACTCAGCTTTGAGCAGCCAATGCCCCCCAAGTTCTTCCCACAGAGCTGAACTGCCTCCCGTTTCTCTGATGCTGTCTCCGAGCGGGCAGGGGGGAAGCTGGTCTCCTCCGAGGGGAGAATGGAGTCAACCGAAGAGCTTTGCTGTGCCAACCGTTCCGGGCTGTGCCCAGTGCGATCTTCTCGTCACTCCAGTTATCAGTATCCCCACTGAACAGATGGCAAACTGGAAGCTTTGAGGCGGTCGTGAGGGCAGCCAGAAGCCTGCCCGGGTCCCCAGCACTATCTAGACAGTCTGAGGTTGGTGTCGTTCCAAGGAGAGGGCAGCCTGTCGGCCCAGGGTTTTTAGGGAAGACATGATGCACGACTTTCTTATTGTTTAATTCTGGTGACTTCTACTGCACCTGCCTTGAAGGTTTTCCAGGAGCTCCACGCCACTGTAAAAAGCAAGGCCTTCTCCTTTTCTCTGAGGAGAACCTGCCGCCTCCACTGCCTGGTTCTGGAAGCCTCCCCAGAGGAGTCAGAGACTTAACTCCCACACGCTCATTCGCTCAGGGGCCTCAGGTCAATCGGTCCGAGGGTCATTTTCCTCATCTGCTCACCAGCAGACTAGGGATGCCATCAGCAATTCACACAGCTCTCTATGGGATAAGAGGAGTTAAGACATGTGGTATCTTCACAAAGCAAAGTGGGAACAAAGCTGGTCATTATGGCGGCCCACACTGGTCTCGTCAGGTCCCATAGGATGGTCCTTCCTCACCCCCAACATCCTCCAGTACCTGAAGGAGGACAGGAGGGGTGACGGGGTCCTGTGTCCTGCTCTTCAGCTGTATCTTCCTCCCTTCTCTGTCCTCCTCACCTGCCCAGTAAGCCTGCAAAACTCCGTCAAATCGTACTGATGGCCTGCTTAGACCTGGAGGCAGGGAAATGGGCTCAGGCCTTCTCCAGGTCCTGTGTGGCCAGAGGGTTCTGGGAGGCGAAACCCTCTGAGCGCAGCCCAAGTTGCTCCAAGGAGCAGGGCTCCCAGGAGACAGAATGTCCAGTCAGGATGGAGGTAGTCTCGGGTGAGCAGCTTTGCTCCAGGTCGTACCGTTCGTGCGAGTCCGGACCCAGGGCTCAGACCTGGGTCCTTCCTGACCGTGACGACCTCAGATACTGAAACCAGCATTAACTGAGCCGCCTGCCTCAGTTTGAAACAACCTACTGGTCTAGCAGCTTTGGGCAAGCCACTTAGTCTCTCTGAGGCTCAGTTTTCTCATCTGTCAAATGGGGCTCACGGGGTCTCGTTGGTAGGACTGCTATGAAGATCAAGTAGGCGTAAAATGGGTTCCACACTGCCTGCCCCCGGCTGAGCCAAGAGGCCTCAACTGTGTCTCTGTGAGGGTGACGACACCCCATTGACTGTTGGGGGATACACACTCCCCGGTGCAGCAACTTAGCCTGAGTGGGGCCAAACCCAAGTTCGCGGGCCATCCCCCATCCCGCCTCTCGGGGGCTTACCCACTCTAGGGACTCTTCCTCACCCGGGATGACCTCACTGTCCCCACCAGAAGAGCACACGAGGAGATGTGCACCAGCTCCAGGGGCAGGGGAGCGGCGGGGAGAAGGTAGGCCCATTAGCCACCGAGCTCCAGAGCTCTTTGTGAGCCGGTGTCTGGCATGGCGCCCGCGCCAAGTGGGTGCTCCGTCAACACTGCTGAGTGAATAGGTGTTGTTCCAATGCTGAAAGGTCCACACTACCGCCCGTTTGCGGTCCCAGGGGACAGGCTATTTGGAATGGGGGGCTGTCCCCACATGTCTGAGGGGTGAGGTCACTGGGCTTGTGTGCACCGCTTACAGGAAGCACGCTAGCTCAAGAACGCCTGATGCCAGCCAGCAGACATTTCCTGGCTGGCAACCGGCCCCTGCCTCCTCCTCTTCCTCCTTGCCTCGTGACCCCAGGCCTGCCCCTCCCCCCCCACCCCCAGCGGGCTTCTCTCCTCACGTCAGGTCCCACCCTGGGATTGGAATGCCTGCGGGTCCCCTGGCATCCTCGCCTCCCTCCTCACCTTCTAAGGACTCAGGACCTCCTTGCCCACAGCAGAGTCCAAGCAGAGACAAAGCCACTGTCCTCTCCAAGGCCACCTCCTCCCTTACAGGTTTCTGGGACCCCCGCTGGGAGGGGCTCCTCAACTTGACCCCTTCCACGTTAGTCTGATCTCACCTAAGCCTGGTTCTGGAGGGACCACCTCGATGGACCCTTGGGTCATTCCATGAGAGGTACTCATGCCTCAGAGGCAAGGCACTTCCGGCAGCTCCCTCCGTGTGACCGACAGAAGAAGAAACTGAGGCACAGAGAGGTTAAAGCAGTTTCCCAGGACTGCAGAGTACACTGGGAACTCCTGCCCAGAGCTGGGACAGGCTCCTGCTTCTCCAATCTCAGGGCAAAACCCTGCTCTGGGCTACTTTCTCCTCCTCTGGAAAATGAGCAGGAAAGGCAAGACAAAGAGAAAGACAAGCCTTTTGCCCTTCCAGCTTTCTGCCTGGAAGCGCATCCCCCGTTTCCCATCCCTCGCCTGCTCCTGTGGGAACTGCCAGAGCCCCTCACATGCTCTCTCCTTGGGCTTTTCCTGCTTCAGTCACGGAGACTTGGAGTTGAGCTCAGGAGTGTTAGTAATGCCTCCCTTGCATCAACCCGTAATAACTTCCACACACAATACTTGATTTAACTTTCCCTCTAACACCCCATTTGACAGATGTGGAAACTAAGGTCCAGAGGAGCTGTCCCTGCAGCCGGCCAGAGGCAGAGGTGGGATTTGAAACCACGCCTGTGCAGAGGCTGTGTCTGATTCATCCTCCTGCTCCCTCTGCAGGGGCACAGAGCCAGGCACAGATCAGATGCCCGGGAAACCTGTGTGGGCATGTGCTAGCCCTTCCGGGGTCTGGTGTGCCCGTCTAAATGGGGGTCTTCTGGAGACGAAGCACCTTCCAGAGAATGCGTTGGACTTTCGGACTCACGGCGAATCAGGAGGCACTTCTGCCTTCCCACGTACCTTGGTGATCCCCAGAGCTGGGGAGCAACTCTCCCAGTTTCCCCATCGATAAAATGGGAATAACAGCCATGCCCATGTTTTAGGGATGGTGTGAGGAACTACTGGTGCCAAGCCATCTCCCTCCACTGGCCCAAGGCAGCAGGGCCCTGCCAGGCTCTGGGGGTGAAGGACAGGAACTGGCCCTGAGCCACCAAGGCCGACGGGGAGCCCCATACCTCCATCTTCCAGGTTCAACAAAACTCACATCAAAGCCCAGCCACTCGCCCTGCCCGCCAACCCAAACCCAGCAGGCCGGAGGGGCTGCAGCCCAGGAAAAGGTGGGGCAAAGATATTTGCTCTCCAGCACTCAGGGATGGTGCATAATGACCGCGGTGGCCAGCAGAGTCAAAGGGGACTCTGTTCTCTGAAGCCAGGAACCTCCCCCCCCCCAGGGTACACAGAGCTGCTGGCTCTGGGCCTGACCCTGGCCGACACACTTCACACACGTGGCCCCATTTAATCCTTAGGACAACCCTGCCAAAGTGGTTTGACTCTCTGCACTGAATGGATCAGCAAACTGAGGTGCACGGAGATGAAGTGAACCCCAGTGGGGGACAAACTAGGTCTGTCCAGCCTCACTAAGCGTGATGTGTGGCTCCAGCACCAAGATCTGCCTGCAACCCGTTTTCACGGGAAGCCCCCATCGAGGGCTGGATTGGCTCGACTTGAGCACCTACTATGTGCCAGGTCAGTTGCTTTGCTTGAAGGTTATTTGACTCAAAACTTAACAGCTCAGAGAAGGAGGCATCACTGGCCCCACTGTACAGATGAGGAGACTGAGGCTCACCCAAGATCCACTTTATATGTCCATGGGCCCGGGAACTCCTTGGTAGCCGAGCTGGACCCCTTACTCCCTTCTTTCTTCTGTGTTAGAAAGAGCAAAAGCACGCACCATCATCATGTCCTTGGTGCCCAAATACTGTCCGTATCTGCATGGCCTGGACTGCAAAGTGCACTCGCATCAGGGTTCCCCAGCCTTTTTGGGGTCTAGGATAAGCTGTCCCTTTCTCCTCGGCAAGATCATAAGTATACAGCTTGATGAATGATCAGAAAGCAAATACAGTGTAACTCTGAAGCCATGTTGGAAGTGTGTTTACCCAAGCACCCAGAAGCACGGCGGGAGCCTGATTGGGGGATCAATTCGAGACTGCATTTTTTTTTTTTT
>CM052896.1:32201395-32279490 GCA_028534135.1 Potos flavus
GACCTGGGAGTTCAATTCTTCCATTCCCCTCATTGTGCATTTGGAAAAACTCACACCAAGGGAGGACAGGGCAGCCAGGAGTACTAAAGTCTAGACTTTTCTTCATCACCCACATGTGGTCTCTTGGCTGCCCTGGATATCTGCAGACCCTCTGCACCACTCACTCTTTAGCTGCAAACGGCAAAACACTTTCTCCCCTAAATCTCAACGTGTGGACTGAAGACCATCCCAGTCACTGGGGATGTAGTATTAAAAATGCAACACAGCAAGAAACCAAGACTCCAGAAAGAGAATTCTGATGACTGCTACTACGCAGATTTTGGAAATAAAACATAAATCAATAAAACACAAACAAATGAAGAAAAAATATTTGCCAGTAATTAGGACAAGCCAAAAATTAATCTGATGATATCCTTCATATATAAAGCTCTTTTATAATCAATAAGAATTGGACAATTTAAAAGCGGGGCAATGGTGGGGCGCCTGGGTGGCTTAGTCGTTAGGCGTCTGCCTTCGGCTCAGGTCATGATTCCAGGGTCCTGGGATTGAGCCCCGTATTGGGCTCCCTGCTCAGCAGGAAGCCTGCTTCTCCCTCTCCCACTCCCCCTGCTTGTGTTCCCTCTCTTGCTGTATCTCTCTCTGTCAAATAAATAAATAAAATCTCAAAAAAAAAAGTGGGGCAATGGATATCAGGGAAAGTATAAAGGCCCACAAATATAAGCAACGGTGCTCCACTTCCAGTTGAAGAAATACAAATTAAAACACTGGGATACAACCCTCACCTATCAGATAGATACAGATTGGCGAGATGGCCTGGTCATCAATTCACCTGATGGTGAATTAAGGAACTGCACCCTGTGAACATACAAATTCACAAAAATTTGATTTTGACAGTTTGGTGAGATCCATGAATATTTTTTTTTTTAAGATTTTCTTTTTGAGTAGTCCATACCCACCGTGGGGCTTGAACTCACAAACCCAAGATCAAGGGTCACACACTCCACCGACTAAGCCAGTCAGGCAAACTTCTATGAATATTTTGAATTTATATATTCTTGGACTCGGTAATCCCTCTTCTAGCAAGTTGCCTCGCAGATAAATTTATACAACTGCACAAAGATTAGGTACAAAGTGTCATCTCAGCACTTTTTGCAGTAATGGAAAACTGGAAACTACCCCAATGTCCATTACTGCGGTCACGCAAACAACAGGGGAGACTCGCACATTCTGACTTGAAGGGTATATACGTTGCAGAACGACATGTAGATTATTATTTTATTTGTACAAAAAATTACATAAATGTGTGCATAGTTCATATGTCCACAGAAACATCTGGCATGATACACCAAACTGTTCCCATGACATGGTGGAGAAGGGAGAGTTTTCATTTTTAAAAAAATCTCATCTAATTCTGCAATGTTCACCCAAAAGCACATCCAACTTTTGTCCTAAGTCATTTGTAACACAGTCGGGTTGTATTTACTACTATTTCAGGGGTTGCTAGAGACACTGCTGGTTGGGGTGGGGAGTGGGCAACGTGCTAGAACTTTCTCAGAAGGACAGATGGAAATCTCATTTTAATAGTTGTCGGTCATGGGTGTTATAAAACGCATGCTATATTGCTGATGAAATCCACTGCTTAAATTAAACAGTAAAATATGTCTAATTATAATCCCAGGTAGGTTTTTCTCTCAGGCTGTAGTCCCAGAAGTAACTCAGAAGAAGACAGAGAAAGGAGAGCAGCGGTGGGGTTGATACTGAAGGGCTTACAAACCAGCGCAAAGCTAACTGAAGGTTCTCCCGCATCAACCCCGTCTCCCCAGAGTCTGGGGGGCAGGGGTTTGTGAAGGGCATTTCAACCCAGGGCCAAGGGTAGAGCAGGATCCCAGCTAGAGACAGACCTCTTTCTCTGAGAGCTTCCAGCAGGACGAGTGTGGGGAGTGTTGGCCTTTACTTCATTTGCAAACGGAGGAGGTGCAAGCATTCCTACCGCTGGGGCTGAGCAGATGAAGGACTGGGGGCCAGTGCGGGAGCACGTCCTGTTGGCGGGGCAGCAGACGGCTTCTGCCAGGCCGCAGCTGCCAAGATCGGGGTCTAGGTCTAACCACAGAGCGCCCCCCTGTCCTGTCTCCTCAGAATTCCCGGGCTGCTCATGCCTTCCCCACTTCCCTCTATCAAATCATGCTCTCAAGACCTTGTGGTCATGGTTCCCACCAACGCACAGGGCCTGGATGGAGCCTGGAGCCCTCCTGGGACAGCCCCTCATTTTAGAGATGGGAAACGGGCCTGGGGAGGAGAAGGGCGTCCACGGTCACCCAGAAAGTTGGGAACAGAGCTGAATCAGGGCCTTTGGATGGGAAAATGTTATAGCCTCTCCCCCACCACTTTTCTGGCTGCGTCTGGCTACCCCTTCCCCACGGCCCCAATCTGCTAGTCAACAAATACTTCTCAAGCACCTCCTGGGTGGGACATAATGTTCTCGGCCCTGCACACACAGCAGAGAACAGAAGAGACAAGCTCCCTCCCTGATGAAGCTCACATTCTAGCTTAATTCCACCACCTGCCTGTTACAGGGGGACGAATGCTTTCCTGCTGCAGCCGGGAAGTACTGGCCAGCAAAAAAAAATGCTCTGCTCCTCTCTGCTCTGCAGGCAGAGGGCCTCGACTCTGGAAAAGGAGCCTCAGCCAAGAACGGCCCAGAAGTTCCCCGGTCTCAGCTCTTCAGCTCTGCAGGGGTAACAGACCCCCACCCACGAGACTTAACTTTGGTCCTGAGAGTACCCTACAAAGCAGGCATTCACTTCCACCCTTTTATGAGTGAGGAAACTGAGGCCTGAGGCAAGTAAGGGGGGGGGCTTGCTTCTGCCCTCAGGCACTTCTCAAGCTGGGGCAGGATGGGTAGGGCGTTTCTGCAAGTCTCCCACTTTCGGAGAAGAGAGTGCTGGGCTCTGTTGACTTTTTCTCAGGGTGCCTAGAGCCCCCAACATGGCCCACCCTGAGGGGGTGATAACAAAGGGACCAGCCATGATTGGGAAGGGAGCACCGCGTCCTGGGATTCTGGTACCCAGAGCAGAATTCCTAACCATGAAGGTATATTAGCCTCTTTTGTGATACGTGGTGAAAACCTTGCACTCTCTGCTTAGAAGTACCCTATGTGTCCCCCTCACTTCATTTTGCACAAAGATTCCCTGAGCCCATCATTGCCCCTCTCTGGGGGAGCCTCTGCTCATGAGGGGAGGAGCCATACCGTGGAGCTGAATGTTTGGTGCCCTACTTCCTCAGAAAATCTCCTGCCCCTCCAGAGAATCTAGACTTGCCCCCTGCCCCACGCTGTTGGGGGAGGGATCGCTGGCCAGGCTGCCTCCTGGATGGGGCGTGAGTGCCCCCTGGGGGCAGCCCAGCCAAGTGTTCCAGGAACTACAAAGCCAACCCCCACCGCAGTTTAACTTGATGCCAAGATTTGGTCCAAAAGCGTTGTCATTTAAAACACTGGTTTTAAATTAAAATTGTCGCCGCTGGGTGTTACAATGCAAACTCTGCTCTAAATTTCAGAACAAGACCTTCCGCACCACTCAGCCTCCTGGGAATAGGAATGCGCACTCCCACCCCCCCCACCCCCCCACCCCCCCCCACCCCCGCACCCTCCGTCTTCCATGAAGTGGCCACGTGATAGCATTTACCTCGCTCTGCCTGGTTTTCTTAGCTGTAAAACGGTCATATTAATACTCCCTGTCCCGCAGGGCTGTCGTGAGTGTCAAGCGCACTCAAGCATTCAGAACAGAGCCAGGAACAGGGTAAGCGCCCAATAAATGGAAGCTTGTATTACTATTACCTCTGCCATTGCTATTATTACTAAAGTATTAGGTATTCATGTCTGAGAACCTCTGCGAAAGCCGAGCCCCCACTCAACAGAAGGACCCAGATTCAAACCCCACAGCCATCAGGGCCCCGGGCTCTGCACCCCACCCCCAATTCCCCCAGCTGCTCCCTGCCTCCCACCTCCCCCACGCGTTGGGGCAGCACCTCCAGCAGCTGGCTCAGAGGTGAGCCACACCTACCACACCCCATGTTCCCGGGGTCCTGCCAGATCTGGGGGTCTAAGTGCTACAGCTTCCGGAGGCTGAGGCGTGGGTGTGCTGGAGGGGACGTTCCACGTGGAGAGCACTTGATAACATTAGTGGTCCCAAGGAGCCAAGACAGCCCTAGGGGGAAGCCAGGGGACCAGGCATCTAACGCCCACTGGATCACACACTTGCTGTGTTCCTTTGGGCAATTTGCTCTACTTCTGTTTGCTTCCAACAGTGAGGAAGGTGGGACTCACTGGCTGAGTCCAAGTCCTGGGGGGGCCCTGGCTCTAACCACTGCCCTCTTGGTGCAGGACTAATTTATTTCCGTTGTCCAGCCCCTCAGGACTTGGTCCTTGGCCCGCCCTTCCCAAAGCCTAACAGCTCAAGCTGCTGGTCTCCTGCTAGACTTCCCAGGGCTACATATGGGGAGCAGAGTCGGGGTTCTCATCTGTGTGGGCTCAAAACAACACTGGAGGGGCATCAGCAGACCTTCTAAACCCAACCCTCCACTTCACAGCTAAGGAGACTGGGGCGAGAGGGAAGCGGAGTGACCTGCGCAAGGTCACAGAGTGAGGCAGTATGGGCCCAGGGGCTTTGGACTTATGGACCCATAAGTCCCTAGGACTGCCTTCAACAGGAGGCCAGGCTTGGCTGCAGCCCAGTATAAAGACAGGGAGCACCAGAAATAAATTTTACTCTACTGGGACTGGGGGCAGTGGGGAGGGCCGGGGATGAACTCGCCAAGGAGTCTTGTCCCCATGGGCAGCCTAGAACCTTATCCTGAACACAGAATATAGAAATGAAGGTCCTTTGACACTTCCTCCCCTCCCCAGCCCAGCCATAGCAGCCTGAAGGCGGGAGAGGGAGGGAGGGAAAAAGACTGGGTGTCAGCTCGCCTCAGTTTACCCGGGACTATCCTAGTTTTCGAACTGAAAGTGCTTTGTCCTGAGAACCACACCCTATAATTCTGGGCAAGCCAAGACTGCCCCCTCTCCTTCAGGGAAGCCAGTCTGCCCCTTGTGCCTAGGCTTGGTCAGGGAAACCAGAGGCCCAGAGGGCTTCCAGAACCCAGCTGGGCCACGGTAACCCCCATGGCTACCCCCATCAGTCAATCACAGTTGACTGATGATGGGACATGCCCCCCAAGAGAGTGGAAGGCCACCTCGACCCTCAGGGACCCTCACAACATGCCACCTTGCCCCCATCAGCAGAGCAGCACATGCTGGTGGTCAGTCCAGAGGACAACCTCCCCACATCCCTCACTGCTCACCAAAGCCCTGGGCCGCACGGAGGAGGGACGACAGAACCCACTGATGAAATCTGAGACATCCCGGCAAACTCTGAGCTCGAGCTGCACCTGAGAGGCCAGGCATGAAGGAGAGCCTCCCTTAGAAGGGGGAATTTCTGGGGGAGCCTGTCTAGACTGGGGGAGATGTCCAGACATCCACAGAAAGTTCTATAAGTGAGTCTCAGAGGTTTCTGGTTCCCAGCAAGTCTTCAGAAACACAGAAGGATCCTCGCGACCCCGACAGAAGCACTGAAGTGAGGAGGAAGCTGCCCATCAAGGTGAAACCAGCTCTTGGGGAAAAAGAGAAGAACGCACACTGCCTGAAGTCACCTTTGCAACTGTGACCCCTTCTGCTTCCCCCACTCCCCAGAGAGGGCTTGCAACGGACAGTAAATAGAAGGATAGAAAAATAAATTTCTTGCTCACCTAAATTGTTGGCCGGAGACACACCTGTTACTCTGACCAGGTCATTCCCTGAAATTCCCCTCCCTGCCCCTAAACTCAGTCAGACAAAGCCCTAAAGGAAGGATAGAGAAGCTGAGGGAAAGAGGATCCCCACTGAAAGGCATAGCTGCGTCACCGTCCTGGGGTGGGAAAGCCCGCCTGCCGCCCCCCTGCCCTGAGCCTCTGCCAGGCTCAGAAAGCTTTGGAACCTTGATTTTTCCATCTGTAAAACAGGGATATCGAGCCTCACGTTAGTGAGCTCATTTGCACAGACCGGCCCTCAGTCAGTCTTCATCCTTCGTGCCACCTGGGGCCTCAGTTGCCCATCTGGACCACGAGCAGCCTGCACCCACCCGCTGGTCACCCAGGCAATCTGGCTGCGCGGTCAGGGGGCTCAGGCTGGCTTTCTGTTCCCCACACAGGGTTCCAGCATGACAGGGACCCCTGCCAGAGCCTGACTCCAGCTCTCAGGAGGGAGGGGCCCACCTCGGGCCTGATTAAATCCTGCTGAAAGCTCTGGCTGGCCCTGGCCAGGCCTAGGCCCAGCACACACCTGTCAGGAATGAATGTCCCTTTATACCACACCAGTCCTGGAGACCCCAGCCATCAGCCCTGTGCCCCAGACGGCCCTACCCTTCCTTCAGTCCCAGTCCCCTTTGCACACTCACACACATTTTGTGAGTGACTCTGAGCAGAAGGGGCTAGTGTATGACGCCAAGGTCAGGTGGGCTGGGCCGCCTGCCCGGTCCCAGTGCCCAGGTGGGGGAGGGGCCGCCTGCAGGTGCGCTCAGGCCTCCAGGTGGCCAGTATCCAGCATCTGCCGGCCACCTCTCCCAGGACGCTCCTCTGGAGCCAACAGTAGCCTGGGCATTCCAGGAAGAAACAGGTAGATACAGGCCTTTACAGCGGGGGCACTCAGCTCATTAGCTCGGGGCGGGGGGCAAAGAGAGGAAAAGGTGGACAGAGGTGCTAAAAGAAGAGGAGAGACCCAGCTCAGACACAGCCCCCCTCTTCCAGCAAGATTCCCCGAGGCCGCTAACAGGAGGTGGCAGCCCCTCAGAGGGCACCCCGCAGGGTCACAGAGCTGGGTTCACAGCTTGGCATTGACGAGCCCACTGCGCTGTCCTCCCGAGTCCAAGATGCCCGGGCAGCCTCCTGGCTTCCTCTGGGGACCCGTATCACAGCGTCTGGGTTTGGACTTGCACACAAAAGGCAGCCTATTCCCCGCTTCCTGGACAAGACCTGCTTGTCCCCTATGGAGCTTCCAGCAGGCACGGTCCCCCTTGGCCAAGGCACCACTGGAGTCCCAGACTGGGGAGCAGCAAATCCGGGCCGTGGTTCTCAGAAGGCCGACCATCACCCAGGAAGATGTGTTCCCAGCCACCACGAGAGAGGAGCAGGTGGCATTTCTCTGAAAGGAGAGTGCATCCAGGTGAAGAAAGGGACTCAGGGCTTCCTGGAGGAAGGAGCTGTCTGACCACACGCTCAGCAGCAACACTCAGGCCACGTCGGGAGGGGCCCAGGGAGAAGGAAACAAACGGAGGTCAAGGGAGAAGAGGGAGAAAAGAGGGCTGGGCAAAGAACAGAGGAGAAAAGAGTAACTAGCATTGAAAGAAGCTTCTCTGAAGACAGTGGTCCTTGCACTCCCGCTCATTTGAGCCCCTCCACACTGGGAGGCAGGTTTCAGAGAAAATCTCCCGGTCCCCTGCCTCCCAGAGGAAGGAAGGCCCCAGATGACACTGCAACCCCCACCCCACCCCCCCGCAGCCCCGGCCAGGTCTCCCCTCCTCCCCTGCCCGCCCTGTCATCACCTGAGCTGGCCCCGGGTGGGACTGTGGAGGCAGGTTTGGAACTGGTGGAGAACAGGGCATAAGACGGGCAGCGTTGAGGGGCCAAACTTTGCCCCCACTTCCTGCCTTGAGAGAGAACCTAGTTTCTGGCCAGATTTGGAAAGGTCGGGCCTTCCAGAAGGCCTGTTTCTCATTTAAAAATGAACCATGTCGGGGCTCCTAGGTGGTTCGGTCGGTTAAGCGTCTGCCTTCGGCTCAGGTCAAGATCTCAGGGCCCTGGGATCAAGTCCCATGTCAGGCTCCCTGCTCAGTGGGGAGTCTGCTTGAGATTCTCACCCTCTCCCTTTGCCTCTATAAACGCCCCCCTCATTCATGCAGGCATGCACACGCTTGCACTCTCTTTCTAAAATAAATAAATAAATCTTTAAAAATAAATAAATAAAAGAAAGAATGAACCAGGTCTTCAAAGGGCCAGTACTTATCAGGGAAAGGCCAGGCCCTGCCCTTCCACCCTCTATTCTGGAGACAAGCATCCAAACAGTGAGGGGCAGGTGTTAGCCTTGTGGCCGCTGGTGTCCAGGGGACAAAACCACACCCAGAGGATGGCCTTAGTGCCAGAGGCACCTTTCCTGGTTATCAGATAATTTAGAAGGGTGGGGGGTGTGAACTGTCCTCAAACTACAGCTTAAGTACGAAGTACCACCGGTGTTCGTGCAGGCTATGAGCTAAGCACAGGTTTACGTTTTTAAATGGTTGTGGGGGGGAAATCAAAAGAGGAATAAAATGTCACAACACATGAAATTTGTATGGCATCCAGATTTCAGCGTCCCAAATAAAGTTTTATTGGGACACAGCCCGGTGCAGTTGTTTACAAGTGGCTGCTTTCACAATACACCGGCGGAGTTGAGCAGATATGACAGATGCCGAGAGGCCCGCAAAGCCTGAAATATTGACTCTCTGGCCCTTTACAGAAAGCGTCCGCCAAGCCCAAAGTTACTGATGAGCACTGGCCTCCCGCTCTGCACCTCCAAACCTGCTCCTTCTCCTAGCCCCCCGTCTCGGCTGGCCGGGGAATGGAGGGAAGAGATGTCGAGCATACTGCACCCTGATTCCCAACCACCGCTAAGTCTGCGGTAGGCAGCTCGCATCAGCCGGCCGAGGCTTCGCAGTGAGATGGAGAAGGAAAGATGAAGCAGCAGCAGGAGGGATGTGTGCAGCCCTGCCCTCCTACCAGGAAACCCGATGATCCTCACAAGGCCGATGGTACTAGGGACATTTTACAGAAGAGAAAACTAGGGCTCAGAGAAGCCAGATGACTTGCCTAAAGTCACACAGCTATCAAATGGCAGGACGAGGATATAAATAATACAGTCACATAATCTGGAGGTGGCGCCTGGGTGGCTCAGTCGGTAAAGCGTCTGCCTTCAGCTCAGCTCATGATCCCAGGGTCCTGGGATTGAGTCCCATGTTGGGCTCCCTGCTCTGCCAGGAGTCTACTTCTCCCTCTGCCTATACCCCTCCCCCCCACTCACATTCACACATGTGCTCACTCTCTCTCTCAAATAAATAAAATCTTTTAAAAAAAATACATTCACATAATCGGAAATTCCAAATGTACAAAAGAGTGCAGTAAAAAGTCTGCCAGCCAACCATGCTTCCCAGTCATTTAATTCTGTCCTGCAAGCTACACCTTGCATGTCCCTTCCACAGATATTCCATGCATATACAAGTGAATATAAAAAAAAATACAGATATAGTTAGAGAGAGATCCTCCCCTCCCCACCTTTTTTCTTTACCCAAATGGTAGTAAACTCTACACACTAACCTGTGCCCTGCTTTTATCACTTACAATAGATCTTAGAGATCTTTCCATATTAGTACACAGAGAGGAACTTCCTTCTTTTTCACTGCATAAGTACATCATTTATTTACTCAATCCTATACGGACGGACATGTGGGTTATTTCTAATCTTATTGCAATTCTAAAAATAATGCTGCAATAAACAGCCTTGTGTGTGTGTTGCTTCCCCCGTGCACGGGTATTATCTGTAGGATAAATTCCTGGAAGCAGATTGCTGGGTTGAGGAATATGTGTGTTTGTGGCTCCCGCAGATAATACCAAATAGTCTGCAGTAGAGACTGACCCAATTTATGACTCCACCAGCAACACGTGAGCATAGAGGCAGGATTTGAACTCGGGTCCATCTGGTTCCAAAGGGTTTCCTCTGCACCACGGTGCCCGCAACCATCCCTAGAAAGATTTTCCTGATCATTTGGGCCACCTCCAAGTCTTGGGTCCTCCTGCTTCTTCACCTGGAATGCTTGCCTCCTCCTCTAGGAGAGCTCAGCCCTTCCAAATACCCCCATGCCCAAAGGCAAATTCTATTTCCCCTGAAATCCTGTCCACCCACCATCCACCCTAACTGGTTTCTAAGCATCTGACAGCTTCCCCCCACCGCCCCGTTTCCTGGGGGTGACTCTTTCTCCTCCAATGCCCCACGAGGACAGAGAGTGCCACACTTCTCCAAGCATGGTACCTGCCATGTGGGATCAAATCCATAAACGTTTGCCAAAAAAATGTGCCCAATTTCCATGTCGGATATACAGAAATCGCCTGACCCCTCCTACTCCTTCCCCCTCAATATTTAACTAATACCAAATCCTGTGGTTCTACCTCCTAAATATTTCTTGAATCCTTCCAACGGTGGTCTCACCCCAGTGGCCACCTCCTGGTCCAGGCCCCCATGGCTCTTTACTTGGATTTTACTACAGTAGCCTCTTACTTGGCCTCCCTGCCTCCACACGCAAGCCTCCAATCCACCTCTTGCTTTGTGGACAAAATGCTAACTGTTGTCCAGGATCCACTCTCTCTTTCTTCCTTTAATAACAGAACCCCTGCCCGTGAGCTGGGCACCTTTGCCAGCCTGCCTTGTCGCTAGATGAGATCATGGGACTGTGCTCTGGCTTCCTGGGCACGAGCGGTGGTGATTGGCCCGGCTTCCACCTGCCCTCAGAGAAGAAGAGCACGCCTTCTGCTCCCATCTACCTGCCCCATGACTGGGACATGGCCAACGCCCCGTTTAGAGCATCAGGATAGAGACTGGGCATCGAGGATGGCAGAAACACAAACTAGAAGGACGCTCAGGAGGCCTCTGGGCAAAGAGCAGGGTACCTGGTGGGGACACTCTGGACAGGAGCCCTGGCCGAGCACGCTAACGGCGCTGCCCACCTTGCATCAGTCCCCGAGCTCTGGCCAGCCAGCAGGTCATTCTTGAGGGCGCTGGGAACCCAGCAGGAACAAGACCAAAAGTGTCTTTTAATTTTACATTTTCTTGGGAGCTGACTTGGAGCTCAGCCATTGAAATGTTATTCTCCTGGGTTCCTGCTATGCACACACGCATGCATACACACACGTGTGCTCACGCCTGGCAGCTCTCTGCGAGGAAAGAATGCAGCCTTTTCCCTTCTGTCCATCATCACCATGATTTCAGACAGCTTGCATTCCTGCTCTCTGAGGTCAGCAGCCTCTCGCGCGGGGCTGTCACAGAGAACCCGCACATCCCCAGTGATCCATTCTGCTGGGCCTGCTGTCTACTCTCCGGGCCGAAAAGAAAAGACAGTCCCCAGAAGGGTGATGAGTGCAATATGTATGTAAGCACATCTCCTTTATCTATAACCGTGAGTGTCCGCTATAGGTTAGCAGCAGCCCCTGCTCTTAGGGGAGGAGGGGGCCCCCGCCAGTGACATCATGTCATTCAGAGCTCATATCTGTGTATAAGCAACCCATCCCTGTTTCCCAGGCTATGGGCCCCACCTGCCAAGGCCACCTGTAGGATCCCCTGCCAAGTTCTCCGAGGTTTTAAGGCTCCCAAAGCATAGCTCATGATCTCACAGGAAAGAATAGTTAATAAATATGAATTTTCCACCCTTTCAAAAAATGTTCTTCCTGGGGCGCCTGGATAGCTCAGTCGGTTAAGCATCTGTCTTCAGCTCAGGTCATGATCCTGAGGTCCTGGGATCGAGCCCCGCATCGGGCTCCCTGCTCAGTGGGGAGCCTGTCTCTCCTTCTCCCTCTGCCTACTGCTACCCCTGCTTATGCTGTCAAACAAATAAATAAAATCTTTAAAAAAAATGTTCTTCCTCCATGGCCCCTCTTGATCGGAACCAAAAAATCTCCTTTCCCAGTGACAACCCAAGGACCCCCATTGTGCCTAGGTGACCCTCCTCTCTGAGAGCCAAGCTTCGTCCTGGCCCACGTCCCTCAGCCTGACTCCTGTCCAGGAGCCTTCTCTGTCCTCAGATGCCAACACCAGCAGCCCCCGCCCACCACCCCGCCAGCTCTCCACTCCAGAGCGTCTGCACCACAATGTGGCCCCAGCTCACTCGGGGACCCCCACCACATTGAACATAGCCTTCACCATCAAGTCCCGGAGGAACAGCCAGGATTCAAACCAGCCCTCTTCCCGCTCTGCTCATCAGCCGCCATCAATTATTCACTCCTCAGACATCTGCGAGGCGGGGCAGAGGGAGGATTTTCTAGGACTGGGAAAATGGTGAGGATCTTTGAGTTTGGGTGACAGTGGGTAGTGAAATTGGACTGGAACTGAAGATTCAGGTAAGAGGGAGATCTGGGGCAGGGTGGGGTGGGGGAGAGGCAGATGTGCACGAAAGAGCCCTTTAAGTGGGACTCGCAGGGAGAGGAAGGTGAGAGCTTAGGACTTTAGAGCCACCTCTTGAAAGCAAGAGCTTCCATGTTGGCCTCTATTTTCTCTAGGGTTGGGGGTCCAGGGGCCAAGCTGAAACTGACAGGTCTTCAATCAGTTACCCCCTCAGGCAACTCTTCCAGGCAGCCCTCTAGCCAGAGACCAGGAATGGCGGTAAGATATGCCCCCTCCTCCCCGCACCGGTGGAGTGGGCCCCGGTGAGGCGGGGGCACCATGCTGCAGGAGAGGAGCAGGCTGGACTGTGCTCGCCTAAGAAGGATTGTGCCCTGCTGCGGGTAGTCTGGGAGGGCAGCCTGGAGGAAGCACAGCACATCGTGGGCAGTCAGTAGGTGTCTGTCTTAATCACTTAAAATGTTCCAGGAGACATCTGCAGATGAATTCTCTGAATTCATCTTGGAAGGAGCTGATGGATAGAGATGCTGGGGCTGCCACCACTTTGCATGCCTGAGCTCAGGGAGGCAGCTTGTCCTCACAACAACTGGGAGATGTCTGCTCCTGGGCCCGGGGAGGGTGCGAGAGCTTGTGCCAGGTGGCAGGGGGAGAGGGATGGCAAAGGCATGAAATGTCAGCCCCAAGCTAGCAACTCTGTGACTGCTGCCCAAGCACAGGCCGAGTCGTGCTGCTGGCCCTTCCTGCATGTCACCTTTGCCTGTCATGTTTGCAGCTAGATCTAGTGCCCAGAGCGGCCCCCAGCATAGAGAAGGTGCTTGGCAAATGTTTGTTCATATATATGGATAAATAAATTTCTCACCGTATCGTCATGTGAT
This sequence comes from Potos flavus, assembly GCA_028534135.1. Classification (NCBI taxonomy): domain Eukaryota; kingdom Metazoa; phylum Chordata; class Mammalia; order Carnivora; family Procyonidae; genus Potos; species Potos flavus. The sequence continues at coordinate 32,214,476 of CM052896.1, forward strand.
ACAATTATCTGCACTTTGCAGAGGAAACTAGGATCAAGGGCATTCAGACCCAGCCCTTGTGGGAGGGAGAATTCTAAGAATGATTCCCCACTGACCCTTGACCTTGTTGGACCCCCTCCCCTCAAGTATGGGTGGTACTTATGAATATGATGAGATATCACTCCTGTGATTATGGTGTATGTCAAAAGGGAGATTATCGGGGTGGGTTTAATCTAATCACCCGAGCCCTTTAAAAGCAAGTTTTCTGGGCGCTGGGTGGCTCAGTCGGTTATATGTCTGTGTTTGGCTCAGGTCATGATCCCTGGGTCCTGGAATTGAGCCCTGCATCGGGCTCCCTGCTCATTGGGGAGTCTGCCTCTCGCTCCCTCTGCCCCTCCCCCTGCTTGTGCTCTCTCTCTCTCTCTCAAATAAATATATAAAATTTAAAAAAGCAAGTTTTCTTCCACTGGTGGCAGAAGGGAACATCAGAGCCCCAAGGCACTAGGAAGATTTGACACATGGTTGCCGGCTTTGGAAGTGGAGGGGCCACATGCAAGGACCAGAAAGTGGCTTCTAGAACTGAGAGCAACCCCCCCACTGAGAGTCAGCAAGGAAACAGGCAGTCAGTCCTTTAATCACCAGGAGCTGAATTCTGCCAACAACCTGAATGAGTCTAGAAGCACATCTTCCCTGGAGCCTCTGGAGAAGACCCCAGCCCAGCCACACCTTGATTTTGGCCTTGTAGGACTCTCAGCAAAGACCCCAACCATGCCCACCTGGACTTGAGAACGTGAGCTAATCAATGCACATTGCTTTAAGCTGCTGAATGTGTGCTCATTTGTTGCACAGCAATAGAAAACTAATACTGCCCATGTGCACAACACGCACAGAGCCCACAATTGCCACATTGCACGTGGATCATAGGAGGGTCACGCTTCACGCACCCTACCACCCCCCAGCCTCTTGTAGGCAGATCCCACCCACAAGGTACACAAAGTGCCCTCAACACTCGCTGTGGAAACCTGTTCTGGAAGCCTGCTGGAGACAGGGGGCATTTCCTCCTGCTGGGCACACTGCCAGATGACTACCTGCAGACCCAACACTCCTGCTCCCCTCTTCTGTGCACAGTTGTCACTGGGAAATGGCTGCCCAACCATGGACTACATTTCCCAACCGCCTTTGCTTCTAACAGGGCCCCCATGATCAGTTCTCACCAGTGGAATGTGAGCAGAAGTGATGTGTGTCACTTCTTGGTCAAGGCCTTTAAGAAGTGGGTGTGCCCCTCTCTTTCCCCCTCCATCCACTGAACGCAGAAAACACTGAAGACCTTAGAGCTAACAGAGCCACAAGTTAGAGGAGCCCTGGTTACCACGGAGAAGAGCCACCTTCCAACCAGAAACATCTGCATTAGGGTGTACGCGGGGGAACATTGTTTTGAGTTAAGGCACTGAAATGAGTGTGTGTGTGTGCTGGGGTACGGGCGTTCTAGGTTACATTAGCTAGTGTTACCTTGATGTACCAGCCCTTGTTCTCCTGGCCCTCCCCTCGAGCGACAGGAACTGGGGTCCTCACAGCTGATGAGTCCCCAGGCAGACCCTGTACAAGGGAAGGCTCACCTCCCCCCTTCCCCCGACTAAGAAAAACCATACAGTCCCCTGCAGCCATCAACACCTGCCCAGTGACCATCCTTCACACGCTCGGCTCCGGGCTGGGGGCCATCCTTCCCTTCCCCCCACCCCTCACCAAGTCATCTCCTGCATGTGTCCCCATGGCCACAGCTCCGGGCAGGACGCATGGGATCTCACTCAGACGTCAGCAACGGCCTCAAACTCCTCTAATGCAACATGCATTTGTACCACGGAGACCTTAGTGAAAATGTCTATACTGCAACAACTCTCCCTGTTCTGAAGCTCCCCGTTACCTCCATACAAAGCCTACGTTCCCACTCAATCCAGCCTTCTCTTCCAGCAGAGCCCCATGCCTCACCATTCCCCTGCGCCAGCCTCTCCGCTCATGTGAAATGTATAAATAAAGTACCTACCTCAAGGGCACACGTGCGCGTCATCGGCGATGATGGTAACGGCGATCAGCTGAAATGCTCTTCTTGCCCTCCCAATCTCAGATTCTTCAAGTCCTAACTGTCCTTCAAAATGGCCCACAGCCCACCTCCTCTAGGAGAGCCGAGATGGCAAATTTTACGTGTCGACTTGATTGGGCTAAGGGATGTCCAGATAGCTGGTAAAACATTATTTCAGGGTGTGGCTAAGAGGGTGCTTCCGGAAGAGCTTGGCATGTGGAGATGGAGTGAAGATCGCCCTCACCCGGATGGGCGGCCACCCTCCGACCCGAGGGTCCGAATGGCTGAGGAGAGGTGAATTCGCTCTCTCCTTGAGCTGGGACGGCCGTCTTCTCTCTCCTCAGACATTAGCACTTCGGGTTCTTGGGCCTTCAGACTCAGACTGGGACTTATACTGTGGGCTCCCTGATTCTCGGGCTTTTGACTTTGGACTTGGAACTCCAGCACCGGCCTCCCTGGGCCTCCAGCTTGCGGACGGCAGATGGTGGGACCCCTCAGCCTCCACGAGTGCATGAGCCGGTCCCTCGTATTAAATCTCTTTCTATCTGTCTATACTTATCTTATTGGGTCCTTTTCCCTGGAGGACCCTGACTGAAACGGGACCCTCCCAAATGCCGGCAACAGGAATGATCCCGCCCTTTCCGGTGCTGCCCTTCCCAGGGCCGGTCCCACAATCCCCCAGCACTTCCTGTTGCCAGGTGTCACAGATTAGCTTCTCCGAGGTGGAGTCAAAGGTGCAGGGGTTTATTAAAGAAGCCTGGGGATCTACACCTGTGGAACGGAGAGGACAGAGCGGGAGTGGGCAGGAGGAGAAGCAGAGCTGTGCTACAGGTCGGACCCCTGGGGAGCCCTGGAGCTCCTGTGCCTTTCAGAGGTGTCCTAAGCGGGGGCTGAAATGGCCAGGCCTTTAGATTCCTTGCTTAGGAAGTCCGTGGATGTGGGCTGCCTGGAGGAGGGGGTAACCTTAAGGAAGCAGCTCAGCAACCGGGACCATCCCTGAAGGGAGAACAGCAGTCCCAACAGCTGGGGCAGCGCGTCCTTCTGGGAGAGGGATCTGGGAGCCGCGTCACCCTGTCCACCACAATTAGACATGAGGCTGTCACCTCCTCCATCTGTTCCAGACAGAGTCCCTGGAAAGGAGGGAACGTAGAGGGGAGTCCATCCTGTATCCTTTGCCAACCCCTGCACCCCAAACAACCTGTGGGCCACCATGTTTGGCTCAGACCCCAGAAGCTAGCGGAGTTCAGAGTGTCTGGAGACTGGGGGTACAGTGAGCCCAGGCTGCAGTGCAGGAGGCCAAGCTGGAGGCCGGGGGTTCCGGGTTCCCCATGTGCCCTCCTTACACTGACCCTCACAGAGCACGTACGGCCCCAGGACACGTTCTATAGAATTGTGGGTACAGTGATGGAGTGGCGGGCCCCACTGGTGGTTAGGGGGATGGTTCTGCAATGAAGAACTGTCCCAGGACTCATATTGGTGAAAAACCTATTTATAAATCTCCAAGTCTCGACCCTAACTTGGTTTTACATATAAACACAAAGTATAGTGTTGTATGGCTCTAAAAGCATACACCAAATTTTCTAGGAGGACAACTACTAAGTAAATCCAGGGAAGATCTGTACTTTGTTTAGTTTGGAATTTTATCAAGAAATATTCCTTTTTCAGGGATGCCTGGCTAGCTCAGTCAGAAGAGCGTGCGGCATTTGATCTCGGGTCTTGAATTCCAGCCCTAGGTCGGGGGTAGAGATTACTTAAAAATAAATAAGCTTTTTAAAAAAGAAATACACTTTTTCAGAAAATCTTGGCAGGTATTTGACCCACCTGAGCCACTATCCCGTACGCACCTACAATTGACCTGTCACACTCAGTACTCCTGGTTACAGCTAAAAGCCAGAGGTCATTAATTACACATGGCAAGGCCTTCCTAGTGTAGCCATGCCTAAACATTTACAGACTGAAATACATTTCATTTTATTCTCAATTGCTTTCTTTTTATTTCTCCTTTCTATTACAATTAAAGCCATACATTTGTGTTTTATTTATGTCTCTGGGTTGCTGATAATGTGTGAATTTCATTTCAGAATGGTAAAAGGGGCATCCACAATATTTTATATTAGGAGGTGGTGGGTCTGACAGATTCCTCTGACCTGGGTGAGTGCCCTCCTCCTGGGCCTGACCTATGGGCTAGACTTATCTCATCACCACCAGCACTATGGGGGGGGGGGAAGCGCCCTCTGCAGGCCAGCAGCTCCTCTCCCCAGGAAACAGGCCTAAAGGAGGTCTGGATTAGATGATTCAGTGTCAGAGCCATCTGGATCTCTCCTTGTCTTGCCATGTCAGTTTCCAGAACTCCTTATAGATTCACCACCACTAATTCTGAGCCCTCCTACCATCCTGGAGTCCTGGGCAGGTGGCAGGGGAGAGCAGGGGTGGCGTTTACCCTCTCCCCCTTCCACAGGAGCCTAAAGGGAGTCAGAGCCTAGAAGGAGGCCTCTCTCAGCCTGGCCCCCTTTACGGGCCAGGCTTCCTTCCCAGTCACTCTTTCAAGACAGCCACCCCTTACAAGGTTTCCCTGGATACTTCCGCCAGCGATGCTCTGGGCCCAGGTGGGAAACCTCCCAGGCAGAGGCAGAGACATCAGTGTGTCCACTGGGGGCATGAGTGTGCCTCAACAACTAGGAAAGATGCCTCAGGCCTGGGCAGTAGGATTATCAGATAAAATATAGGACACCTGGTTCATTTAGATTTCAGATAAACAACAAGTAATATTTTCAGTGTAAGTATGTCCCATGCAAATCTTGGAACATACTTATACTAAAAAAGCCGAAGTTGCTCATCTGGAATTAAAATGTAACTGGGCATTCTGCCCAAACCCCAAAGACACCGTGTGGAAGGCAGACCTGGAGAAGGTCACTACAACCAGCACCAGGCCTGAGGCGTGAGCCTGTCTGTGAAAGGGGGTGTGTCAGGAGTAGTCGGTGCAGACCCAGAACTCGAGTTCTGAGGCTGGACCCAGCAGTCGTGAAGTCCAGCAAGGCTCCAGGGTCCCCTGGGGATCAGATTCCCAGAGCTGTCACACCCTCAGACTCTGGTTCATGCGGTTTAGTCTGGAATCCCACACACCCCTCACTGGGCCGGTTGCCAGTTTCGTCATCAGTGCAAGTGAAGGCCTGGGTCCAGGCCTTGAGGAGGGGGGAGCAAGCAAGGGATGTCCTCGAGGGTGAGTGGGCTCAGATCCCCAGTGGCCGCACCGGCTGGAGCCAGACCTACCTCCCTAGACGTAGGCTGTCCTCCCTTCCCTTCCAGTGGCCTCCCAGTGAAGAGGAAGGTTCTAGCATGAATAACTGTTCAGATGAAGAAACTGAGGCACAGACAGCCTGGGACTGAAACCCAGCCTGCGTGAATCCACACTGAGGGAGGGGGTAGGCTCCAGAGGGATCCCCACCAGCCCCAGCCTGGGTCTCCTTGCTTCCTCACCAAGGGTCCCCCAGACGTGGCAACTTTTTGTTCATGTTTCCCAGCTGTGCAATTTCAGTCCATGTGCTGTCCCTTCTCGGACCCTGTGTCCCAGATCGCCCTGACCACCCCTCCCCACCCTCCCTCCTCTATGATGGGATGAGGTTCCGCACAACTAGCTGTCCCTGCATGTACCACACCACATCATGACTGTCCTCTACGGCTGTCACCACACGTGTCCGGGGGACCTGTCAAATTAGAAGAGGACCTTTAGGGCGCCTTGGTGGCTCAATGGATTAAAGCCTCTGCCTTTGGCTCAGGTCATGATCTCAGGGTCCTGGGTTCGAGCCCCGCATTGGGCTCTCTGTTGTGGGGAGCCTGCTTCCCCCTCTCTCTCTGCCTGCCTCTCTGCCTACTTGTGATCTCTCTCTGTCAAATAAATAAATAAAATCTTTAAAAAAAAAACAAAGGACCTTTATTTTCAGTAAAGGCAGATGTCTGGACCAAACTTGCTACCAAAGGCAACTTAGAAAAACTGGCCACAAGAGTTTAAGTACCACGAAGTCTTAAGCCAGGAAACTGAACTACCGAGATCTGAGATTGCCAGTGCCTCAGGTGCCTGGCGGAAGCTAACAGAAGGACCTAATGGAAGGACAATGACATCACTTCAGGTGTCAAGTAATTTCCAAAGGTGATGTTTCAAACCAATGTTCAACCTACAATCAAAAATAACCAGGTACGAAGACTTGAAGAAATTTAATGGAGCACTTGGGTGGCATCCAACTCGGTTTCAGCTCAGGTCACGGTCCCATGGGTCATGAGATCGAGCCCCATGTCGGGCTCTGCACTCAGCGGGGTGTCTGCTAGAGATTCTCTCTTCTTCTCCCTCTGCCCCTCCCCCTGCTCATGCTCTCTCTCTCTCTCAAATAAATAAATAAATCTTTAAAAAAACAAACTGTGGGGTGCCTGGGTGGCTCAGTCGTTAAGCGGCTGCCTTCAGTTCAGTCATGATCCCAGGGTCCTGGGATTGAGCCCTGCATGGGGCTCCCTGCTCAGTGGCAAGACTGCTTCTCCCTCTCTGACTCTCCCTGCTTGGGTTCCCTCTCTCACTGTGTTTCTCTCTATCAAATAAATAAAGTCTTTTAAAAAATAAAATAAAAAAATAAAAAAACAAACTTAAAGAAATTTGTAAGTAAATAATTTTTAAAATTCAAAAAAAAGATAACCAGGCATACAGGTGACAAGAGAACATAGCCAAGGGTCAGCAGAAACCACTGATATCAAAAATAGATACTTGAAATATGGAGCGATCAGATCACGCCATAAAATAAATGTATTTGTTTATAAATGGAATCATACGGTATATACTTGCGTTCCCAAGGGGAAAGCGCTGGAAGGGAAGGCTGGCCTGCTGGTGACTGGCCTCCTGCCTTTCCTGTCCCCTTCACGCTCACTCTTGCCCCCAGGTGGCCATGGGAAGTCTTGAATGCACTTTTCTTCCTACCTTTCGCCCTTTGTTCCTGCATTTCCCTCAGTCTGGAGTTCCCAGACCCTGTATGAGCCCCCTGGCATAGATGCCATCTCCTACAGGAAGTCTTCCTTACTCCCTCCAGCAAGAACACATCTCACTGTCAGTGTTTATCTTCTTCTCTTGGAATACTTTTATCCCTCTGCCTTGTTTTGGGAGCCTTTGTGTGCCTGCTCTTCTCCGCCACTGGACCAGCAGCTCGTTGGGGGCCGGGCCTGGAGTGACACCTGCTGTTTGCCCCCTGCATTCCCTCTGCTCAGGTGCTGGGCGAGACCACGGGGGGACGGGAGACAGGCTTGCTCATGCTCTTTAGCACACTCATCGATGTCCTGCCACTGCCATCTTGACCAGGTTCCCAAGATCAAGGGAACCCTCGGTGTACCCAACCTCCACCCAAGCCCTCCCACAGGTGGGCACAGAAAGACTTCTCACACTAATGTTTACCTTTCAATGTGCCTGAATGCACCCAGGATACCTCGTTTCTCAGCAGCTGTGGAAAGTAGGCATCAAGAGCCCTGACAGGAGAGAAACTGAGGCTCTGGGAGCGGTTCCCAAGCCTGGCTGTACTTTGGAATCACCTGAGGAAATTTTAAAAATTAAACCTGAATCTCTGGGCCTGGAGCCCAGGGGTCAGTCTTTTTTTAAGGCACTCCAGGTGATTTTAATAAATAACCAAGCTTGAGAACCACCGACAAGCCCAAGGGTCCACGGGTATGGGGAGAGAGCCAACTCTCCAACTCCAAATCTTGACGTAGTGCTCTTGCCTTTATCCCAAGAAGAGCCGGTGAGGTTCCTACCCCACGGGCTATTTGGGGTCCCCCAAGATGGAAGGCAGTGCTGGAAAAGTGGGCTCCACAAGACAATTGGCTTCTGTGAAGCCAACCTCTTCCCTCCTTGTCCTTCCCTGACTCCAGAACTCAAGCCCAGACAGCCAAAGCCCAGGGGACAACGGGTGACTCAGACACTTCCTGTTTTCTTGGCCATGGTGACAGGGAGATGGAAACAATCGGGCTGGGGTTCATGGCCTAAGAGAGGGGCTTGGAGAGAGTAGGAGGCTGGAGCCAAAGGGCCAAGCAGGCTTGAGATGCAGGAGTAAGCTGGGCAGAGCCACATGGGGTAGTTTACTGGCCTCAGGGAATGGAAATGAGGCGGGGAGGGGGGGGGTGGTTGTTGGATAGCCAGGTCAGCAAAGGGGGGAAGGATTTGGAGCCAGCTTTTCTTAAATGTGGGGATTTTCTGGATCCCCAGGTGCTGCAGGAGAGACCTACAGTTTTGCCTGAATATCTGGTTCAGGCGATGCGAGGGGCGGAAGCTGGGTCCAAAAGAGCTTGAAGCAGGGAAGCGAAGGACCTGGGTTATCTTGTCCTTGCCCTGCCATGAGTTAGTGGTGATGCCGAGCACACCCGTGGTCACCTCCTATAAAATGGAGGAGGCTGCGATAAACAGAGCTCTGAGAAGTCCTGCAATTCTAAGCAAATTCTAAGCAAAAACCATATCCTCTCCCAACCTTACAGAGCACCGTACGGAATCCAGGGGACTTTTGACTGACATGATTTTGATTTCGGGTTGGACAATGACCATGGGAGGTTGGCGGGGAAGGTCTGATTATTATCTGATCGCTGCTGGAAATATTGATCATCAGGAAGACTAAGAAAGGTGCTGGCTAAGGCTGTGTGGAAATAGTAGTGCCCAAGAAGTAGTAGTGCCCACCACTACTAATGTAGTGACTGGCTTAGGCAGCACTAAGGTGCTGGCTAAGGGTGTGTGGACCAAGGCACTACTAATGACCCCACTTGGTCACCCCTTCCTTGAAGGACAGCAATTTGGGGATGTTGATGAAAAATTATACATGCCTTAATCTTGACCTCCGTCCTCTCCCTGATGGAGTCACCCTCTGGAAATAATGCTATGTTTGGAAAAGGCTCGTTGGACAGGTTGGAAGATATACACTAAAGTGAATTTTGTATTAATGAGAGGTGAAACACAGCCCAGACATCCACAATAGGAAAATGTAGACCAGAGAATGTGGATTAGCTACCTATTTCTGAGAAACAAATTACCCTCAAACTTAGTGGCTTAACAGGCATTTACTGCCTCAGGGTTTCTGTGGCTTGGCTGGGAGCCTCTGGGTCAGAGTCCCTTGGGAGACTGCCGTCGCCTCAAAGCTAGGCTGTGAGAGGTTCCACCTCCCAGTTCACTCACGTGGCTCAGGTCCTTGTTGGCTCTTGAGACATCAGATCCTCAACTTGTGGGCCCCTCCACAGGACAGCCCACAATATGGCAGCTGGCTTCCCTCAGAGCAAGTGAGCAACCTGGAAGGCACACGGGCCTCTGTAACTTGATCTTGGAAGTGACCTCCCCTCATTTCTGCTATATTCTATTCATTAGAATGGAGTCACTAGGTCTAGCCCAGGTTCAAGGGGAGAGGGTTACACTAGCATGTGAATACCAGGGAAAAGCTTTCCTCCCCCCTCAGGGTCCTTGGCTGGCTCTGAAAATTAAACTGACGACGGATTAAGAGGAGAAGAGCATACAAATGTATTTAATATAAGGTTCATATGACACAGGAGCCTTCCTAAGGAAATGTAGACCAGAAAAAACAGACCTGAGTATTTCTATGCTAGGTTTGATGAAGAGTGGGCAGTCGTGTAGAAATATGATGGGTCAGAGAATGTGAGGCCAGCGTAGTAAACTGGGGGAAACTTAGCAAGACCTGTTTATTCAGATTCTTCATGGTGTTTCTGTCTTCACAGATAATGGTGGCCCTTTCTTCCCGGATGGGGAGGGCACCTCTCTCAGGAGGGTTTCTGACTTGTTTCATGGGAGAGGGGCAGAGGGAAGGTCAGAGTGACCTTCCTGCTTCTGCTGTCTTCTCAGACTTTCAGCTTAAACTCTTCCATATGGCAAGGTGCATGTTTTGGGGTAACGTGTCTGGAACCCCATCCAGATCACCAGGTGCCATCTTAGAAGCTGCCTACCATAAAGCATATGTGACGTGTATATGATCTTAAGTGAAATGAAGACAACAGGATTCAAAACTGGATAGCCAGGGTGATCACATCTGAGTGAAAATACAACAGGGAAAAGGGTGGGAAGAAATTAGTTAGAAACACATTTATAGGTGATCCTTGAACAACACAGGTTTGAACTGCGTGGGTCCACTTATACACAGCTTTTTTTCAGTGAAATATGTTGGAAAATTTTGGGAGGTTTGTGGCAATATGAAAAACCTCAGATGAACCATGTAGCCTAGAAATATCGAAAAAATTAAGAAAGTTAGGTATGTCATGAATGCATAAAATAGATGTGGATACTAGTCTACCATAAGGTACAAATCTATTACAAAGGTAAAATCTATCAAACCTTAAGCACACGAGCACAGATCAGACATTATCTTTTCATTTTTGATGCTTCCCGTTGTCGGTATGTCGAACATTTACAGGGCTTTGCATTACGTAAGACACTATTGATGTAGGTACGGACAGATTATTTATCTTGTAAATAGTATCGATAAACACAGAACAGCACTGTAAGTGTATTTTCTCTTCCTTATGACTTTCCTAATAACATTTTCTTCTCTAGCTTACTGTAAGAATACAGTATATAATACATGTAACATACAAGACGTTATTGGTAAGGTTTTCAGTCAACAGTAGGCTATTAAGTTTTTGATGAGTCAAAAGTTATACATGGATATTCAACTGTTCAGGGGTCAGTGCCCCTAATCTCCGCGTTGTTCAAGAGTCAACTGCACACACCAAAAAACCGAATGGGGTCCGCATGTTTATAACTAAGTTTATAACTTAGGTCTTTTGCTTTTCCACACATGTGTTAATTTATGCATCTTTTCCCCCCTAGTTATTTATTCTTCAAATTTAAGTAACTAATTTTCTGGCCCCGGGGGCAAAGGGGCTGGGTAGAAGGAGCCCAGCTCCTGCCATCTGTCCTTGAGCCTGTCTGAGCACTAAGAATCCATCAGTTCTCACCCCAGGGACAGCCTCGGGGGTATATTTCAGGCAAATCCTAACCACCTCTCATCTCATTACATATTCCTGGGTTTGCTGGGGCCTGAGGACGTGGCTTGGGGATTCATCCTGAAAACAGCATTAGTTGGGAAGGATTTGGTATAGAGAGGGTTGCAAGAGTGGAGAGACACAGGAAGTGATCCGGAGAGAAAGGAGAAAGCAGTTGAAACAGTGGAAAAACGCCTGAAAGTTGGAGTCTCAGAGCCTGAGCATGCTGGTCCCTTGAGTGTGACTCTTTCAACCCACAGTTTACTCATCCACAGAATGGGACGAAAATAGGTGATACTGTCTTTCCTCATTCAATAGGGTTAAGCGAGACTGATTAGACACAGAAACACACTCTGTAAACTGTAAAGCTCTGGACCAGGGATGGTTTCTTCAGGGATTAGCTGAGCAAATACACCTTCCTCTCGCCACTGAGCTCCCCGCGTGGGCCAAGCCCCTCCCCAGCCGCCAGCCACAGGCCGAGTTGGCTCCCACGTACCGAGCCACAGTTCCGTTCTCATCTCTCTCTAGTTACATTGGTTAAATGTTGACACCAAATACACTTAAGTTATAAAGAATGAGGCTTACCTCTAATGAAGGATGAGTTGGCAACATCCATCAAAGTCACAACTAACTCAGCAGTTCCACTTTTAGGCCTAGATGTACACAGGCAGGGATGAAATTGCACGTACAGTCACAGTCACTGTGGCGCTCTTGGTGAGAGCAAAGCATCAGGAAAAAAAAAAAAAGTCCCCCCACAGGGGACTGGTTGGATCAATTCTGGAACATCCATCCAATGGAACACTGTCAAGGCATTAGAACAAATGAGGTGGCGCTGGGTGCATTGCTCCAGAAAGATCACCAACATACACTATAAAAAGAAAAAACACAGGTTGCCAAACAATTCTACTTATCTCCTCTGATGTAAATGATCAAAGTGACCTATACATATATGTACCTAATTTGTATGAAAACACAGAGGAAATGCAGGGAGGGATGTGGCCAGTTGTTGGAAATGGCCATCTCCGGGAGGGATGGTGGGAGAAGGGAACTAGAAGAAACCCATTCTTGTTCCATTTATTTCAGGGATGGTTGCCATCGCTTTGTAATGTGAATCTATTTGGGTATTTTCTGTGTAATTTTTTAAACTTAAAAGTTATATTTATTTTTACACATACAATATTTTTATACTACACACACACACACACACACACACACACACACACACACACATATATATATATACAAGCCTTAGAATCTTCAACTGTCTTGGGGCGCCTGGGTCGCTCAGTCGGTTAGGCGTCTGCCTTCGGCTCAGGTCATGATCCCAGGGTCCTGGGAGCAAGCCCCACATGGAGCCCCATGTCAGGCTTCCAGGTCAGCAGGGAGCCTGCCTCTCCCTCTTCCCTCTGTTCATGCTCTCTCTCTCAAATAAATAATCTTTAAAAGAAAAAAAGAAAAAAAGAATCTTCCACTGTCTTTAAAATTTTGGCTTCCTGGCTACTGTTCCGGAAACATTCTGAGATCATTGTTGGGTCTCGTGGGTACTTCCTTCTTAGGAGGGAGTGACCAGCATCGTTCTTGACATGCTCGCTGTAGAAGGACCCAGGCTCCCCTCTCCCAAGCTGGTGCCTCCTCCCCAGCGAGGTTCTCTAAGCAGCCCTGAGGTCCGTCCTCAAGGACACCACCCCCTGCCCAGGGACGATCCCCTGAGCTTGTTCTCACACCCTCTGTGTGGGGAGGAAGGCAAAACCAAAAACACCTTCATCCCTTCATTCCTTAAACAAATAATAGTCAATCGTGAATGAAAGCAGACGAGATGGGAATCTAGTGAAGAGAGACGCCGATCAAAGAGCCTTCTCAGTAAAGGTGAGATGAGGTCGGTGATGCAGGCTCTGGGAGACAGACGTCGACAAGTTTCCGAGGAAGGAAAAGTGATGGAGGTTTTTCTCCCACTCCCGCTGAGAGTCTCCGCCTCTCCCCACTCCAGTCCTCACTCTCTCCACCCTCCCCGAACTGGAACCTGCTCAGCGGGGGTCTTGAGCAGCTGGCTTCAAGGGCGCCCCAGGAGTGGAGCTGGGGGAGAAAATGCCAGGCAGGACCCGGGAAGTCTCAGTAGATGAGCTCAGGCCAAAGAGCTCTCCAGAGGGGAAGCGCTGGCCCACGGGGCAGCCTGGTTCCGGAACAGTCACCATCATCAGCGCTTGTTTGCAGGTGCTGACCTCCAGCCATCCGAGGCCAGCCCCTCCCCAACGTCCGCCCCGCAAGGGTCCTGGCCCCTTTGGGTTTAGAATCGGTGGTTTCACAGCAAGTGCCAGCATCTGGACCATGAAAGTATTCGTGTGTGTGTGTGTGTATACACACGCACGCTATACACACAAGTCCATGCTCTGTGGCTAGGGTGTCAATTCATTCCAGACGTACTGGAACAGCCTCAATTTCACATATTTGGACACCGCAAACCATTGAAAGCTCCTGAAGATTCCAATATGATTATTTATGCAGCACTCCTTCAGTCTTGTTCCAAAAAAAGAATTTGAGAACCAGCTTGCAGAGTTGTGGATACCTCAGAATTTAAAAATAACAGGCTGGGAGATCGGGGGAAGGGAGAGTGAGATGACACGGAAATGCATAGGTGGAGTCCTGGGCACAGGCTGAGGCGGGCCACAGATGTATCTCAGCACTTCCAAGCGGTCAGAGCTCAGCAGGAAGCAAGGCATGGATTCCTGCTCTTCAGACCTGCAGCAATTTTCCCCCAAAGCCCTTGGAAAGATGCAGCGTGACTCAAGAGTCGGATGTAGTGGTTTGGCGATATGTGACCGCTTTTGTCAAAACTCACAGGACAGTACATGTGAGATGCGTGCATTTCACTGGGAGCAGATTTTGCCTCGAAGAGAAAAGAGCCTGAAACAAATACAGTTGGTGAGATGCCTCTGAAGTGTTTATAGGTGCGGGGACCCAGCATCAGCACCTTACTGAGAAAGGCACGGGAGAAGCAGAGGGGCTGGCTGGCTGGCAGGCAGAGAAGACGCTGGGATAAAGCAAAGCAGAGAGAGTCTCAGGGGACATTCAGTGGACACGCGGTGTGAAATGTGCAATTCCTCCAACTTTCCTGCATGTTTGAACGTTTTTATAATAAAAAGTTGAGCACTCTGAGAAGTGAAGCGGATTATGGACCTTAACCTTCCACACTCGGAAGGCAAAAGGCCCTACGTTTTGTTGCCATGCCTGAGCTAGCAGCCGCCCTCCAAGTCCTCGGAGCCCTGGGCACCCGGGCCGTGGACAGTGAGAGGGGCTCTAGGACGCACAAGTCCCCTTCAGCAGGGACGGAGGAGCCTGGCCCCTGCAGAGCCCGCCACATGGCAGGATTTGGGCATCTTCCAAACAAACAAACCCCTCAGATCGCAGAAACCCCCAGTCAGCCCACCAGGCGCTGTGCCTCACCCAGAACACCCCCGTACGTGGGGTTCAGCCTTGAGAATGTGATGGCGTCCAGGACAAGATCATTTACTGGGGCCGTTCTCCCTGCTGGGTGCCGCGGGAAACACGTCTATCATGTCGTTTAACGTTTAAGTGATGCTGGGAACCACATATCCACATTTATACGTGAAAAACGGCTCAAGGAAGTTCAGGGACGTGTGCCTAACACTCAGCTGCGCCGTGCTGAGCTGGGAAGCAAAGTTAGGTTTGCCTCCAGAGTCTTCGAGCCTAACCACTACCCTCTTCTGCTCCACAAGCCACTCACCCCAACCCTCCCACCATCCTCCCCACCTCCTCCCCTAGGGCCTGTCACAGACAACTTGCCTCTCTGCTCTAGCCTCGGAAGAAAGTCTGACTTGGGCCCAGAGTGCACCTTATAAACCAAGCACCCCACTCCTGGCCCCGTGTTCCTGCTCCCCTGGCTAGATCTACACCCTGAGGTGGGCTCTTTTCCCCAACACTCCCTGGACACACATGCACGTGAATGCGCACGCGCGTGCGCGCGCGCGCGCGCGCGCACACACACACACACACACACACACAAACCCCACAACCTCCTGGTGTGCTCCAGCAAAGCAGCCCCAACATCATCCCTGCAAACCTCCCACCTCCATCCCAGCATCGGCAGCACTGCTCTGACCAGCTTCCCTGCCTCCTACAAAACCCAAACCAAGACAACCTGAAAACAGCCTATCACCTCTTTAATTGAACCCCAGAGCTAAGAAAGACCAGACAACTAGTAGCCAGCCTCCTTTGTTTTTACAGGGGAGGAAACAAAGGCCCAGAGAGGGGCAATGGGTGGCCCAGTGTCACAGAGCATGCCAGGACTGCATTTTGTCTCCTGGGACTGGTCCCCTCAGGTCAGGGCTGGATAAGGCTGAGTTGGGTTGCAGGGCCAGGGGTGGTGGTGGACGGAGCTTATAGACCGGTCTGGAGAGGGAAAAACTAGCCCCTATGGCCAGGGAAGAGAATTGCGAGGCCCTGCACTGCCAGGAGACCATGAGAGAGGTGCTCTCATTTGATAGGGAGGGAGCCTTGGTCCTGGAGAAAGAGTCACTCTCACTGGATCCCACAGCTACTTCTTGGCTATATGGAGGCAGGAGTCTGTTTTCCTGAATCCCCGGTGTCTTTGCACTCCAGCCCCTCTGTTAGCTCTGACGGGTCCTGAGCTACAGGGCAGGCTGAGCTGGGGCTCTCCCATATCTGGACCCAAAGGCCTGGCACCCACCAGTGCTGCCCAGACGTTTTGCCTTTACCAAGTCCCTTCCTAAAAGTCACAGAGCTTGGGCTACGTGCTCGGTCCTGCAGGGGCTGTTGGCAGAGGGGCCCCCACCTCTGCAGCCCCTTGCAGGGAGAGAAAAGGAGGAGCTACATGGGCCCAAAGGCCACCTGCTTCCCCAACACACCTGCTTTTCAGCCAGGCCCGGCCCCCAGGGACCTCAGACCCAAAGGCAGGGTCCTGCCTTGGTTGCTGCAGGCCTCAGGCTGGACCCAAGTAGCCCGGGACTGGAGGGGGAGGGAGGTGGTAGAGAGTCACCCGGCTGTGAGGCCCAGGTCCTTCCAGCCAGAGCCAGGCTCGGAGCTGGTGGAAGGAGAGAGAACAGGAATAGGACAGTAGAGACAGACAGCCCCCAAGCAACCCCAGCCATGCCAGGTTGACCATCCCCTCCAATACAAACACTGGGCCCCTGGCTCTGCAGGAAGGGGGCATTTTTCAGAGATGACATCAGCTCTTAAAATTTTATGTATCCTGCCTACCTCAGCCGAGAGCAGAGTCCCCAGACTCCTGAGCCCGGTGAGGCAGACACCAGCCCTGCCGCAAACAGCACAGCACTGGCTTTGGACGCCACAGCAGTCCACCCACAGGGGAGATGGATGCTCGGGTGGCCTGTCCAGTGGCCTGCTCACCCTGAGGATACAGCCCTGCCTGCCTGGGCACTGCGTGACAGATGCAAGAGGAGAGAAGATACCAAGCTCCCAGTTCCCCAAACATAACATACCTCAGGGCCTTTGCTCAGGTTGTTTCCCCTGTCTGTTCCCATGCCTTCCCCGCTCCATGTCACCTAGCCAACGCCTCTGCAGCCTTCAAGTGTCAGGTTCAATGTCCCCTCCCCTGTGAAGACAGTCCTACCTCCCTGAGCCTCCACAGTGTCCTGTACAGCCTTCCATTAGAGTCCTGATCTCTCTACCCCCCCCCCCGTACAGTGTTTAGAACCACTTTCCCTCCCCACAACCCCAGCCTTCCTCCCCCACCAGACCTTGAGCCTCGGGAGGGCACAGGCCGAGTCCCACTCCATTCTGGCAGAAAGAGATTAATCAACCATCAAGGGCAAAGGGGCACCCAGTTGAGAGAGCCCCAGTGAGGCTCAGTTAAAGGCAGGGGAGCTAGGTGAATGGGGTGACGGGAGTCACACTGGGGGACCCGGGCAGTCCGGATGGGAAGCCACAGGGGATGAACCTCCAGGGAGAGAGTTCGAGCAAGCAATCCTGGTTGAGTGAGTGAGTGAGTGAAGGAATGAATGAAGGGTCCAAACAGAGGAGGTAAGGTGGAAAAACCAACTTTACCTTCTGCCGTGAGTTTTCTCTGGCAGCACAGAGAAGTGGACACAAAGAGAGGGGCCTGCAAATGCTGATCCCCACCCCGCCACCCCCCCACCTCCAGCTTCCCAGGCTAAGGTGAGTAGAACCGGGCACAGCAGGCCGAGAAGGGGTCAGAGGGCCCAGATCTCTGCCCCTCTGCCCTCACAGGGAGCCGGCTGGATGCCCCAGGGCCCAGGGCCAAGCTGTCCCTGCAGCTGACTCAGGCCCCACCGGCCAACTCAGCATTCCTGCCCTCCCCGCTGAATGGGGCTATTGAAGCTCTTTGCAAGGGGAGGTTAGGCCACTGACCACACCCCCAACCAGAGCCTTCGCTGCGCTGTGGGCTCTGCTCTTAGGGGCAGCACAGACCCTGGGGTCAGTCTAAGAGCGCTCTGGCTGCCACCGCTACTCTGGGGGTGTCTGGGACACAGGACGATCCCAGGTAATCCGGCAGTGGGAGGGCATTGTCCTGACCCTCAGGACTGGAGGCCCTGGGATGGCAACCCTGCTCATGATCCCCGGCTCAGGGAGAGGTCTGTCCCCCCACACCCCCAGCTACAGTGTATAGGTGGGGTGCTTCAGCGGATCTGTGGGTTGCCTTGCCTCCTCCATCAGCTGGAGCTGCCCTAAGGCAGAAGCAGTTTCCCCATGCGATCAGGGCCTCCCACAGGGTATGGGTTGGGACTCCCCCCACAGACAGGGAACGGGGGTGGTTTGGAGCCTGGCGCATCAGCCTTGGAGCCCCCCCCCCCAAGCCTCATGGTCATCTCCTCCTTAACTGTACCTGGTGCCCAGCCTCAGCCTCTGCGGGTGGCTCCTGGGGGAGCAACGGACCAGCTGCCCTAGCTGAGCCAGTGCTGCTCTAGATAACGCAACCCCACCTCCTCCCCTCCCGGCCTTCGCCCCCAAGTGGGATCCAGCCCCCCAGCCCTGGCTGCGTGGGCCTCCACCTGCCAGGTGTGCTTTTTCAGGAATGGGGGAGGGCCGGGTGCCATGAAGCCAGTGCGGGTTGTCACACTTTGGTGGGTGCTACTGCTGGTGTCCAGGCTGGGGGCCACCGGGAAGGGAGCCCCAGAAGAGGCCTCCTTCTACTATGGAACCTTCCCACTCGGTACGTCCATTCTTCTGTTGGTCTGTCCATCTGTCTGTCAGTTTGCCCACCTTGGCTGGCTTGCCAAAGACTTTGGTGTTTTAGTTTCCTGACAGGTAGGATGGGAAAAAGAACTCCACATAGTTGTTTTAAAATAGAAGTTCCTAGCAGATTTTTTAAAACTGACTATACAGTGAATGTTAATCAGAGCTAAAACTGTGTAAATGAATGTTTTAAATGTGTTAGGTCCTCCCCCACCCTGCCCCACAGGCTCCCACTCCTGGGGAGACAGGGGCAGGCTGGGGGGAGGGGGGCCTGCCTTGTGGCCCAGGAGGCACAGCCCAGAGTCCAGGGGCTGGGTGGGGAGTGGGAATGGGCCCAGGGCCCAGCTTGGGGTCTCTACTTGCAGGCTTCTCCTGGGGTGTGGGCAGTTCTGCCTTCCAGACGGAGGGAGCCTGGGACCAGGATGGGAAAGGGCCCAGCATCTGGGATGCCTTCACTCACAGTGGGAAGGGAAAGGTGCTTGGGGATGAGACAGCAGATGTGGCTTGTGATGGTTACTACAAGGTGCAGGTGAGTGATAGTTGGGGGGGGGGTGTATACACCTAGCAGAGGTGGATGGTGACATAGGAGGGGGGCCCAGGGGACAATGTCAATCTAGTGCTCTGCTAAGCAGCCCCTATCCCACTGCAGGAAAAAGAGGTGGGGCTGTTGGTGCCTGGGGATTGGTTGGGGGGGGAGGCAAGGATGCGCAGAAAGGAAAGAACAGCAGGGCCCCACCTGAACCAGGGCCTCAGCCCAAGTGATGGGCAGCTGAGCGGCTCGTACCAGGACCCCAGGGTCTATAAGCCACGTGGCCTGAACCCTTGGTCTCTGCTTGTGAATTGGCCCCGTGGAGGAAGTCCCTCTGCTCAGGACCCACTTTTCCTCTCTGGGCTGACTTCTTGGGAGAGCCATCCCCCAAGTTTATTAGGAACACCCCAATGGACATCTCAAAGCACCCCCCTATCCTGCATGTATTTGACTCTTGGCACGAGGAAGCGGAGCAGGTGCCTTCATCCCTATTGAATAGATGAGGAGCTATGGACAGGAGTGAGCATTGGCCCAGGCCCCCACCAGGACCCCTAACCCCCACCCCAGAGCCTTAGGCGACTCCGCCCTGCCTCCCACCCCTGTCTGCACAGGAGGACATCGTCCTGCTCAGGGAGCTGCACGTGAGCCACTACCGATTCTCCCTGTCTTGGCCTCGGCTCCTACCCACCGGCGTCCGAGGTGAGACGGCGCAGCCCCTCCCAAGCCCAAGCGTGGTCCCTTCTGGCCGTGTTGGCTTTGCGGGGACACCACGGAGAGCTGGGGAGGAAGAGCAGCCCTGGAACATGGCTTCTCCGGCAGTAGCCCTCCCAGATTCTGCAGGCAGCTGGGCACCCATGCCGTCCCTCAGACCCAGAATCGGGCAGGCTGGGGGTGCCTTCGGGCCGGAGAGAGGCCACAGGGCCCAGGAGCACTGCACTTGGGAAGGCCACGGCCCCTTTTATCTCCCTTCAGCTGACAAGGTGAACAAGAGGGGAATCAAGTTCTACAGCGACTTCATCGACTCCCTCCTGAACAGCAACATCACCCCCGTCGTGACCTTGCACCACTGGGATCTCCCACAGGTGAGGCCTGGGGCGGGGGGCGGGGGGGGGGGCTCAGCTCAGCAAGGGGCACCTGACTGGGGGATGGGGCTTGCCAAGGTGGGGCAAAGGCTGAGGTCTGGACCCAGAGATGGGAGGGAGCCAAGAAATTTGACTCACCCACAGAGGGACATCATGCTGATTTCACTGATGTTTGTAATAGGTGACAAGTGGATTTTGATGTTTTCCCAAAACATTTGGCCTAAAAACAACAAATCAAACTAAAATGAAACTTCTTTTGAGTAAAGTGTGATGAAATGGCATAATTAACGAATCTGTTTGAGCCCCATCATCTGGGCAGAGTCCCGCAGACCAATTACTGCTAAGTCTCAAGTTCACTGTCAGCACTATTCAAGCACTTCTTCCCTTCACTCGGCAAGCCCCCACGGAGATCACGGCCTACTGGGAGGGGGCCGTGTAGGTGACTCTCTGTGACACGGGCCGCAAGAGGTCAGAGAGTGGAGATGTGGCCTCAGGGAGATGCTGGGGAAAGGACAGGGTCCCGTCAGTGCTTTGAAGAGTTGGGGTGCATGAAGTGGATGGGGTGTTCTGGCTGGAGAGAGCACAGCAAGGGGCCAGAGAGGACATGGCAAGTGACTGGGTTAAGAATTTGGGGAGCAGGCAGGAGTGGGAGGGGTAGAGGTAGGAGGAGTGGCTTGGGCCAGGCCTGGAAGGCCTTGACTGCCGAGCTAAGGTGACTGGGATCATTCTGTGGGAAGGTGAGCTGCCAGAGGCCTCTCTAAGTTGGGGTTGGGGGCGTAGAGCCGACTACAAGGAGACAAACTAGAGACCACGTTCCGGCTTCTTCCCTGGTTAACTGCTTTCACTCACCAGGCCCTTTAGCATGCCCTCAAACCCATCAGGGAGAGCTCAGTAGGCATTTTCAGTGGAATGCTGCATCTTGGGAAAATCCCACCTTCACAAGGAGATGGTTTTGGTTGGAAGAGTCCTCCACAGAAGAAGGCAGAACCCACCCTCATAATAGAGCTTCTAGGGCCTCCCATCTGCGCGGTCCTCAAAATCCTATTCGGAGCTTCCATGTCCCACACCATGTCTTACTTCTTCTGCATGTGTAGTTGAGGTTTTTTTTCTCAATAGCAGACCTCTCTGCCTTGGCCCATTTCTCAAATATGCAATCTATCACATTCACTTTCACTTTCTCTGTTCCATCTTGATCTTGTATATGTCACATAGCCTGGCCCCACCAATGTTGCTTCATGGGTCATCGCTGGCCACCATCTTTAGGTTGTAACACCCAAGACCCCGCATCTTGGCTCTCTGTTGCCCTCAACAGTCCCTGCGGTTGTCACCCTGTTTCTCCCACATACTGGGCCTATCGACCCCAGAAGTCTTTCCTAGAGACAGACCCTGGGTAGCTGCTTCCCTCTCCACTCTCTGTCTGCAGCTGCTCCAGGTCAAGTACGGCGGCTGGCAGAATGTGAGCATGATAGGCTACTTCCGTGATTACGCTGATCTGTGCTTTGAGGCCTTTGGGGACCGGGTGAAGCATTGGGTCACTTTCAGTGATCCTCGGGTAAGCAGGGCCCTTCTCCAGGTGGGAAACACCCCTTCCTGGACCAGAGCGCTCCTCCCCCTTCTCACGGGTCCCCGCTTGCCGCCCCTGCAGACAATGGCAGAGAAGGGCTACGAGACGGGCCGCCACGCTCCAGGCCTGCAGCTCCATGGCACGGGCCTGTACAAGGCAGCGCACCACATCATTAAGGTGAAGTGGGTCCTTCTGGGAGTGAAGGCTGAGTTCGGGGTGGAGGGACAGACCCCAGCATCAGCTCAGCTTGCCCCAGGGGAGTCCGAGCCTGAGCTCAGTCCTCTGGTTCCAGCATACTCCATCACACCTTCGCACCATTCACTTGCATTCCATGAGGATCCATGGAGGCAGTGCTCGGTCACCCAGTGCTGGACCCCGCCACCGAGACAGTACAGTGGCTGCTCTCTAGAGCTAATAGTCCAGTCAAGGGGATGGAGCGCATGCATGGGAAAACTTGTCACCTACAGATCTAAGCAGTCTTGTGAGGAATGGGGACAGGAGGAAGGGGCGGAATGACAGTGAACTAGGGGCTGAAATCTTCAATAAATGAACAGCAGTAACGGGGTTGGTGAAGGACAGCAGTAAGAAGGAGTTAGGAGTGTTTGTCTCACAGTGTGGACTTCAAAGGACCTGGGGTTTTGGAAGGAGAAATAGTTTGCAAGCAGTAATAAAGAGCAAGGCAGACACAATCCATGACCCCAAAGTATGTGGGGTGTGAGGGAAAAAACGGCCCCTTCTTGGAAGAGCTGCAGGGGAGGTGGTCTTTGGGGCAGCCCAAAGGGCTCGGAAGGGAAGGAGACAGAAGAGATGCTTCAGGGTGACTCGAGAGTTACGAGGCCACTGGGAAGGCTTGAGCAGGGGGAGGGGACTGGGTCACAGTGTAGGACACAGATGAGGATACGAGTGCCTGGGGAGCAGGGATGTGAGGTATGACAGCATGGCCCCAGTAGACTCTCAGCAGAAGGGGGACAATCTGATCAAGCAGGAACAGTGGGCCCCTGAGTGACATACTAGACTCCCAAATTCCTGTCAGGGAGAGAACTTCCTCATTCTTTCTCCATTTGGCTTATGAGTTCCTAACTGTGAAAATTGTTTTTAAGATTTATTTATTTATTTGAGAGAGAGAAAGAGAGTGAGCAGGGCAAGGGGCAGAGGGAGAGAATCTCAAGCAGACTCCCCACTGAGTGGGGAGCCCAATGCAGGCCTCCACTGCACAATCCTGAGACCACAACCTGAGCCTAAATCAAGAGTCAGATGCCCAACTGAGTGAGCCACCCAGGCGCCCCTTAAACTGTGACTATTTAAAGGGTAGAGCTCTGAAGGCCTCAGTGGGTCACTGATGGAGAGTATGGAGAGAAGGCAGGTCCGCACATTTTGAATTCCATTCTCAAGACTGTTCCAGATGCTTGGTAATTTTCCAAACTTCCTGAGCACCTATGGTAAAAGCACTGCCTAGTTACCCCAGAAGGTAAGCAGGAACAAAGCAAGAAACTTTAGCAAAAGTCTTTGGAACAAGAAATCACACCAAGAGGTAGTTTGTGTTTGTGCCAGAATTAGACCAAGTTTCTCTACAGAAAAAAGAAAACAGGTGCCTCTGGAGGTCAGAGGAAGGGCGACGGATCGGGATCAAGGCTGGACTCAGGGAAAAGATGGGACTCCATCAACTTGATCTCTCATCAGAGAGACAGAGGGACAGAGGGAGAGAAAGGCAGGAGAGAAATGTGCCAGCCAGGCACCTCTGATACATCGCTCCATTTCCAGGCCCATGCCCAAGCCTGGCATTCCTACAACAGCACGTGGCGTGGCAAGCAGCAAGGTGAGCCCCACCGCCCATCCTCTAGGACACAGCCCCGGGGGGTGGGGGCAGTGCCATTTGCACCTGCCACCCCTATCCTTTCTTTTAAGGTCTGGTGGGGATCTCATTAAATTGCGATTGGGGGGAACCCGTGGACATCAGTAGCCCCAAGGACATAGAAGCTTCCGAGAGATACCTACAGTTCTGCCTGGGCTGGTTTGCCAACCCCATCTATGCCGGAGACTACCCTCAAGTCATGAAGGACCGGATTGGTGAGCTAAGTCACATTTTTAAGCTCCAGGCACCAGAGCAACAGTCCTGAGCCCAAGTGAGTGATGGAGAGGCAGGGGGATGGAAGAACACACGGGGCTCGGGCGAGGCACTCAAGGGAGAGCCTAGCCCCCAAGGAACTGAGAACAGCATTCTGGGGAGAGGGGAGGAACGACCCCAGACAAATCCCCAGATGTGGAGATTGAGAATTTCAGAACCTGTTCTCTGGGCTGCTCTCTTTTCTGTTCTGCTCTCCTGTCTCTTTCTCCCCACTCCACTTCGTTTCACTTGAAGTCAAAGACACGGTCTTGGGCAGTGCCAGTTCTAGCACTGGTTCTGTCACTTGAGAAATGCTTTTCAAGCTCTAGTTTCCATACTGTCAGAGAAGAGAACAAAGACGCATAGAGCTCACGAGGCTCTATCCGTTTGCATGCCTTTAAGTGCCACATAACAGAAAACGCCAACTAAAATGGCCTGAATAGTAGGGAATTTATCATCTCAGGTACCGAGACCAGAAAAGGGTGAACCAGGGCCAGCTAATCCAGCCTTCAGGGATGTCTTTGAGGACCAAGGCTCATTCCATTTTTCACTCTGGCACCTTTAGCCAGCCCATCAAATCACTCCCTACGGCCACAAGATGGCTGCAGCAGCTCCGGGCATCATATCTTGACACGTCAACACCCAGAGGCAGAAAAATGGAAATAGCTCAGTCATATCCATTTTTAAGAACCAGGAAAATCTTCCCAGAAAACAGTCTCCACCCACAACTGACTTCCCTTCAAGGGAAGTCCTCCAGGGACGGAACTGTCACATGTTCCAGAATGTCCTAGACTACCAGGACTAAAGCCTCAGAGGCTGGGGGAGCCAGGACTCTCTAAAGAGGATAAGGAAGAGGGAGAGATAGCCGTGGGACTATTGATTGGGTGGTCAACCAGCAGTATCTGGCCATAGGAATCAAAGTATTAGTTCTGTTTACTTAGAGGTAGCAGTCTGCTTCCCCTATAAGGAGAGACAAAGGTGGCATTGACATAGGTTACAATCTCACATAGCAAGGCTAGTTTGGATGTTTGACTAAGAACTGTCAACATTTCAAAAAATTCCCTTTCTAAAGCACCCTTTATCAGACTTACCTGGAATAGGAGCAGCAGGTTCTAATTCCAACTCTGCTCAAACCAGTGAGTGACTCTGGGCAAGGGGTTTTACCGCGTTGGGTGTCATTCTTGTCATCAGAAAATGAAGGATCAAATAATCTCTAAAAATCTCTCAGCAATAACCAGTTCTGTGCCACGTCTATACACATAGGTTCGAAATCCTGAGAATGACATCAAGATGCCTGGAGAAAAAGCCCTGAGGATGGGACCCGGTGCCCCTCCCTGCTGGCACAAGCCCATCATTCCCCGGGCATTCACTCCCGGGCCCCTCGGAGGCTGTGGCAGGAGCCACAACAGGACGGCACTAAAGAAGCCACAATGATTATTTGTCATACAAGAGTTCCCAGGCTTTGGGCCAATCAATTCCAGACCCCACCAACACCATCTTTGTGGTAATTCAAATGGAAACGGGGCTGAATTTTTCCTGGTACAACGGGGAAAGAAGGATCCTCTGAGCAGTTAATATTTTCTCCTGCTGGAAGTCTTGTACGCCAATTACCTTCAGGCATCTCATAAGCGCAATATATGAACAAACATGATTCTAGACCTGCGTTGTCCAACAGAACTTCCAGGGATGGTGGA
Source organism: Potos flavus (assembly GCA_028534135.1). Classification (NCBI taxonomy): domain Eukaryota; kingdom Metazoa; phylum Chordata; class Mammalia; order Carnivora; family Procyonidae; genus Potos; species Potos flavus. The sequence continues at coordinate 32,239,693 of CM052896.1, forward strand.
AATGTTCTTATCTGTGCCGTCCAATAGGACAGCCTGTAGTCACTTGTGTCTATTTAAATTTTAAAAAATTAAAAAATCAAAAAATCAGTCCTTCAGTGTGACTGAGGATGCATTGGCTAATGGCCACAGGTAGCCAGTGGTTACTGTGTTAGTCCAGGGACAATACCTTGTGGTTTTCAGGTTACTGAATGTCACTGAAAGTAATAACATGCTAGGATCTTAAAGGTATTTAATAATACAAGCTCTTCACTCAGTTAATCTAAACCAACAGCCTCTTTGGAAACATGTTTATGTTTATATTTTAGAACAACTCCTACCAAATGTTTCCTTTCTTTACTCATTTAAAACCTTTTTTTTTTTTTTGCAGCGATCATATGAAGGTTTCATGCATATTTCAAATTTTTTAAATTACAAGAGAGTACAAGGTGAAAAGTCAAGCTTCCCTCCCTCCCTCTCCCCGCTGCTCCCATCCTCCCCAGCGGGAAGCATACTTACCAAGAGGGATTGTGCACGTGTGAGCAGAAACGCAGCTGCTCCGTGTGTGTACTTGTTATATGTGACACTCTTCATCTTTCATTTAAACGTGTGTCTTGGCATTCTTTCCATGTTGGTATATAAAGGGCTGCCTCATTCATTCTCATGACTGCAATGTTGTATGGAAGGATATCTGATCATTTATTTAACCAGTCTCTCCTGATAGACATTTAGGTTGTTTCCAATCTTTTGCTACTTAATCTACAATGAAGGTCCTTGTACACACATCCTTTTACATGTTCAAGTAAAACATAGGATAAACAGGTCTAGGAAACGATACAGGAATCCAACCCCATTTTGTCCATAGAGCTCCAAAGTTGTGTGCATACCATTTACTGAGTCATCTATGGAAATACAACTTTTAAGCAATATAAGCTTTTAACATTTTGAATAGTATTCAAATGTCAAAATTCCAGATAAAAAGGCTAGGGTTACGTTTTCCATACAAACGAATCCCAAAGCCCAGGATCTGGAGAACAGTTTTGATGTCAATATGCCAGTGTCGTCATGGTACATAACAGCAAGAGGATTGTGAGAAAGCCAAGCTTTGTTAAATTCCATTTTTCTCTCTCAATAGGGAAAAAGAGTGCAGAGCAAGGCCTTGATGTGTCAAGGTTACCAGTTTTCTCACTCCAGGAAAAGAGCTACATTAAAGGCACATCTGATTTCTTGGGATTAGGCCATTTTACTACTCGGTACATCACAGAAAGGAATTACTCCTCCCGTCAGGGGCCCAGCTACCAGAACGACCGTGACTTAGTGGAACTTGTTGACCCGAACTGGCCTGATCTGGGGTCAAAGTGGCTCTATTCTGTACCATGGGGATTTCGGAGGCTCCTCCACTTCGCTCAGGTGATGATCACATTAAGCTATTTAATGAACATTTTTTTCTTTAAAGATTTTGAGAAAGAATGAGAGTGTGTGATTGTGTGTGTGTGTGTGTATGTATGCGCATGCAAGCATGCGCTGGGGGAGGGGAGGGAGGGGAACAAGCAGACTCCCTGCTGAGCTGACAGGGGGCTCTATCCCGAAGACCTTGACCCTGGCTGCAATCAAAAGTCGGACTCCAACTGACTGAGCCACCCAGGTGCCCCTAATGAACATTTCTGACCTCAATTCATGACCTTACAGCTCAGGCTCAGATGCCTACAGTTTTTAAAGTTTTTAATTCCAGTTAGGTGCATACTTTTTAAAGTGAAACTCAGTCACCTCCACTTCAGAGGCTACTAGATACAGGCTTTAGGGACTAATGCCGACTACGAGTAACCACCTCCATGTGCAGAACTGCAGCTACAAATTCTCATCCCACAGTTAGTTATTTGGCTGCTCTTCTCACTTGAAATGAACTATGTGGGAAAGAAGACGACCTGAAGTACATTTTCTCTATAATGATGCTGATTCACTGAGAAACGTAGTCTTTCGTATGAACTTAGTCCTGTCTACGTTCACCTCCAAATAAATGTGTGAACTGGAACTTACTAAATGCTAAATACACTCGATTCGAATATGGCGGCTTGAATACTCCACTCCCCTATGTGCCCCAGACTCAGAAACCCACCTGTAGGGCAGAAGTTTTAAGATATTCCTATGACTCACTTTCAGACTCAATACGGCAATCCTCCCATCTATGTGACAGAAAACGGCGCATCTCAAAAGTTACACTGTACGCAATTATGTGATGAGTGGAGAATTCAGTACCTTAAGGGCTACATAAATGAAATGCTAAAAGGTGAGCTACGAACCAAGACTGTCTTCACATATTTTATACTTAACTTGGACAGAATTTGGTAACAGCCATGATTGACTGAAGCTTGTTTCTGAATCTCATAAATGAATATATTTAAAATTATCTTTACAATGTTATTTTTCCAAGTAAGTGAAATATATTAAAAAATGGAACAAAATGTCTTTGCAGCTATAAAAGATGGTGTTAATATAAAAGGGTATACTTCCTGGTCTTTGTTGGATAAGTTTGAATGGGAGAAAGGATACTCCGATAGATATGGATTCTACTATGTCGAATTTAACAACAGAAATAAGCCACGCTACCCAAAGGCGTCAGTTCAGTATTACAAGAAGATTATCACTGCCAATGGGTTTCCCAACCCAAGAGAGGTAGGACTAATTATTGATGTTACTTTTTCTAGATTTTTAAAAAATCTCTTCCCCCAACGTGGGGCTCGAACTCATGACCACAAGATCAAGAGTCATGTGCTCTTCTGAGCCAGCCAGGCGCCCCTCACTTGTTCTAGACTTTTGAAGAGCTAAGCAGCTTGGGGTGTGCAGTATGGCAAACCTCTCTCCTCCGTGGAGGAGGTTGGGGCTTTGTGGGAACGTGGCCCTTATGACTTTTCCCCTACCTTGTGCCACCTCTTTGCTCATTTGCTTAGAATGTGGTAAACAGGGCGCCTGGGTGGCTCAGTTGGTTAAGCGACTGCTTTTGGTTCAGGTCATGATCCTGGAGTTCCGGGATCGAGTCCCACATCGGGCTCCCGGCTCCGCGGAGAGTCTGCTTCTCCCTCTGACCTTCTCTCCTCTCATGCGCTCTCTCACTCTCTCTCTCTCAAATAAATAAATAAAATCTTTAAAAAAAAAAAAAAGAATGTGGTAAACATGCCTTAAAATTCAGTCCTCACTTCAAATTCAATCCCTAACTTGTAGAGCATGAAGGACAAACCAGAGTTACATAGAAGTCCTATTTGTTTTAGGTTATGAGAGTCAGTAGACACTTCTAGTTAAATGTTATTTTAAATGTTCTATCTTAATGCAAACAAATACTGCCTACTTGCTCTTCAACATACATGGAAACAGGTAAATTAAATGTACAATGACCAGAACTTTCACTTCTTTTCCCACTAGTTCCAAATGAGATTAAAAATAATCAAACTTAATATTAACAATCCTTTACAACATACCAAACATTTTCAGTCACCTATAAATTTTTCCATCCGTTCTCTATGTTGCTATTGATGGTAGGGAATAAAAATCCTAATTTAGAACGTCTCAATAAAGATAATCTCTAAAAATAAATCTCACTTGTTTACCAACATCCTTTTAGGATGAGCCCAGTGGCACCATAAACAAACAGTGACTCATAGGCATTCAGCAGTTTGGCATTTCTAGAAAAGTGCTAGATTCTAAGTTCCTCAAGAATGATTGGTTTTGTTTCTTTTGACTCCCTCACAATGATGCACATAGGTATTTAATAGATATTAACTAATTTAAGCTCCAGGCAGATTTAAATTCTTTTAATCCCACATTATTTCAAAAATGATTTGAAACAGCAAAAACTAGTCTAAGATGATATTACTTATCTAGTGTGTTTTTATTAGGTGGAAAGTTGGTACCTCAAAGCCCTGGAAATTTGTTCTATCAACAACCAGATGCTTGCTGCAGGTGAGTATATTTTAATTTCTCCCTTTGATAATTAAGGCACATAATTATACCTATAATGATGTTACCAAAACCTCAAAATGTGGATCTTTCCGAAGTCAATCATTCCAAAACACACAATTAAAAATGAATTTTTTCCTTCACTTTGAAACGATGTCAAGTTTCTGTTTTATAAGCATTTCAAACAACATTTTAAAAACCTACCACAAAAGAGAAATACTTTATCCACCCTTGTTTTATTCTTTCTGAATCATATAGCCAGTTTATAAACCCATTTTTGTTATAGTGGGCTTTGTGGAAGGAGGGAAAAATGCAACCATATTCGAATAAAGAAAAGGCAAAGAACACTCCAGATATTATATTCACTCATCCAGCAAGTAATTACTGAGCACTCACTATCAGCTAGGGGGTGTTTTAACCCCAGCAATAAACCAAACAAGGTCCCTGACCTCACAGAAGGCAAGGTTTCCTGTGCGATAGGATCAAAAAGGCTAAGAGATGTAGAATAACAAAGATGCATCTACACATCAACGAATGCCAGCACACGGCATTTATTTCTTTGAATTCTATCTTTCCCTAAGAGCAATCAGAGAAATGTACTTCCTGTTTTAACAAACACATCTTTAATGTGGTATCAGAAGTGGAAAGTGCTAGACGAAACAAATCCTACCAATTCAGCTATTTTTTTTTTCTTTTTCCAATTGAGCTATTTTTATAGGCCAATTTTATAGGCCACTACCATGCCCTGCTCCCATCTAAATAACCAGGTAATATCAAGGATGCATATTCCTTTAAACCAAAATAAACTTGTATTTTATCACCTAGACACATGATGTAGAATTTACTGCTGATCTATGAATTCTGTGGGATCGAGGCCTCATGCCTTATTTATCATGGTAGCCATGGTGCCAGGCACAAAACCTAAAAGTGGGAATTACATAAATGTCCACTACTATAATCATGTATGTGAACCATGCTTATCGTTCAACTCTTCAAGATTATTACTTACCCACACAAGAATTGCCACGCAAACTTTCGATATGGAAACTCCTACACCTCTTAAGCTACACAGTAACAGCTTTGAAACGTTAGAGATGCTTCCCAAGGATTTTTCTTTCACAAACCCCGTCCCGGTGAAAATTACAGAAACCGGGGAACATACCTGTTAATATCTTCACATGAATTTATGGTAAGTGTAACATACCTTTAGACTTTATTCCAGTACCTATGAAAGGACCAAATGTAGGCATTCTTTACCCCATACTTTATGAAATATTTTATAAAGCCCTCATATAATTTCTTTTTTTTTTCTTTTTCTTTTTTTTATATATAATTTCTTTAATAGCATTTAATTCACCATGTTCTCTTTTAGAGCAAGTGAGAATAATTGCACAGCTTGATGATGCCATTTTCCAAGTTTTTCCTAATACGGTTGAATCTTTCGGGATGAGGCTATATTTGCGGAAATGATGACCTGCTCATTTGTGTTGTTCTCCCTCCCATTTCAGAGCCTCTGCTAAGTCACATGCAGATGGTGACAGAGATTGTGGTACCTACAGTCTGTACCCTGTGTGTACTAATCTCTGCCGTTCTCCTGATGCTCCTCCTGCGGGGCCAGAGCTGAGAGAGGGTTACCCTTTCTGTAGACTCATCTTTCATCAGGAATCTTCAGGATCTTCCTCCTTCCTCTGCTTTGAAGGTTTATATACATTTCTGTTTTCAGGCGCTGTGATAAAAAAATTTTTTTTGGTCTTGCGCTGGGATTTAAAAATTAGAAAATAAAAATAAGCATAAATGAAATAAAAATCACCTGCCGAAGTCAATGTTAGTATTTTGCCGTCTGTTACGCATCTATTTTCACTTTGCAAAAAAGGAATTCTGGTGCACAAACTGTTTTTGATACTTGATATTTTTTTTCCTTCTAAAACTCTATCCAGAGGCGCCTGGGTGGCTCAGTCAGTTAGGCATCCAACTCTTGATTTTGGCTCAGGTCATGATCTCTCAGGGTCCTGGGGATCGAGCCCTGAGAGAGGCTCCCCAATCAGCATGGTGTCTGCTTGTTTCCTTCTCCCTCTGCCCCTCCCCCTGCTCATGCTCTCTCTCTCTCGTAAATGAATAAATCTTAAAAAAAAATAAAAATAAAAATCTATCCAGAAACATTACTTTAATGTGGAAATAATTGTCATCCTAGCACTGTCCTACACACAATGGACAGGGTCAATCATCTACAGATAAAAATCCCTTCAGGTTCTAAATTCTATCAAGCAACTGGGAAAATGCATTAGGTGGGTACCAAATTAAGTGAGCAAATATACTTTTCTGAGATAAATTTTCTTGCGCTAAACTCAATTAGCCTCAGTGAAATATCTTTTCTGTAACTAGATATTCAGGGTTTTAAAAATAAAGGTCCATTTTATTTTTTAATTGTGCTAAAATATAAAAATTAAATAACATCTATCTATTCGGGGTTCAAACATGGCTTAAGAAAGAATATGAAGCATTTTATTCATTACCTGATTCTACTGTTTCTAAAACACAAAAACAGTAAGACAGTAGAAAATGCTATCGCATTCATTCTCTTGGTTAATCCTATCTCAAACATTTTAAAACCAGGGGCGCCTGGGTGGCTCAGTGGGTTAAAGCCTCTGCCTTCGGCTCAGGTCATGATCTCAGGGTCCTGGGATCGAGCCCCGTGTCGGGCTCTCTGCTCAGCAGGGAGCCTGCTTCCCCCTCTCTCTGCCTGCCTCTCTGCCTACTTGTGATCTCTCTCTCTGTCAAATAAATAAATAAAAAATCTTAAAAAAAAATTTTTTTTTTTAAAACCGGTATTTACATCCGGGGCTTTAGTGCTACAACTGGGCTGGGGTAAAAATGTTTTGTTCTTTTTTAATTTTTATTTAAATTCTAGTTAATGAACATACAGTGCAATATTGGTTTCAGGGGTAAAATTTAGTGATTCATCACTTACATATAACACCCTGTGCTCAACAAAACAAGCGTCCTGCTTAATGCCCATCCCCCATCTAGCCCATCCTCCACACACCTCCCTCCATCGACCCTCAGTTTGTTCTCTAATGTTAAGTCTCTCATGGTTTGCTTCCCTCTCTCTTTATTTTCCCCCATCCCATATGCTCAACTGTTTTCGTTCTTAAATTCCACATAGGAGTGAATGACACTTGTATGCCACTTGTCTTTCTCTGACTGACTTATTTCACTTAGCATAACATACTCTAGCTCCGTCCATGTCGTTGCAAATGGCAAGATTTCATTCTTTTTTGATGGCTGAGTAATATTCTATTGTATATAGATACCACCTCTTCTTTAACCATTCATCGGTCGATGGACACTTGGGCTCTTTCCATAATTTGGCTATTGTTGATAATGCTGCTATAAAATATTGGAGTGCTGGGGTAAAATTGTTTTTAACAGAACTTTACTTTCAATGTCAAACTGACAGGCTCATTTAGGGTTTTTCTCTCCCATCGATGTTTTTGAAATCAAACTCTCTACCACATAGACAGATTTAAAATGCAAAGACATTATCAATCAAAAAATTGTTTTTGTTTCTCTGGTTTTAGGATTAACCTGACCTATTAAGTTGACTACAGAAGGTAGAAAGGAAATTAAAGACTTGGCGTTGCTCAGTAACATCTGGTAAGCCTCTGGCAGGATTACCGAAAAATAATCCATATTCCAAATGGACTAAATCAACATTTCTGTTATAGAAAAATACTGAAACATAAGCTACTTATACATTACAAAGTATTTGGGGGGAACACGAAGCGAATATAGTACCTTACAGAGGACTCCAACAGCAGACTTCACTTGAAATGCACCTGGCTGCAGGTAACCAGGTTAGTAAAGGACATCCTCTCTTCCAGGCTCCCGTTCAATGTCAATTCAGAAACATCTGTAACCAGACAGAGATCAGAACTGCTTACCAGCCTGCTGGCCTTTCTACTTTTTACTGCTGAATGTTATAATAATCAAGAGGTAATCTGAATGACATGTGTCTTCTACTTTGAATTTATGAGACAAAAACCAGCAGGGATGATTCAAACCCTTTGATGCACTGAAAATGTGATTGAAGAAAATACAAAGCAGATATTTTTTTAATCCTATATTTTCAATTTGGGAACCTACTGCTTTATCTTTCTGCTTCATCCACTACAGTTAAACTCTTTTTCCAATCTTAACATGTTTCAGAAAACAATTTCTACTCGGGATTTCTGGTCTTAGGGCCAGACACATATGCATTTTTTCCTCTGCTGAAGACTGTTGTATTTAAAATAATAAGTGGTACAATTAACATTTAGATGAGATTATGGCCCCGTTCTGTGGGTCAACATTTTGGTTTCCACATTCTCACTATTCTCAACAATCATTTGCGGAGTGCCCCCCGGCAAGCAGCACTCTCCGGGATACTATTCTCCTCTGTTCACTCCAAATCGTTATTCTCTTCCCCATGACATTTCTTCTCCAGTCTTCCTGCTTTTGATCTCAATGTTTTATTCAACAGTATCACAACATTAGGTATTTTGAAAAGCTACTAGTCAACCTAAGTCTTCAGTTCAATGAGGCAGAAAGTCGAACCTCTGAAATGCATATGATGTTTGGCAAAAATAAATCATGACTGGGCTTTAATATTTACGATTGGGTCTTTGAATAGCCCATGACGCATGCAAATGAGGGCCTCCTTCACCAGTGGGTCTTGCTTTGGCCTGGAGGTGACTGAATAATTTCTAGATAAACACACCAAGAACATAAGATGGGGAGAAGAGGTTATAAAGTTCAAGCCAAAATGGAGTATGAGTGCTTTTCCAAGCACACAAATATACGATTTCATAAGAATTCCTGTTTTTTTTTAATTCCTTATTTTCATAGAGTCATTGGAAAAATGCATCAATAAATTATTTTAACTCAAAAAAAAAAAAAATTATTTTAACTCTAACCAAAGTAACTTTCACTCTTTTTTGAAGTAATCTGCATCAAAGACTCTAGAAGATACATTCAATCTAGTTCACTTATTCAGCATCATTGAAAAAACGTGTTTAATCTTGCATGAATTTCCTCATAAAACAGGTTTAATTTTTATGTAATAAAACTTATTTTAAAACAGCATTTTCCAAAAATGTATCACATATGTTCATAGCTTTAAAACTTTATTTTTTATCATAAAATATAGGTCTTTTTAAAAAACAAACCAACCTGAAACAACATATGTAGAGAAATGAAATGCTTAAAGTGGTGGTTCTCAAACTAGCTGCACAATGGAATCCCCGGGACAACATTAAAAATCACTGATGTCCAGGCACTAGCTCCAGAGATTCTGATTTACTTGGTCTTGGTATTGAGACTCTAAAAGCTCCCTAAATGATTTTAATGTTCACCCAAAGCTGAGAACAACCCCTGCCCCATCATGTAATACCTCCAGCTTAAAATTCCATTGTCTCCTTCCAGATCTTTTCTTATGCCCCATTCTCCATATTTTTCTCAGGCTTTTGCTACTGTAAACAGTATCACACTTGTTCATAGGTCTTTTTCCACATGTCTGGTTTTATGCACGGAATAAATCCCTACTAATAAAACTACTGGCCTACAGAATGTATTTTAAATTTTGGTGGATATCGCTCTCCACAGGAGCGATACAACCTTACACTTCAACTGGCAGTGTGTGAGGCTGACCATCTGCTCACATCCCGGCCGGTACTGTGACACCAAACTCTTTGATCTTTGCTAATCTGACAGGTGAAAGATGGTGTCTCTGGAATATAAATGTGCATTTCTCTTACTATAGGTGGGGCTGAGCACCTTTTATTTTGAAGATGACATCTGAATATCCTTTTTGCTAAACTGTTCGTGTTACTTGCCCATTTTTCTACTGAGTTATTAATATATTTTTCTTACTGATTTAAAAGTTCTTTATATATGAGGAAATGTGGCCCTTTTTCTGAACATGAGCTGCAAGTTAATTTTCCTAGTTTATCACTTGTAGTTTTGCCTCTGGTATTTTTTGTCATGCAGAAATTTTTCTAATTTTATATGGTTGATTCTCAAGCTTTATACCTTCCAGGTTTCATATCACACTTAGAAAAGACAGCATGATCATAGCTGATGGTTCTTAGGAATATTTTTCAGTTTCTTTAGGACTTTTACCATACAGCCATATGAATAGAGAAGTTTCCATTATGCTTGAATCAAAATATATTTCAGGGAGAAGAACAAACATTTTCTGGAAATAATTTCTCTAAAACAGAACTATTTGTATAGTTCTGCAGTTCAACAAACAGCAGTGGCTGACTATAGCCTTTTGAAATCTTTTCAGAGTCTGTCTTAAAACTATCAGATTTGATTTTAGATAATCATCGCAGTATCTGAGATGCAGCCATTTAAGATCTACAAAACAAGAGGACAGCATCATGTGATCCACACACGGAAGATAACAGTTTTACGGGTGCTTGCCGAAGGAAAAATTCTTGGAGCCAGGATATCACACCAGGGGCTCACGCATATTTTCCGACTGATGTGGACCATCTTTGATAGAACATTAGAAATCTCAACCCTCTTCCAACCCCTCTGGAGAAGACATTAGGGCAGAAATATCATCATGAAAGAGGGCACAAAAGAATGAGCTGGCATTTCAACCTTATAATCTATTTTTACTCCCTAAATCCCTATCGTTTGACCTCTTTTGATAAAGGTTCCTCTATCCAGGATAATGAGAAAAAGCACACTTCCAGGGTTTTTTTTCCAGAATAAATACATTATGCACCTTGAGTTCAGGGAAATTATTTAGAACTGAGCATGAGAGCTATCATACTATGCAGTAAAGATTCAGTTTCTCTTCTACTGGAAGAATTTATCTGAACAGATGACAAACCATCTTTACCAGGTTTGTGGAAACTCAGATGGTCTACAGGTACGCTGTCACTCAGCTGCCAAACTGTTTTCACCTTCTTCTGACCACTACTTATTTCCACTTTCCATTTCTGTGGCTTCTCACTAAGGAAAGAAAAAACATCAAAGGGGAAAAAAAAGTCCCAGTTAGTTAGTTAGTTATTTCCTTCCTCCCTTCCTCCCTCCCTACTCAATAGCGAAATCCTGATGTGAGAGGCACGGAGGAAGAAGAGACAGCTAGGCCGCAATTCTAAGTTTTGGGTTTTGGGTCAGAACTACCTACAGGACACTGATGCTGGGCATTCACATCTAACAGGCATCTAGAAACACGGCCTGAAGCTCAGGAGCTAGAGACATGAGTTATGAATCATCATTAGCACAGAGGAAGCGAGACCTTAAGTATGAATACAATCAACCAGGGAAGATGGAAAGAAGAAAAGGAGGCAGAAGGTAGGGTTCTGGTGAAAACCCATATGAGAAGCAGGCAGAGGAAGAACTTGAAGAGAGATCTACTCTCAGTCTTGGAGTTGGGCCAGAGAGAATTAAAATTAAGACAGAAGCTATGTCACAGAAATGAAGCAAGGGGATAGGTCCAAGAAAGGAATAATGTTAAATGCCAAACAGCCTTGTAAGTGCTTACTTATAAGGAGAAAGAATTGGTGGGCCAGCTAATGACACAGGGGGCTAAAACACACTCTTTTACTAGAAAGTTGTCCACTGGATTTAGCAATTAGGAGGCCACTGTAGACCTCTGCCAGAGCAGTTTCAAGGAATGACAGGGTTTGGCTGAGAGGGAGCCAAACTGAGGGAGGGTATAAACAGAATGGCTTCAGTAGAAGAGAAATTTTAAGTACATTGCATGCAGAGGGAAGAGCCAGGGAGACCATCATTGGCGGCAACCTCAGAGTCCATGTGGATGGCCAGTCTGTCCCCTTAGCCTTACAGTACTCATACCTCCCCAACCCCAAACCCTCTCACTCCCATAGCCATACCCTTCACTTTGTCATCATTACCCTGATCATTTCCCTCCCAATCTGTCATTTGAGAGAGAGAGAGCATGTACAAGTAGGGGGAGGGGCAGAAGAACAGGGAGAGAGAGAAGCAGACTGAGCAGGGAGCCAGACACAGGGCTCGATCCCAGGACCCTGAGATCATGACCTGAGCAGAAGGCAGACAGCCACCCATGGGCCACCCCCCCTTAAAGTATAATTTAATTATTAAATTGCTGACCTTTGATATAAGCTTTTTACAGCAGTTGGTCTGACTGGCAGCTGAAAAATGTGTTGCTCATCAAGAGGATTTTGTTTGTAATATTTTACGCAGGATCTAAAACAAATAAACAAAAACAAACCAAAAATAGGACATCTTTGGGGAAAAAAATGCCCCTTGGAGATAAAGGCTTTCTGATAATCTAAAGCTCTTAAGGGAAACATTTCATCCAGGACCACTAACCAAAACAATAACAAAAGAATAATTTCAGGGCCACAAAAGTAAACAAAAAATGCCCCACTCCCGACACAAAACTTAGGTTGTTTTTGACTCTGAAAGCAAATCTCATTGAGTTTTTTTTCAATTTTTAAAAATCAAAAGAAGACATATTTCTCACAATATAAAATATATTCAAGTTGAGCCAAAGTAAAGGCATGAGTGGGGGAGAAAGAGGTATCAGAAAAAGAAAAGCAAAAATAAGCAAAAGAGAGACGATATAGCCTCCATGGTTTTCAGACTTTAGAGAATTAAAGAGTTAACTCATTTACACTCTTCATCTTTAATGACAATAGATCTTTTAGATTCTGTAAACAACAACAATTTCAAACTTTTCCCTGTACAACTGAGACAAATTCTGATTTCGGGAAAGGCCCAGGGAAAAAGCCAGCCCTTCCACCGGATGGTTCACTCATTTCCAATTTGAGGCTTCAAATACACGTAAGATACCAGCAACCCACGTAAGAGGATCATTCCAAACTGTTTCTAGTCAAACGCATCAGCAGAATCTCTAAAATTACAGCAGTGCTGTTGACAGAGGTCTGGTAATAATAGTTGGTTCCATTCAATTACCATATGGAGATCTAGCAATGCTTAGTTTGGCCCCAATGTACAAGGATAGAAAGAAAAGAAAAGGAAATAGTCATGAAGCACCTATTAGGTGTTAGGTACTTATACACATGCCATTATTTAACCCCAACAACGAACACATGAGGTTATTAATTCCTGTTTCTAGATGAGAAAACAAGATGCAGCGAAAGGAAACTTCCCCAGGAAGTCAGAAAGTGCTAGGGCCAAGTGTTGAACCTGAGTCCTTCTGAATCCAAAGCCTTTCCCTTCCTCCGACAGGGACAGAGAACCATTCTGCTGTGAAGACAGGCTGTACAGATTCTAACCTAAATGATAATAAAAACTGTACACATTCTGCTCCAGCTATTTCACAAGAGAATACATGTGTATGTGACAGGAACAAGAGATCAATACTTACTGTGTTAAGGCAAAGAGGAGCTCGTGTTGGGGCTTAATGAAAAGCATGCAACTGACTAATATTTCTAGAATATGGTGGAGTTTTTGAACACGATACACCTGTTCTTGTATATCTACTGATGGAGTAATGAAGTATTCCTGGAAGGAAAAACAGTACAAACAAAATAGGAAGTTAAAGAACAAGAACGATCTTTACAAAGATTGCTATGCTTGCTAAATTCAACTATGCTTGATTAATAGGGAAAAAAATTGGAGGCAGCCAGAGAGAATTTACCACCTTTCAGTATTATTCTTTAGACTAAACTCTAAGTGAAGTCATGACTGAGACTCAGCAAACCATTACATTCTCTGGTCAAAACAAATCCGAGAACTGCCTTACCAAGGAGGCCTGAGTGGGTAACTAATACCACCCACCACCAAGCTCTCCAGATGGAATGACTGGCAAATCCGCAATTTTTTTTTTTTTTTAAGATTTTATTTATTTATTTGACAGAGAGAGAGAGAGATCACAAGTAGGCAGAGAGGCAGGCAGAGAGAGAGGGGGAAGCAGGTTCCCTGCTGAGCAGAGAGCCCAATGCAGGGCTCGATCCCAGGACCCTGAGATCATGATCTGAGCCGAAGGCAGAGGCTTTAACCCACTGAGCCACCCAGGTGCCCCCACAAGATAATTCTTAACCTCAATACCCTTTCTGGGCTGACGGAAGGGTCCACCTCTAAAAATAGGTAATGAGTACCAAGAAATTAATCAAGTGTATTGATAAGCTTTCGCCCATCTATTATTGGCAAATTGGTACAACCGTTTAAAAAAAGAAAGTTGACAATGTATGTCAAGCATCATAAAATGCTCACACCTCACCCTATTTCTGAGAACAGATCCTAAGAAAAATAGTCCATGGTAAATATGGAAAGTGGAATTCTATGATGGCCCCCAAGATTCCCATTGCCTGAAGTACACATCTTGTATAATCCCATCCCCTTCAGTGAGGCCAGAACTTGTGAATATGATAGGATGTTACATCCATGATAAGGTTACTAAATGACTGACTTTGAATTAATCAAAAGGGAGTTTTTCACTTGGTCATCACTATGACCCACCTAATCAGGCGAGCGTTTTAAGAGAAGGTGACGCATTAGAGATGCTCTCCTGTTGGCTCTGAAGAAACAAACTGCCCACCATGTTGTGAAGAAGGCCAGATGGCAAGGACCCACAAGCAACCCCTAAGACCTGAGACTGGCTCTGGGCCAATAGCTAGCAAGAAAATGGGAAACCTCATTACCGGTCCACAAGGAAATGAATTCTGCCAACAACAAATGAGGGAATTTAGAAGCAGATTTTTCCCTAGTCAACCAGATGGCTGACACCTTGATTTCAGCCTTGTGAAACTCTAAGCAGAAGACCCAGCTAAAATGTACCCAACGCCCAACCCTGGGAAACTGTGATGTAATACATCTGTGTTCATTTACGCTTCTAAGTTTGTACTCCAGGAGTCCCCCCTTATCCAAGGTTTCACTTTCCATGGTTTCAGTCCTCCTGAAAGGTCAATAGTGGTCTAACACTAGGTCACAACACCTACATCATTCACCTAACTCGATCTCATCAGCATTTTATCATCCCACATCACAAGACGGGTGAGTACAGTAAGATATTTTGAGAAAGACAGACACCATATCACATAACTTTTATTACAGTAAATTATTATAATTGTTCTATTTTTAGTTATTGCTGTTAATCTCTGACTGTGCCTAAACTTTAGGATAGGTAAGTGTGTATAGAAAAAGACACAGTACATACAGGATTCAGTACTGCCCATAGTAATCCCCCATGGATAGGTGGGGACTACTGTAATTTGTTATGCAGTAATAGAAAACAAATACAGTAAGGAAAAAGCATCAGAATCATTTGAAATAGGAGAGGACTTGTTTAAAAAGACATATTCTTGAGCCCCAGGCCTATGGAGTCACTAGGGCCCAGGAATTAGCAATTCAGGAAGCCTTCAAGGAGATTCTCAAAGTTTAAGGACTATTGTGTCAAAAGTTTGGAGTAAAACCATATTAAAATAAAAAAAAGGCAAATGAAATTGCTCGGGGGGAGTCATGCAAATAAAGACTATTTTATCTGTTATTTATTTATTTGTCTACTTATCTGTTTCCTAGGTCTTAGGACAGAGGCTGGCACAGAATAGGTATTTAGTATCTACAGGTAGAATGAGTAAAGGAGAAACCAACTTTAGAATAAAAAAAAACCTTTAGTATAAAAAAACAAACTCACCAAGTGATTCAAAGATGCAAGTTCCTGACCTAGTAAGAAAAAACACATAAATACAAATAAACTTCAGGTATTATCTATTACTTGATAAGGAACCTAAGTAAAAATTTTCAGAGTTCATATATAAAAGGGATACTCAAGCTATATAGTTCCTCCGAAATGGCCAAATTTTCTGGCACGTTACACCATAAATATATATTAACACTATTCTACAACCATCACAGCTTGCCTCTATTAAAAACAACCAAGTGTTGGGTATTAAAACAGCATCCCACAAAATGGTTTTTTTATTTACTACACCAACCTTGTAGGATCTCAAAATGTTTGACTCAAAACACAAGCAAACAAAAACTAGAATTCTGTTTAATCAAGTATCTTTATCAAGAAGGAAATGAAGTGCTGGAAAACAAAGGTACTGATCTCAGAGTGAACCAGGGCAAAAGCCAGGGCTACAAATAACTAGGGCCAAGTAGAAAGAGAACATCTGACAATACCTATGGCTGATGACTGCGAAGTGCTTTTTTTAATTTTTTGAGCTGGAAAAGGGACTCACCTATGAAAAAACTGATATAATCTTTCTTGAGTTTGTCCAGACCAATTTCCAAAAGCATCTTGACTGGAATAGTCCCACTGAGAGCAACTGTGTCCATGGTTCCATGATAAGACTGATGGATAAGCTTACTTAGTAAACTGTTACTCCCACTGTGGAGCTAGAAATTAAAAAAAAAAAATTATAAAACCATAAATAAAGACAAACAAATCCAATAAACAAAAGAGAAGCAAACTACATTAGCTACAAGCTAAAAATGATAAGCATGCATTTTTAACCTCCTGATACCATAAATTGTTTGAATAAAAAGCCCTAAGTTACAAACATGCCCCTTCCTGAAGTGTTATTCCTATACGATTTGCTTTAGTCCAAGCAACTATGAAGAGGTTCAACTGATCACCCCCAGATAAAATTCCACCAAGGAGAAGACAGAGTTGGTCCTCTGAAGCTTTGTAACTAGGACTTCTTTTCTCCTAGTTCATTAAGTGCTCCTGGGCATTCTTCCCAACACTCAACATCTTCCTCTGCACAGACCACTGCTACTTCGGGACGACTCCTTCCCTCACTGGTCTCTATCTGTGTCAGAGGAGCTCCTTGGCTACAACATCTAACGTACTAACTAGACCATCTGCAAATCAAGAAGAAACTTAAAGATCTAACACGTGTACCAAATATTAAACACTTCATTTTAAAGATACCTGAAATAGTGGACATTTTCTCACTGATGTCTATTATCTCATAGACATCATAGACATAGACATCATAAACTTTGGCATTTCCCTTGTTTTAATAAAAACGATTTCCGTGCTGTTTGCACTCACTGCACATGGCAGGGATATACTCGCAAACATCTCACAAACAGAAGTCACGTGAGAAAACCTCTACGGCAGAGGTTAAAATGCCTATAGTTGCCACCGCCCAGTGAAGGGCAGTGCTCGCAAGCCTTTGCTTTGCAGTGGATCTTTGCACTCACCCATAAAAGTTTCTAAGTTTTGGAGTTATCAACTGGCAGCTACCCTATTTCAAAGAATTCCTATGAAATGAGGAATCTTTTGGTTTCTAGTTTTTTTACTTAGCTTTTTCTTGATTGTAAAAGCACAAGTTCATTGTGGAAAATCCATAAAGTATAGAAATGTAGAATGCAGTTGGAAAAATTCCTTTGTAACCCTAGCACCAGAGGTGACTGCTATAACGTTTTAGTGTATTTATTCCCAGGTTTTTCTCTCCAAAAGTCACTTTCTTTATGCAATATTGTATAGTCTTTTCTTTTTCCTGCAGATTGCAAGCATTTCTCCACATCATCTGTCGACATCATTTTAGCAACGATCACATATACCATTATCTGCCCATATCATTATTTACTCAGCCCATTAATGGGAAATTTAGGTCATTTATAACTTTTTGCTATTATGAGGCTGTGGTGACTATTCTAATACATAAAATCTTGATATATCTTCCTATGTCTGAGCTTAGGGTGGATCCTAGGAAAAAAACTATGATTCAAAGGGCATGCATGATACACTTTGAGGATCTCAATGCATTATCCACAATTGCTTCATAGAGAATATCCCAATTTGTGCTCTCATCAGTAGTATATGAGAATGATCATTCATAGCAACAACATGACAGTACTAGTATCTTACACATAATGAACACCTAATTATGAGCTGGGTGCTAGCTGCATTACATGAATTAAATTATTTAGCCCTAATTGGGCACTGGGTGGCTCAATGGGTTAAGCATCTGCCTTCAACTCAGGTCATGATCCCAGGGTCCTGGGAACGAGCCCCGCATTGGGCTCCCTGCTCAGTGGGGAGCCTGCTTCTTCCTCTCTGCCACTCCCCCCGCTTGTGCTCTCTCTCCCTCAAATAAATAAATAAAATCTTTAAAAAGGGGGTGCCTGGGTGGCTCAGTGGGTTAAGCCTCTGCCTTCGGCTCAGGTCATGATCTCAGGGTCCTGGGATTGAGCCCCACATAGGGCTCTCTGCTCAGCAGGGAGCCTTCTTCGCCCTCTCCCTCTGCCTGCCTCTCTGCCTACTTGTGATCTCTTTCTCTCTGTCAAATAAATAAATAAAATCTTAAAAAAAAAAATCTTAAATTTTTTTTTTCTCCAGGACAAACAAAAACTAAAAGAATCTGCAATCACCAAAGCAGCCCTATAAGAAATGTTGAAAGGGGTCCTCTAAGCAAAGAGAGAGCCTAAAAGTAACATAGACCAGAAAGGAACAGAGACAATGTATAGGAACAGTCACCTTATAGGCAATACAATGGCACTAAAGTTATACCTTTCAATAGTTACCTTGAATGTAAATGAGCTAAATGTCCCAATCAAAAGACATAAGGTATCAGATTGGATAAAAAAACAAGACCCATCGATATGCTGTCTGCAAGAGACTCATTTTAGACCCAAAGACACCTCCAGATTTAAAGTGAGGGGGTGGAAAACCATTTACCACACTAATGGACAGCAAAAAAAAGCTGGGGTGGCAATCCTTATACCAGACAAATTAGATTTTAAACCAAAGACTATAATAAGAGATGAGGAAGGACACTATATCATAGTGTCATAGACACTCAAAGGGTCTATTCAACAAAAAAAATTTTTTAGCCCTAAAACAATAGGTACTTTTAGTACTGCTACTGTACAGATGAGGATGCTGGGGTGTAGAGATGTAGAGAAACCCGCCCAAGTTTACATAGCTAAAAAAGCAGCAGGGCTGGATTCAAACTCAGGCAGTCTGTTCCTGAGCCTATGCCTTAACCTTCAAGCTCTGCAGCTGAAAAAGTGTTCTAACACACACTACTAAACCTACCCACGGCTGTATATCACCACGTTGTAGACTCTGGATGATCAATGTGAAACACTTCACCAAGTCTTGATATGAAATCACACCTTGGAAAACAAGTCAGTCCAACATTACTTTCATGGTATTGCTGCTGATCAAATATATCATCAATCTTAAGGAAAGACAAATAGAAGACAAGTATCTATTTTATGGGTGGGGGAAGGGGAAAGAAATTAAGGGCAAAAAGAAAGATTAAACACGTTTCTAAACTAAGAGAGTAAGCTCACCATCACAAAGTAACACAGTGCAATATTAAGGAATATCTTTTCCTTTTTCTAATAATTATAATGTCACTAAGGTGGAGGTTTTGATTCATAGAAATGTAACGTAAAAGCCACCTACGTCTTATACTCCAGGCAGGAGAAAAGAACAGACTCTATGAATTGCCTTATCTTAGTACAATTCTTGAGTAGAACGTGCCAATACATTATTAGAAATGAATCTGAGAAAACAGGAACTAGCCTTCCACAGAAGACTAGCAGTACACTAGTCCTGTAGGTTTTCAAAGACTTAAAAGTAAATCTAGCAAATGACAGGAAACACTTTATTTCACACTCACGACAGACACCTACTACCACTCATTTTGAACCACAGCTGCTCGGCAAAATCCAGATCCCCCCGTACTGTGAGGAGACACTCGATGGAGCGGTCAACTGCAGCACTGTCAGGCTTCACCGTCTGAAAGAGCAGTGTCAGAGAGAGACTCAGTTTATCAAACCAGAAAAGGAATAGTTTAAGGCCAGTGAGCTTTCAAATGCTGTTCTGAGAAAATGGGGATCCAGAGATGGGAATAAATTTTCTACACCTTCAGTCACTCATGAGGAGATATAAATCAAGTGACAGTGAAAAATGGGATCCCTGAAATTGTTGTACAAGTGTGATGCCCAAAAGCAAGCATTCGACTTTCCTTCGATGCAAAAATACTTAATGAAATGACATTTGTCCCCATTTTCCTGTTGCATCAAATGACAACCTATTTAGCTGAATTTAATGATACCAGAAAAGGCACATTAACATAACATCTCACAGTATATTAGTATAATAATACCATCTTATAGCATATTGACATAGTCATTTCTGCTTCTCTGCAGTTGATCAATTAATAGTACGTACGTATTAGTTCTCTTCAAAAGCATTTCTTAGTTCTTAAGTAAAACAATCACCAGTGCTGACATTAAAGACCAACAAAAAACTACCCTCAAAACGCGGCCTTAGCTATCCCAGATCCACTTGAAATAGTATGACATGAAGGACAGCAATATGACCAAATTTTAAAAGCTATTTCAGTGCACATTTCTAACCGATAAGAGTCGCTTACCTCTGTGTCTTTTTTTGTAGAATCAGTAAATCCATCCAGCTTATTTAAGTCTAGAAAGGAGCAAAAGCTTGTTAACTCTAGATTTTATTTTCCTGCTTTCTAAATAATTTCCATCCTAATCCTGTTTTCAAATGGTAAATGAGGACAGTAGAAGTATAAGCAGGGATTTTAGCAAATTACTTGACTCTCTTCTGGAGGTTATGAACTGAGATACAGTGAAAGCCCCTGACATACAACGTTGGGCATATGGTAGGTGCTCAAAGGTTTCTGTTCCATCCCTCTTTTCCTACAATCTCAAATACAGCTGTGGTATATAAAATTTAAATTCAGTACTATTCTTAAAATTACTTAGACCTCTACCATTAGTAATTCAGAACAAATCTGTCCCTCTGACCATGACAGACCTCACAGCTTTATAAATTTCCCAACCAAAAAGAATACCGAGCCTAGAAAGGCAACTTATTTTTAAATTTAGAAAGTATAAATTCTCAACACAGAAAAATCAACAATATACACAGCGTGAGTTAGAAAAACAAAGACCATTCAGAAATTCCTGCACAAGTTCAACAGCAGATTTTACTTCCAGAGGCTCAGGCCACTCGGTTACACCAGTTCGCAAACCATCAGCCAAAACCTAAGGGAGATTTAAGAAAAAAAGAAAAGAAAAGAAATCCAACATTTTTTTCAGCAAAAAAAAAGCTTAATCAGCAAGAATATATTTAATAATAATATTAGTCATTATAACATTTCTTGAACATTTAACCACATGCCAGGAACAGTTATAAGTGTTTTATATGTAGTATGGTACTTAATCCTCACAAAAACCCCATTGGGCAGATATTACCATCATCCGCATTTCACTGAGGCCCAGGGAGGTAAAGTAACTTGCTCAAGGTCACACATTACTGATGTGCCAAGACACACGCCCAGCAGTCTGGTACCAAAGATGGTGTTCTAAGGGTGATGCCATGTGCGTCAGTGCTACCGAGGATTCCAGACTAATGAGCCTGCCCTGCAGACACTTGTAATTTTGGTTAAAAAGGACCGATAATCCAGGTGCAATAATCAGGGAATGAAAAACGTGAAACCGAATGGAAGTTTATATAAAAATAATTTAAATGTATATGTCTATACATAAAATATCTGTACCAAAGGAAAGGGAGACTGGAATAGCCAGGGGAACAATGTGAAGCATCAGCTGCTCCCAAATGTGGGAAGCAGGAGCTGCAGAGCAGAGAAGGAACATGGAACAAGATGGAGAGGGTGGGGCAAGGTCCAGCCGTGGTGGAGAAAACACCTATGGAACAGAGGGAAATGAGGGGCCAGACAGATCTTAAAACCTGAAGATTTTTTTTTTATTTCATATGAAAGACAGCAGCCACTGTCGATTTTTTGGCAGGAACATGACATGATCAAGTACTTAAGAATTTGTGTTAGAAGCACCCAGGATAGATTCTAAGGAAAAGAGAAAGTACAATGTTTTTCAACAGAGGTGGTATCATTTTCTACCCCTTTGGGGGAGGTGGTCTTTGGAAAAATGTGCAGATAGTTTTTGGTGTCACAATGACTGGCAGTACAAGGGCACTTTGAGCATTTAGTTTGGTAGGGGTCAAGGATGCTAAACATCTTGCAACGTGTACAATGGTCCCAAAGCACAAAGAATGGTTCTGCCTAAAATGCCCATAGTGTCCCTGTTGAGAAACAATAAATGACCATTAGAGTGGTCCACGAGGCAGGTGATAAGGGCTTTAACTAAGATGGGCAGTGAGAAAAAGCTTAAAGGAAAAGAAGAACAGTTTATTTTAGAGAGAGGGAGGGAGACAGGAAGGGAGATGTGGAAAAAACAAAAGAAAAAATCCTAGATATTTACAAAAATATAGGGGACTGAACTTGGGAGAGATCATGGCCATGCACATAGCCGTGCACATCTAAGATTCTGTGACTTTATAAGGGAGGTTATAACAAAACATGGACTTTCAAGTCAGACAGACAGGCATTTGTTGGAATGACAGACACGTATTTGAATCAGGTCTTCCACTTAGCAACTGCTGCTGTCTCCAGCAAAATAAGCAGACCACCCAGCACCACATCCTTGGCACACAATGGCAGCTTCTAGTTGTGGCAGTTAGGATGAAGGATAGTTGCTTCAAAGGCAGATAGGCAGGGACAAGGGGCCCTGCCTTAAGAGGAAACCACCTTTAAAAGGATTTTACACCACCTTGGAAGGAGCCCTCCACCCTTTCCCGTGTGATAGATAGGGGACAAAAACCTGATCGGATGACAGGCACAGGGAGGGTTAGTCAGATTAAAACAGCCTGCTAACAAGCCCATAAAAATCCCTAGACTGAGAAAGTCTGGTGGCAACCCTCTTGGGTCCCCTCTCTTTTTGGGAGCTTTGTACTATCACTCAATAAACCTTGCTTTGCCGCCCACCACTGTCTGTCCACCTCTTCAGTCTTCGAAGAGGTGTGACCAAGAACCAGGGCACGGAAGGAGAAAAAATCCTTCCATGTTAGTGTGGTGGTAGCAATAGTTCCTACTAAACTAAAATAGAAGGTTTCTAGCCTGGGAAATTGAATGAATGGTAGAAACACAAACAGAAATGGGGGGGGGGTTTCTCTGAGGGGATCTCGTCTGGAGAAGATCTGTTTCATCGTGGAAATATTGTTTGAGGCAACAGCCCTCTACTCAACTGGGAAATAATTTGGTGGAAGTGGGAAGGAAGGGGAATGGTATCAACTTGAAGAAGAGAGTCTGAAGTTCCTTCATAAAGGCATTAGCCAAATCACTGAATGACAAGCTCTCTGCCAGGATTTGGAGAGAGAAGGGCAGAGACATGAAGATTGAAGTGTGATGGAAGCCCACAAGAAAGGTCCTAAAAGAGGAGTTTTCCAGAAAGAAAGGTGAGAAAAAAATCCCAGGTTTTATACAAACAGGGAAATAATAATCGGAGGTAAAAGTATTAGAAATGCTTGGTACTGTGCTAGCTGCTGTGGACACAGAGTCCCTGGCACTTACGTCTAGGAGGGGACACAGAGAAGCAAACGGATCACTGTGTTTGATAAACACTCCGACAAGAGGTGTGAGGAGAGTGCTCTCACGGCACAAAGCACAGGCAGCATAAGCCACTCTGGGGGATCGGTGCAATCATCCTAGATGAGGTCACAGAGAGCTCAGGGTGGGAGAGGGGCACCCCAGGCAGAGCAAGACGCACTCACCACAAAGTGACAGCCTGACAAGACCAGGTACAATAAGCAGGCCAGGGTTAGGGGTTCAGGCGGAATAGAAGTAGGTAAGAGATTAAAGAAATAAAGAAAGAAGTAGGAGCTAATAAGAACATGAAAAGATGCTCCAAGTCAGTAAGCCATCAGGAAAATGCAAGTCAAAACCATCAGATACCACTTCATCCTCACTAGGATGGTAATAAAAATTAATAATAATCATAATAAAAAAACAATACCAAGTGTTGGCAAGGATACGGAGAAACTTGAACGCATACTGCTGGTAGGAATGTAAAATCATACAGCCACTTCAGAAAACAGTTAATAGTTTGGCAGCTCCTCAAAAGCTTAAACACGATTATCACATTGACCCAGGAACTCCACCCAAAAGATGTGAAAGCATATCTCCCACAAAACTTGTACAAGACTGTTCACGGCAGCATTATTCATAATGGTCAAAAAATAGAAACAACAGAAACATCCATCAGCCAATGACTGGATGAATGAGATGTGGTATGGCTATATGATGGAATGCTATCCACTGATGGGAAGGAACAAAGTACTACAAAAAACAGATCAGTGGCTGCGGGGCTGGAGGGAGTGGGAGGTGACAGCTCATGGGTACGGGGTTTCTTTTGATGAAAACACTCTAAAATTATATATGGCCATGGCTGTACAATTCTGTAAGTATACGAAAACCCACTGAATTGTGTACTTGAAACAAATGAATTTTATGGGATTAATTTATATCTCGATAAAGCTGTTAAAAAAAAAGTAAGTAGGGCAAGTGACTGGATGTAAATGGCTCTCTACGCCAGGCTAGGACATTTCGAATTTCTATTGCATTAAAATGAGGCACCCCCTTGAGATTCAATTTGTAAAATAGAGTAAAACTCACTGAAACATAAAATTCTTGAGATAACATGCTCACTAATCTTTAGCATGAATCAAAAACCCAGTTATTAATAAGCAGATTATACACACATTTGGAATAAATTGGCAGCCGACCCACCTAAAAAGAGGGGAACCCATTGTATGAATATAGAAACTTTGTATGAATATAGAAACATTGTATGAACAGAAACAAAATACTCCAGTAAAAAGGTGGAAGAAGTGTAGCTCTTAACTAACTAATGCTCCCTGTGATTATAAAGATGACTACCATGCAGTAAAATCATATTATCCAAATTGCCAAGAGTATCCACTGACTATGTAGCAATTGGAACAAATTTTGAAAAACTAAGTAACAATGACATTAGCAAATATTTTTATGAAAACATAAAATTTAATACAAGTCACAAATTCCAGAAGGATACTCACAAGGAGAAATTTCAGTTCTCTCTGAAGATGATTCAAAGGACCTCTGGGCTCTCCCGATTCCACTTTAATATTCTAAAAAGTTCCCAAAGTCAGGTTTCACTAGTAATCCCATCTTCTCTGCATAATGGTCACAGTTACTTGCATTTCAAGCTCCCCATACATTAAAAAATATATTTCATAAAGCGCTAATGAACTGAATAAGTAGGGTAATACTGCATTTGGAACATCATCCCCAGAGACACCACAGATCCCGTCCATCCCAATACAGTAACCTAAACTCATGCCACGAACCCCTCTCTCTATACCATGTCAAACAACTATGTCAAACATGTCTATTTGCCTATGTCAAACAACTGCTCTCCCCATACCCTCTCCTGCCCTTTCCCACTTAATTTCTAAAAGAGAGAGAAATGTAAATAAATACATCCTAAGACCCAATGACAAACTCGGCATTACCACATACCAAAAATAACCACCCCCTAATAAATATGTTCAATAGACTCCTTCTAGCTAAACCAACAATGTGCTGTCTTAGCCAGAGGTCAAAGTTTTAGGAACTTTCTAAAATCTTAAAAGAAGGAGGGGGTGGTAAAAGGAAAAAAAAGTAAATGCCATTGTATGTAAATTCCTACTGCAGGGAAAGAAAAGCATTAAGAATATAATTATCCATAATCCCACAACCCTGAGGGAACCACAACTAACACTACCCAGGCTTCTGTGTACACAGTCTCAAAAACGTAGTTGAGATCCTACAGTATTTACAATTTTGTATATTTTCCTTTTGTTTGCTTAATAATAAGCATTTCTTATTATCATTAAAGACACTTTAAATCATAATATGTGAAGAATGTATAATATTTCATCAGGGAAATCTATGTTAAGCACTTCCCTATTGAACATTCAGGTTTGTTTTTAATATTTTAGAAACAGTCATTATCACTGTGTGGAATATCTTTGCACATATATTTTCGCCACCAATTCTGATTAACTTAAGACAGATTCCTAGAAATGTAAATGTAAGGTGAAAAGCCTTAATAGTATAACGGTTCTGGATGTGTTGCCAATATCTGCAATCTTTTAAGAACAGCAGAGATAAGTCGCTTTGATGATTTCACTTGGGTCCCAACTCAAGAGACTTTATTAATCGCTAGAAAATTCTTAAGTTACATAATTGCCACTGAGGGCAACTGACAGATGAGGTCACCCGGCCAAACCTCCACTGGTCGCCCCCGTGAGATTTGAGGAGTGAGCTGGGCCTCTCAGAACCATCCAGCAGGGCTGGGGCCGGGGCTGGAAGTACGCAGCACCAGCAACAAGCTAGTTAGAAGTCAATTCGCACTGAATAAACTCCAAACAACATACAGTCCACTCCTACCAGAGTTGCAGTCGAAGAAAGCGGAGGGGTTTGAAGAATCTCATCCACGGGACTCCAGGAAATATCCAAAGTGATTGTAGTTTGTGACGCGGCCAGTGTGTCGTCCAAGGCTGTGGACTTAAAGAGCTCATACTGGGCGAAGCCCCTGGCTGTCACCTGAAAAGAGCACACCGGCCACCATTAGCTACGCTCTGACACAGCCAGACGCCCGTCATCAAAACTACCTTGGTTCTTTTCCCAGCAGAAGAAAAAAACACCACACTTTTATCCCAAATGGAAAAATAAGACAATTCTTTTTCATCACAACAAGTGGTTAAAAGGCAAAGGCAGCAACTATTTTTAGCCATTAGCTGAAAGG
This sequence comes from Potos flavus, assembly GCA_028534135.1. NCBI lineage: Eukaryota > Metazoa > Chordata > Mammalia > Carnivora > Procyonidae > Potos > Potos flavus. The sequence continues at coordinate 32,266,243 of CM052896.1, forward strand.
AAATTAAACACAAACATTTTGATACTAAAAAAAAAAATCTAGTCCTATTAGGAGTGAAAAAAACCCACTAAACTAGGGAAGCAGGTCCATAACAGTCTGAAGAAACTAATGTCACAGAAGAGAGAAAGACTTACAGTAGATAAGTGATGTCTTTTCTTATGTGAACTTTTCAGGTCTTCAAGATTTACAGAGTAATTTTTATCAGCTATAAGATATAAAAAAAATATTTATTTATTTATTTATTTATTTAATTTATTTAACAGAGCGAGATCACAAGTAGGCAGAGAGGAAGGCAGAGAGAGGAGGAAGCAGGCTCTCCACTGAGCATAGAGCCCGATGCGGGGCTCGATCCCAGGACCCGGGGATCATGACCTGAGCCGAAGGCAGAGGCTTAACCCACTGAGCCACCCAGGCGCCCCAAGAAAAGTAATTTTAAAGGTACAATTCAAAATTATGCTGTTAGAGTTGGAAAATGACAACCCCTCAAATTCTGAGGGCAGCACAACTTCACAGTAGCCATTGCTGAAATTAAATTTTAAATCCAGATGAAATGTTGACAAAGGAAGGAAAGTACAACAAAGGTCAATACTGAAACTATGCCCCGTAGGGTTAATGAGGTTGAAACACTGCAGAAAATTTAGAGCTGGGTTTTCAGAGACCTGTTTCTCTCTCATCAGCTACTAGGTCTTTTCAGACCCCACTAACAAATGCACTAGCTGTCTCTGCAGAAGCCAGGACTTGAGGTCAACTGATACAGCTCCAGCCTATGATGAAGCAAGGCTCTGCATCCCTTACCCGGGATAATAAGCCCAAGACCCCGTCATCCAGTTTCCATGGGCTCAGGGAGCATGCCCACAGCTCCTGCTCCTTGTCCTAAGGTAACTTCCTGGTGTCAGAGACGGAACCATGCCTTGTTCTGGTGTTAATCTCCATCCCAAAATGAACACGGGATAGATGTTACCTATGTTTGCCCAGTGCACAGGCTCCGTCTTTCCTCACGGTCACAAGCTTCCCCCGCCCTTTTCAGCAATATGTATGCAATCTCAACCCCTCTGATCATAAACTTGCTCAGTCAGGAAGACAGATTTGGGAGTACTCCACTGCCCTCTCGATGGGCTGCCTTTCTGATAATAAAACTTTCTCTGCTTCAAACCCAGTGACTCAGAGATGTGGTTTACTGCATACTGGGCACAAATCTGATTTCAGGGTTTAGCAAGAATGCTACTACCAAGAATATAATCAAATATCCACTATGAGATAGGAATTATATTGTCATTATATTCCATTTTTTTATCCTCTGATGAAAATTTCCAAAAATACACACGTATAAACCAAATGAAACTTAAATAAAACTAACAAACAAAGCCATAAACTCCTGTTCAGATTTTTGGAGATTTGCTTCTGGAATACCTCCTACATGCTGCAAGTTACACACCAGAGTAGGTTCCTGGTGGCTGACAAGTTCCGCTGTGTGCACTTCCCTCTTCACAATATGTTTTCAGTAGAAACCACAACACCGGAACAGTACCGATAAATAAATACGCACCCCCATAAAAGGAAGATGAGTGAGCTCTCACCTTTACAACTGACTGTGTATAAGACAATTCCTGTAATGCTGTGATTTGTGGTGACAAGCTCAGCTCCCAGCCAACAGGTCCCTTCAGGATCTGAACTGTCACACCTTACCCACAGGGGAGGAAGGGCAGTAACTGGTTGATTAATCTTCAAGTGGGTCATATTAGGATTGTGAGCCATGGTGTAAAGTCCGATTAATTGCCTTGAAAACAAGAGTAGAAAGAATAAACTGTTAAGTAGAAATTGTCCATCAATCAAGTTTTCTTTTCTAAAGATACCATGAAGGGCACCTACGATTCTGACACTGATCCTACTTCTGGTCACCAAATAAGATTCTGCCCCCAACTCTAATGTGTGGGGTTTTTCTCCATACCAAGTAATTCTCTGACACCAGCTGGGTGTCCTACAATTCAACTCGATTCTGACATCATCTACCCAGAGACAGCATCAGATGCCATAGGTTAAGAGTTCGGTCCTACAAGATACCCCCCACCCACCCACCTTTCAATGACAAACGCAGGTCCAGGTTGTCACCTGTGCTTCTGACTGACCAGCTATAGATCAGAGATTCCAACAACCTCCTGCTTGGGTTCGATTAATTTGCTAGGGCAGCTTACAGAACTCGGAAAAACACTTTACTTACTGGATCACCGGTTTATCGTGATAGGCTATAACTCGGGAACAGCCAGATGGAAGGGATGCACAGAGCAAGGTATGGGGAAAGGGTGTGGAGCGCCCATGCCCTCTCTTAGTGAGCCACTTTCCCCAAAGCTCCACCTGTTCACCAACCCAGAGGCTCTCCAAACACTCTCCTTTTTGGTTTCTATGAAGCCCTAGTCACACAAGCATGAAATTATTAATCACCAGCCATCGGAGACTTAACTCAACCTCCAGCCCTTCTCCCCTCCCTGGAGGTAGGGGTGGAGCTGAGTGTTCTAGCCCTTTAATCACAGGGTTGGTACCCTGGTAATCCCCCCCAAGCCCCAAGTTACCTTGGGGTTACCCCAAGTTTCTAAAAGCCACCTCATTATTTTTGTTTTTTTTAAGATTTATTTATTTTAGAAAGAGAGAGAAAGACAGCATGTGAGCAGGGGGGCGGGGGGCAGGCAAAGGGAGAGGGAGAGAAATAATCCTCAAGCAGAGTCCCTGCTGAGCGGGGAGCCTGATGCAGGGCTGGATCCCAGGATCCTGAGATCATGACCCGAGTGGAAAGTAACAGCCGGCCGCTCAACTGAGCTGCCCAGGTGCCCCCAAAAGCCACCTCACTAACATAACAGAAGACGCCTTCCTCTTTCTCCTCACTTAAGAAATTCTAAGGGTTTTAGGAACTCTGTGGCAGGAACACTGGACAAAGACCAAATATATTTCTAATTATAAATTCCAATACCCTAGTATCCCGGAAACAAAAATCTGGAAATTAAGTGGCAAACTGCATAAATATTTCACCCAGTGAAGAAGTGGAGGGAGGGCACACCAGGCACGCACCAGAAAGTGACGAGAACATAGCTATCTACAAGCGGGGAGTCCAATAGGGTGGGGGTAGAGGTTCAGTAGGAGTGAAAGGAGGCTGCGAGATGAAACAAAAGAAATAGGTATGATACATTAATTATACCTCAATAAAGCTGGGGCAAAAAAAAAAAGGAGCCAATAAGCACATGAAAAGATGCATGAGGTCATTAGTCACTGGAATACTTAAGGAAAATTGAATAGTCTGTGAATGAGATAACAGTACTATAACTGTCAAACTTCCAGATTTTGATCACTGTTCTGTCGTTACGTAAGAGAATATAGGTGTTCTCAGAAAATACATAGTGAAGTATTTAGAGGTAAAAGAGCACAGTGTCTCCAACATTCTCTCAATATTTCATTTAAAAAAATATGTGTGGGTTTTAGGAGTATGTTATATAGGCAGCAGAGCGGGGGAGGACTAGGAGGAGGAGGAGGAATGAGAGAGAAGATGACAAAGCAAATGCAGCAACATGTAAATAACTGGTGAATCTGGGTCAAGGGTATACACAAGTTCCTGTGCTATTCTTTTCTGTAAATTTGAAAGTGTATCAAAATTAAAGTTGACCAAAAAATGTAGCTGGAGATTTTTCAAAGAGATGAAAACGTAATTTATTACCAACAGATGTTCAACAAAGGAAGTTCTAAGGGATTGTACTTCAGAAAGGAAATACAATAATCCCAAAAGGAAGGTCCCAAATGCAAAGCAAGGCAATGATAAGCATATGGATAAATCCAAACAAACACTGGACGGAGAAAACACCACCAATAAATAATGTTTAAGTTGTAGGGGAGAAAAGAAAAAAGGCCAAACATGACTTAAAATCAAGAAGCCATAGAAGACTGATTAATTTAACTACAGAAAAATGTCAACAGCTTCTACCTAGCAAAATAAACAAAAACCACCACGGAGAGTCACTCTGTGAATATTATTATTAGAATCCTTATCATCCACTGTTATTATTTATATGACTATATCCTCCAGAACTCCTTGACAGCAGTAACTTTGGTTGTGGAAGTGAGGGGGGCCAGCCGGGGAGAGCTGCACACGGCTACACAGCAGGGAGGCAGGAAGTGAAGGTGGCCAAGCAGACGGGCAGCAGGCTTTCTAACCGGGGTACTACTAGCATCGGGGTGGGATAATTCCTCCTCGTGCAGGAGAGCCGGGTGCACTGCAGGACGTTCACTATCCACAGCCCAGGCCAATCGCTCCCCTCAGTCACTGTAACAACCAAAAAGTACCCCTGTGTATTTCCAAATGCCCACTGGCTATGGCTCCCCTGGTGGCGGAGCTCTGCTGTGGACAGTGAAGGTTCCTATGTGTCATTCATAAGAAATCTGGATTGTATCATGAGGCAACAAGAACCAGCGAAGGATTTTTAAGTAAGGAAGCAACACAATCAGGCTTTCAGTGATTTATAAAAATCTCTGGCAGCAGCAAGGAAGAAAGACTGGAGGGGAACAAAATACAAATTAAACAATTAAGAAGTAAGAGCAAACAATATGGGGGAGTGGAGAAAGGGACTAGGACACGGTCTTCTTGGTCATGCTTCGGACACCTATGGAATATTCAAGTAAAGCCATCCCTGGAGATTTGGGTATCATGTCTAGGGAGTGGGGTAAGAAGGGAGGGAAGGGCCTGGACTAGATACATATTGTTTTCCCCAATGTTTGTAAGAATAATTTCATTTGAATCCTAGCCTCCAGCCCTCCTCCTAGCCCGATGCTAAGAAAAACTTACCTTGCTCTCCCAACTGGTAAAGCAAGTGGTCCAACATTCTCCCCAGTAGAGAAATCAGAAATAGCTGTTTCTTCACATTGTGGTTCTTCAACATGACTTGTTTCTTCCTTGTCTAAAGGCTTAAAAAGTATTTTTAAATTATTTAGCCAGGTAAAAGAACACTCATCAGCCAATTCTTCACTATGCTGGAACATAATGTACTGGTTTCCAAACCCTTAAGCACAAATGACTGGGTGATGACAAGAATCACAGCTACAAACCAGTTTGGTACCAACAAATCTTGCCATCAGAAGCACTTCTGCTGTCCCATAAAAAGATAAAGATAATGATCTAAATTGCTACTGATAAAGGAAGCATCTGATGCCATTAGAAAAGGAAGTCTCCAATATGTATAAAATGATGAACCAAAGACAAAACACCAAGGGAAACGCTATGCGAGACTCCTTATTTTTCACTCCCAAAATTCAATGGGCCACAGCCCTTACTCCTTAAATCTACTCCTTTTAGGACTAGCAGCTCTCATTTGTGTTACAGGTTCTGAAATCTATGTGTTTCTAGTATCTCCATGTTTAAGTAGTTACATAGTTCAGCCTTGCCAATAAAACAATAACCTCGAGAGTTAATACTTCCTGAGCATTACTATGTAACAGCTTCTGTTCTAAGTTTTCTGTTACTTTTCATAAAAACTCTGAAATAGATACTATTATTAACTCTTTTTTTTTTTTTTAAGATTTTATTTATTTATTTGTCAGAGAGAGTGAGAGAGAGAGCACAAGCAGGCAGAATGGCAGGCAGAGGCAGAGGGAGAAGCAGGCTCCCTGCCGAGCAAGGAGCCCGATGTGGGACTCGATCCCAGGACCCTGGGATCATGACCTCAGCCGAAGGCAGCCGCTTAACCAACTGAGCCACCCAGGCGTCCCTATTAACTCTTTTTTAAACGATTTTATTCATTTATTTTGGGGAGGGCAGAGACAGAGGGAGAGAGAGAATCTCAAGCAGACTCATTGTTGTTCATGGAGCCCCAAAGGGCTTGATCTCATGACCCCAAAATCATGACCCAAGCCAAAACTAAGAGCCAAACACTTAACCAACTGAGCCACCCAGGTGCCCCGTTAACAACTGTTTTATAGATGGGAAAACTGAGGTAGCAAATAGCTAAATAACTTGCCTAGAATCACAGCTAGTGATGGCAACCGCAACATTTGAATCTAGATAGTCTGACTTCAAAACTCAGGATCTTATCCATTAAGCTCTTCGGGCAGTAAATACTCTGCCCACTTAATAGGTATCAGACCCAGATATTTCCTTAACTTTGAATTTCTTTTGCAGGATCACAGATCTCAGTCCCTTCTAGGCCCGGCTTTCCAAAGAGTTCCTAGAACTGGTGGTACCCAAAATGTCATTTTTTTCTTCTGTTTAATACCCATCTACCTAAAATTCATGCTTTAAGCTCTACCGATCTTTGCAGAGACAACGGCCATTTTGACTGCTCCTCATCCAAAAATGCCAGGGCCCCAGTGAATTCCAGGGACCTTCTCACAACTGTGAAGCTGCATCCTCACTAGGATCCTAACCCACAGTTCCCCATTGCCCTTGGCTCATCCTTATCTTTTCCTAGGTGACTCATCTTCATCTGAACATCTTAATTTTTTCGGCTTTTGCTCTACATACATTTCCCCTTCTCCCCATAACAAAAGTCTAAATTCAACCACATAACTCACCTATAATTATTTCCCAAGCATCTGTCCACTATAGAGAAGCAGTAATAACACCCTTTCATTAACATAAAAGACAAAGTTGCCCCCCTTTCTCAAAAGGAGCTTTTGTATGCATTCAAATGAAAAGCTCCCTGTTCCTCCACCAGACGGCACCAGGATCTTAAAGCATTAAACAGAAGAGTTCCTTCTAAAAGTACTTCCACTTTCCCCTATTAGAGTCTGTTCCAATCTACTTCAGGAAACAATGTAGTCAAAGGAATGGGTTCTGGCTCCAAAGCAACAGTGTAACCTGACAGCATTATCACCACTCAATAAAAATCACTATAATTGCTCTGCCAAAGGACTGTCATTAAAACACAAAGGTTTCAGGCTGGAATTATAAAGCGATGCAAAAGACAAGACGTTTTCTGTTACATTTCACAAACAAAAATTCAAGAAGAACTTCATGAGTCATAGCTACTTATGCTGTGCTGTTTAATACAATAGCCACTGGCCACGCGCAGCTACTGAGTACTGGAAATGGGCCATTCAGACCAAATGAAGATGTAAGTGTAAATACGCACCAGATTTTGAAGATGCAGTATGGGGGGAAAAAAACTTGAAATATCTCATTAATGATTTTTTACATTAACTGTGCTTTGAAATGGTATTATTGCATATACGAGACTAAATAAAAAGCATTATTAAACCTAACTTCAGACAATCCCACGCCTCGCTATTTACCATAAAGAAAAAACATGCTCACACACACAAAAAAATCTGTACAAAAATGATTACGGCAGCTTTATTCATGATCGCTGGAGACAGAAAACAGCCCAAATGTCATTCAGAGGGTGACTAGATAAATAAATGGTGGTCCATCCATACCACAGAATCTACTTGGCAATTACAAGAAATGAACTACTGATATACATACAACTTGGATAAATCTCAAAGGTATTATACATAGTGAAAGCCAGACTCAAAAGGTTACACACCATATAAGTCCGTTCATAACATTCTTAAAAAGATAAAACTATACCAAGAGAGAAGAGATCAATGATTGCCAGGGGGATTTTCAAGGGACAGCATGACGGAGTTGTTTGGGATGATGAAACTGTTTTGTGCCCTGATTGTAGTGGTGACTACCAGAATCTATACATGTGCTAAAATTCAAAGAATTAGACAACAAAAGAAAAAAGTCAATTTTACTGTACGATAATTAATTTCACTTTTTTTAAATCAGGCTACCACAAAATTTTAAATTACCTATATAGTTCTCATTATATTTCTATTGGATACCACTATATCTACTTCTGAAAGAATTAGAATCCACTTTCCTAATATGCTGATAAAAAAAAAGTGGTTTTTTTTGAGATCATTCCCAAACTGAATTTGGCTACTAGGAATTAAACACAGGAGCGCCTGGCTGGCTCAGTTGGTGGAGCATGCAACTCCTGATCTCTGGTTTGAGCCCCACATTGAGGATAGAGATTACTTAAAAATAAAATCTTGAAGAAAAAAAAAGAATTAAACAAGTGCAAAGCCCAAGCACTACTTACCAATTTCTCCATGATGAATACTAGGTCATTTTCATTTAGGATATTTTTCAAAGGATTCGGTTGGCCTTTGCTGATCAACTGCACTTGAATATCAGCCTATTAAAAATAGATAATGTCAAAAAAAATAATGTCGAGCAATGTTACACACATACCTATTAGTACAAATATTTAAACACATAAAGACTAGTTTTACACAAGCGACCGAAAAAGAGAATTTGAACAAGACATAATGTTCTAAAGAGAAGATTTCATTTATTCTTTGCCATGTTGTTTTTTCATGTTTAGACAAACCTAGCTCTATTCACCTCTACACATGCTTCAAGACCTCCCTAAAGTGCACCTCGATTGTCGAGCCTTCTTTTGATTAGGATCACACAGATATCCTCTTCCGTGACTCATACTGTATTTACTATATTGTACCATGTAATTAGCAGTTTATAAATACGATCTTTTCTTCTGATTGTATTATGGAACTTAGGACTTTTATAGATCTCAAGGAACTGTATATGTTTTCACTCCAATTGCAAACATGCTTATTGCAGAAAAGTCTGAAAACAGATAACTAAGTCATTTTTTTAAAATTCACATATAATTCTACTCCAGGATAATCACTACAGTTATTAGTGTTGGCACTAATGGCAAAACGGTTGGCACCTATTTTGTCAGATCTTTTCCCAGACGCATAAATAAATCTACTTAAGTAGGAATGTATTCAGTATTTAGATATCTAGATAGGATTTTGCTTAATAAAAATATGACATTCTTCTCTCTGTGAAATAAATAAAATATTAAAAAATAAATAAATAAAAATAAAAATATGACATTCTGTATCATACACTTCTTTCCAACTATTAAGTGTTCTTTGTCTCTACCATATATACCTAATCTCATTTTGTCAACATTAGGATATTTTTAAGTTATCTGCTATAATAAACAATAATAGACATCCTTGAATTACTTTCTTGAGATGAATACTCAGAATCACACCGACTTTGTTAAATTGCCTTGCAAATATGCTGCCCCCCACATATTTGCATTCCCATCACTTATGGCAACACAGAGTATTTTCAGTTTATTTTTACCATCTCAAAGCAAAAAATAATGTCTTGTTTGTTACTGTTTTTTTCATTTATTTGATTACTAATGAAAGTGACCAGTCTCTAAAGGCTTATCATTGACAAATAACTCTCATTACTTGAATCTGTTTCATTTCTCAGTTTGGATCTTAAAGCATTTAGATACCAAGTTCAGAAGGCAAAGGATGCTGTGTTATTCTAATCTACTAGGTTCTTGAGTTTCAAGTACTGTTGTGGACTGAATATGTCCCCGAAAGATACGGTGAAGTCCTAACCCCTGGTTCCTCTGAATGTGACCTTTATTAAAAGGGTCTTGGCAAATGTATCAAGTTGAGGATTAACTTGGATTGTGTGGGGGGGGGGCACTAAATCCAATGACTGATGTAAGGAGGGAAAGATTTAGAGAAACAGACACACAGGGAATGCAATGTACTGACAGCGGCAGAAATTAGAGTGATATGTCTATATGACAAGAAACTCCAAGGATTGTAGGAAACCACCAAAAACTAGGAAAAGCCGAGGAAGGATCCTTTCCTAGAGACTTCAATAGGAGCATGGCCCTCCTGACACCTCTATTTCAGAGTCCTAGTCTCCAGAATTGCAACAGAATAAATTTCTGATGTTTTAAGCATACCAATTGGTGGTTACAGCAGCCCTAGGAAACTAATATATGTATTAGGAAAGAATTCTGATGTGGAGAGATTAATGCATTTACCTAGATATACTTAATTCCTGAGTTTGGTTAGTGAAAATTTCAACAGTAAGAAATAACTCTACTTGTAATTTTCTTTCTGTGCTTATTTATTCATGTCTTTTGTCTATTCTTCTATTACAGTTGTCATTTTTTAAAGAATTTTTAATGTATTTTATAGATATATTAACCTTATCTTATAGATATCTATATCATATCTATTTTATAGATATGATATAAACTTATCTTATATGACTATTTCCCTACAGCTTATTTGTCTTTTAGCATATAATTAATTTTAGTTCACTGATTATTTTATGGATTAAACCTTATGGGGACTTTAGCTATGGAATGCTTGGCATATATTAGATCCTTAATAAATCCAGAAATATTTATAGCAGCTTTATTCATAATTGGAAACAATCCATGTGCCCATCAGCTAGTAAGTGGATATGCATCACACACCCATAGAGTGAGATACTCTCCAACAATAAAAAGGAATGAACTACTGATACACACAAAACATAGGTAAATCTCAAATGCATTACATTCCTTGATAGAAGCCAGGCCCAAAAGACTACATACCGTGTTATTTTATTTATATGACATCCTGGAAAAGGACAGGGACAGAGGGCTGATTATAAAGGTACATGATATTTTTGGAGGTGGCAGAAATGTTCTAGATCTTGATCATGGGGATGGTTATATGACTGAATGCATTTGTAAAAACTCATAGAACTGTACTCTAAAAGGGTGGGATTTGCTCTAAATTAACTTCAATGAACCCAACTTCTAAAAAAGCAAAATGTTAGGATTACTGAGTTGTGTTTAAAAATGAAATAAATTGTTCATACCTCATAGATAAATGGATCTTTATGGACTCCTTTCTTTTCTTCATCAAACTCCCTGAAATGAAGAACTACACGTGAAAAACAGAGCTACAGTATTCTGACATTTAAATTCAGTAGTCATCACTTTATCTCTTCACCACACCAGTGAGAAAAGCAAAGTGCAAAGTAGTCATGGCAGCCCTAAGGCATGGTTGGGAAGAGGGGAAAAAAGCAGGAAAAGAATATGAGAAGGGACTCCTAGGTGGCTCAGTCAGTTAAGCATCTGCCTTCGGCTTGGGTCATGATCCCAGGGTCCTGGGATTGAGTCGCACATCGGGCTCTCTGCTCAGCAGGGAGCCTGCTTCTCCCTCTGCCTGCCGCTCCCCCGCTTGTGCTCTCTCTCTCTGACAAATAAATAAATAAAATCTTAAAAAAAAAAAAAGAGTATGAGAAAAAAGAGATATGGTAGAAATTAATAGACTGCTGCCCACAACTGGGCGCAATGGCTTCTCAGAGGCAGCAGGAAATCAGGTTACCTCCCTCTACTCTCTTATCTCCTAAAACACATCATCGGTTACTATTAAAATGTAACTTACCAAGTAACTCAAGGGAAGTAAAAATCACTGGATTCTGATCTGCCACTGAATCAGTGGGTAACCACAGAAAAGTTATTTAAGGGTCCTAGCCCTGGATTTCTATGGCTAAAATAGAAACATTTATCCTCTGCCTATTTTTATGAGCTGTCACTAAAAACTTAGTAAATTTGATAACATTAAACAACTTCCTTTTAAAAATGTAAGCATAAAACTCTCAGATATAATCAATTATTATCGTTTCATTCAAGAAAGTTCTAAAATAGTCATCCCAAAGCGTGTGAACTATAAACCATTAAACACACCAAAATGCACATCAGCCTGATCTACACTCTGAAAGAGACATGATCTTTAGAGACCTAAAGAAGCCCAATGGAATTGTTTCAGGATACCATTTATTATTTGATCTATTCTGACTTACTGAAATAAAAACAGGAGAGCTAGGCCTGTGAATGATTCGCTTTAGCCATTTTGGACAAGACAGTGATTTATTCTTAAAGATATTTGTCCTCTGTGTATAACTGAGGAATGTTATTCAATCAATTATTCAACAATCATGTATATTATAGGCAGGCACTCTTCCTAGGTGTCCAGGATATACAACAAAAACAAAGTCCCTAGCTCATAGTCTTGACTGAAGTCCAAAGAGTAAGCCAACAGTTAGAATACAGGGTGATGGGTGCTCCAACAGAGGTGAGTGCAGGGTGCTGTGTCGCCACAATGGAAGACATGTTGCTATACCACTAGAACTTCATCCTGAAAGCCAAGAGGAGCTCACTAAAAGATTTTATTTTATTTTAAAGATTTTATTCATTTGAGAGAGACAGCACAAGAGTGAGCACGAGCAGGGGGGGGGGGGCAGAGGGAGAAGCAGCAGAAAGCCCTACGTGGGGCTTGATCCTAGGACCCCGGGACTAGGACCTGAGCCGAAGGCAGATGCTTAACCGACAAAGCCACCCAGACGTCCCACTAAAATATTTTAAATGGGAAATACCTTTCTGACCATGAGATGGAGGGCATGACCTTGAAGGCCAGGAAAATAGCTATAAGTGACAATGGCCCGAACAAAAGCAGTAGAGATAGAGGGGAAACAAGCGCACCAAGTGACTGATTAGAATGAATGGGGACAGGGGCGCCTGGGTGGCTCAGTGGGTTAAAGCCTCTGCCTTCGGCTCAGGTCATGATCTCAGGGTCCTGGAATTGAGCCCCGCATGGGGCTTTCTGCTCAGCAGGGAGCCTGCTTCCCCCTCAATCTCTCTGCCTGCCTCTCTGCCTACTTGTGATCTCTCTTCTCTCTGTCAAATAAATAAATAAAAATCTTAAAAAAAAAAAAAAAGAATGAATGAGGACAGAGGAGAGGGGTGGGGGCGCTGGAAAAGAGGTGAGAATCTTGGATTTGAAACTCCTAATTCAGAGATGGGATTCAGGAGCAGAGTGTCAGGTGCTGGGAAAAGATGAATTCGGTTTTGCAGATATTGAGGTCTCGTGGAAATTTCCAGTAGGCAACTGGATGCACAGGCATTGTGAAGGACTCAAGTGAAGTAAAAGAGACTTTTGTGCTTACAAGTAGAGAAAAAGACTAAGCTCCATGAAATAATTGGGAACTATAAAGGGTCTAAATAAAATTGTATCAGTGGGGAACTGGTTAAATAAACAAAAGACAGGCATAGAATTAAATGTTACACAGGAGTTAAAAACAATGAGCTAGAGCTATAGGGTGTCACACTGAAAGCCATCCAAGACATTATTAAAGAACCTAGTGCTGCGTCTATAACGTTCAAAAAATTGGCAAGCATTACTACAATTTTTTTTTTAAGATTTTATTTATTTATTTGACAGAAAGAGAGAGAGAGAGCACAAGCAGGGGGAGTGTCAGGGAGAGGGAGAAGCAGGCTCTCCTGCAGAGCAGAGAGCCAGATGAAGGGCCAGATCCCAGGACCCTGGGATGATGACCTGAGCCAAAGGCAGATGCTTAAC